>SMMW01000003.1:17212500-17810000 GCA_004794655.1 Marisa cornuarietis | reverse complement strand
TTGAAAGCTACGCGCGCATAGAGCACATGCTGACATCCAGTTGGCTGCATGCCCTCAAAGGTAAGGAGGTGTCTGAACCATCATCATCGTCTCCCAAGACAGTCATGGAGGAGTTAGCTACCTTTAGTATTTAATTCACTATCTAGTCTTATATCCAATTTACAAATTTAGTGACTACTTTAGTATCTAGTATGTAGTATCAGGTTTTATGTATTGGCCTCATTCACGTCGTTAGAGTACGAGACTTTTATATGCTTCACATTCTCTCTCACACACACACACACACACACACACACACACACACACACAATCCTACATGGCATTAACTCTTACATCTTTGCCTCGATGTGTGCTATAATATATATTAAATATACTTCAAATGTCAAGCCCCCACCCACAGAAAAATCTTCGATACTACAAAAGTTTTCAAACAGTGATTTTAAAATAGTTTGCTCGGAATGGTATCAAACCGGATTAAATATCTCAATATCAAATATCATGAAGAAAAAAACAACAGATGTGGGACCAGCACGTGAACGTCGTGATAACTGAAACTATTTGCACGTGACTTTGTGCGTGAGCCTTACGTGGGGCTGACTTCAAGACTGGGGCTGATGACATGGCGCTTGTTGTGGCAGATGAAGACTACAAGAAGCATCAGTACGAGGATGGTGACAACGAGCGGTCGATGCAGGGACTCCGCTGGGACGGCGCTGCTGTTAGAAAGGTTCGTCTGGAGCGTTACGAGGGCTTTAATATGTCTTTGAAAGGATTTCTTACAAAAGCCGTGCTGCATTAGACGGAAATGTATATTGAATTCCAAGCTTTGGTATGTCGCGTTCCAAAGAAATGGTTGGTATGTACAATGACATGTCCTCTGCGGTGTACAGATGTCTGATAGCAGTGAGAGTATGTACAATGACATGTCATCTGCTGTGTACAGGTGTCTGCTACCAGTGAGAGTATGTACAATGACATGTCATCTGCTGTGTACAGGTGTCTGCTAGCAGTGAGAGTATGTACAATGACATGTCATCTGCTGTGTACAGGTGTCTGCTAGCAGTGAGAGTATGTACGATGACGCCTATACCATCCAGTGGACAGAACCGGAGGATGTCAGCAACTTTAACTACGTGGCGGGCATGGTGCCCTTCCTCTTCAACCTCATCCAGGACGTGAGTGCCGCGCGTGTCTATCGTCGACAACTTTAGTGCAAACTTTTCATGTGAACTTCGAACTAAGTTCGACCAAGTCGAATAATGCGGGCAAGCAAATTACGGCTACCTGTACCTAGGATTGTAGTCCATTTCGTTCAAAACTTTTCCCTTCCAGACATAACATTGGTGAATACGTTCGTTTGTGATGTATTATTCCCGTGGGTCAAGGGCGACTACTGGTGGCACAGAAGTTACAACTCCGAGTTCTCAAATATACCTTTGAAATTATTGGTAGATGGGAAGGTACTAGAATGCATCTTCCTGTCTTTAGTCCATTAACTAAATTGGCTTAATTATCAAAGCAAAGTCAACGTCCGTGTTTTAGTTCTTTCACGTTATATCTTAACTTTTTTTAATTCTTTTTCATATCTGCTTCTTCCTTCTGATTTCCGTTTATTCATTTGTCGAGCAACTCGATGATATTGATGTTTGTATGGAAATGTATCGGGTTGAGTAACGGGACATTTATGTGTTTTACAGCAGAGTATAGACTATTTATTTTGACATATTGACAGTCGTGTATGTTTTTGTTGCTGTTTAACCTCAGCAGGAAAAGACCAGAGAGACAGAGATAATACATTGTTACCCTCTCATTGCAGCAAAGAAATGGAGCCCCCCTCAACGCTCGGACAACACATGAGATCATCTCTGTAAGTTTGCTATCACTTCTCTTTAATGGTCTCAAGAAAAAGTCAAAGAAAGAACTCGGGAAAATATTCAACATATTTTAGATTACTTATTTATGTAAGTTTATGCTTTTCAGGGGCAACTAGTACCCGGATTAATGCTATTTTCTGTGGTTGACACCCCCATTTGACGAACACTTGAAAATCGACTCCCCAACTTTTTTGTTTATAAGTTTAAGATCGTCTCATAACAGTGGTGGTGATGATGATTTTCTTTCTTGTAACTTCATCCCTTGTATAAATATCATTTCGAGGGCGGAAAGTCACATACAACTCCTGTGCACGCAGCTTTAAGACCAGGCTGTCACCGCCTAAATTAATGTTCCTCGCACATCTGTAGCTTTCTATGTTTTTTTTTTCATTTGTTTATTTCCGGTTCTCGACTCTCAGGTGTAGTGGAGGCTGAAGCATCTGTCGTTAATTCATTGTTTATTTCAGACTCTGAAAGAGATTAAAGACTTCATGCTACCAGACGGCCTCCCAAGGAAGGAGAGGCAAAAACTGATGCGAAATCTCCGGGTATGTGGACTGGTTGTTCAGCCACCCTAACACTTACCACTAGACTTTGTCACACTTACTATTAGTCACTACAAGTAGCCATATTATTTTGTGATGCAGCACCAGCCAAGTTTTTTTTTTTTAGTTTTGTGTGTGGAGAAAACTTCGTTCTGATTATGTTCTTTAGTCTAAAAGGTAGGTACGAACAGATCAGGAAAATAAAGAAACCTGGCTTAATAAATAAAATTATATAAATTATATGCCAGAGAATACGTGTTTTATCATAGAAGGAATTTGAGTGATAATCATTGTCTCTTTTGCTCAGCTGTCATGCAAACTAGCGCAAAACCTGGCTTTTAAAAATTGATAAGGCTTTGACAAATCGCACAAAACATGCATAGTGCTTGCGTGAACTCTTAACCACACGTAGGTGAGATCAGCGCGCGCGCACGCACCCACGCACGCACGCACGCACGCACGCACGCACTGTCGTCCTCAGACAAGCAATCAGCAAATGGACACACGGAGAGAACTGTTTAATGCAGGAATCTTTAGAAAAACAATTATAGGAGACAGAACCAAGAGTCACTAAGACGATGCTATCAGTAGACGGACGTATTGCAGAAAGTTCTTGAAACATTGCTCACCTGCCCTGGCCTTTTCATTTGATCAAGAGCTAAAAGCCATTCTCGAGATACCAGCCCCCTGACAAAAGCGCCGCCAGGAAATGCTTTCAGGAATTTAGTTTGCAAATCAAAGGGGAAGAGGAAGCGAGCTCACTTCCTTGTTTCAGCTTCCAGAGCGACTTTACAATACGACCCCTCCCCCCCCCCCGACTCATGAAGGGAAAAACGAGGATTTCCCCTGACAGCCAGACAAGAGTCGTAACGATGTCAGACACGTTGCAGACCCGCATTCTTTGGCAGCATGCGCCATCTTGATGGTTTGTGACATCATTGCCTCCCCTGCAGGCAACACCAAAGCTGATGAAGAGATCAAAGGACATCATCTGCCTCGCGCCTCTTGGAAAGCACAGCTAACGAGGTGGTTGACAGTCTAATAATTTTTTTCCCAAGTCGCGTTTAGCGCTGGACAGAAGAGGAAATGGCCGATTAGTGGACCTTTGAGACTGGAAGGAGAGAAGTGTTTGAGGAACAGGTCGAGAACTTAGTCAAACAGTGCATGAAGAACCCAGGGGGGGGGACTCCCTCGTCTGTTAGGTGGCCCTTCATAAACATTTCCCTCCTAAACTGTTCTGGTCCTCTAAGTCGAGGCTGTGACGGCTAATAAGCAATTTTATTTAAAATCACTCACTTCCTCCCTTAGTTCCTCTTTCAGCCACGTCATCACTACACCAACCATGCACACCATGCTGCGAGAGCCTTATGTTGTAGCCATTTTGACTATTCATGACTCTGGAGGCCTTTGACTTCATGTGTCGTCATTCTTATTCGTTCTTCTATTTTCTTCCTTATCCTAGTCACCTTTCTTCCTTTTCGCAAGCCGTGTAGGGTTGTATTATCACACGCACCCTGGCTCTTTCCACACAAAGGAACATTCGAGTGACAGATCTTAACAGAGAGAGTTGTTGATGTTCACGAGATACGGGGAAGAGTGCCTCAAATGCGGTAACAGATATTTGGTATGTCAGTATGTGACTGCCCATCTGACCAGCGTGCGATGACAGATGTTTGGCTTGTCTGTAGGTGATCGACCTGCTGGTGAAGCTGCTGCAGTGTCCGTTGCGGGAGGGGGACGAGGAGGCCCACATGATCCGAGTCTTCAAGGAAGCGTACGATGTTCTGCATGCTTACATGATCGGCAAGTCCCGCAAAAATGCCCTCTACTTCGCCAAGTACATCGACTTCTTCCAGACCCAGTTCACACAGAAGGTGGGGCTGATGCTATCTTACTTTCCTCCAGGGTTAAAATCAGTGCTTCTCTTGTGGTTGCCTGATCTTGGCCAGGAAGTGTGCATACATACTGTGATGGATGACTTGTTTTTGACCCGGTGCCTTTTGTGTATTTTTTTCCTTCGATGTCAAACATTTTATTTCTCTGGTGTATTATTACTAAATTAATGTCTATGGGGTATGTTTATGTACGTCATAAAATTATATAGGTGGGGTTGCTTTCCTCGTCAGACTTGTCCACTTCTGTCATCCTTGTTTCTTCATACTGTCGTGCTGTGCTTTACTGTAAAGTGTTTGCTGAAAAAAGTCTTTTTATACAGGTTTCACAAGTCTTATTGCAAAACAGTCAGATATGTGACCAATCAAACCATAGGGAGGCTGTTTTGCATGCGAAAGTTTTGTGCGCTCGACTATTTTAAAGCAAAATGTACCCTGTTCGCTCGGGTTTGCGGCTGGAACTTCCTTTGTCCACCCAGCAACGGTCGGGTATATTATCCGTCAGGTCATATGATATGTTGTTTATTCTTGCATAGATACACACAGAAGTGAAGTCTGGATGCATGTAGACGGCAGTTGTCTATAGTCTGCTTGTTTTTTTACTACAGGGCGGCATTGGACTCAACGTGGCCCAGATGATCGTGGAGCTGATCCGCGACAAGCGGAAGATTGTTGACCGCATCACGCACACGCACGTGCAAAACTTCATTCAGCTCTTAAGGAGCAACCAGGTACGCAAGATCCCACCCACCTACCTTGACACAAATTGAAGGAAAAATATATGGAGCACATGTAAGAGTTAAGTTACCATCGTATCATTTGCTGCAAATGGCTAAAAGGTGACCCTTTCTCCATCAATCATCATGGGGGGATTTTGTGTCGGATGGTCCAACTTTCAATGTATCATAAAGTGTAACTCTCAATTTAACAATCAGGAAACTCGGGTTTTTTTACCGTTGTAGGTGAACCGAGCCATGTGTATTTTTGTAAAACGATTTGGATATCGACGTGTTTATTTGTTGCAGAACTATCGGTTCCTTGACCTCCTGCAGGTGCTGTGTGTGTGTGACGGGGTGGCCATTCCAAATAATCAGACCTACATCGTGCGCCACTGGCTCAAGGCACACAAGGTCAGTCGCCTTTACCTGGTGACATGTTTACACTTAATAAACACATGTTTACACTCAATAAACACGCTTACACCCGATAACCGAATGTTTAGAAGTGATACACACGTGTTTACATGGCATAACCGTGTGTTAGTATAACCTGATGCATGCTTCTTTTTGTGGACAAACGCTTGCTGATGGGGAGATTTTTGAAGACTGATCAGATCATGTTAGAATTTTGACAAAGATGTTAGTGGCTGATCGGTTGAAGTCAGAATTCAAACAAAATTTTGTCGTAGCTGATTGTTTTGTTAGAATGATAATCAGTTTTAAAATAAGAACATATCTCCATAGCAGCTGTAGATGCAAGCTTCATGGTATTGCTACGAGTACCTTCTGGTTTTTCCAAATCCTCATAAACTGTTATTCCAAAGTTCTTGTTTCATCTCCCTGAGTAAAAAGATGTTGACTTGGGCTGGGATGGGATACCGCGCTATAAAAGCTGACATAAATATTATTATTAGCTAAATGAGAAGGTTACGAACTGCTGATGTTGACTGACTTGTCGGTGACAGGAGAGCATCTATCTCATGGACCGCGGACAGAACATCAACAAGAGGCCCAACATCGTGTACGTCTCAATGGACAGCGGCAACACGTGGGTCGCACTGCACCAGTTCGTCGATGTGAGTTGTGTCCATGATGATGATGATGATGACCAGTTATTGAAGGTTGAGCTGTGTGGAGAATGATTGTGTTAGGTGTGCTTGTATTTACATACTGTTGTAAACCAAATGTTTTCTAGAAGTGCTATTCCAACGTAAAGTCGTTCACTGCATGGCGGGACTGTTTGAGTTCATGTTGCGAGGTCTGAGATTGTTAGTCTACCATGAACTTCTGTATTACTTTCAGCCTACAAGTGAGGAGTATGAGCACGAGAGGTACCAGTACCTTCTACGGCAACTGGAGCTGTTCAAAGCTCTGTGCTTCGTAAGTAGATATTTAATAAAAATTCTGCTTTGGGACTTCTTCTGTCGTCTACGATAGATAACCCTCATTAAGTAACAAAACTCTTTTAACTCTCTGCATTCAGATAATCATTTAACCCTTTGCCGTACAATGATTGCAGGGTCGCAATGACTTTGCGATTCACGTGATCACACGAGAACATGGTTACGTCACGTGGGAGGACGCCTTCCTGTGTCTTCAGTCAGAACTGCTTCCAGACGCCATTCGCGCCAAATTCTGCGAACTTATCATCGGTTAGTAGTCGATAACTGATAATTTATTCCTGCCGACGATCGACACACGGGAGGCGAATAAAAACACGTAGACCTTCATGTCCGTACATTTACCTGACACAAGTATTCAGCTGAGAATAACATTTCAGCGCATTTCTGATCTCGAGACAAGTGGACAGATTTATATCTATCTATATATATATATATATATTCAAACTGCTCATTTATGTCATCTTTTCCCAGTACTAAAGCCGGGCTCAAAGTACTTTACACACAACAAGGCACGTGAGCAGACATTAAATGCATCGTCACACACGCATGAATACTGCCATGCACACACAGACAGACGGACAAAAAGGACGAGAAAATTGGAATACCTGAACAGTGAGCCTTATGGACAAGTGTCACGTCCAGAGAGGGAGATATCCTGGGGCCGAGAATCTTTGAGAAGAGTCTCGTAAATGTTTTAGTAATTGTCAGAATCATTTCCAAATTATTTCTTGACCTTCTGCTCTCATTGTTCGTTCAGGTTGGACCTGGTGTTTAGAAATGAAGTATTGTGTGTTCGTCTGTAAGCATTACATTTGAGTTTATCTGTTCCTGGCGCACAAGTAACTCATGATCTTACAATGAGGAGACTGTTCTGTTGACAATGCGCGGGTGTCCTTTCATCGCTTGGTGTGTGCTTTTCACAGGACTGTTTGTGGACGTGGGCAACAACTATTCTGTTCTAGACAACCCCAACATCTGCTTTGTGTATGAATATGTGGGCTCCAAAGACTCGGACAGAGAACAGAGCCAATATGTAAGTGTTGCTTTCTGTGTTGTTTGGCTTGAACGATCGTTTAGTCACTCATGATGCTTTTATTACATTCTAATTTCATATTATTGTGACAGTATATAAGGCTAATACATAAGGGTTCATAGATGCTGCATGACTGGTGAGTTTTTGCGAGGCTTTTATTAGAAAATGTAATATCTTGGACTAAACTACAAACTTAACCGCATGGTAGCAGGCATGTAGCTATTTCTCTACTTTGTTTCTGCCATGACTTACGGTGTTATAATATATATTAACAATAGAATGAGTGAGTGTATAGCCAATTTATAGACAGTCCTTTTCTGTCGCCAAACTACTAATATGTCGAAATAGATAGATATAAGCGATCATCTAACCAACATCAAGTAGAAAGTCCCTTGCTATCGTCATAATACTAATGTACCGAAGTAGATATGAGAAAGTGATTATGTAACCAACATCAAGTAGAAAGTCCCTTACTATCGTCATAATATTAATGTACCGAGGTGAGTGTTTGCTCTCTCTCTCTCTTTCTCCTTCCTTTATTTTCTTTCATCTGTCTTTCTTTGCACGATAACTGATGCTGCATGTTATATGTAAACTCTGTACAGTCTCTGTATCTCACAATATAAATTTCAGACCTATTCTCTTAATATCAGTTTTAAAAAAAAGGTTAGCTAAACTTATTTCAGGCGACATTCTTCTTCCTCCGTCAATATACCAGTTAAAAAAATTATAATATTTATTTTTTTTTTAATTCTGAGATAAGTAAGATTTTTGATGCTGGTTGGATGTCCTGTCTGTGGAAAAGCCATAATTGTACACAACTTTCTACGTATAGAATAACTTTACACAGTATAGTCATAGTATTATTGGAATGCTAATGTAGCATCATCGATTGTATGTATTTATAGACACAGATGTAGAAAGAAAATGATTGTAGTATATTTGAAATATAGTCAACAGTACTGTTACTGTTAGATGATAGCAACCAGTTTCTCCAAAATTTTAAAAACACACAGGCCTGGTGTTTAATCGATGGCTGAAACAAATACCAGAAGAAGTGGACGTACGCTGATGCTGATCTGACTTCTGCTTTTGAGAATTAAATGCTTCAAGGTCTTGCCTCTCATGCTGCCTGCAGTAGCAGCTAGAATCATCTGTATGTAAGGCCATTTGTGTGTGTGTGTGTGTGTGTGTGTGTGTGTGTGTGTGTGTGTGTGTGTGTGTGTGTGTGTGCGTGTGTGTCCGCGTGTGCTGAGTTGCATCGTAGACGGACAAAAATGTGAAGGTAAACTAACCCTATGGGGCATGATAGAAGCATCTAACACCCTTTCCTTGCACCAGTTGTTTTTTTCCACCTGCCCTTACCTGGGATTGTCAGTCAGCTACACCAGCCACCCCGCTAGTCTCTTAGAGTAGGCCACATGATAATATGCTTACACAGTTACCCGCACAGAACCGTATCGCTTCATCTACCCGCCATCCTAGACAGCACCGGCATGTTGGACCTGCTGTACACTAGCAGTAGACATTCCATCCTATGATTGCCAAGCCATTCTGTTGAATTTTCCCTTTCCTTGTGGTGTGATATCTATTCAAAGAGTTTATCAGGTTTTATTTAGTTTTGCATAATGAAATTTGTGTTAATTGCTTAGCATTTGGTAGTTACTTGAGGCAAAACCAGAAATTTGATATATAAATAGTTTAATGCAATTTTTTTTTGATACTTTTTCATTGTAAGCAATGCTATAGAGGCTGCTAACATTTTTTGTAAGGCCATGATATATATATATATATTGCACACTAAGATGGTTAACCCGTTCGTCATTTTCAGTTTGTTTAACGAGGAATACTTACTCTAAAGGGCTGTAACCTTCCATAGGTGGTCTTTAAATACCTTGTGGCTCTAACCCTAATCACTGGGCTCTGTAAAGTTCAATAACATTAAACGTTAACATTTGTGTCAGCCCAGTAATACATAGATGCAGTGACCGAGAAGGGTGTATAGTTATTTGAACGATGTGTGTTTGATCCTTACTGATACGTCTAATGAAAACAGGCTAATACACGGACACAGGCTAGCAGGACATCTAGCTTACTGCCACTAGTGTATCTTGAGGTATCACGAAAAACAATGCTTTTCCTCATCCTTGTAAATAAAGTATACAGATAGGTAAAGGAACTTTTTACAAGCTTTCGTACTCCAGTTTCCGATGTCTTATAAACGTATCTTCCGTTGCTTAACGAGTCTGTGATGACGATGACAACCCTCGTCAAGCTACCTGTAAACGTGTTTATTTGAAAAAAGTGTTTATCGCGCGTAAATACCAAAATCTTGCCAGTCACAATAAACATGGTTCTTTACGATGTACACATATCTTTCAAGGCATTGAGTAAGGCTTACAATCTATACGGGTATCTGTACGGGTATCTGCATTTTCCGTAAAGATTACTCCAAGCTGTGATGTGAAAGAGTTCACGGGTAGACTACGTCACATTGTTTACACCCCGAAGTCTGGTGAAAGCTGAGTATAATTAACATAAATTAAAGTTTCAGAAGTGTGATTGTAGATACTTTGTTTCGATGGCCGACATTTGCTTTGACTCGGTGAAGTTGGTTAGAGTTGTAAACTAGAGAAGTTCAAAAACTAGTCCTTTGCAGTGAAGATAGGTGTCCTGCTAGCTTCTGTCGCCATGGTGACGGAGTCTGCTGTCATGGTTTTTTCAGATGCTTTTAACGCATTATTCTATCGCTAGATTTTAGTTCACAGTCAACTAAGGAGCCATAGAACATTTAAGCCAGTTTTTTGTTAAAAACAAATTAGTAGAACTTAACGTTTGTCAAAAATATATGGTGACCATATGAGAACTTAAAAGTAATTCTTTCCATTAAAAATTAACTTGCATTGCATATGTTACATT
The DNA here is from genome assembly GCA_004794655.1 of Marisa cornuarietis. Lineage (NCBI taxonomy): Eukaryota > Metazoa > Mollusca > Gastropoda > Architaenioglossa > Ampullariidae > Marisa > Marisa cornuarietis. The sequence goes on along the minus strand of SMMW01000003.1, from coordinate 17,799,615 downwards.
AATATTTGATATAATTACTCTTTATTATGTTGCAGACCAATCTTAATAGTAAACATTTAAAACGAGGCTGTTTTCTAGTGAAAAAAATATTGTGCTTCTAAAAAATCTCAACATAGTTCCAAAAGCATCTGGAAGGAGCATGGCATGTTGTATGTATGCAGGTGTGTTACAGGTGTGTGTTGCAGGTGTGTGTTGGTCCTAGCTTGTGCTTTTGCACGCTAATGTTGTCGTTTTCTTATGTTCTGCCTCCACCCCCTACCCCCCATTCACATCAGGAAGCGGACGAGAATAGAATCGCTGGAGAGGTATGGTTTTCCTTCGCGGCTTCTCCCTCCTCCTTCTTCTTGTATCGTATTCCTCTTTTTTCCTTCTGCAATTCTTGGATCACTTTTGCTATAGCAATATTCTCTCACCTGACAAGCTTTTACACTTAAAACCTCCAGTACGATGATATCTTCTATCTTTAAGGGCGTCAAAGACTCACATACTGTGTCCTGGCTCCATCGTGTTTTCATATGAAGTCCCACTAAGATTAACTATAGTCATTATTTGTGCACTAGGGATTGTCGGGTTTTAATTTTCCCATTAACAAAATGCTCGTTTACAATCATTGAGATGTTCATGTTGTAACAGTTGTTTGTAACTATTTAAAAGATCCGCCAAACATTAACCAGTTAACTAGTATAGTTTTTTAACAATTTAATTCATATTACATCATATGACAATAATTGTACGTAACAGTTACAGTGTGTAAAGAACACACACACACACACACACACACACACACACACACACACACATTACAACAGTTACATGATAATGGGGGCTTTAAAATGGTGCAAGGACAGTTACAGCCATAGAAAACTGATGCTTTGAAGTTTGTTATTTTTTAAAAGTTCGAAATATTACAAATGTCTCATTCACTATAGAACTGAGTGTCAGGGACAGTGGAAGCTTTACAGTAGCACACAATTATTGAGAGTGGTTTTAGTTTACATTTATACAATAAACCAGTATCGTTCTTTGTACGATTGGAATATGGAGGTCTGAATATGAAGACACTTTACTGGGTGGCGTGTTTTCTTATTCATTCAAATGGTTGGAAACCAGTCTTAAGTTAAAAATAGATTTTGACTAAGAATACGTTGAAATCATTGTCATCTAGTTCTTTTTCTCGACATATGCTTATTATAGTTTTACAACTGACTCTTCCTGTTTAAAAAAAATGCAATATAGAAGAGAGCTTTACATAATCAGTTTAATCTCTCATTTTATCTTCCTTTGCTAAAGCAATACTACTCAGCTGATAACAGGATTTTTGATTTTGTCGTTAATAATGCAGACAACACGTGCAATCTTTCTGACAGCTAGAATAAGGATTGTCTCTATGTCCTTGAACCAACTTTTTCAATGAATTTGATTGTGCACCTTATTTTCATCTTTAGCACGAAAGTTTTTCCACGTTCGTTTTTTATTATCAATATTTAAATATAAAGGTAAACTAGAAGTATCAAATGTGTGGGTATAATCGTATGCTGCAGTTTGCTAACGGTTCAGGGAAGCTTCATTTGCTTTGCTATTTATAACTGTTCCTATTGTTCTTTAAAAGTGTGAAAGTCCTTTCTTCAAAATTTTCATTAACATTTTTTTAAGTCTGAGTGGTCAGTCGTGTCTTGAACTAGAGTTGAAGGGGAAAAAAATCAATGCATTTGTAAAAAACTGAGAAGTTCAAATTTTGATTGGATTTTACAAATTCTCGTGTCTTGAACGTGACATTGGATTCTAATGCATCCTAAATTAAATCCCTTAGTATCATCCCTGCGTTTAAACAATACCCCTCGAGCTTTTATTACTAGGTTAGTTCTTTTATTTTTCATTGCCAGGACTGACGTCCAACGTCTTCCGCCCCTCATTCTTAAATATGTTTGCTGTTACTAGTAACGAATGAACGATACCGTATAGTGATACAGAATAATAAAGTCAACCTCGTATTCAGCATTACTGAAGCATTACGTAGTTACTTAGAGCCAACACCGAGAGTCAAGAATAATTAGACATATTTTTGCATGTACCTAGTAAATTGTAGAATCTCAGTATTGTATCTTTTTTACATTTGCATCGGGTTTTTTTTTACCCGGTCTACGGATTGACAGTAGGTTTAAGCAATTTAATAAAAAAAAGATAATTCACAGCTTCTGATTAAGTAAATGTTTACTTCAGCTCATTTAGCCGATTGTCCACAAAATAATAACAATATATATTCTAATAAAACACTGCAGTTGCACAGACTTACTGATTGACGATGTTTTTGCATTACAGTTAAGACAACAAAAGCCATCACTTTCAAAAGTAGTCAGCGAGAGTTTTACAAACAAGACTTTTTTTATCATGTTATCGTTTAATAAGTCGTTGTTCATCTTCGCTTTCGGTTCACAAAGACCGTCACTGCATGTCTAAATGGAGTTCGTGTCACAAACTACCTGCTCCCCGACTGTCCGTGAAGCATATCTCTCTCTCTCTCTGTTGCATTGTATGTTTCTTTGTGGTGTCTGTTCTTTTTTTCTCGCTTGTAGCGTTCTTCTAGAGCCACCGATCTACCTGTCATACAGGATGACCTTGACTCGAGTAGCACGTGCCACGCGAGACTTTGACGTAGCTCTGTATTTTGGACAGGTAGTCAAGGATCTGGTCACCATCTTCCCTGTGCTGCGGGACTGGCTGGCAGACTTCTTGTCCCAGAACTGCACCATGACGGCTTCCATGATAGGTCGTAACCTCCTCATCGAGCAGGTAAATCAGTAGAATTTACCCAATGATACCCAGGCTACAGAACAAGGAAATGTTTATAGTTATCTCCCCTTGTGAGCTGTTCTTAGATGAGTATGAACTGTTTCCGTCATATTGTGACTTGTAGCGAACAGCCATTGTGATTTCTGTTTTTTCAACCGTTGTGTTGCTTGTTTATAGGTACTTAGACTTCTTCACCATCTGGTCAAGTTTGGCTATTACATGGACCTTGATGATGTCAGAAAATTACTGCCTCCACTCTTGAGTCTTCTTGATGGCCGCCATGATGTGCCCTTTCCAAAAGACAAGAGTAAAGGTGTGTTGTTGCTAAGAAATCAATCCACTCAGAATGGATGAAAATTAACTTAAATTAATTTAGAATCATTTATAATTTGTTATAAAAAGTCGTAAGCTAATCTCTACAAAGCCGTGTGAGCAGCATTTAGAAAAACTTGTAATGGCTCCTGATTAGTAATCAGTGGAGGCTAAGGCTTGAGTACCTTTGTAATGGAGTAATGGAGTAATGAGCTACTGATGCTATTTCTTCAGGCTACTCTAAAGATGGTAACAAAGCTGTGACACAGTATCGCAGCATCGGCCGCTTTGAGACGAGTGCGGAATGTGAAGCCATTGTAGATGCTAAGTATCAGTAAGTACTGAAAGACTTAAACATACTAAATATCAGCAACAACTAAAACATTTGTTAGCTATTAATAAATACCGAAACGCTTGTAGATGCTACTGACATGTCTCAGTATATAATTATTGAAACACCTTTACATGCTAAGTACATGTATCAGTAATATCAGTAGATGCTGGAGCTCCTTTTCAGTTGAAGTGCATATCTCACAAATTACTTTTACATGTTATTAGTAAATACCGAAACACATTTACATGCAAAGTACATGCATCAGGAAATACTGAAACACTTGAAAATGTTAGTATCAGTAAGTTTTGAAAGAAGTTTTTTTAATTTTAATTTTAAGATTTTCTTTTTCCTTTTCCTTTTTTTCACTTTATGTCTTTGGTCCGTGTGCTATTTTTTTTCGCTAATTTCACCAATCTGCGAGGCTCTCTTCACTTTACTCGTGTTTGACTTCTTTCGTTGAGAGTAAAATTATTTTCCTTGCGCTGTCTTGCAACGGGATTATTGTATTTGTTCTTTCTTGTCGCCAGAGCCATGGAAGTTCTTGACCTTCTTCTGACATTCCAGCGGAATCAACGGCTGAAAGTGTTTGTCACCATGTTCAAACAGGCCGAACAGGGTGCAGCCAAGAGGAAATCTCAATCCGTCCTCGAACCGTTACTCTACGAAACGTACAACCCTTCTGACCAGAAAAAGTACAGCCTCTTCAACCAGTGATATTTCGAGACATATAGCATGATGTCTTGGGTTTCTTGTGTAGTACGGGGATAGTTTAATTGTTTGACAAGAATTTATTAATATCTGTGGAAATAGTCTGCACACACACACATATATATATATATATGTGTATGTTACAATGGCAGCCTCTTGAAGGGCGATTCATGTCAGATGTGAAAATGTGAACCGTTTCATATTCTCGAGCTTGCACGGTTTGTTGGTTACAGACCCTCTCTACTGACAACACTTCTCAAGCAGACAATTAGTAACACAGTCAACACTTTTATGAATGGAAAATGAAGCACAAAACACACGCTGGTTGACTAAAACATTATCATTTTTCAAAGACATGTTTTTCATTGCTAATGCATTCATGACACAAATATAAGTAAGTGGGTAAACTCTTCTACATTCCGTGTTTAGTGTCAACATTGCATTTCTGGGTAGAACATTTTTAAACTGATGATATCAGGGTAAGTTTGATCCTAACTGATGGATTACATTTCGTCTATAAATGCTGTTGCAGTGCATCATCGTAGTGAAAATTAAAATGTTTGGGTTAAGAAATAAACAAAAACAAACTTGATCCGGCTTCTTGTTTGACGTAGAGATGCTGTCTGCAGGAAAGCTATGAAGAAACAGAAAGAAGTACTCAGGGAACTGCGAGAAATGTTCCACACCTCCGCCATTTTTGACATCGAGAGGACGACAGCAGTATTAATGGTGGGTATGACCAGCAACATGCAAATAAACAGTTGTTATTGTATCTGATTGACTGCTTCATCGGTATGACCGCAAATAAACACCTCGCTATAATTATATAGAAGCAGCTCAAATTACTATGAAGGCGAATAAAAGACGCAATCACTATACACAATCACTATGCGAATAAACAGCCCCATGATTTTTTAGAGACACAGTACCATAGTTGTAGTTGTAGAGAAGCAGTTGTCTAGTGCACCCCATGGTTTTGCCAGCTTGACAGGACAACACTACTGTACATCACCTTCACAGCAAAGTATCATTTGATCTGAGGTTGCAAAACATTGCACAAACGAGTCCGTTGGTGTTATATCGTGCGATGTGAAGAGGAGGAACAGTTGATGCAGTGCTTGTGGCAAAGTGACAATAAATACAAGGAGAAAGATCGCACATTGTGTTTTGGTCACACTAAAGTGTATGAACAACATTTTAATGTTTGAAACAGTAAACAACATTTTTTTTCAAACACTAAAAAGCTGTTTCACTATAAATATTTAAACGCTGTTAGCAAAAAAACGCATTTGAAAGTGTGTAACAAACTGATAGACGCATTCACGTGACAACATGAATAAGCATACATAACATATATATATATATATATAAATATATAATGAAAGTGCTTTTGAAACATATGTCGTTCTATTCACAGGATCTGTCCAACTACAAATATGACAAGATGGTGGTGAAGTCGCTGGACATTCTCAACAAGATGTACTCTTCCCAGCACGACATGTTCCGCTTGGCGAATAATGCCCAGGTAACCCCTTGCAAGTAAGATGTCACTCGTGCAGGTATGCTTTCAACAGCAGCAGCAGCAGTGCGAGAGCTACTAACCTTCTTGTCGCTGACAGTAACAGGTCCAGTTCTCCTGTAAATGAAGACCTGTATTTATCATTTGAGACTTACACGACTCAGCTAGAATCCAAAACGAGAATCAATGTCTATGATATTATTAAACTGCTTGATTCGCATCCGTTTGGTCCATTAAATTTTTTTTACTCTATGCTTTATTCATAAAACATAGCTTGTACATGTCTTTGTATCGTAAATTTCTAGTTTCTGTATCATTCATATAGCAGATATTTATCTTCATCATTGTTTTACTCCATATCAAGATAGTTTCTGATTTATTAATACAGATATTCATCCAGTCATCAATATCCTCATCACTGTCGTTGAAGTTAACTATGTTTAATTATTGACGACCTGTATGTGGTTTTCCCCTGACGTTAAGGGAAAGTAGAACTAATTTAGGAGCCTTTAATTAGTGCTGCTTAAGGCTGATTACATCCCATAAACTATGTCATGGAACTGGGAGCACTGCTGCTTACTTCACCCTTTCATCCAGGTGCTTCTGACGCACGATTCCGCCCGCGTGCATCGCGAAGTTCAAAGGTCTTTGCCGACGCTACGGCGCCTGGCACGTGCCAAGCTGAACGATCAACAGGTGGCGCTAATGTCAGAAGTCTTGGACGAACTATGCGAGTAAGTGTGAAGGTGGTTTGATGGGGTTCTCTCCTCTTCTCCTAATGTTATTAACACCCCGCGCCTGTGATCCTCGTATCCAAGTGTTTAGAAGAAAATGAAGAAATAAAGAATGACAGCTGAATTTTGATGTAAAGAAATGGAATGTGTGCTTTTAAACTAAGCAGCATGCTTGAGATGACAGTAAGCAGAGGTTCCCTGTAAGAATAAACATCCAAGGTACAGCTTATGTCGGAGGGATAAGGTTGTAAAACTCGTTTCTCCGAGATGAAAGCAAACCCTTAGAGTTCAAGAACTAGACTGGCCCCAAGCAAAGCAAACTACGGGAAATAGTACCGAAAAAAAATCTTTAGTCAGAAATGCTGGTTAACGCTTTCACTTTCGTTATCTTGATAGGCTGGGATTAGAAATTATATTTCTTTTTGAACTACTTTACTTAACATAGCATTATATTTCTTCTGGTCTGACATTATTGACGTTTTTGATATTATAGACAGATGCATTAAATGCATTCTCAAGATCAAGCTGTACTTTCTGGCACGAGTACAAAGGGAAGTAAGTGTGAGTCTCGTGCAGCAGTAACGAGTTGTCTCCTCCCGACCTTTTAATGTGCAGTGTTTCCTGTGTTTTTTGTCTTCAGAATGTTAAAAGTAAGCAAATGTTCACCCTTAATTTTATTTTGCTGTCGTATCGTTCATAATTATTTTTGTGTATATGTCTGTCCAGATTCTGCCATCTTCCCAAGACACCTGATGAGCCGCACCACATGAACCAGAACATCATGATCAGCCATGGTGAGTCCAAACATGAACATTATGGTCCTACACGGTTATTCAGAACTTACCAGTAAATCAGAACTTGATCACCCACTTTAGGTTCACATTCATTCTACACAAGAGTATCAAAAATTTTTGTCATTTCTTTGTCATGGCATCATCTCAGGTCATGTAAACCTGTAATATAAAATAGACTACTCTTCCATGCCAAGTCATCATTATTATTGACGATTCACATCAACATCAAAGACTTTTCCCGCCTTTAATTTAAACTAATGTTAAGCGAACTATAGAGTAAGACAACGGTGTGTATTTTAGTTTGTGGATTTCTTGAATAAAGAAATGTCCTGGTACTTCAGCCTTCTTGTGTGTTTGATCGGCTCGTGATCTTGTTCCTATTATTAACGAGGTGAACCTGTGCAGATGAACTCTTATCATTTTGTCTTTTCTGCATGTCATTGCAGGTGTTCTGAAGATAGTGCTTGACATCTTGTCGCAAGAAATTGAGTCTAAACTCATTGTAAGTACAGCCTTTCTGTCAAGCATCCACTTCTCGTTCTCATATTTAAATTATTACAAGCAGGAAGAATCAGCGACTAACATAGATAAGAATAGACAGACACATTTGTATCTCTAAATTTTCATCCTTCTCATCATCATCATCATCATCATCATGATGTTTGTTGTCACCAGCAACATCAGTAGCAGAACTATATGCATTGTTAGCAGTAGCGGTTTTGATGTAAGATGATGCTTATGTTTGTAATTAACCTGTAAATCTTTCAGACCTTGCCAGTCTCGGAGAGGGGTGGTAAATCCACACGATCATTTCGCGCCATTCCCTTGGTAACTGTTACTTGCTTCGGACTTACTTTCCCCAATGCTAACCACAGCCGATACCGCGGCGCGAGCTTTTCATGTCATTACACCTGTTGCACTCTGACCTTCTGTACACGGCGCTTGTTTGTATACAACTCCTCTTGTCCTTGTTGCCATAACAGGCTCTCCGTGAGTACGGACGCCCGTCCCGAGCAGACAGTATAGTCCTTTGATGTCTCTTGTACATTTTCAAGTCATTAGCTTGTTTCAAGTTTCAGTCATTTTTGGTGTCGCTGCTATTCAGCATGTTTAGACAGTCTTTGCAGCATCTCCTCCATGAAATATGTTTGTGTATAGTTCTCGTGTGTTGAGAAATGTTTTCACTGTGTGTGTGTGTGTGTGTGTGTGTGTGTGTGTGTGTTATTTCATGCTGTTGTTTGCGTGTGAGAGTGCATGGTGTGCGAGTGTGTGTCCCGTGCACGTGTTGGTTTGTCGCTGTCTCAGTCGCCGATGTTACTTTGTGGATATGTTAGAAGACCAGTATTTCTCTTGTAGCACGTTTCCCGTCTATGTTTACACATGTATTCTGACACCTCATATTTATATTGTAGATTTCGAAACATGTTTCGGTGTTGATGTATTGTGTACCTGTGTCTGTCTCTGCTAAGTTTGTGTTCTAGCAGCTGTAGCGGCAAGAATTTATACGGAAAATGCTTCCATTGAAATCTCGGTCATACTGTACTGTACACCATGTTATTAAGGGACATGGCATTGTAACAACAGTAAATACTAACAGTGGAGTATACCTGAGAAAGATCATTTTGATAAACTAAACACTCATTTGCTTGAAAAAGAACTTTCGTGAACAAAATACATGGAAACAATGCCTGTATGGCTTTAAACTTAACAATGTTGATATCATGTGTATGCAACTGAGCTGTAGATATGTGTGTAAAGATAGGAGTGTGTTTGGTACACGTGTGTGTGTGTGAGAGAGAGAGAGAGTGAGAGAAGATATCGTCTGTTTGTGTATGTGAGGTGGGGGTGAACGGATAGTGCATATGTACATGTGTGTGTGCGTGCGTGAGAGTAGAGGTATTTTGGAGAGAGTGTGTATGTGTGCGAGAGTGCATACTTGAAAGTAGGGGATATTGTGGAGAGTGAGTGTGCGTGCGGTGTGTGCATGCGTATGTGAGTGTGTGTGTGCGTGTGTGTGTGTGTGTGAGTGGTGTGTGTAAGGTGGAGAGAGAGAGAGAGTGTTGAAGGGGGTATGGTAGGGAGAGGGACGTGGATATGTGCGTGCGCGCTCGTGCTTGTGTAAAAATTTCCTCCCTACGTACGTGCGTGCGTGTCTCCATAAGCTTAATAAAATATAAAATCCATATATACCTCACGTATACCAGAATACGACCGGCACTAATCTTGTAATTATCATGTATCGTTCTAATCATGTAAGTTATCATGTACCTTGTAACTTATCATGTATCGTTCTAATTGTGTCAGTTATCATGTACCTTGTAACTTATCATGTATCGTTCTATTCGTGTAAGTTATATTTGTATCGAAATTATGCAGAACATCGCTGCTTTATGCTGCTGCTGTTGGCTGAAGCTGCCTTCCCACCTTATACAATGTAATACCCACGAGAATGAAATCACACCAAGGCTGAGATGACATTAAACAGCTGGTGAATGTGCACACATGCATGCGTGTGCACGTGTAGGCACGCGCTTCTGTTGGAAGAATGAATAAATCACATGAATAAATGTACTTGCCAGGTGTTCACGCAACGAATTGTAGGAAATACTTTTGAGGCATGATCTCCTTGCACTGGTCCACAGTTATTTGTTGATATGTGTGCGATATGTAAGATCTATGTTACTATTCGTTGCATGAAGGGAGTTTTTTTCTTAGAATGCCAGCCATATGATCACATGAATTCAGGGTTTTTCGTTACACCTTTTGGTTCCATTAAGTGGATTTTTATAAACAGCTGCATATTGAACAAAATACGCCTATTATTTATCCTCTGCTGGTTTCTTTTAAGAAACCATTCGCACTATTTTAAAGAAAGATTTCTTTCGTATATCCTAAATGTGATGGCAGCGATTTGTTGATTTCCATTTAATAAAAGAATGTGGATGACCCCTTAACAAATATTAAAAATTAACTTATGGTGGGAAACTTTTTGTTTCATAATTGCGCAGAAAGAAGCACACATGGATAACTAAGCTGTTTTTTTCTTCTCAAAAATAAAATTTAAATTGTGTACACGTATTTTTAAAAAATGAAATTTTTACATCTGACATCTCTGTAAACCGCTTTCGGAATATCACAAAGATCAGGTTTGTGTCATTGTCAGGAAATTGTATTCTGTCTTTTAAAGATCTTTCGAGCGGCGTCTCAATTTTGGTCGTTGCTTTGCATGTCGCTAGGTTTTGTGACTTTAATCAGTGAGAGACCGCAGTTCCTCATGATTCATGACTTGCTGTTCCATGTTAAGGACCAGTATGCCGGCATGGAGACAGTCTTCAAGAAGACGCTGTACTTGCTACGACTTCTCATCCGAGAGAACCACAAGGTGCAGGACCAGATGTTTGACACACTCGACAAGCTCTTGGACGTCCAGATCGTTCGGTCCGACCTCGCCTTGGCGCTTAAAGAGGTCCTTTTTATTTAGTTTTTATTCTTTTTAGCGCAATGAAGTCTTACTTTTCGTGTCATCTCTCTTCTCTCTCTCTCTCTTTGCCTGTTTGTGTGTGTGTGTGTGTGTGTGTGTGTGTGTGTGTGTGTGTGTGTGTGTGTGACCGGGTTTGCTTGTTTCCTAATGTCCCGTCCACCATTTTTCTATTTTCTGTCTGCCTTTCTTGCTTATGTGTTCATGTTCTATATTTGGGTGTATGCATGTGATTGTGAATACGATCGAGAGTTCTAGATTTCTGTGTTCAGTATAGTAAAAGAATGAGTAATTTATATTACGAGTGTCTGCTGAACATAAAGTCAAATTCTAGAATGTATGTTTTCGATTAGGTGTGCTGACAAATTTACAAAATAATTCAGGAAGAAAGAAAACAGTAGCTGTATTAAATGTATGATTATTGTGTGCACCTGATGGTTCATGGAACATTTGATGCTGTCGTCCAGATCTTCATCGGCAACCAGACCACGTGTCTGAAGGTGCACTCACGACAGGTGCAGCGCATCGTCCTGCTGGCTGCAGAGAGTCAACAGGCGGCCCCCGAGTTCCTGGATCTCCTGCGAGCGCTGGTGAAGGTGGAGGGTCTCGACCTGACCATCAAGCGCAACCAGGCGCTGGTCATGAAGTACATCATGCAGAACTTCAAAAAAGCCGCCTACGTCCTGGACCAGCCACGCCGCCTCAGGTGAGTTCTTACCTTCGCACCCTCCCCCCAAATCCATGCACCTAGACATTCTAGATTTTGATTCACCTGTTTCCTTCTTCTTACATGTCTTCTTCTGTGCATTTTTTACTGCACTAGGAACTTCTTTTGCGAAGGGCATGGGTATTATTATTATTATTATTATTTGTTTCAGGTGTCTTTTAAATTCCTTTTTGTACGAACCCTCTAAGATTATTCCCTTTTTATTTTTTAATATTTTCTCGTAGATTCCTAAATTTCACCACACTGTTCGGTCAGTCAGCTACAAGTACGGCTATTAGCAAAATGATAAATTGTTCTTGTTTGTCTGGCTGGATTTGTTAGTTTTAATCAAGTCACATTTGTGGTGCAGGGAGAGCATTCTGACCAATCAAACTGAGAGAGGTCATCTGACATACTTCATCTCTCTAGTGGATTTGCTCGCTACCTGTGCAGAGGTAGGTAGATGTCAGTGGCTAGTAGTTTGAACTAATCTGTGTCAACCTTTCTAGGTGTAAGAGTTTACCTGTGTCATTTGTCATTTTTCTGAAGCATCTCGTTGGACATCGAGTACTTGCTCATGTCAATAATAGGAAATGTGAAAGAAAAGATCCACCCTGAGAAGTTGTTCTAGTACCGACTAACAACCTACTGGAAATCTATTGACAACAGAAGTCGCAGAGGCTTTGAGGCAATGTGATTTTGATGTCTGTTACCGTGATGTTCTTTTTTGAGTTGTTATCTATTACAAAGATTTGCTGCATGATAAACAAAGCTACTGTCGATATCTTTAATGAAATGTTGTTTGGTGCCTTCTTTATTGGTGCATCCATTATGTTCTGGAGTAACCGTTTCCCAACAAACGAATTTGTCTTATAATAACCTTTTTGTGATATAAACTGACCACTATTCACATAAATATACACAGGGTGCTCTTAAAGCAATAGTAAAGCTGTGTAAATTGTGGAGCAAGTAGGGTGAGCGTTTGGTTTGTCTTGTGTGACGTGTGTTTATGTCGTGGGCTGCAGGGGGAGAACAAGTTCATTGAGTCCCTGTGTCAGACAATCTTACCCGTGGAAGACCTCTTATGGGTGGCGAACCACCCCGATATCGACTGCAACCTCAAGCGACCCTTCCTTCATTTCATGCTGTGGGTGTACATGAAGACCTCGGGGAACCTGGTAGAGAGTGGAGCTGCTGACCTACAGCATGACAAGTGAGTAGCTCGTCAGCCCTCTAGCTTCATTGACTAAATAGTCAGCAGAAAAGTGTTTCATCGAGCCTGTGGGCACCAGCAAAGTGCTTCTGCTTTCTTGCTTCTCATTTTGTGCAACAAACGTCCCTGTGTATACCTGCAGATATCTTTAAATGCACATCTTTTCTAAACACTGGGTGTTTGTTATATGCGATTTGTTTTTAATTTTATTGGTCCTTGTCTTGTCATAGAATCTTAAATTCTTATTATACTTCGTAGCTTTGACTTCTCAGTCACCGTTTTGTATTCATCGTTATTTATTGCATCGCTTCATTTGGTCCCCATGTTTTTTCTGTACATGATGTATCCAATTGCAAGCTAAAGTCTTGTATATGTTTTTGTTGAAAGACTTCTCAGCGATCGTAGTATCATCCGCTCCTTTGAGAATGTAAAGGCGCTGTGTGCAGATCCATGTGGGACTTCATCAACTCAGCCACCGGCGACATCCAGCAGCTGGTCGACTACCTCACGCGCCACCCGGACAAGATACCTGTGCTACTGAAGGCGCCACCCGCCAAGAGTGAAGTGGCAGAAAGCGCGGACACGAGGGCAGTAATGCATCACGCGCTCTTCTACGTCCTGGACGGTTTGCTGCCATTTCTGCACGTGAGTCGGAACTCGGCCATTTTCTTACTCGGACTGTGTTCAGCAATCCTTTTTTGTAGCAATAATTAAACTGTGAAGTGTGCAGGAATTTAAAGTGGTTGGATATTCCTCACGTATGTCATTACTAAATTTAGAGTGCGTCTAAGATGTTTTTGTCTTTGAGTGGAGGTAGGGTGTCTTTGTGTAATTAAATGCTAGCAAGGTGTCTTTTTAATATATTATTATCATTTTATTATTTTTTTATCGTACGTTTTTCTTTAAAACGCATTGTCGGTTCAGAGAACAGGAGATTTATTTAAACACTATCGCTGCATCGTATTTGATATGGTGTCATATGTAGAGTAGGCAGTCATGGGGAGTTTCAAATGAGCAAGCGAAATGAAGGGGAATAACTGCGTAACCTGCGTAAATATTTTCACGTTTCCAGGTGTTCTACACAGTGTTTTACTCGCCTGACAAGGATGTGTACACAAACGAGCTCAACACAACAGAAAGTATTGCAAATGCTCTCATTGTAAGCAGTCTTGCCTCTTTCGTCGTTTTCGTACAGTTACTTCTTTATGCGGTCATCGATGATCTCCCCCTGTGCATCCATGCAAACTAGTTTTGCTGTTTTCTTACGAGGTGTTATATCTTAGAGTACATTGCGATAATTTTGACATAATGTTTCCTAATATTAAAAAACTGCATAACTGTAGTGGTTGTATATCGATGGTGATATTTCTCGCCAGCAGTGTTGAGTGAATGTTTGTATCAAAATGATATAGCAGTTGATATAACTCTTCGTTGACGGCACGGTCAGGTTCATACGTTCGCGCCGCCATTCCCTTTTCCCGGAACGGTTACTCGCACCCGTTTGATTGCTTTAAATTTTTTTATGCTCATTCCGCTGGTTTTTTGCCGAAAAAATTAATCAGTTCGATTGTTGATTCATTTTCCTATCGAGTGATTTCCTTCTTATGACGTAGTTTGTTACGTTTGATAGTAATTTTCTGCGTTTTTCCACGGTACCTGTCTTTCTGTTTACAAAATGGCTAGCAAATACCCGGGGTACAAAGTTCGACCGGCAGCTTTGAAAATTTATATTTTTTAACCTACAGTAAAGACAACCATCAGTAATACACCGTTTTAAAGAGCATTTTTAAAACATTCACTTGCTGTAAATTTTAAGATACATAGGTTTTGTCTTCGAGTACTAAAATCAAATGAAAGAGTATGACTGTACGCGTTTGAGAACGTTAGAAATTCGCCGGCCGGAAATTAACAAAAAAATATTATTTACACAATATTTACAGACATAAAGTACCAAATAAACATATGTTTTATTAGAATATACATTAGAATTGTAAAATTACTTACTATTTACTTCTCCTTTGCGTTTGTTGAAGTAAAAATCCATGTCAAAGTGAGACACAACAACGTGCTTTATTTCTCAAGATGGCGATCATCGAAAAACTCTTTGTTCACCACGATATCTTTCACTTCCTGCGATTTCAAGGGAGGGAATCATGGTGGACTATTTCCCAAGTGTTCTAGTAGTTTCTTCCCTTATGTTATATTTGTTTAGGCTTCTGAAACCTCTATCGGATTTCTTCTCGTTACTAATTATCATGGCATTTTCTGATGGAAATACTTTAAAAGTGTGTTTTTAAGCAAACATAAGGTAAAATGTTTCTTTTCTACACATGGTGATCTATCATTATCAATTTAAATTGTTCTTCTACCTTTTATAGTTAATTTTTTATGATTTTTTTAAAAAAGGGTAAATACATCTCGCTCCAAAGGGAAGGGAAGCGGTGCTTAGCCTTCCGTTGATATAAGATCAATCACAATTTGGTATTTTTATTCAACTTCATATAAGCATAAGTAAAATTTGTGTAGTTTCATGGCGTGTCAGCGACACGTATTTGGAAATTAGAATTTTGAAAACTCTGTCAGCAAAAAAGGAATATCTCTGTGCAGGCGTTGTGCGACTTGCTAGGAGGTCACGTGCAGAATCCTCAGCACCTCCGGAACTTCGTCCTCGGTCTCACTACAGTGGTGTCTGTCTCCAACGCCTCTAAGGCGGTATGTTGTGTTTCTTGATACAGATTAGCCTTTCGTGCATGACCTCTCTTGCCACAGATGTCTTCTTTTGGTACAGATGTCCCTGTCTTGGTATTTCTTATTCTGTCCCTCTCTCCCTCCGTTATTTACTTACTGCAACAATTTCGTCTGTTCTTCATTTGTGACATTGTTTACTATGTTCTTTCATTGTTCCCTACCTATAACTAACTTCAATTAATAATCACCAACGAAAGAAATGCGTTTTCGATTTTCTTTAGTTCGATTTTTTTAGAGTTATTATTATATTTTTAAGTACTCAAAAATCGTGCATATTTTGAGACATGACTGTAACTAAGGTGACAAGGACCGTGACGATGCGCGAGTGAAGTGAGCACCACTGTCACCATGAGGACCTCCTCTGTTACCTCTGTCAGGGTCCTGTTGTCTGACCTGGGAGTTTCTCTGTCTGTTGCAGCTGTTGGTCAGCGTGCTGGAGAGATTCATGGGTGAGATGAAGCTGTTTGACACCACCAGCGCTGTCAGGCGGGTCAGTTGTTACGACACGATGATACTTGTACAGAAGAGCTACACCTTACCCCCGTTAGCTGAAAACTATGATGTTATCTTATGTTGTACCGCCATCGTGCAACAGAGGAAGATGTGACATTTTATTTTAGATCATTGGATGCATTGGTTGTATAATGGGTTTAGCTGAACGCTGGTACAATTTACGTGTCTGTCGCCACACTATGATTGTTTCCTGTGAGTATACTGTAATGTTGACTTTTATGTAAACATAATCAGTGTGTCTGGTGTTTTGCTTAACGTGTCTGTTATATCCAGTGTATCCTGTATGCGTGACCACTGTCTGTCTGACAGGGCAACATGGAATACTATTCCAGTGAACTGGAGCTTAACGCCAAGTTTCACACCTTCACCAGCAACTGCATGCTGGTCCACTGCGGTCACAACACCGTGCAGGCACAGCTCAAAGTCAAGTCCAAGAGAGGTCAGCCTGGGGTCAAGGTGGAGCCCGTATGAAAAAAATGAAGGACTGGGTTGGGTGATTGACAACTGTCAATGTTCTCAGGTGTTATCACGAACATGCATTCAGTTACTCAGGCTTCTGAGTTAAGCGTTAATGTCCAGTTGTTTATCAAAACAAACCTGCTGATAATCCCCATCGTAGAATATTGTCAAATGTTTAAACTCACGTTTCTACCGCTACGCAGCTTGCGCAAGATTCCTTTTTCCGATTGTTTTGTTTCGAACTAATGTTTTAAATATTCTTTTCGCTTCGCGTAAGATCCTATGTGCATCAAACTGCATGTCTTCCTAACATTCCTTTCACAGAATATACAGCGCGAGGTACGAATGAGGAGCTGCCCCTGGGCGACGAGTTCCAGAGTTTGGCGCGCTGCTTCCTCAACCCGCACGAGAAAAAGGCGGTGAAGAGATTCGCATTGGCCGGCAAGCTCATAGAGCAGCTATGGTGAGCTCATACAGTAGTTATGGTGAGCTCACAAAGCAATTATGGTGAGCTCATACAGCAGTTATGGTGAGCTCATAATTATGGTGAGCTCATGCAGCTCTGGTGAGATCATACAGCAGTTATGGTGAGCTTATAGAGCAGTTATGATAACATTATAAAGCAGTTATGGTGAGCTCATAGAGCAGCTATGGTGAGCTCATAGAGCAGTTATGGTGAGCTCATAGAGCAGCTATGGTGAGCTCATAGAGCAGCTATGGTGAGCTCATAGAGCAGTTATGATAAGCTTATAAAGCAGCTATGGTGAGCTCATAGAGCAGCTATGGTGAGCTTGTGGCGAGTCAACAGCATCTGTAGTGAGATCCTAAGGTTCACAGGCTACGGTCGCCTCATCAAAGCTAGTATATATTTCACAGTGTCCTGTGCCCTAAAGCTGATAAGTTCCGTTTCAATGCAGTCTATGTTAAGGAATTCTGCTGGTCTGCTCCCTGTTCAGGATCTCGGCCACGCAGTGTAAGCAGCCCCGAAAGGACCAGCCCACCCACCCTGACCTGGATGTGCGCTGTCTGCAGATCTTGAGGACACTCATCCACAACGAGGAGCGACGCCTGCCGGAAGATTGGGCGCTACGGACTTCCGAGAACAAGATTAAAAAGTTAGTTTAGGCGGATTAAGAATGTAGAATGTACACATGTACACAGAATGAGCTGAGCATGTGGTTGCTCAATTATGAAGTAGACATTGCACTTTTGTTTACTACATTCCTTTAACTTTCGGATATCGTTTCTACCTGAATGGTGTTGTTTTGAGACATCTGCAGGAAGGTCTGGTGTGCGTATGCTAGATTCACATACCTTGTCTCCCCTGACGATGTTCTTTCAATGTCATCAGGCAGTTGCTGTACATCAAAGAGGTTCAAGTGGCACTCAACGTGCACAGCACTATCATCAAAGTCTTGCCCCACCTGGCCAGGCGCAACGATGACATTGTGCGCGAAGTGCTCGCCTACATCTGCATCATGCTCTTCAACGCTAACAGGGTCGTCCAGGTAGGGTCTTCTTTCACCATTTGCTTTATCAGTAGACTATTCTTTGTTGGTTGTTTGCTCCCAACCTTACATGGATCACTCATAAAAAATTTCTTCAGTCAGAACGTTGTGATTTGCTTTTAACGTCCAGTAGTCTTTTATGGGATGTACACCATTCTTACCCACACTTCATGTAGTTCCACATATGACTCACGTAGTTTGCATGTGTCACGTGACTATCATCGTGTTAGCTGGCATGCTGGCACACATACACATACACAACGCACCTGTCTCTCTCTATATATATATTTATATATACTCACGATGATAATCATCATCGTTGTCATTATCCTAGTCTATGTTGATAACAATTTTGTGTTTAAAGTATTTAAAAAGAGTTTATTTTTGGCTTGAGATAAAAACTTTGTTTAAAGAGCCTGACAGGGTGCGAAGTTTAAGCCTGCTAGTTCCATTCTTGGTCATTCAGAACACGCGTGGATATCCATTCATGGTAAATCGGTAAATGGTAGTTACTGAAACAGAGCACTCATTGCCAACATCCCTGCCTTTTCCCCATTCAAACCGTGAAACTCACTGGAGACTCATGTTTTCAGCAATCGATGCTGGAATATTTCCTGTCCACTCGAGAAGAAGTGTTCTTCATGGCTGTCCGAGATCGAATGCAAATCTCGACAAACGCCATCAAAGAGAAGTGAGTTGTTTCTTTTGCTAACAGTTTTCTTGTGAGAGTGGTTAATGTACCCTTTAAGTTGTTGTCGTAACTGCAAGGGAACATTTTTTTGTTTTGGTTTTGGATTGTATTCTTTATTTCTTTTAGTAAATGTTCTCATTTTGTTCGCATCCAATTCTTTAAGAAAGAGAAAGAACAATTCAGGTTTTTTTCTCCCTGATACAAGATTACAACAGTCTGGTTAATTCGTGAACCTTTTATTTTGAACGTATTCAATAATAAAGTTTAAGTGATTTTTGTGTCTATTTCTAAAAGAAACAAGCTCATTTGCATTTCGAATAACCTAGTTTCCTTGTCTAATAACTTTGTATTTGTCTTAAGAGGATGTTATCCAGCTATTCCTGCTCCAGTCAAAGAAATCCGCCAAAAAAAGGCATACAGTGCAGTTATTTTAAATTTCAGGAAGCAAATATGCTTGACAGAAAATGAAATATGGACTGCACGTTTGAGCTAAAAAATCTATTCTTAATTTCAGTTTAATATCATGGTTTAGATTGTCACGTAGAGAAAATTTACCATCCCTTTAAAATACAATAGAAGTGTGTCTCGTGTTAATATGCTACTTTTATTGGGTTGTTTGTTACAAGGTACTTTTTATTAACACAAAGTGTGATGTTTGTAAGTTTTATTTATTAGTGAAATAACTTGTACCTTGCACTAACAGGAAGCATTCCGCCTGTTGACAAACTTTTTTGGTTAAATGTTTCGTTACTTTTCTTTTTCCATGTAGAACTTTGTTGCTGAAAAAGACTCGTCGAAATAAGAGCGGGTAACAACTTGACGCATGATATATGAGCGCTGTTCACTCATTCACTTATTTTTTTTCTGTGTACGCCACGTGTCGGTTATGGTGTGACATTTTCAAATGTTGAGTTTTCGGTTTTGCTGCCAAACACTAAATGTTGAAAAGAGATTGTTTCTTGCTCTTTGCATGCGATTTGATAGCTCAGACGAAGTTTAAAGCATGGATTTTATCTTTATGCTTATTTTCTATTATGATGACAATATCTAAATGGGTCTTCGCCTTGGGCGACTTGCACCGTAGTGAGACTTGTTTATGATGTTCACCGAGGCAGACTTGCACATGATACATTTTAATTTACTTCGTTCCCTTCTTCATACAGACTAGCGGACACGTTGTTGTAAATTGTCAGGCTTTCAGTGTTGTTAGCTTGAACCGGAATAGATGAGTGTTCATACTTAGCTTCTGCACACTTAACACACTATTTGATCACTGATTCAGTAGAACCACTCTATGTTGTGTATAATTTTGGACTAGGAGAGCGGAATACTTTTCCCGTATGCATTATTAACTGATTTTTTTTTCACGCGTACAAATTGTGTAAAAAAAAGTTATTTGAAGTGCATGTACTCTAAGCATGAAACGCCAGGCAACAAAAAAAGCATATTTAGACGCACGCATGCACTGCACGCTCACACGCACGCACGTACTCACACTCACACCTTCAAATCTTCCAGCAAAGATCGTCTTCACACCTGGCGTAGACAGAGATTTCAGTCAACACTAGCTTAATTTTTTTTTAATTGGAAATCAGTTCACTAGCTTATTATGATTTGTATTCAAAACCCCATTGTGAATCCCAGTTTTAATTAACTATTTGATACTTAAATACACACATTTCAAACACATTAATTTTATGACAGAAAAATATAATTAGTTAAAATAAATTTGACCTCATTTTTTTAAAAAACGTTGATCTACTTTATTTTTATTGATTTCAACCTCTTTTCGTTCTTACATGATCTTTGGTACCAATGACTTTTGTGGGTAGACCAAACTTTGTCTTAATCCTGTCATCTTTATTCTAATTGCCTAATTGCTGAAATGTTTGCTTCCACTCTTCCCCTCCGATGCTGATTGTGTAGCTGGCGAGCCGCTTCTTGTTTAGTCGCTACTTTTCGCAGATCAGTTTACGGGTTTATCTTCCCTTGTCATCAAGGTTTCTTTCAACTGCAGAATATTTTGCGCCTCTCATATCAGTGTCACCTTTTCCCTGAATTTGTTGTTTTACACTATTATTTGTGCGTTCATGTTGTACCTTGTGTTGTCTGTTTATGGGAAAATGTTATATTGAACGGACTCAGCTCGGTTTTTTTTGTGGTTCAAAGGACACCTCGGGGTCAATTTCGTTGAAAGGTTGCTTTGCGGAGACTTTTTTCTACCATCAACTGCTGTTTTACGCTCAAACTGTTTTCTGTTTTTTAAGACAATGTTTGCGAATGTAGTTTTACTTTGGTTACAAATTATCCTGTATAGCCTTCTCGGAGAGGTAATAGAATTTCTTACGAATTAGTTGTCTGCCTTGAATGTCACAACACGAAGGACCTCATAAATAAAATCTAAATAAAACATTTTAAGAGAAAAACATTCCTTTGTCCAATTGTTGTATCCCTTCTAATGATCTTTCAATTTTTAATCCAGGCAAATAATACGCAATATTGTAAAACCCTTTGTATTAAGACTTAGTAAAATCCACCAAAATCAGGTGGTAGCTTAGAAGGGCTCGTAGTAGGGACATCAACCAGTCTGCTTTCATTCCACAAAACAAGACTTCAAATGCGTATAAATTCAAGTTCGCTTATTTAAATGTTTGAAAAATGTTCTTAAAAATCATACTGATTTTTGTCGTTTTCGCTTTCATTTGGTGATGCTTATTCTGCCTCTGTTAGGCTGTACTGAAGATTTATAGGGGAACTAACTCTACAGGTAAGACCGTATACGAGCAGTCGACCAGTACATATGATCTGTGGCAGACAAAAACGCTCTCTTAGAATGCACTATTTGTATTTTTTAACGCGGTTTCTGCATAAAATCGCAATAAAACACAAAAGTAGGTCCCAATAATTTTATTTTTGTAGACACGTGACTTCTACAAGGAACCGTTCACTAGACATAATCGACTGATGTGCGGTGATAAAAGTGATAAAGCAGTGATCGAAGTGGAGAGGTGAGGGGGGGTGCCATTTCAACCAAGAACCATATCGCCTCGGCTGTATCGACCCCCCGCCTGAGTCGAGTTGACTCCGCCATAACCATATCGTCCCACGTAAGACCACATCGTCCCAACACCGAAAGTGGAATCGACCAGGCCCCTAGACTAAATGATTGCCTGAGGAGTTATACCTGTTCCATATTCTGAAAATAAATTTAATACGAACCTCCAAACGTAAGAATAATAATGTCAACGGCTTTTTAAAAAAATCATAAAACGATTTAAAAGAGAATCGGGTTCGGCGCTATGGTGTCATTTGTTCTCCGAATGTGTATTGCAGAGCGGCCATGTTTACTATGTACGATGTTGGGTGAACTTGTTTGAACAACGCATGGCTCTCTTAATAATATTCGACACTAATATATACTCCCATCCTTGAAGATCGAATCGTTTTTTTGAGTCTTTCGTGTTAGGACTGGAGCGATATGGTTTTCTGTCGAAACGACAGGTGACTCACAGAACAAGCAATCTCTTTCAAAATGTCCTTATTTTATGTGATTTCTGCATAAATAGTATTACATGGTAAGCAGTCAGCCAGAAGTACTCTATTTTAAAATGTACTTAATTGCTTTCGCTAAACAAAAAACAAAAAAACTCGTAATAGAGCACAAAATGTCGGCCGTAAGTCGGGTCGATGAGGTCAAAATAATAGAAATGATGTTTATATACCGAAAAACTATTCTTGAAATCCGTGAAAAACTTTTAGGTCTTAATTGTACTTTATTCGTGTCCTAATTCCGATGGGCAGGTCGTTAGGAAGGCATTTCATTTAGAGTCTATGAGCCTTTCGCATTCTACAGGTGTCAGTAGTGCTTTCATTCATTTTTCAGCTTATCTGAAACAATTAGTTGTGTCAGTATTGGTGTACACGTGACTTTTCATTTTCTTGGACTTTGATCCTCATCTGATCTTTACTTTCGTTCCCAATCATTCTTTCCATTTCCTAAGCCCTCCTGCCGCTCCTCGTCCATCAGTCTATTTACTCCGAGGATTCACCATTCTCCCCCTTAAATCCTTCGTTCTCTTTCATTTCCATTTTACTTAATATGTTATAACTAATGGCGTAAGTCCTTGTTTTCGTGTCACAGTACTAAATCTTTGTTGACGATAATACTTTTCCCTTTGTATTGAAATTTGTATGACAATCCTTTAAATGTTTTAAATTAAGATGACAACAAATCTTGTGTTTTTCGATCTCGTGTAATACTAAATATATAAAATAATTATATAGTTTTCACGTGTCATAAAAAGGTTCGCTGTACTTAAGGTCAAAAAAGGGTCCAGGTATTGCATGCAATAATTTTTTATTTATAAAAATGTGGGCAATCTTTTCAAGAAAAACCAGTCATCCCAAAGGTGAAACCCGCAATATAAATATCACGTGCACTTGATGTTTGTGTTTGATAAAAATTGTAATTATCGACGACATACTGTGCGATAAGGCTGCGAGCAATGCGAGAATAGATGTGGAGAAATGGCGCAGGAAACGCTTTTGGGAAACCTTTAGTAAGCCTTGTGTGGTAGTCACATGTAGTAAAATGATGAGAAGGGTAGTCGCTTTTTAATTTTAAGTATTGCAGGATTGTCGTTTCGTTTGTTTTAGTATCCGTTGTGGGGCAGTCACGTTGTAAGAAATGTTGAAAGTTAGTCACAAGTTAGCAACCATTGCAAGACAGTCGCGTTAAAAGCAAAGATTGCAAGGTATTCACGTTTCTTTGTGACATTAGTTGAAAGAGTGGGATTTGGCAGATATATTGATAGATTATATTGATAGCTATACTAAACGTTGACGGGCGAAACATTGAGAGGGCATGTTCTTGCTGAAAATATTGGCTTTGACTGGCACCAATTTGTGACTAGAATGGCTGTTTTTGATTGAAATCATGTCAGTGTGTGAAAAGATTGATTGTTTTTTTTTAAACTGGAATCATGTCAGCTTGTGTAAAAAAGAAATTATCCGTTTTTGAGTGGAATCATGTCACTTTGTGAGTAGTCCTGCTGATCACTTTAATCCTGGCTTACAGTAGATGGCCATGTGCACCACGCAGCATCTGCTACAGCCGGCACTAGATGGCCTGAAAGCACATCTTAGAAAGTACTCCAACCCTTAGATGAAAGCATTTTTCTGACATCTGTATGAGTATATAACCATAGTATGCGTACACACTTCTGTTCTTCGACATGTACAGCTAGATAGTTCTATATGTAGTAAACCTCTGACGTGTTTTTCGGTAGAGAATAATTTTAATACTTGCTCTAAAATCCTTTGAATTTTAAAAGACAAAATCTATGAAATCTTTACACATGCTCAAAAATTTTCTTTAAACATTTTTCGGATTGCAGCGTGAAAAACTGTAAACGTGAAAACTTTTCTTCGATCTTTAAAGATCTTTATCCCTTTAAAACACAGCAGAAAAAATAAATTATTCTTCAAGACAAAAATACTTTTCGAACAGTATGTTGAAGAAAATAGAAATCCGACGAACAGAAAGTAAAAAGAGTCTTCTTGCTTCGGTTAATTTAATTTACACAGCAGGTTAGCCAATGACCTGTCATTAGCTCTGTCCTGTTATTTAATGTGAGTTGGGTGATGACTTGTCCAGGCGCAGTTTGCTTGCGCAGCATGAAGCCCGAGTGAAGGAAGCTCTGGCCAACATGACCAACTACAACACGTCTCTTACGGTCGGCAAGAAAGCTCTACAGGTAGGCAACAATTTATTTATTTATTTATTACTTGTTATCTCTGACGACTATGCGTAAACTACGTCTGAACAATGTAAATCCCGTGCGTGCGTGTGCAATCTGTGTTTTCTGTGTTATGTATGAAGACGGGACATGAATGATCTATTCCGGAAAAAGTTTGCTGTTAATGTGTTTTTATAATTGTGGGTCTTCAATCTTGTGAGCTGACAATGTTAGGCTGAGGACTAGACATAAAAGCTTAATAGTTTAAAAGGGTGAAAAAATAAAGTTTTCTGCAGTCTCCATCATCGTGTACTAGATGTTCTATGAATCTTCTCAAATGGTGTGTACAGACTGGTACCATATCGATGGGTAATAAGACATCGCCAATTAATGTCTTAAGGTTTTTGCCAAGTGATTGTTGGAGAAAATCTACAGTTATGTCAACTCCATCGTGAATTCTGATTGCCTTACTCTTTCAGCAAATCCAAATCTTTGAACAAAGGATGAAGACGGAGAGACTGGGTGGATGGGTAAGTTATCTGTTTTTTTTCAATTTTATTTGTCATTTCAGGAGAGGTGTTGTGCATCTGTTGTCTTTTTTATTCATTATTTCACCATTTCACCGCTGCAGCGTGTAGCTGACTATATTTCGTCGAGGAGTTCAGTTGGCTATAGCTAACGCTTTTCAAATGCTAGCTTTCAAAACCATAAAATAGAAAAATCTTATCAAAATAAAAGGAAACTCTTGCGCCTTTTTTTAACAAATTTTCGTATGACAGCACAAAGTAGTTTTCTCATGCACCAAAATTAAAAAATCCATGTCTAACATATTATTTTTAATTTCACCATTTCCTAGAGCAAAAATGAAACTGGAAGAGAAAACAAATTAAATCATGTTAATTCCTTTAGTCCTGTGGGTGCTTACTTTCTTTAGGAAGCGAACGACATTAACACTTTTGAGAACCCTGTCTACAAACCTGTAAGTTCTATGGATGGGCCATGCTAACTGGTTTTTCCTCTTTTCTTGGTTGTGGTTTTCGCCATTTCCCTCGGATTCTACTCTCCTGAACTCAGCTGTATCCCTTTATCATTTTTGTTTCTTGTGCTCCTTGCATGTCTTATTATTCATCAGAATGTAAGCGCTGTAGATCTTTTTTTTCCACATCGAACCTTATTTATTTTACGCAGTTTTAAACAGTTCAGAAATATCTTAGAACAAAAGAAAGAAAATATTAAGACTTTTGACTAGTTTGGACATTTTTTTGTAATGTATAATTCAGGCCTGCTTGATAAAATTGTATTTTTCTCTACGACGTAAATATCACTGCACATAATGACATAAACATTGAAAAAAAGGGTAATGTAGATATTTATCACGATCTTTATTACAGTTTTTTCAAGGAAACAAAAACACACACACACACACACACACACATTCTTCTTTCCCAACACGAACTCACGCACTCGCAAAATGCAGCCACGCGCACGAGATCAGATATATAAGTAGTATCCATGCACTACTGCACAATGTTTAAACTTGCAGGAAAAGAAATAAATCAATTCAGCTCTTTTATTAGATTTGAAAAAAATCGGACACTTCCGAAATACTTTCACGACTTTTTTCGTTACCAAACTGTCAGTGAATTGTAATACATTGAATTGAAATACATCTTCTATTCATGTGTGATTGTGCGAACACTTAACAAGGGGGAAATTAAATGCTACGAACCATAGAAGCCCTGATCAACACTCCCTGTCAGATTGTGGGCATGAATAAGGCTGGGGGTCTTCTTTCTTTATCTTCTCAAATTTAATTAAGGTCTTTCCACACCATACTACTCCACGATCAAAACCTTTTGTAGTAAAGATCTTTCACAAAGCCCTTTATTGAAATCCTACTCTACAAAGCCCCGCTTGGCGAAGCTCTTCTTCATCAAGCCCCTTTCTATGAATCCCTTTTTCACAAAGCCCCTTTCTATGAATCCCTTCTTCACAAAGCCCCTTTTTATGAAGCCCTTCTTCACAAAGCCCCTTTTTATGAAGCCCTTCTTCACAAAGCCCTGTTTCACTTCTAAGCGAGCCCTGTGCCGAGCCATCCAACCCAGTGACGAAATCAAAATCCGGCGCAGACTCACATGGCGCCGGAAGTCGTCAAAGGAGAGAAGCAGCAAGAAAAACAGGGAACTGCGGAACGGAATCAGTGCCTCAAAAGATAGTGAAGCTCTCATTGGTGAACAGACAGAAATTGAACTGTCAGGGGTGAAGGTCGAGGTAAGCGGACCACGCATGTCCAGACCCCAAGAAGCACGCTTTGACCTTGTTTTCCTGCTTGCACTGATTGCAATTAATTAACAGTGTTGAAATCCCCGTTTAACTTGCTTTGCTTTGGTGTCAGCAGGGGGTGAATTCTTTTTAATTTCTTGCATGCTTTTTCTCCAACGTCTTTGGCTTATGTCCATCTGTTGTCAGCTCTGGTTCAATGTCTTCCATCTGTTGTCAGCCCTGGTTTAATGTCTGCAGTGACACTGAAGTCTCTCTTTGTTCATGCTCGAGAAGAAGTAGAACATGATTATTACTGTTTTGCTGAGGAGTAATTTGCTACAGAGCCACGTGGTTTGCTGATATTTCCTGCGAGAATGTAGCTATGAGCAGAAAATGCCAAACAAACGTTTATTCATAAATCAATCTTTTGACACACTTCTTCCGGTTTCTTCTTTTCATCTGTATTTTATCAATTGAGCTTCCTGGCATGACACTTTAACACACTTTTTAAACATTATTTTGAAATATTTTGTTGGACAAAACATCTGCATGATAGTAGTTTTATTCTTACGTTTAACCGCAGTTAACGAATATTATGATCGAATTAGCACTAACAGAAACGATTTTTTTTATCGGATTCGAATCCCTAGAAATAGACGGTTAAAACATTCTAGGCATGTTCCAGGGAAAGTTTATAGATTTGCGTGGAAACTTACTCGCCAAGAAGGATGAAACCTGCATGAATATTTACTTTGTTTTTGTCATTGGTTAAATTTTCTTTGTTTAGTTGGTGTCTGCCATATGTACACTGTTTTATGAAATCATCAAAGCTTGTCGGTGTACTTTGATTTTTCCACACTTTTGTGTACTTTCACCCGTTTCTCTTTGTTTTATATTTATATATTTTTTATACTTATATGGGTATGTCAGACGTCCAGGTTTGCTGTATTTCAAATGCGCTTTAACCGTCATTACCTGATGCACGCTTGCCCTGCTGCAGCTACATGCAGGTTTTCTGTGCAATAATCTTGCATTGTGATGATGGCTTCCGCGCAGATAACGTGAAAAAACTCATTATCATACAGGTGATACCTTTCATGGGACATTTCTATCCAGAAACGAAAAGTTCGTTAAATTTTAATGTTTATAAATACGTAGGCTTTCATATAAACCCACGTCATGATCATCGACATAGTCGTTCTCACATGGTCGTTTTGGCATTTGTCAGAATGATTTTGTTTAATAAACAATTATTTATCGCTGCTACTTTTTTACAAAATCAGACAGGGGCCTTCAGTTTCTGATAATATAACTTCTCTATTAAGACTCGCTAAAATCCACCAAAACTGCATCGTAACTTAGTAGGTTAATCAATCAGTCCCCTTTCATTCCAGAAACCATGACTTCAGACATCTATAAATTCACGCTCATTGATATAAATGTTGAAATACTGTTCTTAAAAACCATAGCAAAAAGACTTTCGTTGGGTTATGTTTACTTATTCTGCCGTTGTTGCAACTGACTGCAGGATTATAGGGGAACTATCTCTCTGGGTAAGCGCAGTCGACCGATATACGTGTGTCATGGTAGACAAAGATGCTCTTAAAATGCACTATTTATATTTTTGATCGTGAGTTTTGCAAAAATTCATAATAAAGCACAAATAGTCGGTCTCAATAATCTCATTTTTATAAACACGTGCAATTAAGGTCGTTAATGAAGTACAATCGACTGATGTGCGCTGGTAAAGAGACAACAGTGAACAGGGGGCCGTTCATTTCAACCAAAACCATGTCCTTCTGGCTTATTGACTGAGTGGACGCCACCATGACCGTATCGTCCCACGTAAGATCATCTCGTCCCAACACCCACCTAAAGTCGAATCGACCCACACCCAGGCTAAATGAAAGCTCGAGCAGTGATACCTTTTTCATGTTAGCCGAACGTCTGCTTATGACTTTAATAAGCTCTAAACTAAAGAATAGTGAAGGCAAAAGTTTTTTTTTAATTAATTGAAGAGAAAATGACATTAATGCGCCATTGTGAGATTTTAAACAAACGTCTACATATACATATAACCTCCTAACTAAATAACAATGACGACAACAGCTTCCAACAAAAAAAATCAGTGATTTAAGAGAAAATCCAGTTTATTGTAACATTAGTTCTCTGAATGTGTATTGCTAAGAGCCCATTTTAGTTTATGATGATGATAATGATGTCCATTTGTAATGTGCAGGTATCCATTCAGAAGAATGCTCATTGCGCAGCAAAAACAAAATAAATAAAAATAAGAAAAAAAATTAAGTAAATAAATAGATAAAACACCAGGAAAATAACAAATAAAGACAGAAGTGTTGCATGGTTGTTTAGGTTTAAGTCAGTTTAGTTTAGTAAGATGTTACTAAACTGGTAGGAACAATGCATGGTTTTGTTGCCAACATTTGAAGTTAGCTTCTCGCTTCGTCGGTGATCGCTTTTTGACTCTGAATCAATTCTACTTTCGGAATTTGGTCGATGTATACTTATGTGGGACGATTTGGTCATTTCAGGGTCGATTCGACTCAGGCGGGTGGTAGATAGGACTGGAGGCGGTACCACTTAGGGTGAAATGGCCGGCGACAATGAACAAGCAGTCTCTTTATTTATTTTATGTAATTTCTGCAGAAAGCCGTAATCAATGGTAAACGGCTGGCCTGAATCAATCTAATTTAAAATGTAATTAATTTTTTTAACAAGTGATTTTTGCAAAATGTCTTAGTAGAGCACAAGCTGTCGGTCGTAGGTCGGGTTGGGATTTTGGTCGTATCTAAGATGAGTCTTAAAACGGAAGGCCTTAATGAGGAGGTTTGACAAAATAAATTATTGGACATTAATTCAGTGAATCTGGGGTGAGTGTTGAATGGAAAAGTGGTGAGTTGTCGAGTTGTCACAGGAAGTGTAATATGTGTCGTACCCCAACACACAAAAACATTCTTCTTTCTCCTCCTAGTGTCTTCACTTGTAGCGTTAAGGAGTTCGTGTCCAAGGTGGTCTGCCGCTTACTTTTCACATATCTGTTATGTTCGCTTCGTTAGAGGCTTTCGATAAGTTTTTTAAGACGTTGGTGGCAGGTTTTTTTTTTAATCGGTTTTGTACACGAAGATAAATCAATTATAAAAAATGTACACGTTCTCGTTTCTCTTTTTTTCTGTAGTTTATTTGGGTCGAGGCGCATTCGTGTGGGAATGTTTTAGGATGGCTTTGTATTTATACTGGGAGAAGTGTGTCCATCATTATGGGACAGACCTCAAGGCTTCATTGATAGAGGTTACAGACATTTCGACTGTCTGTAGCAAGCATACTTTATCTTCAAATCGATATGCATGTCATGGTTAACTCATTTTTTTAAGTCAGACATTATATAGCACTAACTGAGATTTCAGAAATTTCACATAAAATGTGTTTAATTTCTTAATTATACATTGTTCTGAATCTGTTCTTAATTCTTTGTTGGTTATGACCAACTTACGGAAAACTTAAGCGAGACCTGACAGGAAGGATTCAATATTAAGTGAACAGTAATGTATTTCATTATTAACCATTTAGAAATGGAGGTGTGGATTTAAAGCCAGAATCACTTGTAAAAAAAATAATTTACGAGGTAACTGGAGAAACAATCGCTCAGACTGTCGATTAATGGCTGCTGTTTGTGTGAATCTATAGCATCAAGTGTGAAGTGAGATTATGTGTGAAATAAATGTCAGGTATAAAAAGTGTACAGGATAAAGGAAATAGAGTTCGAGAGCTGGCCTCTGATGCAAAGACGAGAATGATGACTTGTGTACATGTGCGCATGCGTCTGGATGGATGTGTGTGTGTGTGCACATGCGTGTGACGTCAACAGGAGGCCAAGTTAGAGGAAGACGTGGAGGTTGCCCTAGACGAGGGTGTGAGAGACATGCTGGAGTACAAAGATGACGGCTACATCGAACTCGTGCTCAAGCTTCTGGCTCGCATCTGCGATGGCCAGCACACTGGTCTCCAGGTCAGCTTGTCTCATCTAGTTTTTCATCTACAACTGTTCTTAACTATCCACAGCTTGCACCAAGCTTTCATGTTTAAGTGTACTGTCTTTTGTAATTCTTGTTATAAAAAGTATCCCCCGAGTCGTTGATAGCCTTTGTCTAGTTTATAAAAAGAAAAGCTTTTGGAAACATTCTTTGTTGTGAACTGTAAGCTCTAGCCGGAGCTTACTATTGTGATGTGATCATCATAAAACCTTTTCTGTTTCCAGAACTACCTTCGCGAGCAGCCAGACAATGTTAAGTCCTTCAACATTGTGGGCGAGACAGCACAGTTCCTCAATGTCGTCTACACTACCATCACCAACAAGACCATCGATCTGGTCATTCAGCTCTTCAGCACACTGACAGAATTCTGCTCCGTACGTTGTAACATTTTTCGCTAAATGGCTTTAACATTATCTCTCCTCCTTCACTGTGGTGTGAATCTCTTTTTTCTCTGTTCTTAAAGGGTAACCAGGAGAATCGGGTATCGGTATATGACAAAAAGGTCATCGACTACATCAACTTTATTCTCAGGGCCGGCGACATTGCAGACTGTCCCATTGAGAAGGTGATTACATACAAGGAGAAATAATCTGTCAGTATCATGCTTAAATATTCTAGGGAAAAGACTGTGTCTTTATCAGAAATTTGCGTAGATTTACTCTGCATCAGATTTCGCTGTAAACCATCTTTTCTTGAAGACATTAGACTCCTATATCTCACACTTTAAGGAGTTAAAAGTTGCAAAGTCCGTCTTCTGGGATTTATTATTGAACATAAAAACACTACTTGTAGTGCTTTAAGGAGTCTTCAAATTAATTACCAAATAGGATCAAAAGGGTTGTACAGGGCAGATGACATGTCATTACATGACATGTAAGGGGAAGCGGATGGCCGAGTGGTTAGAGCGCTGGCTTCCGAACCGAGAGCGCGCTGGATCAATTCCCGATAAGCGCAGCAAACTTCCCCCAGTCGACCCAGCTGACGGGAATGGGTACCTGACTCCCTGGCATAGAGGGTTGGGGAAGGTAAGGCAGCGAGGGAGAGGAGATTGGCACCACCCTCATGTAAAAGCTGGCCCCGAGAAAAGTGGGGTCTCTAACACCTCACTCCCCTACGACCTGAAAAGGTTATGGGATGACCTTTACCTTTACCTTTTTACATGTCACCACTTACAGCTGTTTTAATGCGACTGCAGGTCATTGAACTTCAGCAGACCATCGGGAGCCTTGTCATCGCTCTCATCGAAGAGAATGGACCGGGAGCTTCACAGGTGGCTAAGGTCAGGTTCAAGTCATTAAAAATCACAACATGAGTGAAAGAAAAAAATTGATAAATATATACATTGCAGCTCTTTCTTGTCTAAACCTTTTCTAAACATTCAGCGTTGTAAGTTGCATAGAAACTGAAGACAAACGTCTGGACTTTATTCGTATTCTACCTTCAGCTTCACCTTCCCCTTCATGTCTTCCTTTGACTGTTTGTCTTCGTGCGAGGCTACAAGTGTGTGTCGCAGGCTCTACTCTTCAACTGTGTAGACAGAGCTAATTCGTTACTGTGTAGACTTAGTGCTCAAACGTCACTTTATAGACTTAGTGCTCAAACGTCACTATGTAGACTTAGTGCTCAAACGTCACTTTATAGACTTAGTGCTCAAACGTCACTATGTAGACTTAGTGCTCAAACGTCACTTTATAGACTTAGTGCTCAAACGTCACTATGTAGACTTAGTGCTCAAACGTCACTTGTAGGCTTTGCTCTTCAGGAGGTCAAGGATGCGCTGGACAAAGAGGCGGTGTGCCGGTGCCTGACTGCGTGCTACGAGATGTACCAGGCGGAGAAAAAACCCAAGCTGGAGGGCCTAGGGAAGGGGGTTGACGGTGCAGGTGGTTACCTTCAGTCCGCCAAGACCATTGCTGCCTTTGGAGGCAGCCTGCTGCAGGGAGTTGTGGTGAGCAGTGCTCATCCTCACATGTAGTTAGGCGAATATAAGACAAAGCCAAATTTATTTTAATTTTGAGGAACTCGTGACGTCATGGGGATCGTCGTCTAATTTATTCTAAAAATAGTTTCGAACCGCATTGTTGCTACCAATGCGCGCGTATTGTCACGGACCATATTTCATCGGCCTCGTTCCTGAATATTTTGTCTGTCTTCATTCACAGTTAAATAACTGTGACAGAAACTTCTCCTATGTTATTTGATAACAGCGTCATGCTCCAAATAATCGATTTGTAATAACTATAATTTATTTTGTATAGCAATCGTAACTATGTATTAAGTAGCAAAACAATAACAAAACTGTTTCTAAAACAGAAAGGGAAGAAAAAGAACGCCCTGAAGGAGAGTGTCATGGAAGTGGGTTTCACGTACTATCTCATCCTGGCCCGCATGACCGACATCGACCCACATTTACCTGACAGTAAGTCTTCACCGTCTTACATCGACATAGTTTGTCTGTGTGTCATCTCGCTGTTTTTTTTTATTTCTCTTTATACTTTTTCGGTAGGCATTTAAACGGATGTGAAGACATTAGTATTCGTCGTGTTCTGCGCTCTTGTTGAAGATAGATCAAAATGTTGGTCGACTGTTTAATTTTCTATAATATGTATAATAGTTTTTTATCTAAATGTTTTCTGTTGTTTAATTAATATTTATTTCTTCTCATCCATTTGCTCTTTTCTGAATTCCTTTTTTTGTTTTTCTTTCTTTCCTTCTGTTTTCTGGTTTGTTTGCTTACATTAGTTGGTAGACTACTAAAGAAAGACTATGTTTTCGTTTCCTTAATTTAGTGTCTTCTTTAATAAAAGAAGAGATAGGACTTGAGATGAAACATGTGTTTTTAATTATAAATAATGGGATCTTAAAATAACACGGTTTTTATTATATACTGACATCAGAGATACTGATGTTTTTACTCTCACCTTACATTCAACGTTTAAGTCTTTTTAATGGCATCTGACACTTATACCTTCACGTCTCACCTGTCTGTAGCTCTTCAGCTGACCCCCGACAAGCAGAAGGCCCTTGACTACTACAAGAAGAATTGTCTCTCCATTGAGGTCGTGAAGGAGGATATTCTACAGAAAGTCAACTTTAGAGTCAAAAACAAAGTACATGAACTGTTGATAATTAATAACATTTCGTGTAATTAGTTGCTAAATCCTCAGCAGCGAAAAGAAAAAAGCATCCACTGTTACTGCAATAAACAAATGGTAAAAACGTAAATATGCTAGCATTTCAGGGCTTTAGTCATTGAAAGCTTTAACTACAGTTCTAAATTATCGTTGTCATTATCATATTCATAATCTGAAAGACATGCGCAGCTCACAGGTGTGAAACATATCAATTTATCTCTTATCTCTTGCGTCCAGTATCTTTTCTAAGTAACCCCCCTGGCAAGAATTACATTTTACGTTTAAATTCTTTGTCATGGTCACTTCACTATGTAAGACAAAGTGATGAACTCTCACTACCAGCGCCATCACTTAAACTAATTACTATCGTGATAGTATTCCTATTTCCCAGAGTGTTCTGCGCGAAGAGGTCAAAGAGAAGCTGAAGTGGAACGTGGATCGTACGTCACCCACCAACAAGATCCGGGACTTAATGGGGTGGACACGGGACATCATGAGGGACATTTCATATCAGCGCAAGATCCTCGACAATCCCATCGCCAAGATGTTCACCAAGGGCTGGTGAGTCATCTTGTTGCTGATAATTCTCACCGCAGCCAGCAGGTGTACTCCCTTTACTCCATTCCAGTCAGATGTTTGCCGGCTTCAGAGCCATGTCCAGTTTTTGTTCGGGCCGACTTTATGAAAAAGGTGTCTTACTATCTATGGGAGTAGTTAGGGAGTGCAACCTAATGAGTGTGATGGGGGCTCGTGTTACAGGCTGCTATGGAACTACGGTGCTACAGTGCTGAGTCTCGCCATCAACGTGATGATGCTTGTGACATGGAACGCTCAAGCCTCTATGGAGGACTGCGGCAAGCTAGAGGGCGATAACATCACCAGGATCTGCCCAATGCTTTACGAGTAAGCATTAAAGTAGATATATCAACCTGCCTTTTTGTTGTAACCAGTCTTCAGAAATTGTCCAGGTGCCATCAGTGATTTAATTTTCGATCAAATAACATTTACTTTCCTTGTGAATACAGAAAAAGGATGACGAATGTGTTGTTACAGACAACATAGTTTATGCCCTTCTGTCTTCTTTGGCGGCTTAAATTTAAAGTAAACAAGATGAAAGTCCAAGAGCTGTGATCAGTAACAAAGCATGGACATTAGTGATCGTTAGCAGCGGTCTTGTAACATGAACGCGAAGGTTGCTGCATGTCTGACGGGGCAGTTATATCCTCGTGCAGCGCCCAGCCCAAAATAGTCAACATGGCTCAACAGGACTACACCATCGTCCTCTGGGCCCTGGGCGGCGTCCACAACCTTTTCTCCTTGTTCGTTCTCATCTCCTACCTCTTGTCCAATCATCCGCGACTTCCACGCTTGGTTGATGTTAGAAACTGCTGCAGGTAATCAATTGGAACTGTTCGTTCTTGACATATTTACCGAGTTTTGAACACCTTGCGCCTATAACTTGTGTTGTGAGTAGAATCACTAGAAGACTGGAGTACTTCTTCTGTCACGGAACAGTCACCAATATTTGGTCAGGAAGTCATGAAACTGGAACTACTAGCCAGTCACTTAAAAGATTCACTTATATTTATGGAAGTAAGGTGAAAGGTCTACCTTGAAAAGTTCGTGTACTGTATAAGACATAAGAAGGAGTATCAGTGATTATTGTATACGCGTTGTCTACATCTGAAATGGTTGTTGTCCACGTCTCTGATGGTGATTGAGGAAGTTTGTTTGGCAGGGGGATGGTGGGAAACAAGCCGGCGGACGAAGAAGAAACGACCAAAGAAGACGACACCGTCTCCAAGCTGCACATCCAGTTCTTCAGCTTCACTACGTTCTACTACCTTGTACGTCCTTCACCTTGCCTAGACTTCTGACCCCTGACCAGTGGCGTAGGAAGCGGGGGGAGGGGCAAGCGGGGGGGGGGGTTAGCCGCCTCCTCAAAAAAAAGACACCGAGGAGGGAAGTTATTAAATACAGTTATACAGCACCGTTCCCCTTCACTACCCCTACCATTCATATCGCCTCTCTCCACTTTCACATATTATAACACCAGCCCGTCTCTTGATCGTTGAGAAGCGTTCGCGCGCGTGTGTTTGTGTGTGTGTGTGTGTGTATTTGTGTCTATGTGTGTGTGTGTGTATTTGTGTCTATGTGTGTGTGTATTTGTGTCTATGTGTGTGTGTGTGTGTGTGTGTGTGTGTGTGTGTGTGTGTTTTCATTTGCGTGAAAGCGTTTCGTCACTGTTGTCTCAATACTCACAGCAAACTTAGACAAATATTATAAAATGCAATAACCATGAAAAATTAAGCGTAAGTCAAATGTTTTTCTCTGAATCTGTACAGATTTATGTAGGCAGATATGGAAGGCAGAGGGTGGGGGGGAACATTAAAATGATTAAAGAAGATTAACCTTCACACTTTGTTCTAGATGTTCCTGGGTATGTCTGTGGCTGGTACCATGTTTCACGGGTACTTCTTCGCCTTTCATCTCCTAAACATCGTCAACAACAACCAGCTTTTGTCGGGTGTCATCAAAGCTGTTACGCTAAACGGTACACATGTTCTGAATGTATTTATTAGTTTCAGAATGTTAGTACACTCGTACTTCGCTCATCTATAGTGTTGTCACTAAACAGCGCAACAGTACTCAGAACACTAGGGATTTGGGGGACAAAGTTCATATGATACACATTTATTTGATGATGTAGGCGAATAGCAAGGAGGAGAGGTTTGGCTATGCTTATACAAAACAACTCCAAATAATAATAATAATAAGTGAAGATTTGTATAGCACATATTCACACTCATAGAGAGCATGCTCTTAGCGCTTAAAAGCAAGGAAGAGACGTGGACTAAATGGATAGAACACGAGGGGCGTAAGAATAAACGACAGTACTGACGACAAACAGAAAACAAAGATGGAAAACACAAAAAGACACCAAGTAACAGAAACATAGAAAATATAGTGATTCTGCAGAGAAAGATGGGTAGAAAATTAGAAGGTGATATTTAAGTAACAAAGACCTCCGCTAAGATTCATGTTAGACTGTAATGTCGAGAGTATTTTTCATTGAAATTTCCATTAAAAGTTCTCTACAGACACAATGCAGTTCACTGATTGTTAAAATCTCCTCATAATCTCTTCACATTTTGTAACAAACTGGGTACATACTCGTTTCTTGACAATCCTAAAAGGAAACACAAAATTAGTTTTAGAGGGTTAACCCGATTTTCCTACCTTGTGTTGCAGGAATGTCTCTTCTCTGGGTAGCAGTGCTAGGCTTCATCGTCATCTACATCTACTCATTGTTAGGTTTCGCTCTTCTGCGGGCCTACTTCAAGCCAGACGACTACCTGTACTGCAGCACGTTGTTCCAGTGTACGGTGACGGTCATCAGATACGGACTCATCGGAGACATGTTCGAGGTTCGTCTTTCTCAGCACACCCTGACTCTGTTTGTCTCATATCAGTAATCTGTTTCTAAAAATTATTTTGAACCAAGAATTGTTACACCTCCGCTTTCTCAAGGTGTGACAATTCTTGGTTCAAAATAATTTTTAGAAACAGATTTTTTGGGATACTTCTTCCGAGCCGGACTTTTGCCCAAACTGTTGCTGATTCAAAAGGTCCTTTACTCAGAGGACAGGTTTAGCTGCCTTTTGGGTAAGGTTAGATGTCTCGATTTCTTTTTTTTAATGTGTTTTAATGGAGATCTAGATGTGTGTAGGCTGATAAATAGGTATACTAATTTGGTCCCAAGCGCATGCTACTAGTCACTAAGAGAGAGAGAGATGGTAACTACTTTGGTGATGTCACAGGAGATCAAGGTCAACCCACAGGGAAGCTCCTTCAGCAGCTTTTGGCCACTAGTTGTGTACCACGTGTCCTTCTTCATCTTCATCTCTACCATCGGCCTCAACATTATCTTTGGTATCATCGTTGACACCTTTTCCGAGCTCAGGGACTTGAAGGTAATCGTCGTCTGCTGCATCTATGTATCTCTTAACATGTCTCAAAGAGAGAGAGAGAGAGAGAGGAAGATCTTCCTTTGTGTTCGTATGTGAGTGCTCTGATATTACATGCGTCTGTCGTTGCAGTGGAGGGCTGAGTCAGACATGAAAGACACATGCTTCATCTGCAGTCGCAACAGCTACGACTTTGAGCACCACGGCAAGGTAGGAGAAACAAGGATGTAGTTAATAATTACTTCGCTTTTTTTTTTTCGTCGACACCTTGTAATCGTTGGTTCCATGATCATCTCCGTAGCAAGTATCCAAAATTATTCTGGAAATAGAGTTAATATCCCTACTTCCGCTTTTTCTGATTTCTTTGTCTTGTATCCGCGTACATGGATGGTGTTTGTGTGTGTGTTCAGGGCTTTGACTGGCACGTGCGACAAGAACATAACATGTGGGCCTACGTGTACTTCATCATGCACCTGGATGACATTCAGGCCAGCGACTACACAGCCCTGGAGTTATATGTGGCAAGGCTGGTTAGTATGCAGCTCTTCATAATTTTTAAACGTCGTTGAGCTTAGCGCCATAGCAAGTTTCATAGCTGGCAAAGACTGATTGAAAGCAACGTTGCACTGAGCCATCGCGGCACCTGATGACGTATTGAAGGGGACCAGATTTTTCGACCAAGTCCCTCTCCATTTACAAAAAGATTTTTGTTTTCAGTCAATCCTGAATGTCATTTGCTGAAAGTGATGACGATGTCTCTATAGTTTTTGATGGTGAATTTTTTTTTTTGGGGGGGGTTTCCCTGTCTATAGATGGAGAGCGAGAACTATGAGTTCATGCCTCTGAACAGAGCCCTGTGTCTCTCGTCTGTGGACATCGACTCCACGGAGTCCAAGATCGATGAGCTGCTGCACCAGGTGACCTCCATCGCCAAGAAACAGCGAG
The DNA here is from genome assembly GCA_004794655.1 of Marisa cornuarietis. Taxonomy (NCBI): domain Eukaryota; kingdom Metazoa; phylum Mollusca; class Gastropoda; order Architaenioglossa; family Ampullariidae; genus Marisa; species Marisa cornuarietis. Next base: position 17,761,009 of record SMMW01000003.1, on the reverse strand, counting down.
AAGATGTGAGTGAGGCCTCCATATCTCCGTAGCACGTAGAGAGAATTTGCTTTGCGAGCTCCGTAGAAAATTCTGTTGGTCTGTCTGTGTGATAGTCACTGTCTGAGTGACTTTATTTCTCTTTCATTGTGTCTCTGCCAATCTGTCTCTCTGACCCCCCCTCTCTCTCTCTCTCGTCATTTCTCTCTCGATTTGGGCACGTGCTCGCCCACTGTGTGCCACAGACCTGTAACTATATGACAAATGACTAATCTTTATTTACCAGGGTAACAGAATAAGTAAAATTATTTACGTACGTGTGTGTGTGTGTGTGTGTGTGTGTGTGTGTGTGTGTGTGTGTAAAGGAAGCCGAGAAGAAGCGCAAGATGGAGAAGCTGAAGCAGAGACGCTGGCAGGAGAAGCACCGCCGCTTCATCTTCGGTGTCACGGCCAGCGAGTATGACACGGACCGTGACCCTCTGTTGCCCCAGTCACGGGCCGTCAGCGTTGACCGTTACGTGTCGCGCGAGGCCAGCGCGTGCAGGGACTCCGCCCCTACCAACGGATACAGCCCTGAGGACGGCAACGGCAACGGCGAAGGCGACACGGAGCGCAAGGACTCTCAGGCCAGCCTCGTCCGCTTCCTGGCTCCACCGCCCCCAGACTTCTACCGCCAGGTCCCTCCTACCACCTCGCCCTCCCCGCCGGCTGTGCTGCCTCGTCAGCTGGCGACAGACATGATGACCTCGTCTCCGCAATTTTCCTCTCCTTCTACACCCCCCTCGCCGCCTCCACTCCCTCCTCCTCCCCCGCCTCTCCCGCCGCTGTCGCCGCCGTCGCAGCACACGCCTTCACCCGAACATCCACAGCAGCAGCAGCAGCGGCCATCAGCACTGCCATTCCACAGCGCCATCGCCGCCATGGCGGCCTCTGTCAGACGCGCGCACTCCGACGAGGGCATGGATGACGTCCTGTCTGACAGTGACTCTGGCGACAGCGTGCCCCGTCAAGGTTCCTACGACCTCCTCGACGAGGACATTCCTTTCAAAGATTCGCTCTCCCTGCCACCGCCTCCACCCCCGATGCCGGCTCTCCCACCTCTTCCTGCTTCCTTCGCTGCCGTGCCTGAACAGACGACACCCGACTTCACGAGCTCGCCGGAGTCTCCAGACGCCCCAGTGACGACAGACAGCCCAGGAAGCGCTGAGCCGGACTCCGAGGACATGTCGACGCGATTCTGAGTAAAATACAAACGAGCAGAAACTGAAAACGTTGCTAAACTTGTGCTTTGTCAAGGTTTTCCGAAATAGAGAAAAAAAATAAACCGTCAGCGCAGGAGACTTAAAGTCCCCCCCCCCCCTCACACTCCCACAGCGCAGTGTGGGACGGCGGTAGTTCTGTGTACTGACGAATCATCAACTTGCATTCTCACTTCCAGGACGACGCTATTCCGGAACAGCGGTCCTCTCGGCATCTGCTATGTCATCGGCTACTGCTTCAGTCTTCAGTGGATTAACAAAAGGCCAGTAACCGTCTGGCAGATGGATGCTGGCTTTGGATTAATTATAACGTGTGGTGTTCCGTATGGATTCATAGCAGAACGTGAAGGTGTTATGTATGGGTTCATAGCAGCCTGTGGGGTCATGCTGGGTATTGGTTCATAGCCATTTGCGTTGTTGAATGTCGTTAACTGAAGGTGGAAATGTTATCTTGGGTATGCGCCGCGTTCTTGAAGATGTTTTATCGGCGATGAAGGAAAGTTTTGCAAATGTATTGAAGATGACGTACAGAGCGATGCTGCATTTTTTTTCATAACGGTGTGTACAAGCGCTGCAAGCACTTACCATAATATTTTGAGATTTGCTGCCTTTGTTTGCAGTAACACAATTGCCAATGCCCCAGGCTTGCTATTTCGCTATTTTCACCAATACTTTCATAGTCAAGAGGACTTTACTTTTAATCGAAATCGGTTCACGTGTATGTTTTCACGCCACACTGCTGTCAAGTGTCATGTGTCGCGAATGTGGTACTCTGATGACTTTAATTAGTAGGAATACTTTTTATAGTTGCAAAGCTAGCAATACAGTCATTTCATTGCTCCCCCTTCCCTTCTCTGTCCCCACTCTAACTCTGGTTACGCTACGAATTGGATTGTGGAAAGATAATAATTTTAAACACGGTAATACGATCTGCAGAGTTTTGAAAAGTAAAATACTGCACAGTCGATGAAAGCAAGTATAGAGACTCGCTAAGTCCCAGCCATGGTGGCCAGCAAGAAGTTCTGGCACCAGAAGTATCAACACTGATGCACTGGACCCTCAGACTGGGAGGGGGGGTGGTCCGGTGGCGCAACGGTTAGCGCCTGTCACCAATACAGCGAAGGTTGGCTGTCCTGGGTTCAGATCTCGTCTCGGACACGCTGTTCTTTCTCTGCATGTGGCATCTGTTTACAGAGCTGGCTGCCTTGTTATGATATAGCCTTAGTTGCTGGTTCGGTGTAAAACACCAATTTCTCCTCCTCAGACTGGGACGGCTCCATCAAGAAAGCTCAGATCTGCAATGGCCGCTACTACACGCGAGGAACCGTGCAGCTCTTCAAACCCATCAGCTTGGTGAATGCCTGCACTTACCGCCGAGATGTTCATCACAAGTGTTTCAAAGTCAGATCTCTGTTTTTAAGTTTCATCATTTATCGGCGCGGTCCAGTAAATTATCGCAGCCCTATTTTTGCTGCTAGGTCATTATTTTATGTTGTGCCGTCCATTTTCAGTGGCCACAGTGCTAGCTCATTCAGACTGGGGTATTGTACAAATGTCTGCATTACCAGTCACTTGTTCTTGTTTATTTTGTAAGAGTTTGAATCGTGTCTTCATATTAATATTGTGACAGCGCTTGCAGGTTGCCGGACTGTGGCATGTGACGCACAACATCTCAACATAAAGAGAAGCTTGGGATTCGATGCTAATTATGACCTCCGGTATTCTTGAAGAATGCGGTCGGTCTCCATGTTTTCGTGGTGGGTGTCTGACCATGGACTTTTAATATCAAGCCTGTTGCAGAGGTCGGAAATTTAGAATAAGACTACAAATGTTGTTGGTGGCAAAAAACTCATGGCTCTGTCCAAAGTCTTATTACACGGAGTCAGACATTAACATAAACGCGATGTTGCTGGCAGGCTAACAGAACATAGGAGTTATAGCACCATCATTAGATCTTACATTTGGTCAGTGTTTTGCAAAAGTGTTTTAGCCTAAATTTAAACGTCAGACAAAAATAATTGCCGCATGCGTTTGCTAATGAAACATAGTCCAATCCGTGGTCACCTGCTAATGAGACGTTCTTCCCTCAGCTAACCTCTTAGTTAGACGTTGCCGGTAGTATCTTTTAATTTGTTAAAACTCATCTGACAATAATTTTGCGCCCTGGCTAATTTTTAGTGTTGAGGGTGGGCTGAATTAATTTTGCAAAGACCTGACTTTCATATAATAATAATAATAAGTGTGAGGTATGGACTGCCAAACGTAGGGATACGCAGAAAGAGATTTAAGTGGCTCTTACATCTACGGGCAACCAGGATATAGCACCTTTACTGATAATAAAATATGTGATGATTTTTCTCATGTCAGTTATTTTTAACTCCATATACACTGTACAGATTTTGCCGGAAGTGTACTACAGGCGGCAAGTGCATGCGCAGTTTAACCACTAACCCTTGTGTGGTTTTGTGTTTTTCCTTATGCATCTCCCAAAGACGATGGCCTAGTCCATGTCCTTGACCTTTTTGTCTTATTTATTTTAAGGAAAATATGGGAGAACTCAGGCCGAAATGACTGCCACAGCGACAGGAGCTTAGAGGAGAGGCGAACCCTCGAGGGTTTTTATTTTATTTTGCAAAATGCGCACAGATAGACTTACTACCGAGTGCTTCAGACTGCTGCTGGCACTTTCTGCTGGGTTGTCTGCTCATTTTTTTGTCCATGCCGGTCGTGGATGCTTTCGTTCATATTTGCTGCTGTATTTGGTACACGTGTCCTCAGTTGAAACATCGAGCCCGTATTTTGCCGCCAAGATGTGCAGATAGTCTGACTTTGTCACCCAATGGTGCGAAGTAGCTATATGCAGATCGTACAGTGCAAACTCAAATGTCGAGAGTTTAAGTGAAGAATGTGGTTCTTAAACACACTTTCTCTTTCTTTTATTTTTCTCTCTCTCTCTCTCTCACTTTCTCTCAGAGTGCACATACAAGACCCCTGCCCAGCATTGTTGCAGGTAAATGCAACTTCAGTTAGATGTCATAACGGTTCTTGCCTGTCACACTCTTTCTAAATTTGTATGATCTAACAAAACGTTTACATGAATAAAAGCGTTCCATTTATTCAACAGTTAAAAAGCCAGTTTGTTCAAGGGTCATGTACATGAAGTCATCTGTGGATGTGTATCGTGTATAAATCTTGAAAACAATCATGATTGTTATTGCATTTTGGCGAGTTTGTCATACCTGCGACTGTGTGCGTGTGCGTGTGCGTGTCGACACAAAACTAATCAAATAAAATACCAAGCCTCCCAGAAATATTTGGTGAACTTTGCTGTTTCTGTTCCTCGTTTTATCTTTGTATATCATGTTTTATCCTTTTGTATCCTTTTTCCTTTTTTGCCTCTTGAATTCCTGTTACGTTTATCTTTATCTCATTCCTCCTATTTTTACATCATATCCCCTCCTCTATGCCTCCTGCGTTTCCAAAGATTTTCTCAGAGAGCTTGACATTAATAATATACAGACTGAATAATCAACAACCATGCACCCATATTCGGACATAACAGACCTGCTCACTCCTACAACAGACACAAAATAAATAACAGACACGCTATGCACCCTCATGGTCAGGACAAAGGTAAAGGTAAAGGTCATCCCATAACCTTTTCAGGTCGTTGAGGAGTGAGGAGTTAGAGACCCCACTTTTCTCGGGGCCAGCTTTTACATGAGGGTGGTGCCAATCTCCTCTCCCTCGCTGCCTTACCTTCCCCAGCCCTCTATGGAGTCAGGTACCCATTCCCGTCAGCTGGGTCAACTGGGGGAAGTTTGCTGCGCTTATCGGGAATTGAACCAGCGCGTTCTCGGTTCGGACGCCAGCGCTCTAACCACTCGGCCATCCGCTTCCCCCAGGACAGGGTCGCAGTGAAGTCGTAGTTCTGAAAAGATGTCTTAAGTTTAGACTTAAAGGAGGCAAGAGAATCAGAGTGACGAAGGCTGACGGCTTGGTATGAGTAAGACCTCTGTCCATATGTCTTTGTCTGAGTGAGACTCTAAGAAGCTTGGTGTCAGAAGATGAGTGAAGAGGTCGTGCGGGTGTATAGACGGGAGTGAGTTCGGAGATGTACTGAGGACCAGTGCCAGAAATGGCAAAGTCAGAGTGGAAGGTTTGTAGGCTATACGGTCCACGACTGGCAGCCAGTGAAGAGATCGTATGATGGGTGATATATGTTCATATCTAGATGGTCTGCAGATGAGGCGAGCAGCATTATTCTGGATCCTTTAAAGTCTGTCAAGAAGGTACAAGGAAATTCCAGCTAAACGATAATGACAACAGTCCATCCTCGAGACCACAAAGGCAGAGATTAGAGTTTTAGTTGCATCAGTGGTGAGATAGTGACGATTGGTACTGATCCTTGGAAGTGCAAGGTAAGCAATTTTGCAGAAATGAGGGAATATGCTCATGAAAAGTCAAACTGATTGAGAAGCGAGCTGATGTTAGAAGTTTATGAAATGATGCGCTGCACAAGTACCTATCCTCCTATGACTGCGGTCTGCTCGACACACTGCACGTTGCCCAGCACAATGCTTGTTCTGACAAATTACCTTGTCAGTGTTGTGAACGCATTATTGACAATGCTCTTTATCTTGTCGCACCGGACATCTTTCGCATTATATCAGACAGAATGGCGGACAACACGTGCTGAAAACACTTCCTGTGGTAAAACCACTTCAAATGTAACATTCTCTGCAATGTTTACAAAAAATGTCAAGCGCCTCGTCTCCAGCCTCGCCGTCTGTCTCTCTCTCTCTCACACACACACACACACACACACACACACACACACACATTCACACACGCACGTAACAAATCGGAAATCGTTTGTCACTAAAGCTGTTAAACAGATCCTGGCAGCCAGCCACTGAAAGTTATCACTCCTATTGAAGGTTTTTAACAGGCGGCACGCTACCTTCGAGATCAGCAGTTTTGCTAAAAGCCACCACTTAGGCAGCCCTCAACAACCATCACACGTATAAAATCACTATTTCCCAGGATATTTAAAGGTGGTATTTGAAAGCAAAAATCACTTCTTTGGACTGCTGTTGGGCCAGGCCATTTGAGGGTACGAGGGAGTAAGCAGGACAGTTCTCACACTTGCTGCGACCCTGTGGTTATATTTCGTATAACAATGCCTTGCAACATCACCGTTTTGCTTTTAGCTGTTGTCCTAGCTTGCAGCTCCATCTCTGAAGCCTGGCTGACAAACCACAGCACACGACACGTTGAGGCAGCGCTGAGAAAACACTTGTTTAGTGGAAGTTACAACCCTTACATTCTCCCAAGGGACAGCACGGCAGATCCCGTAAACATCTCAGTCGAGTTCAACCTCAATTTTGTTCTGGAACTGGACACGGTCCGTCAAGTATTTCATTTCAATGGATGGTTTTATGTCAACTGGACGGACCCCGCCTTGGCATGGGACACAGACACATTCCCCATTAAAAAAATATTTTTACCCCCAGATGCCCTTTGGAAACCAGAATTATTTATCGAAAACTCTCTAAAATCCCACACCCCGATCGAAGAACACGAAATAAATCTCGTTCTACATTCAGATGGAAGTGTTGATTGGTTCCCGGGTGGAAATTTTGCAATACACTGTCAACTGGACCTACGACAGTTTCCTTTCGACGAGCAGGTTTGCCCTATTCTGATGGAGACGTGGGTCTACGAAGAAGAGGATATGATGTTCCTTACGACTGGTACGGAAATCGTAAATCATGATTCTTCCGAGTGGACTGTTCTTGAAGTGACTCACGAAGACGTTGCCTTTTTCGGCCATGCTAACAAGAAATTTTCTGTGCGGCTGAAGCGTCGGTGGGTCTATTACTGGTTTCGCCTGATGATGCCCGTGCTCCTGGTGTCGGCCTTGAACTGTGCCGTGCAAGTCCTGCCCTGGCAGAGCGGCGAGAAGTTGCCCGCCAGCCTCGCCATCTTCCTGACTCTGACCGTGCTGATGACCGAGGTGCAGGCCAGTCTGCCTAGCAACGCCCAAACCACCTGCCTCCTCAGCGTCTTCGTCGCCGCTCATATGGCTTTCGGCGTGCTCTCCGTCTTCTTCGCTATCGTCTCTGTCACCCGCCATTGCAACCGCAACGACAGCGATAGAAGGACTGATGTCACTGAGGCGATGTGCCGGTTTGACGATGACCAATCCCCTGTTGTGAGTACCAGGAGCAAAGGTCAGGGCGCTTCTGCCGCTGTTAGCACCAACATGGCTGATAGGTTCCTCAAGTGCCCCCCGTACCTGAGTGATAAACTGAGTATCGCAGTCCTTGTCACTGCCAACATCATTTGCTGTTTTGTACTTGGGTTTCTCATCATTTGGTAAATAGAAACTTAATGTAAAGTATTGCTAAATTCTAAATAAATTTCTTGCGTTTTATTGTCATTTTCCCACCCTGCATGACATTTTCCATTCTCTGCCTCACACAGTACCCTTGAACACCTCACTTATAGCCCTTTGACCAACTGCGTGACCCTAACTTAGACAATGCAAGGTTATGCACCGTCCTGTACATAACTGTTAAAATTTATGATAACTTGCTCTTATTTAGAACATTTGTGGGCAACAAGCAAGTTCAATTAACTTTTCAATAAATACATAAACTAGAGCAAACATTGTTTACATTGAAGATACAACTCTACGTAATATAAGACAAATGTAAATTGTGCTATAGAAAAAAAGTCTACTCATATATTGAACAGAAAATGCACCACAATATCTACATCTTTCAGATTGCTAGGAAAGAGGCTTACACAGTTATTAACAGCAAGATCAAATTTGTGAAATGAGAGTGTCCTCACTAAAGACATCCAAAAGCCCATTTGTGGAATATGATTCTTATTGTTAATCCTGTTTGCTTCCCTTCCCCCTTGGAGCATAGGACTGGAGGATAGGGCCGCAACCACACCAAGCCAGTGGATCCATTTGTGAAATATGTTTATGGCACATTTATATAACAACCGTTACTAACGTACACTCGCCATAGTCACATGTTCGGCGATATGAGCTCGGTTAAGAGGGGCTGAAAGTCGAGTTTGTGATTACGGTCACTGTGTAAACAACTAAACAGACACAAACACGTTGATTGTTACTAGAGGTCAATGTGACCAAGCACTGCAAACTCGCTCTCGTATTAGGTTTTGAATATCTTTAAAGATTGCTGTATAATTATACCCGGACAGTGTAGTCGCGTTCACTTTTTCTTGACACTGTTTTAATACCGTTGTGATGCTTGCAATGTACCACACAAAAAATTAATCATTCGACTGAATTCATAATTACCAGCACAGTTCCAGTGTTTCGCTTTATATTCACTGTACAGAATGCTGTATACCACACTGTGGATCCAGAAAATGAAAGTCATATACTGCAAAAAAAAAATACTAATAATCTATAGAAGCTGTGATTAATCAAATTGTGCATTTATGTGGGTCATATTTATCTATGTTCTCTGTCAACTTGTAATATCAAAGTATTCATTTTATTGTATATGACGATGTGTGTGTGTGTGTGTGTGTGTGTGTGTGTGTGTGTGTGTGAGAGAGAGAGAGAGAGAGAGAAAGAGAGAGAGAGACGCTGCTTTATGAAAGTAATTTTTGTTAAACACTATATTTAAGTGTTTCCTCCATTTGCCTGTAGCGCAATATGCCCAAGTTTTTTTAAAGGCTTTCACAACACACTCGATCAGAAAGAAGCTTGAGGTGTATCTCCACCCATCACTGTAAAATAGCTTCTAATACATCTAAGCGTGTGTGTATCTTGTGTGTATGTGTGTGAGAGAGAGTTCAGCATGAATGCGATAACGAGAGAAGAGGCGTGTGTGTGTGTGTGTCTCTCTGTGTGTGTGTGTCTCTCTCTGTGTGTGTGTGTGTGTGTGTGTGTGTGTGTGTGTGTGTGTGTGTGTGTGTGTGTGATGAGGATCAAGATATTGTTCAAGCTTCTTGGACTAAAAATAGCAACATCAGTTATTGTCGTAAAACAATTGAAACAAACACTTATAGACTCACAGGTTTCTATACTTACTTTCTAAAAAAGAAAAGTGACGATATCAGTGTTATCTTTTGATGTGTATGACTGTTTGTACTGATAACAATATAATAATTTGTTAAAGCAAGATTATTTTATACAATTATAAAACATTACGTATGTCAATGTTGTACAGTTATAAAAATATGATGGATTTAAGTTGTATAAAGTAATAAAAAAAAGTCAATAAGCAAGATGAATTAAACTTTTGACTTCCAGTGTCCATGCATACAAAAAGTTCCAAGAGAATGTGTGTGAAGGAAATAGAAAAAAGAGGAGTTAAAGATCGTCCAAATCAATTATCCAAATAAAACCTACCACCAAGATTATGACGAATAGTGACTTACATGTGTGCCGCTATAGACCAAACGAGGATGGTATCATTCAATTCAGGCCTTGCTGCTCCTGTCGACCATCGGCTCCATGAAGATCAAGCTGCTTAAGATGTTGACGACAACGGTGAGGTAGACGCAGACACTGTCCAAGCTGTGGGACAGCTGACGCCACGCCACGGAAGAGATGCTACCCTGCAGCATTAGCATCTTCGTCTTCAACAAGAACACCAGGAAGCTCATCAACGATCGCAAGACCATAGGTAGCATGATGTCGATGACGTAGAAAAAGACGCTGCTACGAAGAATTCAGATGATCATCCAGAAGCCAGTAGTCCTCATAACATAGACTGTCCGGGTGCCAGTGAGCTCCAATTCCGGATGGCCCTCCATGTAGTCCAGTTCAAACTCGTGATCCCTCGACGTTTCAACGCAAGGCTGGATATCTAACGGGGAGTAGGAGATATCGATGGGATAGTAAGTCTGGAAGAGGCCGCCTGGATAACACGTGACTGTGCCATCGTACTGAACGACAACGTCCATCGTTTGACTCTTCAGTTCGTCTAACTCTCGGACGGTGCTGGCAAAGACTAGGTTTGGCCACCACAACATATCCAAACCGAGATGAGGCGTACTCATTCCAAACTGCATGTCCGGGTTCCAGCTCTGGAAATTAGTCGTCCACATGCCTATGATCCATCCGAAAGACATGTGTCTGTTTCTTCATGTCTACTTCGAAAATGTTCTTGAGACCAATAGACAATTTCAGAAACACAAGCTGCTTGGAAGCTATCTTTTTTTCGACGGGGGCGTCTGCTAACAATTCACCACTAATACAAGAAAGGTGAGGAAAATGACACACAGACAGTAGTGTTTGAACTTGCTTTTCAACCGGAACTGAAGCATGACAATGATAAATCCGTTGCTTCCACTGATGTTACAAGCTTCTATATCGTTGGTCCATTCAAGTATTTGTCAAGGAGAAATATCCATATACCCGACGTCAGCAGCAATGTCGTTAGACCAGGTCGTGACCTCTACCGAGCACATGTTGATGTCGAAAGGAAAGTGGCGTCCATGGCGTAGAACGTCTAGAAAAAAGCTTCTGGGGCCAGTTGCACAACACGTTTCTAAACCTTAAAACTGTTCTAAAGAGGCAAAATCTCTTCTAAGCCATTTTGATTCTTTGCAGAAAAACATACAAGAAATTGCACTGACAGGACGGAAAGTCAGACTTAAACAACTTTATCTTACTTAAAGCAGTTTTAGTTTTAAAAATTCTAAAATAGTGGTGTGCACTTTAAACTAATTATCAAAATAGAGTTAAGGCCTAAAAGTGTTTAAAATTAGAAATGTGTTGTGCAACTGACCCCTGGCTTTTAGATAGCATGAGCCAACGATTTTGAAATCTCGTACCCAGATAGATGAGTGTCACGGACCAGTCCGTGTGTCACAGACCAGTCCGTGCCATAGTTTTTTTTCCCAGACTAACTTAACCCCTTAACAACTTATGGCTTACACGTGTGGATAGAGTGTATGCGGGAATGAACGTGATCGGTATAGAAGTAAGGGTTAAGTTTGGTGAACACTGTTCAGCAGTGGAGTTGGGCGGGAAAGAAATCCGATAAAAGGAGAGGGGGGCTTTTTTCTAGGGGAGGTCGAGACGATAGGTGCCAAGACAACTTACGTGAAGAAAAGAAAAGCGAGGCTGAACTACCCAGATAGCCAGCCATATTGAGACAACACCCCGTCGACCCCAGCGCCGACGTGAGGACTATGCTAGTGTATGCCGTTCTTCCCCCAGAGGAGGTACCGGCCTGAAGACAGAGAGCGGGAGAAGAGCTGGACGCCAAGAACTCTGTGCTGAGTGACGAGAGAGAGAGGGGGGGGGTAAGACGTGCCTGAGTCACGCGAGAGAGAGAGAGAGATGGAAGGATAGAAAGCAGGAGGGTGTCGACCGACGGATGCGGCGCGATACGGATCCTGTGTGAAAAACCTCGCGGTGAGAGCGACAGTACCGGGAACCTACCTGACCCAGCAGTGGCTGGATAAAGTACTACCGTCGAGGACAGGCGACGTTGTCTGGAAACCGACCGGACCCCGCAGCGTCTGGATAACTGACGACTATTGAGGACTGGCGAGCAGGCCAGTTGGGCATTCTCGGCCCCGTTACGTCTCCGAGGATTATCTACGCTGCTAACCCCGTGACCCCCCCCCCCCTCGTCGACACGGTCTGTGTGTGCGCCGTCGAGTGTCGGAAAGAACTGTGTTGTTCGGAGGAGTCAAAGTGCTCATTTTTCAACCCCCCCCCCCCGCCCCGCCTAGGGGAAGGATGATCAGAGCGATTTGGATTATGTGTCATTGGTCTTCTTTACGTGTATGAGTAGTGCTATTTGAGTTCATGGATTCTGGGAGATTGGAGGTAGGAAGGGCGACAAAACTAGTATAGCTGACTGCTGAACTGTAAGTATTGTCATTGATGACTGTTATTCTGAAGAGAACCAGAGAGAAATTTTGGGAGAGAACAGGACGAGGAACTACAGTGTATTGTTTAGAAGGGGGTATATATTGAGAACTTGAACTGTTGGGAAGGATTTGAGAATTTAATAACTGAGATTGGAAGTCTAAAGTGTATTGTTTAAAGGTGATATATTGAGAACTTGAACTGTGGGAAAGGATTGATCGAGAGTTGATTAGTGAACATGGAAGAATAGCGCTTATGATTTCCAGGTGAAGGAGTGCGGACTGGTGTTTTGACAATTTTACTGTTGTTTCAAGAATTGATAGTGGAGATGTATTAAGAATTTGTGTTCATGTCTTATGATGTAAAGTCCTGGGCCACATGATAACTGAAGTAATATGATCTGGACAGCCTCAGGCAATCGTTTTGTGTTTTGTTGAAAGAACGTGAGTGTGTGTGTAGCACCACCCGTGCTTTGACAATGAGACCATCTGATGGCGTGTCCACTCCTTAATGTTACTCAGCCTCCACTTTTTGCTCCTTCCACACATCCCTGGAGGGCTGTCTTGGGTGGTGTGTCGTGCCGAGCGACATGCCCGAACCAAACCAGTTGCTCTTAACAGTGGCGAGCAGAGGTTCCTGGGTACCGACCAGGGCGGTGACCAGACTGCGAACAAACTTTTTGTCCTGATATAATCCTCGTTGCTGGGGAAGCATAAAATACCAATTTCCCAGTCCCATCCAGTTTGTCAAATATTTGCCCATTTAACTTGCCAACTCACACTTGCATCATCAGTATATCATTACAGATATTCATGGTCATTAGTTACCAAAAGTCTGATGCTTCAGGTACAGTTTCTTATCACTAGTCACTTTGACACCTACACTTAACGTCTTTTTTAGAATCTAACAAGTACAACATACAATAGGCCTTCCCAGAATAATGAATTTTAAGAGTTTCAGCATACAAAGACTAATAATGCATCTGGCAGCAGAAATAACATACTCGGGGAACTAGTCTGCTCAACTCACAAAGGGCTTTTGTATTTTATGCCACTCTGCAGCATCTAAAGGATTTTTTTGTTAACACAGAGGAATCCCACTTGAAGAGAGACTGGCCTCCTCCACTTCAGAAGCCTACATTTCAAAGGCATAAAGCAGCAAGGGTAAGATCTATATGCTTGTAGGGTGAAGTGTAACTGTTATTTATTGTTTCAAGTATGCAGATTTTACCCATAGACTTGTTTGCTTGTGGCTATACCACAAAATCTTCACCATATAAGGACATGGCACTGATTTCATGTTTGTGGTTCTAACAGGTCAGCATTAATAATGGTATTCATCTTTGTTAGGCTCACCTTGTTTTCCTCATGCCTGTCTTCAGCGCCCAAGTTTTGCTCATGGCCTTCAGCACCACAGTGTGAGGATATTGACTGCAGTAATGCTTTAGGGCATTTAATATACAAGTTTTGTTTCTCATTTAATGTTGCATTGTCTTGTAACACCGTACACACGCGTGTGCATGGGTGTACTCATCCCCCTCCCCCCCTTATTTTTGACGTGTAAATACAAGTGCAATTTGCTGTCGCTATATATATATATAAACAGCAGGTTGGTTGCTATGTATGGTTTTTGATTTTACAATAAAATGTACAGCCATCTCTTTATGCTTGCAGAGCTTCAGATTTGTCATAATTTGTGTTTTAATTAAATTCATCCAGTCAGCAGAGAGACATGGCTATGGCATGGAAAGTTAAGCCTCCACGGTAGACATGGAGGAAAGTATCTTGCATGAAATGGTAGGATGGAACAGACAGGTAAGGTCCCCAATAAAAACATAGTCCTAGAGCCTTTCCTTGAATTTTTTACTATCTCCACCAGCAGTCTTGGTAGAGTAATTTGCCATCCTAGTAATTTTAGTTCAATTCATTCAACTCTTCTTGTACTAACCAAGCCATTTTTGAAATTCATTCTGAAATATTTTTACTTGGCATTTGATCACACCTAGTGTGAGGAAGTGGGCCCAAAACATCCGTGCTCAATCTGTAGAACTTCAGCACATTTACAGACCATGTAATGACACTCCCTTTACTATTTATTTCCTTGGGCGGAATTTTTTTCCTAAAAGGAGGAGAATTATGAGCCCTGAAACACTTGTTGTGAAACTGTTGCTGCACTGTACAACAGATCGTAAGCTGATGTTATCAACACTAGAGCTGAGCAGTCATGTGAAAATAGGGTAGAAAGAATAGGCTGCAAGATTTGATCAAAAGCAAACAAATGCAATGGTAGCACTCTTCTTACAACCTTTGTGCATACCTGATTGTTCACATGGCAACACTGCAGGATAACTGCAAAGCTGTCTGCAGGCCATGTCAAAGTACTTACGTTCACATCACACTGCACTCTCCACTAGTATCTTTCTCAAGGAACACAGTAGCTGATGGCGAGAAACATGTTACAATGTTTAATCACATTGTACAAGGTCCTACCATTTCTAACATTTGTACACCTATTATTTCATCCATATCATGAATTGCAGGCACACACCACAGTTATCGAATAGCACATCATCACAAGAAGCTCAGAAAATTCTTATGAACATTTTTTTTTCTAGCTTACTTGACACAATGCTCTAATGCGATCTCTCATAAGGTAAGCCATATGTGTTGTGTGGTCAGCCATGGACAGATAACATCTAACACACAGCAATATAAATATGGTAATGTTTTAAAACTAACAGAAACAGACAATGCTGGAAAGATGCTCACAATGCCCCTGTTACTTCCCTACAAACACAAGTGAATTTGACTTTCCAGCAAGGCAGGAAATGTGGATTCTCTATTTGTAAGACAAATCTTTTCAAAATTAGAACAAAAGCAGATGCTTTGTAGTGTGCTCTGCCGATATGGCTAAGACTTGTTTTTAATTGGATTCTTACTTATAAAATCGCTAACTATTAAGCAAAAAAAGTTTCAAATGAGAAATCTCAACCCCCATAGTCACAACTAGTCATAGTTCATGCTGTACTGACTGTCCAATACAAAAGACTTTAAAAATCACACTGATGCCGTAATGTAAAATACTGAGGTTGACAATTTCAAACTTTCACTGTTAATCCTCTACAATGAACTCTACCGCTGTGTCCCTGCAATTCCTCTGAAGATAAATTTGGCTGGTATTGTTCTTCACATAGAGTGGTAGAGACTCACCAGTAGAACTATTTATTTCTTGAATGCTATTTTGCGGCTCTTTAGTACTGTCCACTTGTGTCGCTTGTAATAGTAGGAAACTGCCAGCAACAGGGAGAACACCATGATTGCCTGCACAGACATAAACACTTACAACATCAACATGACCCAGAAAGATGTGACTCACTGCAACAGGGTCTTCCAATGAAGCCACTGAGGCCTGTTTTAGAACCAAACAAATGTGAACATACCCCACAACACATCACTTAGATTATTAGTAACAGCATTATCAGTGTCTAAAAATTACATTTGTATGAACCAAGCAGGGATAATATAAGGCTAAAATTTCAGTGAGCATGATTTCTGCCAAGCATCAAATGAAAATAAAAAAAACAATATCAATATGGCACCCAAAGGTGCTATTTCTAAGATGGCATAGCTGCTGACAGATTAAGGATTTATCTCTAATCTAGGCAAAGCTTAGTGATTAAAGGGTACGGGTCTTGCAGATATAAAGCAGTTGTCATGACTGACTCTTGAGCTGACCAGTTTAAAGAGACCCGCATTTACCTTAAGTCCCATCTGTTTACGTGTATCATGTTCAGGTTCTGCTGCCCATCTGAGAAATGTGCATACATCTTTAGCACATTGACTAGCTGTGGCAGGAGTTCCTGCAATCAAATGGCAGCAGCATGTTAGATACATGACTGAGCTTGCTGTAAACAAAAGCATTCAAGTAAGTTAACATTTACAGGGCTTCTGCTAACGCAAAAAATTGCGTACAGTACGCATTAAAACTTCAGAGGACCCCTTCAATTTTCGTCAATGGGGTCCCAGGGGACCCCTTCAAATTTGGCCGAAGAACAGATACAAAATTGGGTGGTAAGTGTAGTGTCTGACATCGTAGCCCAATTTATTGTTGTCGTCTGCTACAAAGTGAGAGTAACTTCCCTTGCACTTAGTTTTTTCCCTTACCGGAAAGAGATCCATTAACCTATTTCCAAGATGTCGTTGACAGCATGGTTAAAATCGTCGTCTCAGAAACGGAAATTGATTTGTTGCTTTTTCTCACATCGTATTAGAGTTAGCCTGGGACCCCTTAGAAATCTGAAGAAGGGGTCCTTGGGACCCCAAAGAATTTAACCTTAGCAGAAGCCCTGATTTAGCTACAATCTTAGTGTGTTGAATTTCCTATGTCTGCGCTGTTCTCATCATCTTTTTAAATTCGTGCAAATGTCTTTTTCATGCCACAATGAAACATAAGCTATAGCAATTGCTGAACAAAATTTTAGGTCAAATATTCCAGCCATTTAATGCAAAACATTTAGCAGCTGTCATGAACCAGCCAGTTCAAGGCCAGAACAATATGGCTGAAGTCGGGGTAGCATAATTATAGGGGACAGTGATCAGTCAAGCAATCAACAAAGGGGGATCCTCTTGTTCAATTTTTATGTCTTGACAGACATGATGGATGTAGTCGATTTAGGTCCTTGGATAGGGAGGGGGTAGGTTTGGGGTAGGTTTGAGGTAGGTTAGAGAATAGCACGGTTGGACATAGTTTTGTTAGTAAAATTGCGATAGCGTCGAGACTGGGGTCACGTGGTTAGCTGGGTAGATAGTTTAGAGTAAATGTGTATTCGGGGCCTATTCCTCAATTTCCAGCAGAGACGTAGCACTCTGGGTGATTGTCAGTCACATGCAGCAAGTCTGAGAAAAGGAGGGCCCGTTCTGTTAGGACGTAAAAAAACTACTTGCTGGTACTTGTGGTCTAGAGTATAGAGAGAAGGAGGGTGGTGTATAATCACGAGGCTGGTTCTCTGACGACGAGAAGAAGCAGACAACTGGGGACCGGCAGCGAGAGGCAATAACTGGAAGAGTGTGCCACCGGACCAACTTGCACTGTCTGCGAGAGAAGTCAATGGATTATCACCGAGGTTCAACTGATCACTGCGGTTGTTCAGTGCCAGACATCTGTCGCCTAGCAACTACTGTCCGTTGCCTGGGGCAACCGGTGAGAGCAGCAGTACAAGTGGGCTAGCGGCAGCGTACCTTACGTCGCCCGTGTCATCAGTGTTTGTTGCCTGGGGCAACTGTGCCTAAGTAAACCTTTGCCAGCGTGTGTTGGACCCATTCAACGATTGTCCACGACGGGGCGGCAAAGAAGCAGGCCATCAGAGAGACACAGTCATAATTTTAGCGGTGTGCACCACGCATGTGCCTGCATCCGGGGGACGTGGGGCAAATTGTTAACACCGGACTCGCACTCAGCTGTCAGGGACGGACTGTGTCCTAGTGTATCTTTTAAACCTAACAATTGGAACCTTTTATTATTATCTGGTGCAGGCTTTTTTGTCAGGCCACCTTATTAACCTCCGTGAGTAACTGATTTCTATTCACCCTTTCTTTTGTCTCTTGTGTTAATAATAATTTGTTTATACTTTACATCTGTGTTGAAGTGTAGTTGCACGCATGAGCAGAGATAGTGGTCTGTGTGTAGTGCATGGACGTGCAAAACAGCGAGCGAGAGGGGTAGCAGGGTGAAAGTCGGAGTGAGGTGAGCCAGTAACCTGTTCCCTTTCCCCTCGGGCGGTTAGTCTCGACCATTCTCCCCGCAGTTTTGTCATAGTAGCTGAAGAGGAAACTACTTGTGAAACATTTAAACAGTACAGGCAAAAAACTTACCATCTTCATACTCAATGATTTCATTGTAAAGTGCCTTTGCCATAGCAATAGAAGCCCCTGGGAAGTAAGGGTTGTAGTAGAGACCATCTCGAAGTGTGACACCAGCAGGTGGATCACAATATCCCGTCAGCAATGCAAATATATAGTCCTATGCATGTGCATGCACACAAACACACATGAAAGAATTTATCCACATTTAAATAAAAAAAGGAATTACAAAATTATCTAAATCATAAATACATCCATATTTGCAGGATTATATCTATGGCAACAATATTACTCTGATATTAAAACCAAAATTGCACAAAATCTGCCTATGCTTTGAATTACTGGGCAACAATGCATGATAAGCCCTTATTAAAAAAATGTTTATAATGTGAATTGCACAATACAGTGGTGGAATCTCAATATAACAAGAGAAAAAAAATTATTTTAGTCATTCGATAGCATTCCAGTCTTAGCCAAACACTTGGCGATTGTGAAGGACTGAGCCATGTCTTAGCACCTCAGTCCATGACATCCAAACTTGGAGTATTTTCACCTTGGACTTAAATCTTAGTCCCATCTAAATTTTATTATTATTAAATGGAGAATTTTTCACACTGAAAATTGTTACATTGAGATTTTATTTTACATTTATTTTTTACTGAGCTCTGAGACTTTGCCAAGACTTTGGAAACTGTTATATTGGAAAATTCACTGTATGGGAATTTGTTACATCACTATTTCCGCTTACATCATCCTCTACATGACTTATTTAACTAACTTGTCATTTCGCAGATGTTTTAATATGAGAAATGTACAAACAAAAAAGATCCTGATAAATCCGATATTATAAACAATTACAGTTACATCTCTAACATACTTCTCCTCCATGTCTGGCTTGGACAATGTAGCTCAGGTCAGGGGGCAGGGCTCCTGAATTGGCCGCTCGTGCTGCTTCTGGGTTAGGGTATGGGTTGGGAAAGCGGTCAGACAGCTTGCCTGGTCGCTTAAACATGTTGCCCTCCTCATCAGGGCCATCCTCAACCATTACCTGTAAAATGTTTGGCATAGAGTGTTCATAAATGTGACAAATTTTAAGAGATACAGCTTAGAAATCCCTGCCTTTATTGCATTACTCAAAAAAAAAAAAAAGCAAGTTTTAAAAATTGCCACTAAGCCACTTGCTCCTAAATGACTTAGCACTTTTCCGACAAGCCAATTCAATAATAAGTTCATGTGAGCAGCACTTTTCCCGACAACCCAATCCAATAATTAAGTTCATGTGAGTACAGGCATTAAGCATACAAGACATGTTTTCACATTTCAATTACTACTCCAAAGTTTCTTATTATCTTAATGTTTCTATAAACCATCCTTTAAATTAGATGAAAAAGAGACTGTGTTAACTGCTTAACTTGATTCCCGTTCCCCCACTTTCCTTGCACACTTGCTTTTAGTTCAAAATGCTCACCTCTTCTGCTTCACGTTTGGCTTCATCCTCCTCCATGATCGTGCCCACCAAGTTTCGGTAGTAGAGGTAATCCATACCGTGACATGCTGCACACACCTGTTTGTACACCTGGTAACCACGACGCACACTAAAAAAACAAGGGAATCCATTTTAGTTTACACTGTGACAGTCATTTACTATTACGACAAATATCTATTTTTGTATGAGATCATTCATGATTTTTAAATTAACAGGATTTACAAACAAATAAAAATATCAAAGCAAATCTTGGGGTTAATGGATGATAGTCTCAACACATCATTTTTTCAGATTCTAAAGTTCGGACCTTACAAATGCTGTGCATTTGCTTTATGTTTCATTTGCAAATGAATCGGTTAAGTGAGTAAACATGACCACTTCCACATGTTTTTTAATGGTTTAGTGTGGCAAAATAATCAGAATGACTGTATTTCTCATGATTTCCTGATTCTGGAAAGATTCACATGATTACAGTTTACTTATGTCAATTAATTTGGAATTTTTTTTTATAAACATACCAAGTTTTTGCTGTGGCCCTACAGTACATGAAAAACATGTTTTGAAAAGTAGGAAATGGATATGGGTGTATTTTCTAAAAGAACAAAACATCCTACTTCCTAAAGGTAAGAACACTTAATTTCTGGTAAATTTGATAAATTAATCTTATTTAAAATTATATTTGCATGACATTATTTTTCTTTAGTTTTTGAATGACTACACTGTGATGAACAGAGGACATGTCCTGCCTGAATAGGAGATGACCTCCTAGTTAACACTCACAGCACTTTACAGTGACTATAAATGATAAACTGTAATTTCCTGCCTGTTTATTGCGTTGAAATACAAGTGTAGCAAGAGGTTACTCCAGACTTGACAATAATGAATAATAGAAATAACCCTAAAGCTTTAACAAAGATAAGTAGAATGGTATATCAAAAATATTGCTTATGTCAAAGACTTAATTTGCCCTTATCCATGAAGCCTGTGGAACATTGTGTGCTTTTGCTGAATAAAGGGGAAAGTGTTTATTGATTGCTGAGTGAATTAACAAAACAGTAAATGTGCATGAACAAACACTATTTGGCATGAAAGTAGTGCTTCTAAATCAGAACTTATTTTTGTGTTGCCCACTAGTTCTCCCGGTCTAAAGGTATGTCAAACCAAGCAGTTTTCTCCATTTTTTTTAAATTTTTCTACCCATTGTTGTCACACTAGTAGATAATGCTAGAGTTTTTTTTTTCAAATTCTGCTGTTTCTAAGTGTGCATGTTGATTGGAATGCAGTAACAGTTTTCTTCCACTTCCATTTATTTCACTAACAGGGTAAGGCACTAAAAACATGCAAATATTCATTGCTATATATTTTTTGTTACTTGAAATGCCATAGCTTCCTGTATTTTATCATAATGCAAAATTTAAGTACAATTTGAACAATCAGAAGTACCCGTTGCTAAGGAAAAACATAGTGAAATTGCCGAAAATCTTTGAACCTGCTTGTCTCAAAATGGCCACCACCGTACATGCACACTTTAAACATTTATACCTCATTCAATTTTAGGACTAGATGAGCAACTTTTGTATCAAAAGAAAGATCCGAGCCTGTACTTTTTAAAAATATGCAATTTGCTAAATCTCATATTTCTGAGTTAAGACTCATTTCATTGTAGCGGTTCATATATATATATATAAACACACATTTTTTTCCTTACTACATTTATTTCATGCAGTTTAGATGCAGACTTATATAATTTTTTTTCATTTATTATACCAAAAAGTAGATATCAGGGTGAAATAAACGGATATATTTAGTAAACTGCAATGCAAATTAAGAATGTCAAGGCAAAATAAAAGCATTTTAGCAAACACTCATACCTAGCAGCATCAAGGGCGTTAAGCATGCCATTGTGACTCCATGGCATCTTAGGGGGATGTAATTCCAGGCCTTCAGCTAACACTGGGGTGCCCAAAGCTGCTGCTACACCCACAATCCCTGCTGTTGCTGTTCCAACTAACGCAAACACCTGTTAAAAGAAATGTGAAATGGCAATAACAACACAATACTTTTGGTGATGCCTAAATAGCTTTTTTATACCAGCTGGTGGGAACTCACACTTCAACTAATGGTAAACTATTTTTATTTATTATAATCTTGTATTTTACCTACAAATATATAAATCATCACAATAAAGCATATCTCTGAATTACAGTTAAATAACGGAAAAATATTGTTAGAGCTAAAGATTTCTTTTTCGTTACTTCACAAGTGTTAGCAATGATGATGATGGTACAAGTCAGTTTGCAGTACTTACCCATTTCTTTCCTTGTTTCCCTTTAAATGAAAAAAAGTTGGCCTGGAACAAAAACAAATCCTAGTATTAATGAATATTTACTTCAAACATTCTTTTCACTAAATTATCCTTAAAATGATAGGAAAAAAAGTCAGTATTTCGAAATATTGTCACAAAATAATCAACAAAATCTTGTTCCTAGCCATCTAGATATCGGTAGTAAGAAAGGGTAACTTTCATTCAAATATGCCAGTAAGCATTCTTCTTTGCTACTACAAAAGACTGGGAAAGGTTTCTGTGTGCTTCATTAGTTCATATAGTACTGATTGACAGACATCTCAAGGGCATTCAGTAAAGCACTAAAATACGAAAGCAACAAAATTAAAAAACTTAGATTATTATTAGGATGAATCAAAAAAGGAGTCAGAATTAAAGCGGCTAAATATCATTTACCTGAGAAGAGTGAGACAACGAATGGGCTCTTAGAAGAGCTTGCCTCGATGTTCTTCCTAGGATGGCAGCCATACTTCACGCAGCACCCTATCTCGAAAGGTCCGTCAAACGTTAACTACAACCAAAGTGCAGCAAAGTGAAATTCCGTATCGTTTCACTCTGGGTAAGCCGTCAAGTACCCAATGCGCATGCTGGCCTCATTTGTGTTTCCGTATCCGGTCAATTACCAATGTAAACAAGCGTTGTTAAGAGACGCAAGTAAATGGCAAACGTAAAAAGCAAAGTAAGCAGCGAGAACTGAATAGAGTTTAAAATTAAAACATAAGAAGCAATAAATAAATATAGCTATATATCTTGTTTAACATTATAACTAGAATATTTCGGAAGAAAACGACTTGCATACATTCAGACATCTTTTTGATCTTGATAAAAATAATAAAGCCTAGTGTTTTGCGAGATGCTTTTGTGCCCACACATGCCTTTTACCATCCTCTAATGTCTAATAGTGCTGATCAGTATAGGTCAGCCAGTCCAGTTCAAGTTTTTTAATGAATTAATTATTAGTAAAGGATACAGATTATCAAAACAATTGTATTGCTTGACATTACAAAGGTAATAGAACTAAGTGCAGAATTGGCCGAAGAATAATATAAATTTTTTGTCTCATTATTAATGAAACTAAATGAAGCCAGCTGGAATTTGAATAATTTGCCAGAGTGTATAATAGCATCTATAGATATGTTCCTGCAGCATGGGGTTTCTTTTTACAATCAGGGTCCTGGCTATCTTCAAGCACGTGGTTATCAGAGACCAAAGGCAGTCATCAGGTTAGTTATAAATATTTAAGAAATGAGGATAGTTAGCAAATCTTTTTCACACATTTGAATAACAAATTAAATTGTGGATTTCGGTTTTACCTGCTTTTCCTTTTAAAAAGTTATGTGTTTTTATTTAACACTTTTTATCTGTATATATAGTGAGCATTATGCAAGCATAAATAAAATATGTGCATACATGTGGATTTTGCAACTGTTATATATCTATATTACTTTGCATGAAGAATTTATATTTTTCCTATGAAACATGCAAAAAAAGAAAGTTTCATGCATCTGAAGCTATCTCAAATAAGAATATACAACTATATATCAAAATATATTTGATCAGCTCACTTGCCAGAAATTGTTGAATACTACAGTTGCTTTATTTATTAATTTCCTTGAGAGCTGATTATTTTAGTGAAATGGATAAATCAAATAGTTCAATCAAACCAGTGTGCATTACAGTTCTCTGGAGTCTCTTTTCACATTAATTGCAACTTGCCAGTGAATGCTTTGTTTTTGTTTTTAAACAGTGACCGTGAAATAAGATTTAAGTGTTTTCTGCAAAACACCATCATTGATGTTCTTCGGGCCAGACCTGGTTGGCAAGAAGTGCAAGGGTAATCTTGAGTCTGTGCTGTTTGTATAAGAATGCTTTTATTTTTAGCATTATTTAGATTAGGCATGTTCTTGTATTTAAATTTGTCATTATTTACATTATTTATGTATATTATTTACATTATTTTTATTTATATTATAATGCTCTTGTATTTACATTATAACTTTAGAGAAGAACAAGACAGAAATAAAAGTAAATATTGTTCATTTAACATATTTTACCTTCTAAATATTTAATCTTAAGCTAACATACTAATGTAGAAAAAAAAAAAACAAGAAGATGCAAAATAAGTGCATTCATTTTTGTGTGTGTTAAGGCTCTAACATGTGCTCTTCCAGCACAACCACATCCTACACAATCCCTTTCTAATTGCTACGTGCAGCTGAAAGCCACAAAACCCATCTCTTGCCACACAGATAACAAAATATTTTTAAACAAAGGAAGTTGTAGTATGAGGTGTTAAGATTGTCCTTTTACTTTTTGTTAGATATCTAGACTGAGTGTGATAATAAGTACAAACAGTTCATGACATTAATGGCCATTGTAGGTAAATTTTTTCTATTTTTCAACGCAGTGAGGAGGAATGGGATTTTTACTGGTGTGACAGGGAATGGCTGCATGCCAACTATGATACAATCTTCTTACAAGAGCATCAGAAAATTCTGCATTTCAGAAATCACTATGAGGTCAGGGAAGTGGCTTTTGTGCTTTGCATATGTTTAGTTCTTGATTCAGTTCATCTCAGTGCATATGAAATATTTTTTTGTTTTTGTATGATAGTTATTTTAAATATATTGATACATTTATTTTAATAAGTCTTATTTTATCAATTTGCTGAGCATTGCTAATATGTTTAAAAGAACAGGACATGAATATACACACAATGCTGTTATTGTAACTTAATTGTATGCTGCATGCAAAAGCAATAATAATAATAATAATAAAGTTCTCTTGTATATATAGCACCTTATCCCTACCCTATAGGCAAGCTCAAGGCACTTCACAAAAATAAATACATTTTTACAGCACGGTCTACAAAAAACTCCTTAATATCCAGATTTTCAGGCCTGTAGATAGTCTCCTGACATGACATTGCACGTTATTCTCTCTGACCAGTTGCCACATGTCTTATCACAGTCGAGGCCAAACGAACCCGTATAGCAAGCTTCTTTACAGGAGAGTAACTATTATCCTGCAGCACCCCCTGTCTCACACCTCCCATCATCGATGTTACACAGACTGTGTTCTGTGCAGGTGTCGCATGTGTTGTTGCAACTCATGCCGTGGTACCAGCTCTGCAGGAGTCATTACAGTACCTTCCCTGATATCCAGCATGCAGTCTATTTGACATTTTCCTGTTACAATGGTGCATGTTGTTCCCTCAGAGCAGTCGCTGCATGTGCTGCTACAGTTTGGACTGTACTTTACACTAGGGTAGCTTTATCCTGCAGCACATTCTTTGTCACAGCTGCCGGTAGAGAGCTTACACGGACTATTTTATGTACAGTTGCCACAAGTTTCCTTGTAGCCTGCGCCGTATGTACCATAAAACATGTGCCAGCAAATAGTTTATAATGCTTATAATATAATTATTTTAAAGTGGTTTATAAAAGTAAACTGAAAAAATGAAAATACAGCTTCATGATCATCTTACAAGGAAATTGGATGGGATAAGAAAGCATGAAGAGACAAAGAATGAGATTTCAGAAAGTGCCTGATCTCTTTTAACAGCTGACACGTAAAAATCTCATGGTAAAAAACCTCAAGCGTATGCGCAAGCAGGTGGACAGAGAACAGGGAAAAACTGAAGCACAAAGGTACTTCTCATTATTTTGTTCTTAAAAAAAAACATTGTTATCTATCCTATTCTGGCATCCATAAAGGGATATTAAGTGGATGTGTACCATCAGTCACCATTAAAATCCATTTCTATGTCCAACTTCTAGAAAGAGCATTCATTAATATTTAAAACCATATTTTATGTCATTTGTTTCCAAATCATCAGATTATATTAACTTGTTAACCATCTTGGTATGGTGCTTAAGCCCCATGAAAGGAGCTTGGAAATAATTTTTAGAAAGTTGCTACTAAATAGAAAAAAAACACTCTATGTCTAAATCAGAAAAGCTAATTGTGAAACTTATCAAAATAACATTTTTACAAAAAAGCTTTCCAGAATAATATTTGTGAATCACATAAAAACTACTTTTCTTTGCTTCTTTGTTTCAGCTTGGATTTCTTCCCCTCAACTTTTGAGTTGCCTGTAAGTTTGTTATTTTAATTTAATGACATTGAAATGACACAAGGATATTAATTAATCAATGCTGTATTGACACCAAACTGTTCATTAAGTATATAAGGTAAAACATGATTTATTGCAGGTCTCATTTCTCATTTCAAGAAATAGTCGTCACTTCACATATTACTATCATAAGCCGACCTGAACAGCCAATAAACATCGTTAATCTAAGATTTTGTTAGTTTTTTTTAATATTTTTCCATGCTGTTTCAGTCAGAATACCACATATTTGTTGAAGAATTCAAAAAGAATCCAGGCATTGTCTGGATAATGAAACCAGCAGCTAAATCACAGGGGCGAGGGATTTTCCTTTTTCGAAAACTGAAAGATATCACAGACTGGAAAAAAGTGAGCCATTTCTTTATGCAATGATGAAAACTCTCTTTCTCTTTATATGCACACACACACACACACACACACACACACACAGAATGATAGTATAACAAAACACACTAAATGTAGAAATCCACTCTATTGATTTTATTCTGGAGTTTGGCAAAGCTAGTTTGATGCAGTTAGAGCCCCTGTTCACCTTTTATGCATGGAAATTTGTTTGCAACTTCTGAGCCAAATGCCATGTTGATGTACTTTGGAAAGACTGAAGAAACTGGTAAGAAAGAAAAAAAACACAAAAGCCACTACTGCTATGTATGTCAGAACAGCGCAGTGGCACGATTGTAGACATGAAGAAGATTTCTCTCCATCAATGTCCAGCAGATCAGACTGTGGCAAATGTGTGGAAGGTGCAGATAAGACCGATTTTGAAGTTTAGACTCAAAACAGTCGCCTTTGTTCTGCACAGTTTGGGAGACGTAGCATCCCCAAGAAACCATACATGATAATACCTTCATTGTTTGCAATCAAACAGTTCCAAGACCTTGATGGTGAGTTTTTTAATTCGTTTGGTGATAAATGCTTTGTTATCGACATTAAGATAATGTTGAATGATGTTCACTGATCTTCATCAGTAGTTTTGGTTTGAAGCATATTATATAAATGAGCCACTTCTTATTATTCTTATCATTATTATTGTTGTTTATTAAGTAGGAATGTATTATTTGTTTGCAGGTCAGTGAAGCTGATGCAAACCCTTCTTCATTTGGGCAAGGCTTTCAGAAAATGGCACCTTTGTCAGCAGTTGATAGCAATTTAGTATCTGCTGAAGTACTTTTTTAGTTTGATCTCTGATAACTTTTGAATCTGTTTCATGGTGCTTTGCTCATTTTTTGTCAACTTGCTTCAAATTTATTCATTAATTGGTATTGTAGGTTTGTTCCTTATGACTGGCACAAGATGAACTTAGAGCTTAGCATCTCTTGCATGCCATGGTGGTAAATGTGAAATGCTGGAAAGCTGTGGAAAACTGGAATTACTTACAATGTCAAACAGTATGTTCATAGGGGTTTATCCTGTAACTTACATATTGCATTTATTATGTGCAGTGCCACAATACAGACATTTAAGGAAAGACAAGGTGATCCAAAAATGTTGAAATTCTATACAGGGATCCCAAAAAAGGGTTGCTGAAGAAGGCGAAAAAAATTTTAGATAAATGGATGAGTTTTTCCTTATGCTCATACGAATTCATTTGGGTTTATTGCTACAGGACATTGCAGACAGAAGCAGCATGTTGTGAGGTGTTTTCTGTGTGGATAACATTCTTGTGCACAAATTTGACTCCACTGATTCACTGGCCAGGTAAAGAACAAGTGAAAGCCACCATGCCAAGAGTTTTCTACAGACATATCCCTAACTGTCACATTGTAAAAAACTGCAATGAGATTTTCACACCGAGGCCATTGTCCCTTATATTACAGAGCTCAGTAGCATAGGAACCAGGGTTGCAAGGAAGGCAGCCACCCCTCAAAAAAGATACTGAGGAGGCAAGAATGTTAATGTTGTTTACCGTCAACATGGAGCGCCCCCTGCCAACCAAAGCCGAGCATCTTCCTATGCCACTGAGAGCTTGACATACATGCAGTCATCACAAAGCAAATATGACTTGGAAGGCTTAGATTGACATTACACCTAGTGGTGTCCTTTCATTTGTATCTGATTTGTAGTTGGGAAGTATCAGTGATCAACAAATTGATGGACTTCTGGACTTGCTTCGAGCAAGGTGATGCAATAAAGGGAGACAAGGGTTTTAACATGAGCAGACTGACCACAGAACTTGATCACCCCACAAAAAGGGATGAGAATGACAGCAGCACAGATAATTCAGACTAGAAGAATCACCTACCTCAGAATCTATGTTAAACGTTATATGGCCAGAATTAAGTTTTGATTCTAGGTGACTATATACTGTCCACAGCAACCCAGCCTAAAACAATATGGTTTGCAATACTCTGACAATATTGTATCCTCTGCTGAACCCACTATGTTAACCTAAGTTATTCAGTAAAATACCAGTTTTGTTAGTCATGTCATACTTGTCCGAAAACGGTGATTGAAATATATGGTTGATAACTGACATATGTTTTTGTGTGCATGTGAAGTTTCTTCAAATCAACTATGGAATAAAGCTTAATCAATGAACTTGCAAATATTCCATCAATCTTTCTAGTTTTCTTTTAAAATATTTTCTTCATAATCACTCATCTTCATCTTACAACCATTCGGTCGGCCCGGATGTTGCAAGGGACACATCGTCTTATTCTCACAAGGGAGATAACAACCTCACTTGAAACACATATAATTTCTTATGTTGAGAATTCCATGGGCCTTTGTTAAGAAAGTGAATGTAAATGGCTGGGTGTGTCTGGGACACATCATAGAGAGCCCCTAGCCCTCACTACCCATTAACTCCTCTGAGGCAACCATTTCCAGCTGGATGACTAGATAAAACCCTTATACATACATACTTGTATTCTTGTACTAGAAGTGTTCAAAAATCTTTGCTAGAATCAATTTGTTGTTGTTTAGTTCTGTTATTAGAGCTCATATAGTATTTCTCTAGGTTTGTGGAAAGGGCGTTTAATTGAAGCTTATATGCTGCATTTGTCCTCTCCCCACCACCAACCCCCCAGGCCCAGTACAGGACAAGGAAATGACCTGAATTGATGATTTCATTATATTTGATTTTTGTAAAATACAGGGAGAGTACCAGCCATTGCAAGATCCAAATATCCCCAAGGACATGCCAGAGACTTATGTTGTTCAACGCTATATTGAAAACCCATATTTAATTGGTGGAAGGAAATTTGACTTAAGAGTCTATGTTCTTGTTGTTTCTGTAAGTATGATAAATATACTTTTATAGAATCTACTTGTCTAACAGATAAGTTTCTATCATGCACAGTTCCTAACCTCGTGGTTGTGTAAGTCTTAGAGGACAACTCATTTTTACACATTAAACATAAATGATCAAGCTACCAACAGAATGAATAAATGTGATCTAACTTAATTATATTATCTGGGTATTGTCCTATGGTTAGATTACCATCTAAGGGAGATTCATAATTTGCATATTTATGCATTTTGAATTTTTTTTTTCGTTTGTGTTTGTTAATGCAGTTCAATCCTCTTAAAGCTTGGCTCTACAGAGGTGGCTTTGCACGATTCTCAAACACACGATATTCACTAGATTCTATTGAAGATAACTGTATCCTTTTTGATGAAAGTTTACATTCCATGTGTTGTTAATGCAAGTCATTGTAAAAATGTGATCAAGCAGGAAGAACTCCAGGAAGAAGATAAAAATAATGTAGAAGTTGTTTACTTTTTCTTGACAGTATAATTAATATTCTTTCTAACTGTCCCTCTGGAACAGTTTTAGCATATCATATTTTAAATGGCTCCATATCTTCTGAATAATGTACAAAACTTGTTTTAAAAACACGAGTAATTTAACTAAATCATTAGTTAGATATGGAATATTTCCTCAACAAATAATAAGATGTTCATTTGACCAACGTTGCTGTGCAAAAGACTGCTCCAGACTATGACCCAGAAAAGGGATGCAAATGGTCAACTCAGCAGCTACGCAAATATCTTACAGCAAAACATGGGGTTGAAAAAGTAAGTCCATGTAAACCTGACTGTATTTCCTTAAAATATGTTGCACAATTAATGTTCACAATGAATATATATGAGATAGTAGTACATCTTCAAATCATAAACTGAAATAGATGTATATTGTATCTGCAATATTTATGAAGTGATTTGAAATTGTTGTCATGAATAAAATCTTTCTATGGATTTGACAGAAACACTTCTTGGATGTAAAACTACTAGTAATATGCTGCTCTTGAAAATAAGCAACATTTTTTAACCTTTTCTTTAATACTTTGTGAAGAACAGATAGAATACTGATAGCAAATCTCAGTTTAAACTTTTTGGAAAAAAAGACTTTTGGAGAAAAGCAGCAAACAGCATATGAAATGAGTGCAATCAATAAAATTCGGCTAGAGTATATACAGCAAAAAGATTTACTGCATTTTCTTGAAAGCACTGTTGCATGCATTGCACCACGTTTAAACATTTATTCAGGCAATATATCTCTATTAAAGTTTACTGCTGTGTACACTCAGTACTCCGCTTCTCTGACCACACATATAAAAAATACATGTAAATTCATCAAAAAAAATTCTATTAAAATGCCAGTCTTTGTTGACTGAAGGACTAAAGTCAAATAAAGTAAGATTATTTGTACCATTCTCTCATGAAGGATAAAATGAACATAGCCAATATATG
Organism: Marisa cornuarietis; assembly: GCA_004794655.1. Classification (NCBI taxonomy): domain Eukaryota; kingdom Metazoa; phylum Mollusca; class Gastropoda; order Architaenioglossa; family Ampullariidae; genus Marisa; species Marisa cornuarietis. The sequence continues at coordinate 17,730,374 of SMMW01000003.1, read as the reverse complement.
TTGACTGAAAGACAAAAGTCAATTGATTAAAGTAAGATTGTACCTTTATCTGGGAAAAAAACAGGTGAAACAAGAAAGGTACCTTTATCATAGTTTTGTTATCACATTAAAGCTGAAATTTTTTGAAAATTTTAATATATAAAGTTTTATCTATTTTTAATATTGAAAAAGGCAAATGGAGTAAACATATATGCATGTGTAGATATGCATATATTGGTACACTCACTTTCACTCACACATACACATGCATATGGGCATGATTATAGACAGCTGCACTTTATGTAACTGTAACAGGGGATGCTACCATTTAACCTTTTAAAGCAGCTGTTGGAAAACTGAAATGTATAAACATCAGGTTCCTTGGACTGTTTTAAACCAGGGTTCACCAAACTTTTTGACACTGAGAGCTATTTCAAGGGTACTGAGTAATACGAGGAACTACTTGTTTGATACAAACTTACTGAGTAACAAAAAAGTTGCACATTTCACCTTCATTGATGAGAGTATTAATAATAAAAACATATCTGAAAAGACTGTCTGATCACATTAGTCCTATTAATTCCTCAAATAGATCTTAATGATAAACGACAAAAATATATTTAATAATAATAAATAAGATTTGTATAGCGCATATTCACACTCATAGAGAGCATGCTCTTAGAGCTTAAAACGGGGAAGAGACATCGACTAAATTGATAGAATACGAGGGACGGAAGAATAAATGACAGTACTGACGATAAACAAAAAACAAAGATAGAAAACACAAAAAGCACCAAGTAACAGGAACAGAATATAGTGATCCTGCAGAAGAAGATGGGGAGAAAAGTAGCAAGGGCGGAAGTGGGGAGGGTAGTTCCATTGCTTTGGTGCATAGTAACCGAAAATCCTGTGACCATGTTCTGGTGACAGGAACAGTTAGGATACAGTCATCAGATGAAGAGCGTAGTTGTCAGGCCGGGATGTAGGGGATGAGAAGTTCAGAGAAATAGCCAGGGCAGGAGCCGGCAAAGAAATTAAAGCACAGCACAGACAGCATGTACTGGATGTGAGAACGGATGGGTAGCCAGTGTAGAAAATGAAGGAGAGGAGTAACATGGTCCCGTTTCCTGGCTTTAAGCACCAGACGTGCAGCGGAGTTCTGTACTTTCTGGAGTCTCTGAATGAGGTATGAGGGGCAGCCTGCCAGCAAGGAGTTGCAGTAGTCAAGTAGAGAAAGAACAAACGCACAGACAAGAGTGTTGGTAGTGCGTGTAGAGAGAAAGTGACGGATAGCACTGATCTTACTGAGCTCATAATAGGCAGAGTGACAGAAAGCTGTAACATGTTTATCAAGGGGCATGTCTGCAGTGACAGTAAATCCCAGATTCCTAAAACGCAACATTGTTTATTTCTGTTAATATCAATTTCAACATTTTAAGTAAGAGTTAGCACATCTCTGATAAATCAAACTTGAATATTCAATATGGTCATTTTCTAATCTACATTAATGCAATGATAGTTCAAAAAGAACAGCTACACAATTAACATTTTTAGATGGAGCTTTATGGTAACTTAGTGCTATTTTTATAACATGCCCCGCAGGTGACACATATGGTCCATGCAGGTGACCAGGTGCCCACGGGAACCGCGTTGCCAACCTAAACGATTGCTTTAATACAAGAAAGAGAGAATGTGTATGTGTGTGTTCTTTGTAATGAAAGTGTATGTCTTGAATCTAACAGCTTAGAAAACAAAAGATTTTATATAAAATTGTCCCCCAAAAGTTTAACTGTAACTAGTAGTATGTACCTTTTTAAAAAATATCTATAATGGCATTTATAATATGCTCAGATTTATGTGCAGTTTCATCTGTATAATGTTGCAGGTGAATCAGATCTTCAAAGATATTGACAACATCATTATTCGTAGTTTGCAAAGTGTGCAGAAAATTATCATTAATGACAAACACTGCTTTGAGATGTATGGCTATGACATCCTCCTTGATGACCAGTTGAAACTGTGAGTTTTCCTTCTTTGATAATCATCAATAATCCACATGACATTTGCTAAGCTTAATAAAACATATCTCTCTTCAACTTCAAAAGGCTGAAAGTCTTGTAACTGCTTCATCATTGTAGTTTTAACAGGGTAGTACTCCTCTGGATTATGGAGGCAAGAAGATTTTAAACTTTTATTACCACAGACACTTGTCTATTTGCAGCCCTAATGTACGATACTATTACACTTTTGCCATTTATGTTTAAATTAGTTCAATGTATTTAGAACTTATACAAGAAAGAAATTCGTCTGAAAGTTTTTTGGAAGAAAAGAAGGGGGTATATAAAAAAAAGCTGAAAGTCAGAAGTTTTAGGTAAGGTGCACAATAACAAAGAGAGTTATAATAATAATAAATGAAGATTTGTATAGCACATATTCACACTCATAGAGAGCATGCTCTGAGCGCTTAAAAACAAGGAAGAGACATGGACTAAATGGATAGAACACGGATGGCCGAGTGGTTAGAGCGCTGGCTTCCGAACCGAGAGCGCGCTGGTTCAATTCCCAATAAGCGCAGCAAACTTCCCCCAGTCGACCCAGCTGACGGGAATGGGTACCTGACTCCATAGAGGGTTAGGGAAGGTAAGGCAGCGAGGGAGAGGAGATTGGCACCACCCTCATGTAAATGCTGGCCCCGAGAAAAGTGGGGTCTCTAACACCTCACTCCCCTACGACCTGAAAAGGTTATGGGATGACCTTTACCTTTTACCTTATAGAACACGAGGGCATAAGAATAAATGACAGTACTGATGACAAACAGAAAACAAAGATGGAAAACACAAAAAGACACCAAGTAATAGAAACATAGAAAATATAGCGATTATTTCAGAGAAGGATGGTAGAAAATTAGCAAGAGCAGAAGGGGGAGGGTAAGAAGGACGAGCATTGTGTGGAATGTGTTAGGAGTAATGCTCAAGGAAGAGGTGTGTTTTCAGTGCAGATTTGAAAGATTCAGTTGTAGGAAGGTGGCGGATATGGACAGGGAGAGAGTTCCATTGTTTTGCTGCACAGTAACCAAAAATCCTGTGACCATATGTTGTTGTTCTGGTGACAGGAACAGTGAGGATACGGTCATCCGACGAAGAGCGTAGTTGTCTAGCCCTTTTGTCAACTGTATTTAGCGTTTAGAATGTTGACATACAGAACCATTCCAATCTGGGCAGGTTCATGACCACATTAACCATATTCAACAAATACTTTACAACATTAATGTTGATGTTGCACGATGCGAACATGATGTAGATTGAGGTGAGGGTTGGAGGTTTGGGAAGTATTTTGATCTGAAACTTAAAAGATAGATCCTAGCTGGTTCTACTTTAAACCAATTAGTCAGCATACTGGAACTTGCAATGCAATCCTGTCTTGACATATTTGATTTTGAGTATTTGGGATGCCTTGCCACTAAATTTTCATATTTTTCACAAACTGTCAGTGACACAGACTTTTTGCTTTCTTTAACTGCTTTAGTTCTTTGATTTTGAAACTGAGGAGAAAGATGTAGGTCTGTTCTTGTTCCATTCTGGTTTAAATGACATTAGTAGTAAAATTGGCTTTAGGAAGTTATGTGACAGCATGAAAGTTTTGTACACTCAGACTGGAACTCCAAAGATCTTTTCCTTCATCCATGTGTGAGAAAGCCATGTCAATGCAGAATCTATCCCAGGCCCTTAGTTATGCAGAGAAGATAAGTTGCTGGCCTGGTTCAACATGGGGAACTCAAGGATGTTCTATTCTCCCTTTTTGACAGACTTCAAAGGATCCAGAATAATGCTGCTCGCCTCATCTGCAGACCATCTAGATATGAACATATATCACCTTCCATACACTTTCTTCACTGGCTGTCAATCATGGACCGTGTAGCCTACAAACTGTCCACCTCAACTTACTCTTCCCTTCCTGGCACTGATCCTCGGTACCTCTCCAAACTCACTCCCATCTATACACCCGCATGACTTCTTTGCTCATCTTCTGACACCAAGCTTTGGCGAGTCCCACTAGCTAAGATAATGACTTATGCTCAAAGGTCTTTCTCCTACCAAGCCCCATCAACTTGGAACGGATTACCCATCAGTCTTTAACACACTGATTCTTTTACAACCTTTAACTCTAAATTTAAGACGCATCTTTTCAGAACGATGACTTCACTGTGACCTTTTGAAAGGCACTATACAAATCACATTATTATTAATCATAGTTGTAATGGGGTGGCAAAGATGCCCTAGGTTAAAGAAACATGAAGTAATGTCCACGGGGTCTGGAACATCACATCATAATTATGAAAATAAGATTCTTTTCTTTTAGTTTCCCATTTTGTCCTGGAGAAAAGACTTCCTCTCGCTTCATAAATATGGCCCCAGTAAGTTTAAATTATATAGGATGAAAGACAATTGTGGTTGTTTTTTTTTGGGGGGGGTAGGTTTTGTTTTATTATAGTAGAAGTAAGTATTGTGAAACTTTCCTTTACAGGTGGCTTATAGAAATCAATGCATCCCCTTCCCTCACAGCCAGTGGTAAAGAAGATTATGACCTCAAGTTTGGACTTCTCAATGATGTTCTTAATGTACTAGACCTTGAAAACAGGTAACCTTATCCAAAATATATTTCCTATAGAAAATTACTTTTGATAAAACATTTAGACATACGCTGCCTAAAAGAAAAATAAAATCCATCTAAATATTGCAACTTGAGTGAAATTCTGGTGCCAAAATATTTGCATTTTATACATCATTTTTGAGACATTTTCCTTATACAAAATGAAGATAAAACCAAATATTTTTAGGTAGATTGTTTTTCTAGGCTATGCACTTGGCAGATGAATTAAGTCTAATGTTAGTAACCAGAGGCAGCTTACATAAAGATTGTTTCCATGCCTTGCCAGATTACAAGGCACTGAAAAGCGTATTGGTGGCTGGGACCTGCTGTGGGATGATGGACTGGTTTATGTAGAGGATCCAGCTCCAGAGGGCAGCATATGCACTGTGTGCAGCACCAACTCATTTCTTGGTAAAACAAATGGACATGAGCACATACAAACATGCACACATATTGAAAGTAACCAAACTGTTTGCCTGGGATTATTAATAGGCCTATTGGCTCGGATCAGAAGTTCACAAATTTTGCTTAGACCATTTCCTTAAAATTTTTTTTTTTTACACTGCTTATGTATTAACTTGTTATACTATATAAAGTAAAAATGAAATTAGCAAATACACCTTATGAAAATAACAAGATACTAGCTGGTTTCAGAGAATTTACTGGTTCATACACATCTCTTCAGGCTGTCACAATGACCGACGACAACAACTGAGGGAGATGTACAACATGAGTCTGGCATCCAAAAAAGCCATGGTTACCAAGTAGTAACAATGCTGCTCTTAAGAAGTAAAAGAAAAAAAAATGCTCCTCGGAAACAGTGCCTGTGAAAAGTTTGGTTATGTTGTATTCTGTTTGAGTTGACAAGGATCTTTTACTCAAGGTCCAGTAAAATGAAAGCTACAGCAGAGCTAGCAGGGAGAAAAAAACTGCAAACATAGCTGTTGACGTTTCCTTCAAGAACTTTGCATCATCCAAAAATTCAGCTCTATATACTGGATCTATTTTTCAGTCTTCTTTGGGGTGCACTAATTGTTTTCCTCATGAAAAATATCTTTAGTGCTCCAATATTTTGAACACAAAAACATCATTTACGCAAGCAATGGGGAGTGGTTGGCAGGAGATGGTAGCTGGATTCATCAATGAGGTAGAATGTGTTAAACAGGATAGAGTGGTGAATGCATATGGAAAAGTCGTGAGAGAAAGGCAGAAGAGTGTGTGTGATACATAAACACATGACGACAAATATTGCATGATTTAGGGTGATTCCTCTCTTGTCTGTGATAGAAACTATAAACTATCTGGATAGAGCTGGAGACTTTTGTCATCACTGTCAGGGCAAAGAGGTAATCCCTATGCTTCAACACTTAAACACAGTTTGATCATGTTTTTGAGTGTGTGTGTGTGTGTGCGTGCATGTATACAGGTGGATGTAGGCTTGGGACATGAACTGAAGAATGAATTTGTCCCTTTAATGTTCAGTAATGCTGATATTATGCTTGTCGAAAATCATTTGTGTATACCATTTGTTTTTATAGCAAATTAAATGCCCTGAACTTATTGAGATATTAAAACTATTTTGTACTTTCTGCTTTAGTTATCTGTTCTGTTTCCATTTCTGTGCATTTTTTTTAAGAAAGCATTCCATCATCACTAGTGTAGCACCATCTCCTGATTTGCTTTCGTGTACTTCCCTTTTAAAAAATTAAATAGTTGAGGCCTGCACCAACTTCTAAAAATCTTGTCATTTTCCCATTTCATTATGCACTGCCCTTACCACAAACACTTTTTTCCCCACTAGCAGAGGCTGTGCTTTCAAAAATGGCTTCATTAAAATAAGAAATGTGACACATAAATGCAGAAACATGAAATTAGATATATGCTAATGTGAACTTTAGTCCCTGGACAATCTCAACCTTGAATATCAACCAAAATACAAATCTGTGATATCAGATATTTTTAGGCAATGTTGAAAAGTCCACAAGGAATTTCTACAATGGTGCTTGTTAAATATGTATGTAGAAATATATATAAATATCCATGACCCTGCATACAACTTGACATGAATTTTGAAAAATAAAGTTTGTGAATGCATAATTGCATGGCAGGTAGGTAAACACATGCATGTATCTCAGAATCAATATTTATATTATCACTTATAGTGACTGTCTTATTCTTAGGAACTGGTTTGAGTAATGCTACCTATTAGACATAGCTTGACATGTGTAATTGTTCTGCAGATTTGTGAGATTACAGGCAAATGTCATGAGCAGCTGTTTAATAATTTAAACAGTGATATTTCTGAATACCTTGCTTCTTTTGTTTTTAAGCCCGTCCCCAAATAATAGCATGGTCATATTTAATTATTCTTAAACATAGAAAGTTACCTGTTCCATCACCTCTCTCTTAGGCTTTGTAACTGTCATATTTTTGGTTGATATTTCTGGACTTACAATGCTCCCTAGACATTACATTTTGTGAATAAAGAACACCTGAAGCTGAAAATGAACAGATGACAAAAGACTCTATCACACATGATCATTTAATTACACATAACACTTTTTTGGCACTGTTTGAAGATGGTCATATTCCCACTATTTTTTTTAGACTGATAGTATAATAGTAAAAGTTGTCTGGTTTATTGTGAAATAACACCTTCAATTTTGCGTGTGCATATGCATGTAAACCCATGTATACAAAAACAAATGTGTGTGAGCAGGCACACACAGACAGAATGAGGGTAACTAACATGAGCAGAGGCAGACCATAAAGAATGCTGTGTATGCAGACAATTTACTACATCTTTTAAGAGACACAATCTGGTCATAGAAACAAATCTGGTAGAGTGATTCATCAGCATTAGCACTACCTGACTTAATGTAAATATATGCACTGTGAATGAAGAATAGAGCTACACAAAATTAGTAGGCAGAAAAAAAGAATTTACAAACTAAAAACAAAAATGGAAAAACAAAACCTCTCAAAAACTAGCACCAAATTCAAACTTACACCACAATAATCACAAGAACAAATTATCATGATTTGTCCCCTTTCTCTGAATGGCTGTTGAGCATCCGTGCATCTTCTGGAACTAAATTAGGAATACCATTGATGACTGGATAAGCCACACCAAGAGCATCACACACAAGTTCATTGTTCTGTTTATCATATCTGCAAGAAAAAAATTTATATAACAAATGCAAACTAATCTCTTCATATATACTTTTTTTAAAATTTCCTTGAAGCTAAAGCCAGATAGCTGCTGATAAAGCTAAAGCCAGAAATCTCAGATAAAGCTGGATTCTATAATGGGCATAATGGCCACAATTAGCAACTAGTTTTGCATTATTTGAACAATGAATCTTCCTTTTATAACTCAAACATTAGGCTGCTTTGTACCTTTTCAAGGGTAATTTCTCCCTCCCCACTCCTTTCTTTTTAAGCGTAGAAGAGGCCATACATACTTTTAACAGATTTTCTTGTTCTCTTTGGGAAATATTATAAACAAAAGCATACAATCCTTGACTGCTGTGATTATAGCTCATGATAAACTAACAAACCAGGGCATAACTTTCATTTAGAAGAACTCACAATTACATGGTACATTTTGCCAACCAAAAATGCAGGGAAATTCAGGGTTAAGTTTGTCTGGTTTCAGAGTGTACGTCAAGGCATCCATGACAATAGATCATGAACCCTCCCAAATTAAAATTGTTCCCAAACTTCAAAGCGGTATACTGATCAGGCCACTGGTTGATTTGACCATTTACCAATTTGACCAAGTTGATTCAACCATGCAACTCCACCATTGTCGGTCCCAAGCCTGGATTAGAAAGGAGGATGGTTGGGCATAGGGTTAGCAACCCTACCCCATAAAAACCTTTTATGCTACGGAAACGACAGCTAGAGAAGTAATTTCATCTAGTAGAAGGAGTGAAGCAGACCAGGCAACTGGCCCTATGACGGCAAGGGATCAAAGCCAAAAGGAAGTCTCTGACCCGACAGCGGAGCTCCTGACACCAAAACATCATATGCGAGTTGGTTGCTGGAATGTATGGACTTTATTCCAGACACGAAGGCTATCACAAACAGTTACAGAAATAAACAGCTACAATCTCACAATGCTCGCAGTGGCAGAGGCCAGATGGACATGCACAGGAAAACAAGTACTTAAGTCTGGAGAAACCATTATCTGGTCTGGCAGGCAAGACAACCACAACCTTGAAGGAGTCGCCTTTATCATCAGCAGGAAACATGCAAATGCCATCTTACAGTGGAATCCCATAAATGAACACCTACTCTACGTGAGATTAAGCTCCAAGTTCACAAAACTATCTATTGTAGTAGCCTACGCCCCTATTGACAACGCTGACGAAGAGGAAAAAGACAAATTTTATAGCGCACTTCAAGCAGCTTTAGACGACATCCCAAGCATGATGTGATGCTCCTCATGGGCGATTTTAACGCAAGAATAGGCAACAAAAACGAGAACAGAGAAAGAGTCATGGGGCAGCATGGAACTGGAGAACTTACTGACAATGGTGAAAGATTCATTAGTCTGTGTGAAGAGAACGATCTTATTATTGGTGGTACTCTGTTTGCGCACAAAACAATCCACAAACTAACCTGGACATCACCTGATGGAAGGACACAAAGCCAGATAGATCACATCATCAACAGCAAATGGAGGCACTCCCTGCAAGACGTGCAAGTCAAGCGAGGAGCAGACGTTGGCAGTGACCACCACCTATTGCAAAGCTGAAACTGAAGTTGAAGGACATGGCCAAACTCAGAGACCCAGCAATCAAAAAGGTCTTCGGCATTGCACTGAAAAACAACTTCAGCATCCTCCGAGATGAAGCAGCAATAACGACCTATACCTTTAACAAAGCCACAGTAGAAGCAGCAAAAGAAACCATTGGCTACAGGACAAGCCCCAAAAATGCCTGAATATCTGTGCACACATGGAACTTGATAGAAGAAAGGAAAGAGATGAAGAGGAAGCTCCTGAACACGAAGTCCCCCAGGCTGAAAGAGAGGACTGCAGACCAATACAGGGAGCTAGACAAACAGATCAAGCCTTCCTCAAGGAGATACAGGCGACAATATATAGAACAGCTTGCAGCTGAAGCCGAGGCACCAGCCGAACGGAAAGACATGAAGGCGACCTATCAGAACATAAGGAAGCTACAGGGTGACTGAAGGCACAACCAGAACCTTCCGGTTAAAAGAGCAAATGGCACACCCATCACTGAAGACCAAGCCAAACTGAAGAGATGGGAACATTTTCAACAGATTCTTAACCAGCCAGACCCATCAGTGCTACCTGAAATCATCAAAGCAGAAGAAGACCTAGATATCAACACTGGACCCACTACAAGAAATTAAGGAAACCATTCACAAAACAAAGAATGGCCAGGAGTGGATGGTGTATGTGCTGAAATGCTGAAAGCAGAAGAGGAAGAGACACCATGTATCCTACAAACAATATTCCAGGAGATCTGGGACAGTGAAGAAATCCCTGCTGAGTGGAGAAAAGGTGTTATAGTCAAGATACCAAAGAAAGGAGAGCTTGGTGACTGTAATAACTTGAGAGGCATCACTTTGATATCCCTCACCAGCAAAGTTTTTAGCCGTATAATCCTCCAGCACATTACAACAACAGTAGACTCCATACACCGACAAGAACAAGCTGGCTTCCGAAAAGGATGATCATGCATCGACCATATCTTTGTGCTGCAACAGATCCTGGAGCAATCGCAGGAGTGGAACAGTCCACTGTATATGGCCTTTATTGACTTTGAGAAGGCTTTTGACAGCCTACACTGTGCCTCTCTGTGGAAGATTCTACGTTACTATGGCATCCCAAGGAAACTGGTTAACATCATCAAGTCCTTATGCGAAAATTTTGAATGCCAGGTCATCCACAACAACCAGCTGACTGAACCCTTTAGAGTGGACACATGCGTTAAGCAGGGGTGCATCCTGTCACCAATACTGTTCACACTGGCCATTGATTGGCTCATGCATCGAGTCACACAGGGAAGTTGACAGGGCCTACAGCGGACTCTAACCACAGTCTTGGAGGATCTAGACTACGCCAACGACCTAGGACTGCTGTCCCATAGACACCAAGACCATCAAGATAAGACTGAAAACCTTAGTAAGACTGCCAGCATGATAGGACTCAACACTAAAAAAACACAAGTCCTAAGGAACAACAGGACAAACAATAACCCTATCACAATCAGCGGGAGTCCACTAGTGGATGTAAAAGAATTTGTGTACCTAGGCAGCAAGGTGACAGCAGATGGTGACCGTGACCAGGAGGTCAACACCAGGATCAGCAAAGCCAACCAAGCTTTTGCAATGCTTAAGCCCATCTGGAGATCCACTGGCCTCAGCAGCCATACAAAGATCATGATCTTTACGAGCAATGCCCTCAGTGTCCTATATGGGTCAGAGTGCTGGAATAGCCAAGAGTCGATTTGACCATCAATATAAACGGAAATTGCTGCTCATTTTGTGGACGCATGCAATAGCCTGTGGTTGAATCAGCTCATGTGGTGGTTGAATCGGCAAGTGATCAAATCGGCGAATGGTAGAATCAAGCAGCCCCAACTAATCACTACCTTAGATCCTTTTTGGACAATGGACACACCAAATGCTGCAGCATGGTTTCATCAAATTGGACTGCTGCACTGCTTTTGCCTGATGAATCCTCTGGCTCGTGTTGTTGATTCTGTGATTTTGACATGCCTCTAAACTGATAAGTCCTCAGTGGAAACAGCCTCTGCATTTCTCGTGCTGACGATAGGACTGGGCCTGTAACAGGGGAGACTGATAGTCACAAACACTTTCACTGACTTACTACATCAGCGGTTCCTTCGACCTCGGACAAAATTTATCATCAGAACCGAGGATCCTATAATTTAATTTCATAATATAAATGCATTCGTACCGCTGAAACCAAGGTAGGTACTTCTTATCCAATACAACAAAATTAAAACATAAAATAATGAAAATTATTGAATAAGAATATTAAATGTCATTGGACAAGCAGCCACTGAACATTGCATACCGAAAACTCTCAAACGAAAGAACGCCATTCCAAGGGAGCATAGATAATCTAAATAAAACTGTCATTTTAAGTGTTTTTCCTCAAAATAGTTTTACTAAATCTAATTAATTGCATACAAAATTAATATTTCAAAGAGTGCATAACAGATATTCATCGAAGTGTTTGCTATTAACAATATTATTTGAAAAGTTGTTATCCCCAATATTTACTCCCTTACGAGAGTCGTGAGAAACAACATGGCTGAGTAAGTGGATGACTTTATTCACAACATTAATTCGTTTTGAAATTTTCACCTTCAGCTCTTTTTCTTCTATTATTGTACTAGCATAAACAGTTTATATCCAGTAAACGTTTTCTATAACCGCGTGCACAATTTTAGGTGATCGCAGTAACATATTTATAATATTGTTCCAAAGGAGAGCTTGCTGTTTTAATGATAGAAAGGAATGTTGTCTTCGTTATCTACGCAAAGTTTCGGTTAATATCAGTCATTAATGTTTGAAAATTGACTATAATGAAACACGTTTAAAAAATAGCAGTTTATTTTTTTTATTTCTTAAGTTCCCACGATAACGTTTCTCAACGCAATATCTTAATTTTTTATGATAGGCCTACTTTCTTTTACTATCTAGATGTAGTTTAGGGCAGGTTCCATAGTGTTGTGGTTAACGCATTCCACTTGCTTAGCACCAGCATCGACGGGTACTAAATTTAACAGGGAAGGTAAACTTCACCAGAGGGAGGGGGTTTTCTCAACCTTCCACAGTTAGCCTTACCCCACTTAGATTGAACTTACATCCTACAGGCTTTATTTAAGGCCGCAAATGACAGAAAGAGCATCAACAAAGAAGATTTAATCTAGATAAAGATCAGCATCTACATGCTGGGAAAGATCGGGAGTGTGTCAGTGAAAAATACTTCTCTGTAAGACACAAAATAGAAATGCAGAGTTGAAAGCTGATAAAAATAAAAGCATTGTGTGATTGTGTATCTCACTTTATGTAAGCATGTGTGTATGCTGTGGCTAAGATGAAGATTATTTTTAAAATATCCAACCCTTACACATAGCTGCTATAAGATGTTCTTAATGATTAACACATCATTCTGATTTACAGCTTACAAGAGAGGAAGCTTAAAGATGCTCAGATGCGAGCAACCATCAACCAAAAGCTTGTGGAGACTGGAGAAAGAGAAAGGTACATAAGAGCTGAATGAACATTTTTTTTTTTTTTAGCTTGTGGAGACAGGAAAAAGAGTGAGGTGTTATAGTACTAGTAGCTAAATGAACATTCTTTTTTAACTAATTTAGATTTTATTTGAGATTTCACGTCATTGCTGAGCACATTCAATGTATTAAAGAACTTAATACTCTGTATACTGTAGCAGTGATATTCTTTCTTTTGTTAAGTAATTATTTGTTGCTTTTGTTTCAGGCTGAAAGAATTGCTAAGAACTCGTCTTATTGAGTGTGGTTGGAGAGATCAGCTTAAAACACATTGCAAAGGTTTGTCAAAATAGCTTGCTGTTTCATCATATTTATATATCATTGGCTGCATGCCAGTATAAGGGTGAAGTGTATGTGCATCCAATGATATTGTTAAGCTTGTGTGCCTGAATGATAGATATGGGTACCAGTGTCTTAAATATTCATTGAAATTAACTTTGTGGTGGTGCAGAGTACCATTTTTATCTATTTATTGATCTAACCCTTATAACACTAAATACTGTTCTGAAGGTTTGTATTCAGTTTTGTTAAGCAGAACTTAAATGGTTACAACTTTTAATTTTCAGCATGTGAGATAGGGTTGCAAATAGGCTATAGTCCTGAATAATATGTTAACTACATTCTGTTGAGGAGAAAATGAAATAGCTATAGCTATTTTGTGTCTTGTGCTTGTACTCCCTGTTGGTCATTATATATGATTGGTAAAGATGTCATCTGTGCTTATCAATGTCTGCTACAGAAGGGAAATAAAAAGCTGCAGACTGCATGTACTGGGGCATTGAAGGAATTTTGTCTTATAGCAAGATAATTTTAGATTTTCTTTGTCACATTTTCGTTTGGCATGCACAAGTTTACTTTAAGCTTTTGTTGAAATTTGCCACAGAAATTGTACAAAACAAAGGACTTGAACATATCACAGTTGATGATCTGGTAGCAGAAATCACGCCAAAAGGTCGAGGTAAGTCATAGCTTTGTTTAAAACATATAAGAAAACTTTTACTTTGGGATGGAAAATCAAAACTGGGATTATTATTTTATGGAGATGTATGGAATTAGTTTTATAATACTTGTTTTGACCTGGTGAAAGAGCTAATTTCTGCCTTTCATATAAATTTGTACTGCATTTTTGAGCCTTTAACAGTAGACCAATATTGTGCACTTGTCAACTTTCATATCTGGCACAATCTGAAGAGATGGTTTATTTTAGATTGTCATAGTTTCCATGATTCATGTTCAGTTTTGTCTCATGGAAAATAACAGGTTTTGTTACTGTTTTAGTGATGTTTAAATGAAACATGGCAACATTAATTTAAAAAAAATTTTTTTAACCTTACAGCCCTTGTTCCAGACAATGTGAAAAAAGAACTTTTACAGCGGATTCGGACCTTTTTGGCACAACAGTCAAACATCTGATTGCACACTGATTCGTATATACTCTTTGGCATGCCAAAACTAAGCAGCTACCTTTGACAATGCAATACAAGAGAGCATTCCTTTTCTACTGCTGGTCTTCTGACATAATGGCTAATGCTGTCCTGAAGTGTTTTCAGATAGTTTGTCTTTAAAAGCAAATGTTGAACAATTTCTAAAAATTAGTTTTACGCATGGTCAGACTTTGTCTTGACAGAGGATCATAATTTTGCTTTAGAAAAAAAAAGAATTTTTTTCAGACTGAAGACTTTGATGAGAATTATTATTTAAGTAAAATTATGCTTATCATTAAATGGACCTAAATTGCTGGCTTGGATTAAATTTTAATGTATCTGTTTATATCTTTCTTTTAAACTGCTGGATTAATTGATGAGAAATGAATAAATCATAAAATTTCTTTTATCTTTGAAAGATAATTAACAAAACAAAGTATTTGCACAGCATGAAGATGTTTGCAGCAGACAGTATGTTGATGGTGGCATTATTTTTGGAAGTGGGTTTCATTGGTTTATTCATTATTTGCATCATCTACTCGCTTTAGCTATGGATTGCAGCTGAAGTGTTTCTTGGGGGTTTTCTCCCCTAATATATTTGCTGTGTATTTCTAGGAGACAATGACACATTCTTTAAAGTCTTTGACATGACACTGTCTCTTTTCTTGTGTGCACCACAACATTGATTTAGAGCCTCAGTGGATACAGTGGGCAGTAATGGACATGCAACTATTGAGAAATGCTGTCTTAGCTGTATATGCTCACAGTGTGAAGTCTATAATGGCCAGTTCAGAAATGTTTAGTACTGTCTTCTGGTAAAATTTATCATTTATTTCCACATGCCAGTCACTTTATTGTGAAAGCCTCAGTTCAGAAAATGGCTCAGATGTAAAGGTCTGATTACAAGTTTCATCTTTTCTAAATACACTTTTAGTTGTCCTTGGGTTGAATGGGTACATTTGGGGTTTTTTAATGTCTATACATTTTAGTGGAAGAAAAAGGGATACACTTCAGGAAAAGCCATACAATATTCACTGATTGAAAATGTAACATATTGTCATTTTGTCCAGAAGACACCACAATGGCAGTTCGGTCCAGCGTGTAAATGTTCATGCGAGAATTTTACTGGTTACTTCCACATTAAGCATTCTTTTTACCACAGTATTAGTTTTTCATAAACACGTCAGGAGATATTTTTGAGGTCTTTTGAAATAGTCCAGTACACTTTGTCTTAAATGTCTAATATTAATGCTTCCTTAGTAAGTAGACATTTTTAATATTTTTGCTTGTAGATGTGGCCAATCATGTCCTTGGTTTGTTTTTTTTTTCTTGTTTTTTGGGTTCCTTTTTATGTTGTTTTTTTTTTTTTTTGACTGATGACTGTTTGATTATGTGGCATTGAATTATTCTCCTGCAGTAATTGTTGGTAGTTAAAAAGGCATACTTTAAATAAATGCAGACTAAATCTGAGAATTGTGTTTACTGTTAGTCTATAGCCAGAGAAATGAATGTTTACAAT
Source organism: Marisa cornuarietis (assembly GCA_004794655.1). Lineage (NCBI taxonomy): Eukaryota > Metazoa > Mollusca > Gastropoda > Architaenioglossa > Ampullariidae > Marisa > Marisa cornuarietis. Next base: position 17,714,496 of record SMMW01000003.1, on the reverse strand, counting down.
AAAATCACTTACAAAATTTGCGAATAGGTATATTTCTTGTATCATGTTGTTTTCCTTGCCTCATTTCATTTGTAGCGTATTCTACATGTATAAGAGCGTTCATTTTCAAAATATGTGATACATATACTTTAAGTGATGAAACTGCCTTGCAAACTGAAACAAAAGGTGTTTTTTTTAAGATAAATGTAAGCAGACAACAGTCTGCAGTTTAGAATGAAGATAATAAATATAACATTTTTCAGGTGACCTGATCTAGGTACATTTACATAGGTTTTCTCTTAGAAGCCTCAGAATATGCAGTTTGTAATAAACAGCAGTTGTCAGGTTTTAGTCACAATGTTTTCATTACTACATGGGTCCTCACAGTCCTAGTTGATGATTTGGTGGGATTATCCAACCACAGGCTGTTAAGTAATATTCTCAGGTGTTTGTGTGGATGCGTGCGTGTATTCTTGTGCGCTTTAATTTGCAGGTTGTAAATGTTCACTCGTTACATCTGAAGCAATGAAAAGATGCCGTAATGACTGTTCAGTCCCTCCTTCTAACCCTACCCCCTCTTGTAGGATAAAAAGAGAGGGGGAAAAAAACCATTTTCCTCAAGTCAGAATATCGCAACACGGATCTTTCGTCATCGTCGCCTTTTCAAGAAACTTGCGCAGTTTGGACAGCTTCCTCCACTTGGAGCGCTTCCGGGCGGCGTCAGTGATGTCTTCGTCGTCATGGTGACCAGGTGGCGTGCTCAATCTGCGCGAGATCTGACGCAAAATGCCGACAAGCAGCTCGTCGGTTTGGTGGCTGAACACCGCTGAAGTCTCGATGTACTTGCAGTCATACTTGCAGGCCAACATCATGGCGTCTGCAGACCAAAAAATAGCAGGCCTTGGAATCAGCAGAACATAATTTTGTCCTCTCTACCAACCACGCTTGTTTTTCTTCCTTGCGATAATGACAATATAGCGTGTGATAATGACAGTATAGCGTGTGAGAGTTACATATGTGTTTGTTGTGGCAGATGTGTAAAGGAAGCATGTGAGTCGATGTCAGTGGGAATGTTTGTGTTACCGTATGCTATTAAATAATCAGAAGCAAACTCATTTGAAATCACGGACTCGTGCTCTGTCGACACCCGTGTTTGAAATAAAGTCCGAGGGATGTGTTTTTAGCAAACAAACAAAATGCAAGTGACAGTTGCAACATCCGGGTTATCATAACATTTAATTACTCCATGTCTTCTTGACAGGACTTTACATATGCACACACCTAGCTTGATTGGGGTATGTTCATCGCGCTGAGGAGGAAGAGAGGAAAAACCTTTGTTCCATATAATAAGAGTAATGACGCAGCTCGTTGCTAGACTTTTGCGAAGATATCAAAATGAGGAATAAAGAGCTGTAAATGACGATGGAACCAGGTCTGCCAGTCTCAGACTGCTCCAGCTGGCAAGCAACGGCAGACCAAGTTTCTGTTGGGACACATACCTATGTGACTTACATAACAGTTTACCTTTGGCGGTGACGCAGCGCTTTCGGACCAGGTCAGCTTTGTTGCCCACAAGTATGATGGCCCGGTCGGTTCCCAGGTCTTCGCGAAGGTGACGCACTTTCTGGCAGCCATAGCGGAAGGACTGGAGGTCAGTGACGGAGAAAACAACGGCGTATGCGTCGCAGTGGCAGGCGATGTTGTCACAGGTAAGTGACTCCATGACGGCGCTGAGGTCAGAGGGCAAACAGCGAGGACTGATATCAAGACAAGTTGACCTGCTGTCATCCCCAACTGGCGGGATGCCACGAGTTCTAGCTGTGACGTTACAAGTTGTCTGCTGGTCAGGTGTAAATTCCTGTGGGTCGCTAGGAATGTCACCCGTGTTGCTAGGGTTGCACAAAGGACACGCCAGATTCATTTCCTAAAGGAAAGAACAAGTTGCAAAAACACATAGGAATTCAGTGTACGAACGGGACAAAAGGAATCAAACGATGAAATAAATACTCGAATATGACATATCACAGTCGCAAGCAGGTTAGAATTTATGTTTTAATCAAGAAAAGATAAAGAAAATCAAGAAATAAAACACGTATCTCCCTTTCTTCTTTTTTTTTGAAAAGAAAACGGCCAGAACAAAACATTTATTTTCCGAAACTCTGGCTGCTTGTCTATTCGCATAACACTAATCATGGCTGTTGTTGCACCTGTGCTAATCCGTGGATAACTACTGTTGCAAATACAATGAACGTTCACCCCGACATCCTTACCTCTAAATCATCGAAGAACTCCATCAGGGATTCCTCTCCGTCCAGTAGCACGGACACTGTTTTCCTGGCTACCTCTTCTTCATCTATTGGTTCAAATACGAGCTACATTACTAGATTAGCTACTGACAACTCAGTCGTTTGACTTCGTTTTATTCTGTCATTAAATGGTCAGAAAGATGAGGTGCCTCATTAGCAAATCCAATATCCAATGTTTTCTAAGTTATGTTTAAACGGGCGTTTAATGTTCGCTGTGTTATTCTCAAGATAATGTTTATTATATAAAATGGAGGAGGGGGTCAACAACTTCACCGATTAGAGGAAAGTCTGGTGGACTTACCCACAGTTATACTGTCACTGTCGTCGTCTGAAGCCAGGAAGCGTGTGACTAAAGCCGTTTTGCCCACCTTGGGTGCTCCCAGCATTCCCACTCTGCGTGAACGCATACAATAAACCACGTTAATGGACACAAAATTTTGATGTTGTATATATTATATTATGTCCTACGCACATTAAGAACGCAAAACCACTGTACAAAAGAACAAACATGAAGCATTAACTAAGTGAACATGCAAGGGCAAAAAGTTCCCGGATGTTCATACGTTGTTACGCATCAATTTTCATGATTCACTGCAGAATCACTGACTTTCTAATGTTCTTCACTTGCAAATCACAGCAGCAACAAATACATCTAGACTTTATAGAATTCCTTAGGATATGATCTTCCTAGTCATCGTAGATTTATTTTAAAATAAAAACTATTTGGTGGTGATGACAGTGGTTTTTATCCTAATACTGGTGATATTGCTCCACAGATGTCTCTTAATGACTGCTTTCTGCTAGGGTTTTTCTTCTACTAGTAAGTATTTTGCATGCCTTTAATCTAGAGTCGTCTCCAAAGTAAAGAGAGTACATCAGCAGAACAGGTGCTTTTCAACCTACCTGTAATACGTCTTTAAAGTAAGCAGAGCTGTTTCTCAACCTACCTGCAATATGTCTTTTAAGTAAGCAGAACAGATGTTTCTCAACCTACCTGTAATATGTCTTTTAAGTAAGCAGAACAGGTGCTTCTCAACCTACCTGTAGTATGTCTCAGCTATTGAGGAGCCACCAATGCTGTCCACAGAAGTGGCGCTGTCGGATGAGTCTTTACTGCCGCTTCGCTCCGGGTACTCCGGGGACTCCGGGGACTCCGGGTTCCGGTAGGAGCGGATTCTTCCGGTGAAGACGAAGGCCGAGCTGTCTTTATTCCTGACCGAGTCACCGTCACGCACAAGACCTTTCCGAGTTCTTTTAAATGACCTACATTTGATAAACATTCAAATAATAGATTTGATAAATTTAAGTCCTTCTCAGACGTGCAAATGACAAAGACATTTGGAGACAACTGAAGGAAAGAGCAAGTACCATTCTCCACATGCACATCGTACAGTGTATTGTGATATCGGTGTTCTGTTTCGCTGCTTAAATGAATAACCACAGTGACTTTTCCCACTGCTTAAGGCGAGCTCAAAGCTTCTACATAACACAAATTCGCATAAGCTGCTTCTCTGTCTGACAGGCCTTATTACCCTTCATCTGTCTGTGACACATAGTCTTAAACGTATATTCAATTCTATATATATATATCTTCCGACCATTTCCATTTAAGGGATATGATGGGCGCGCGCACACCACACACATATATATATATATATAAGACAGAGAGAGAGAGGGAGGGAAATCAGTAGTACGACTTTTCTAACAAACGACATACTAGATTCATATTGCGTCGCCTTGTTTTTCACACCTACGTGTATGCAAATGTCAATGAAGTTGGACACTTGCCTCACTCTGAAAAATTGTGACTTATCCTCCTTGTCGTCTGCACGCACTTTGTAAGGGTCCCGGGAACTATACTCTGGAAGGCTCTTCGCTCTCAAGAACATGGGGCCATCCAGAGGTTCCCCTACTGTTGATAGTCGTCTTGTCAGGTGCTGAAGCGACACCGCCTGGCGCTGGTCCGTTTCAAGCAAACTGTGTGTATATATATATATACAGATTCTTCGGTGTTAATATTCCAGATAATTCTTACTTATTTACTGGCTACCTAATGACAACACTGACACATGCTTTTTATCACAAATAATAACATTTAGCTGTAGGTGATACTGAAAATAGGAGAAAGAAAGAAAGAAAGAAAGAAAGAAAGAAAGAAAGAAAGAAAGAAAGAAAGAAAGAAAGAAAGAAAGAAAGAATACAAACAAGCAATATATCAAACAAATATTGAAAGAATCAGTACAGGAATGTACCTACCTCAATGGCATGACTGCAGATGTGTCTGTCCTTGTGTCTGCTTGCGTCCAGAGCAAACAGATGAAGTGACCTTCAGAGAGAACTCGCGTTGCTACATCAGCGATGGGCGCGCACTGGGAAAGCACACATCGTCTGCAACTGGCGCCGTAATGAATGAAGTTTCATTTGGCCCTGGCAGCCTACGTGGCGACAGGGGGCAAAGTCAGCCAAATTATTTATTGTCTTACCCTCCCACCTTTTTTTAAACGTTTGTTTCGACATCAAACTTGCAGCGCTATCCACCCCCCTCCCCACATTGTGTGTCACATGTCTCTTCTGTAAACTCAGAGTAGCGCTACCTCTGGCTTGTATGCGGTGAGTGATGAAAACAGAAACAGATGTGAACGTAAACCTATCATCATAAAAAACGCTATTGCGAAAACTGATTCTTCTTTGATCCAGCTTACAGGTTTCTCAGACAAAATGTGACGGAATGTTATTGGGCTAGTAACGAGAATAGGAAGGATGGGACGGGCAAGGCTAGGTAGACTCGTGTTTACTGCCTTGTAATGGCGTTCTGTTGGAGGCTTGCCACCAACTGTAGCTTGCTTTTCACGGGAGGTAAAGGGTGTGGATTAGATTCCTCCTTCTGCATGCCACCCGTGGCATAGAACCCGTTAATCACGTTCACTGTCTCTAATGCCTCTTGCTTAGGACACTTTAAACGGGGTGCGCAGTGGCGTGCTGTCCGTGGACACGGGGGACTAGGCTAGTCCCCTGACAGTCACAAGTAATTTTTTTTTAATTGACGATATTTTAACATAAAGTGTTTTAGAATTATTGAAAAAGCGCCGGTGAAAAATGCGTCTTGCCTGAGTTGCCTCTCTTCGAACCGTAGCGCCATCAAGCGCCTGCTGCACTCAGGGAAGTAACCTTCGCAGTCGCTACCGCGATTCGTCTGCTGTTGACTAGAGTAGATCACGTGATCACGCGCCTGTGTTAGCGCCAGCTTGTCCCGTGTGTCAAGTTACGTGCGAAGTTTCTACTAAAGATCGACAGGAACCCGTTGTTGCACAGTCACAATCTCCAACCTAAGTTATTTTAGTGCATTTTGGTGTCCAGTAAGCGTACTTAACTCAGGACTGACTGAAAACAAAAATCTTTTTGTAAATGGAGGGGGACTCGGTTGAGAAATCTGTTCCCTCCAATACGTCATCAGGAGCCTTGGATGGCTCAGTGCAACCTTGCTTTCAATCAGTCTTTGCCAGCTATGAAACTTGCTATGGCGCTAAGCTCAACTACGTTTAAACATTATGAAGGGCTGCATACAGTTAATGGTGACAGGCAAAATAACTCAATACCAAAAACTTATGACAGGTAAAGGTGAAATAAATGATGGTTTAAAACAAGCGAGACGACGTAGCCTGTTAAGTAGGTTAGATTACACACCAGGTAAAGCAATGTCTGCATGGTGTAGTGGTTACATACATTTTTATCTGAAAGGTATTACATTCGAATCCCAAGTGATTTTTGTTTTTGTTTTGGGATATTTTTTTTGTTCTCAAATATGATGAATTCTCTGTCAAGCCTTTCATGGAGACCCACTGATTACTAAGCGAAACCGTATAATCTCTCTGTGTAAAATCATATCGATAGACACCTAATTTCTACTATCATACATTGATATCGAAATATAGATATTTTAGACTCACAGGTGACAGAAATTGCTTTAGCTTAGTAATAACATTTATTGCGTTTGAAAGAGGATATTTTTATTTTTTACATAGCGTGTAATGTAAAATACTTAACAGGTTACATCGTCTCGCTTGTTTTCGACAATTTCCTCTTTCTAACGTCATTTAACGCTTATATATAGTATCTATAAAATTATCTGGTATTTTCACATAAATCGTGATCTTATAATCAACATTATTATAAAACCGGATTTGTTCGTCACTTACTTGTATTACTATTTACGTAGTGCGAGATACATATTGAGGCGTCAAGAGAAATGCAGCAAATCGCGTAGCTTACCGCCCACCCCACCCCCACCCCCAGTCCCCTAGCTGGTCCCCAGTGGGAAATCTCACCGCACCCACTGGTCCTCTCTATACAGATCTCTGGTCGAGTGTATGAATCGAATGTACGAGCAGTAAACTCGTGTCTTCGCCTAACTGGCTTGAGGGGATGGCTCTCTGTCGTTTTTGTCGTGTTTTTGTATCGTCCGTCGTATTTTGAGTTTCGGCAACCCTTATTATGATGAAGTCGCCATCCTTGCTCCTCTACAAGACTGCTGCATGTTGAGGTCGTCCACTTGGAACAGCCTGCAGCTGTTGCGGGATGGTGTTCTCAGCAGGGCCATGAAAGAGGTGTTGCGATCCGACCCCATCCGCCCGGTCTTGATAGACAGCCTTTTCCCGGCACTGGACAGACGGCTGAAGAGCGTATTTCAGAAACTGGACATATGCGTGCAGACAACTGGCTTGGACAATGTGCTAGTCGATGATGGCCTTTGATACTGTCTTGTTGGATTTGGACTTCAGGACTTGCGCGGTGGTGTGGGATTCATGTTTTCATCAGTGAACTTGAGCGTGTGCTGGCGTTCCAGTGAAACTTGTGCCTTCTGTTGGATGTTGCATTTTCTGTGGAGTGTATGACATGTTTGATATTTGTTCTATGGAGTGTATTCCGGCTTGTATGACATGTTGGATATTTGTGCTGAGGACTGTGTTCTTGCTGTGTGTGGACGCTGCCCTGTGACGTGGAGGAGACGGGCCGCTACACACCCACATTTTGTCGTCATCTTATTTTGTCGTCACCTTATTTTTTGACGTCAGCGCCTTGAGCTGTCCACAGGCCAGGATTTGGCGCTATACAAGCCAACATTATTATTATTATTATTATTATTATTCCGGAGAAATAAAACAATCGTGTGCGTGCGATGGCGACCAAATAAGAATTGCCTTTGAATTCCACAGGAATTAAAAACTAAAACTGCTTTAAGTAAGATAAAATTGTTTAAATCTGCCTTTCCGTCCTGTCAGTACAATTTTTTGTATGTTTTTCTGCAATGCATCAAAATGGCTAAGAAGAGATTTTGCTTCTTTAGAACAGTTTTAAGGCTTAGAAACGTATTGTGCAACTGGCCCCTGGTGTCTAATAATATTTTATATAGCGCTTTTGCAATGACTGCTCAAAGCGCTTTACTTAAATGATCTACAAACTGAATCACCAACAACCCTGCACCCATATTTGCATATAACAGACTCGCTCACTTCTACAACACACTCACTTACACACGAAGTAAATCACAGACACACGATATACACGCCCGTGGTCAGGACGCCGTTCTAAAAAAAAAATGTATCTTAAGTTCTATTCCTCGGACTAGTTGATTCTTCCTTTTTTAACTGCCTCAAAACTCTTTCTTATTCTTTCTCTTGAAGTGTGTTCTTTCTCCATCCTTTCTCTCTCTCTCTCTCTCACCACGATCACGTTTCGATTACATCTTTGTAATCATTTCAGGTTTACAGTTGTTTTCAACCTGTCGATGCAGAAGTCTGGCTGTATAATCTAACGTGGTGTTAGCCTATTGAAAGAAAGCTGCCCTGACTGTATGTGTGTATACAAGATGTAGTGCACAATATGTCCACAGTGCAGTTTATTTCCAGTCACAGGGGCTTGCTCCACGTGAATAATGATAGTGCTCAGATGTTGTGTCTTGAAGAGCGTTGGGACAGATGTTAAAACCAGCGCCTGTACCTTTTGGTCTCTCTCTCTCTCTCTCTGACATGTCATGGTCACACTGTTTCCGACTGTCATAAAGACGATGTAGTGTGGAAATCTCGTTGTCAGTCCTGTGAGTTATTGTGTCAGTCATGACTTATCATGTCATTGTCATTAGTTAATTATTAGTGATTATTGCTAATGACATAAATACGGAATGGATCGTTTCTGGCACTTGAGACCTTCTTACGCCCTTTTGTAGATATTTTCCAGATGCTGGAACAGGAATTCTGGCACATATGTTATACTGTTCTTGTCTTCTTCTGATACAATAATTTTTTTTTAAATAGCTATAATCGCTTATATTGCGCCGAATCCAAACACAAGGTCAGGATGGCAACGGGTTTTTTTCTGAGTGGGGAAAACAGTTTATTTACCACAGGAATGATGAATCGACACAAACAGTGCAACCAGTTCGTAGCGACGACGAAATAGCGACATGATGCTCAACACAGCTGTGTCTTTGTTGGTAATTTTTCATGGCACTTTCATCATCAGAGGAATGAAGAGAAATGCAGAGAACTGGCGTAAATTGCTAGCATATCACTGGCACAGAAACGTTGACAGCTGGTGTGTTGCTATTTTTAATGAAAGCTTGAAAATGAATATTTAGCTTGGGGGGGGGGGTGTTAGCATCGTTGACCTAGTGGAAATTTTCAAAATCCCGAGGCCTGATCATCGACCGTTCTAAAACAGGCTTTCAACCTGGCAAAGTTTTTAACTGATATCATGAGTGGAATGCGAAAACGTTTAAAATTGCTTGCCTGCAGGCACGAGCGAGGATTTTACTGTCCGCACTTGCTGGGAAGTCGGGAGGACATCCTCCCATGCTCTCAAGCTTGCATCGCACCTCCAGGGTAGGGAATGTGGGTTGGAGTGGGGTGGTAGAAATAGTGAAGAAGGGAGGAGTATCCCTGGGTAAAACTTTCGTAAGGCTTAGATTTCGGTTCGATAGCCTCCAGCAATAACTCAGTAAAATATTTCGGGTTTATAGTTTCCACCATACATTACTTCGAAAAGCATTTTGGCAAATAGCTAATTTGACAAATGCCTTCCCCCCACCCACCCACGGCACTTTCTATCTTGAAATATTTTATCTTCAGACCCATTGTAGGAAAAGTAGCGACAGTATGTTTGGGAATGAAGAATGCTCTTTCAATACATTTGGAAGGGCTAAAGACTGGCAGCTGAAGAAAGCAGCAAACGACATACTACTAAACATTTAAAATATTGCCGACATAACTTCAAATATACTGTTATCCTTCTTCCAGGCCCCACTGGAATTCTCTGCCCCTTTCTTTTTAAACTATCAAATCAAGTTTGAAGCTTTCAAAATTTTTTCTAAAAGAAATGTCTTGCTGTCCTCTGGAGGGCAAGTGTACTGTTCCGCTCACTCCACAGTTCTTCATCGTCAGTCATCCACTTAGTGTATGTTGTAGTCCGATTATTGAAGCTGATGTTTTCTGTGTGAATGACTGTCGCTTTATTTATAGTCTTAATGTGCAGCACATTGAGGAGGAGGAAGAGGATGGAAACATTTCAGGCTTGTGGGTGCTGTAAGGTCTTTCACGGGTTGCGAACACCACATGCTCAGTGTGAGTGTTTTTGATTTAAGTGAAACATCCATCAAACAGTTGGCAGGTAAGTGCAAAAATAAGACTGATCAGCGATAAAAAAAAAGAATATCCGAATTTTACTTCACTATAGTCTGTTACACAAATGATAAATAAAATAAAATATGGCAAAATTCACTAAAACCGACAGAGTTCAGTGTGTATTGTTAACCACAGAAGTCGAAACTTGGAATACTGTTAAAAGTGTACTCTATGTAATTACAAGCTGAGTAATAAAAATAAGTATGTACAAATTGTATGCAAAAGTATGTTCATCAGGCTGAAGAAGTCCCCGTGTTTACAAAATTATTTTTGAACAAATTTGACAAAAACATGTTTCAACATAAATAACTGCTGTTGTACCCTTTACATGCTTTTACAATGTGAATATCGACACAGCCGTTTTAATTATGAAGTGAATGAGTGTCAGGCCAGTATCTGTGTCACTTCAGGTGTACATGTTGCCATATATTTATTCTGATTATGCTTTCTTTGGTACACCTGAAATACAGTTTTTCGTGTCTCATACCTGCGTAGTATGCATCAGAGGTCACACAAAGAGGAATACAGGTACATGCATATATAAAGTGTATAAAGCACTATAAAAATCGAAAACGTGCAGGCACTTGACTAAAAAAGAAAAAAAGGTAGATATTAATATTTATACACATATATACTTATACACAGCTGTATAATGGTAGTGTGCACGTTTTGGACTCGGGCAAGATTAGGTTTTGAAGGAGAACGGTATGGTTAAGATCACAAATCGTCGTGACTTTTAGCAAGCCTGGAAGGCGACTGTACAAAACTAATTTTCTTGTGGAATAAAAAGACCATGAGCTACCGAATTTCTACGCTTTTGAGTTCCATTGCACATAAACATTGAATCATCGAGACATTAGCTGGGCATCAGGCCAAGTGCCCGATGTTACCAACATGTAACAGAAGAGGGCCACCAGAAGGCGGTCACTGTCATTACACAACAAAAACAATAGAATCAGACCACTGGTGTTTCATAAAAGCCATGCAATCAATGTCATCATACACAGATGCTTGAAATAGCTGGGGCACAAGTCTATAATTGTATAGAAATTTGTCAATACGCTGGGGAGTCATTTGACAAGAATGGTCGTCCATGCTAAACGAAGGGACAGACCTGCAAAGTAACCAATAAAAATGATGACGATGACACAGAAAGCTAACGAACTGACGGAACCCAAAAGGGCAGAGACATAGTGTACAGCTAGAAGTGAATAAAAAACACAAGTCAACATCAAATAATCCTACGACATGACAACGCGACTCGTATGTCATGACATTGTGTGACTCGTCATGACACCACGACTCATGTGCCATGGCATCGGAGCAAGGCAAAACGACTTTTCTTCCACTCCCGCGTATACCTGAATTCTTCCCTTACCCTGATGTGCCAGAACTTGAGGTAAGTGCCAACCCTCTCTCTCTTTCTCTCTCGCTGACGCCACCTGTTCCTAAGCCGACAAAAGTTTGTTCTACCTGTAATCGGCGGATGCCCAGGTGCCCAGCTGCTTTGTCTTTATTACCTTCATTTTCTTCCTCCCTCGCCGTAGTCAAGAAATCTAGGATTTCCGTTGCCAGGGTACAAAATGTTACCATGCATAGCTACTGCTCTTACGTAGTTACAGTAACGTAGCCAGAGACAGTTAATATTGTTTGAAATACATCCTGTCATCAATACATTTTTTCCTAGATGAGGGTGTTTTGAACAGAGTCAATACAATACAGTCAAAAATACATTAAAATGTCGTTTTTTCTATTATTTTCTTGTTTGGCGCCTTACCATCTGAATCAAATATTCTTATTTCCCTTTCAAAAGTACTAAAAACAAAAACGACAAAGTAAAAAGCAAAATAGTAACTGCATATGACGTGGACTTTGTTCTTACATAAAAACATGTTAACTTTAAAAAAAAAATTCTCCCCTAGTGAAGTCCTTTCGCAACCTGTAAAGGTACAAGCACCTACTTTTTCCACCTGTCACCGGCATGGCGGTCCTTCCCCTGAACACTGGTTGCGTTCAGCGCACTCACTTTGTTTCACTTTCTTACACTTGTAACAGTGGAGTAGACGGACCTGGAGCTAAATGACTAACAAAGTGTTAGGGAGACAGTTCTGCCTTCTTTAAAATCTGTAAAGCTGGTGTTTGTTAGTATAGTCTCAGTGTTAGTGTTAGTAAAGTGTTAGTAGAGTTAGCAGACGGACACAATCTTCACACAAACACCAGCTACAAAAAGTAACACACATCATTCACACCGACCTGATCACAGATGACTGACCCATCCGCTCGAGGGAGTGTGTTGGGCAAACAGGAAAAGTCAGGGTAGGAATCGCACCACCGGCGACAACTAGGTTGTGATTGTCGTTTTGACTGATGGCGCATTAATTCTTGCGACCACGAACACTCGTGGGCATGGGTGTGGGTATGGGAAGGGAGGCACTATGTTTACACGTCTTTTAGTACATATTGCATAGCAAGTACATGTAGGTGCAACGAGTCTATCCAACATTCCCTGACGACTAGTGAACGATTGAAGACTTACACACTCTTCTTACACGGGAGCCTCCAGGTGCGTCTACTGTACTACTGTATTGAGCAAGTCTAGCGAAGGAGGGAGTATGGAAGTTACGTCCGGCACTAGAAAAATGGCGACTACACCAACGGCATTCTAACTAGCTCAGTGAACACGAAAAACATGCCCCTGACTGTCAAAATTCAAAATGCATGGCTAGTGACTAGAACGAAAGACTGCATGCTTCTCTTAAAAGTAAACACAACGGTTTTGACAAAACAAATGCAACATTGCAAATTCAAAGGATGAACATCTTCCGTGAGAAATTGCAGTTGACTGAAGGTGACTTGGAGAGCGACATGACCAAAGAAAACTAATGTATCAGTGATGAGGGCATGTGCACGTGCTTATTATGATGTCAATAAATAGATGTTAGAATGTGTATCAGAATATGCTCCACTCTGCTTTTTAGTACTCATCTTCATCTTCTACTCTTGTCTGCTTCAGCACCATGTGACTTTTTTCCTCAAGTAGGGAAAAGTCCCCAGTCATTTATTTTAACAAAGGTTTCAGGGACTTCTGGGTCTAGACTTAGTTGCTGCTTTAATGTATTTAGCTTGCCTTTTAAAAGACCTGGTTATCATTCTACACAGAATTCCCTACAAGAGAAAGTTCTCACTGCTCAACGCTCGTGTCTTCAGGTAGCAAAGAACCACAGACACAAGTACGTCAGGCCCCAGCCTCAAACTTTGGCTGTTTCCCTCTCCCCGTATCTCAAACGGTCGTCCTCCGTCGCTCCATCTTCCTTAGCTGTCGTCTTAGAGATGGCCATGAGACTAACATCAGTACTGCTCTATGCCTTTGCTGGTGTCTGGTGAGTACTTTTCCGAATGTTCTTTGAGGGGGACCGTCTCTAAGACAGCCTCGGGGTCCTCTTCAATGATGCGCACTTTGATCTTCCTCGCCTGGAACTTCTCGTCATCGTAGTCGCTGGTCAGCATGCATGCACGCACTTTGTTGAGGGACGCGTTCACTGCAAACAGGTATTCATACAGCAGGCCAGCCAGCACGCCTCCAGTGATAGGCCCCACCCAGTATACCTGAGGACACATCAACACATGCCAGTTATAAGTGGAAATTCATTATGTGTAACTAAACGTGCGAGTATTTTTATGAGCCTGGCATAATTTGTGCTTCTTCACAGTTCTCTGTTCTACCTTGGCTGATGCATATGTTTGACATCCTACAACAACTTGTTTGCAAGCGCTGGTCAAATGGTTTGTACTCTCAAAATACCAACAAAAAGCTTCTCTCTCTCTCTCACACACACACCACTACCAACACACTCAAGCTTGGTCAATGTCCTGCGCTAAAGCTCACTATTTGCCATGGCGGGTCGTCAGCCACTAGATCAGATAACCCCCTGCAGTGAAAAATTCCCGTTATCATCAGTCGCCTATTCACATGTCCTTTTCGGGCACTCGTTGCTTAGTTATATCAGGTCCTAAAAGAATGCGTGTTATGTGTGTGCCAAGATGCGGTGCGACATTCGACCTACCCAGTGGTTGTTCCAAGTACCGGTGACCAGGGCAGGACCAAAGCTTCGGGCTGTGTTCATACTGGAACCAGTGTACTGGATCTGCAAAAGTCAGTTTTGGTATTTCTTCAACATCTGCAACATCTCAGTACTGAATGCCTAGTCTATCCTAGGATCGTTGTAAATAAAATTCTTCACTGTTTCAGCTATAAAAGCCTTAAATATAAATAAAACGAGAGCATCATGATGTGTGAATATTTGTGTGAACACACGAGTTCATGTTGAGCGTGCACAGCCAGTGAACACCACTTGTCACGAGCCACGCCCTGACTGACTGCCTGTAACGAATGTCGTCTTCTCCTGTCCTTTCTTCGCATTGTCATCACACGAAGCAAATGGCAGTGAGCTAAAGGGACGCAAGCAGGACAAGAAAATTGTGTAGAAGCCTTGTAGCCTCCCCTGCACAACAGGCAAGTACCGCTGTTGCTGTAGTTACAGGCCCCACATCCACACTAAGCAAAGCTGTGCGAGTATTGGTGTTGATGATTGATGGCTATAATTAAACTTGCACGCGATGTTTGCTTACTTCTGGGGAAGGATGACACGAGGTCAATAGATGGTTAAAAGTAAGAAGCATTAGCTGTGATTAGCAGGTATGAGGAGCAAATTTACAAGGTTTTATCTTTTTATTAAAATCAGAATAATGCTAATACTAGCATAAAACTCTTTCGGCAGTACGAAATCAACAGAAATGTGTAGAACAAGGAGAACCGTGAAAACGTGAAAAAGACAGAGAGAGAGAGAGATGAAAGAGAACTACTACAGTAACAGAGTAGACAGCTCGTGAGCACAGACAACGAAAAAACAGTAAAAGATGCACAGGAAATAGGTGTCCGTGCATGTGTGGACACATGGCGCTTGATAGGCTCAGTGTGAAAAGGTCGAGCTTCAGGGCTCGTTTTCATGTCGCAGTGATACCAGGGACGTGTACAGGTCGTGGGTGATAATACGCAACCACCAAAACTGTCACGTGATAAGCTTGCTATGACGCTCTTTCTCTAAAACTATTGTCGCTTGACAATTACGAGACATGACCCCATTAACCTTTTTCATCCGTCGATTTCTGGAAAAGTCTACGTGAAACCTTTGATCATACCTACGAACTTCTAAAGACCAGTATGATCCGGACTGCGCGTGTTCCGTGCGTACTGACGGAACGGATATCGATCAGCCCCCCCCCCCCCAAGTAATCCAGGTCGCCGCCATCGATCAGGGTAGTTCACACGCGCAGGTAAGCTGTACTCACCCGTAGCTGGCAAGGTACAGAAACTCACAATCACACACCCGTACTCACGACAGGGTGGCTAGTGTCTTGGCGTCATTGCATTAAGAATGACTTGAGCCGCCTCGGGGACTTAAATCATTGAGGTCGACGGCAATAGGTTTCGATGCTGCTTACACAGTACAAAAACGAACGGGAGATTATTACCTCCACCCCTCCCCTACCTCTGCTCTTCCAACATATAATCCGGTTTGAAATACAGACATGTAGCTTGACTGGCATTTTTTGTAGGATATCTAAGCAGCAGCACCACCACCACCACCACTTTTCCAGAGTTCGATCAGTGACGTGTGTTGTTTACCTGCTTCTTTGAAATCATGTCTCGCCCTTCTGACCGACACGCGGTAAACAGGAAATGAAAGGATGTGGCTCTCTTCTGGCCAGCATCTATTGCTGGTGACGAGGCGGGTCCGCTCATTAGTTGTCTTGACCACTCGAGAAAACAATGCCGGTCGACTCGAAAGTGAGGCGCATGCATATGAAAGCGTCCGCCCATGTCTTGCGTCCACTTGCGTGCAGCAGACGCCGCCTGACGTGAGGGGAAGTGGGGCGTGTGAAATACTCATACAATGACTGAACTCGATAGGCGGGAAATGGTTCAAACTACAATGCTGAACATCTTCCTCTTTCCCCTTTCCCCATTTTCACCGAAGCTGGTGACAGTGCGAAAGGATCGTGTGACTGTCCTTTATCATCGATATCGATAAAGAGATTGTGGACAACCTTCAGTCCCTTGTAAGACCCTTAAGACTATCGGTTTCTTGATGGCCTTGAGCAACAGCTATCACTAAACTAAGACACTGTGGAGATTTCAACAAGCACACGGCCCATCGGTGTGTCGGGTAGAGTGAGTGTATGCTCACCAACATCTCGCCTTTAGCAACCACAGCGGTCGCCGCAACCTCGTCGCTACCGCGCCGCATTCGCGTGGCGGTAGCTAGGCGGCAGACAAAGGGTGGAGCCCCGCGGCACATTCTCCGCATCGTCTACGCAGCGTGTCGCCTGGGTTTTGCTGTCGCTGTCAGTTTTTTAATGTTCGCGAAGAAACCCACTAATGTTAAATGCTGCCTCGTCACTTGATGCAGAGAGCAGAGAAACACAAACACATCCACCCACCGAAACAGAACTTGTTAAACAGCAGCAATGTCTGTTTGCTTTATGTTAAAGCAAGAATGGCCTGCATTACAGCCCACATTAGCTCACGTTTGAAGCTGTGTGTCTGAGGTATGAAAGCCTTCGCTGAGTCATTCCGACTTCGTACTTGACCGGTTGGGCGAGTTGCGAGCGTTCTTGAAGGGGCATGGCGGGGCCCAACGTCCGCCCACGTCGTCGTCGTAACACATCGCCGCCCGCGTCTTCCTGTCTCTTGACTAGTGCCCACCGCCAGTACACAAATGTTGTCGTCTTACATGACTGTTGTTTACACCATGTAATACCTTGTGACACTGTCAAATCGTACGCCGGTATCACAAGTGTAAACTGTACACCTGTCAATTGTTAAATAACATCTACAGTAGAATGTTTGTCACAGTTCATACATCTGTGTTCAACAACTTGCCTTCCCACATCCCCCACGCATTTCACTTTCTTGTCGGGCTTTGAAAAACAAACATTTTCAGTAGCTTTAGGGGTGGCTCCCGCGCAAGGGCAGCCATGTTGGAGGTTGAAAGGTGAAAAAACGGAGGTGACCAACGCTAGGGTAAAAGGTCAGACGTGAAGAACTGTTTGTGTCATCAGGAGGTTGGGAGCTGCTAGCGACTGATGTAGTGGAGGCTCGCAGTGTACGCCCTGGACGTAAAAACAGGGTTAGCCACGTGAGACCTGTGGGGCATTCTTGGCGACAACGCCCCCCTACCTGCCCCAAGAATGCATTCTCAGATAAATCCTCAGACATCAAGTCAAGTATACATTAGAAATGTTTAACTTGCAATTATCTACATGGCACCACCAGAATGAAGGCAGTGTTGACCGGACTGGTAGATAAACTTATGAAAAATATTGCGTAAACATGTCAGTCCAATCCCTTGTCATTCAACAGTCTCTGTGAATAAGGCTCACCCTTGCGGGGACACCAAGTGCACTCTATTCTCTACTTACCGCAGTCTTCCACAAACACGCGACACCTTCAACGCGCTTTAGACGTGTGCCCCCCGCGCATGATAATGGAAATGCAATGTCACCGTGAGTCTCAGTTCAAACACTTCCAAATACTAATAGAAATGACACGGTGATCCCATTTTATTGACGAGACTCAAAAAGAAAAGGACATGACACCATGTGGAACATGTGATGATTGCTGTTTAGTCTCAAGTGCCTCTGGCTGTATACTTTTCCACATTACACTCGTCTCTTACAATTGCGTGTTATGCGTTTTTAATTTGTTTAATTAAATAAATATTAATTTTCCAAATACTCATTTCCTACTTTTTGTACAGTACATCTTAAGTCATAAAATTAGGAGTTTTTAAATTTTTTTATGCTCGCATAAAAGTACAGGATCAAAAACAAAAACTGAGTCCTTATCTCAATTAGTTTTCGAGATACAATTTTTCTGTTTAAATTTTTGATTCACGTCACAGTTATAATAATTTTGGACATTTTTTGAAGCTTTCATAAACAACAGCTTGAAACATTAGAAGTCCCCAAATCGCAGCAAGTATATGAGCGAAATACAGAAGACATGTCAGTCCGAAAAAAAAACCTATCGGGTCAACTGACATCTACCTGCATTAGAAGATGTTTGGAATCTCCGCCTACTTCTTTTTAACGCTAGCGAAATCTGAAACAAAAAAAGAAAAAAAAGTAGGGGTGGGATTTGGAGGAAAATCTGTTGAGCAAACAGTTGCTGTGTTACATAGGTCGTGTGCTGTTCTGACCAAGTGTTTGAACACTGCAACTCGTCCGCGGCGACCTCAGTCGCCAGCATCACCTCAGGAGTAAAACCCTCCCGGGATCCGGTACAGGGTGAAAACTTGTTTGCACAGCTAGTCGTGGCCTCAGGGCATCGACAAGACACTATCACTCATCTGTCACTAAGGTAATAATAGTCCACGAAGCGTGGAGATGTCAGCAACCGCACGACTACCTGCACAATACTTCGTATTTAAATGTTAGTTTTGTTACCGTTCCATTGGTAGCTGACGTGCTTCTTTATATTCAACTTTTTTAGAAGATTACATAAACATGATTGAGGTCTTAAATGGTGGAGTGTATTTCGATTAGCAAATTGTGTGCGATAGATCAAGCGGCGGATAAACGAATGTTAAGCAGAATTTTTTTTCTTTTTTTTATTGCATTCCCTCGAGCTTGATACATATTAAAACGCTAGAGAATTGCCGCCGTGAACCATGAAATTCTAGGCATTTCTAGTCTGAGCCGGTAAACCCGGAAGGAATGTCTTCACGTTAAAATCTATGACGTCAGACAGCGATCCTGGATACCTGAACCTCTCAGGTGGTTACCTGGCGTGAGGTGACCAGGTGTCAGGTTTGGATCGTTGACGTCATGTCGGGACACCTCGCTGTTGGCGACCAGCCGCCTTGCATGAGAGCCTTCCGACACGGTCGACTGCTTCGGCCTTTAATAGTTGCTGAGTGTACACAAGGACTATGTAGAAAGATACCTCAAAGTAGGTTTTTCTACATCGAGAATGGCTATGGGACAGGACCAGACTTTTATTAAGAGGACTAGCACAATTTTTTTTATTTTTTGCCTTAATGAGAAACAAGTATTCTTAGTTTTAAAAGTTGTCATAGGTCAAGTAGATATAACCGTGGCTATGTCAACTACCAAGTACTATGTAGATAAAGGTTGCTTCTAGTATATTCGACACAGATACCGACCGACCGAGTACATCTTGCACGCGCTTCTTGCAAGCTAAGCAATAAAATAAAATTCAAAACGCACGAAGGTCACGTTTCTTTGAAACACGTGCAGACACACACATGCTCAGTGAGCACATGCTCGGTTTGCAAACCTGAGCAATCGGCTGTGGGGGAGTATTTATTTTATTCTATCTGAAGGGGACGTGCGTTAAGAAATTTCTAGATACTTATCTCACCTTTCACGCGACCTCTATTTCTGATTAAGTAAACACATTCCTTTGATAATCCCAGATAAGGGTGGTCTCGAGATGTACCCGGCACTGTCGACCGCTTACACACACCTACTGCCCTGTCGATATGGAGGTCACAAAACGGGTGGCAGTGAGTTGCGGAGATCAAAAACTATTTTTGCAGATGGCGTCGTGCTCTTAGTTTGCTTGGATTACTTTCACCTCGTCTGCCTCCTTTACATTATGTAAACAAGATCCGTTATTATTTCAAACGGAAGGAGTAATTCGGCGGGTGGATGGGTTGGACATGCGTATTTGTTGGTGCGTGTGTTTATCCTACCCATCACCTGGTCCTGTTTTGTACATATAAGGAATTGTCGACAGCACGCAGTAAGGGCTTCATCGGGTTTCTCCGTTTGGCTCATTTTCACCTGACTTGACAAGCCCACCTGTAATTGGAACCTGAGAGAATGTTCTAGTCGACATAAAGCTAATCTAGAGACTAATGTCGCTGCCGGATATTTCCTGTCAGGGATGACTTAGTCATGACTAAGCGCCACAGTGCGCACTTTCTTTGTACTCCAACCAGCTCCCAAGTACTCAGTGGGTGGTCACGCTTCAGCGACTGCGGTATTGACACTGAACAAACAGCCCCACCTAAGTACCTAGGTCCTTCGACGACGAGGAACACTTTAAATGAATGTTACCTCACCATCCCACATATTTTCCTTTCACAACTTGCCTGGTGCTTCAACTTTTGAACAGAAAGTTCTCACAAAAAATCCATTAATTTGACTCGCACACACAGTAAAGACGCTCACAAATGTACATAAAGAATGAAGCGCATTCTGGAAGCTTCTCCTGTGACAAACACGCTGCTTTGGGTCATAGCGACATCAGAATCTCAGAAGAGTAATTCTAACTATTTCACCTCCAGAAACATCGATTGTACCCCACAGGATCGATAGCTAACAATTGTAGTATTTCGAATCAATTTTGTCACGTGATTTCCACCAGCATTCTCTGAGTAGGTCGATACTCTCGGCCATTTTAGCTTCCAAACATTTGACTCGACAATCTCTATAGTTAATTCCACAGTTTTCTAAATAGGTCTGTTAGGACTACTTAATAACTCATTTCTTATTGTTTTCCATACTAAGATACTACAAATCAAGGGTGATGCTGACAGAAAACATTGCAAAGGAAATGCATTGGTGATAAGGCAAGTCGCTTCGGTAATCCAAGCATGACTGACGCTGGGAAACATTTCATTTGCATATCATCGATCGGCAAGGGACGCTTTGATGTCCTCATTTTTTAAAAATACAAGCTCACAACTCATGAAATAATAGGAACAAAAGCATAGAATGGGGGAGGAGTGCTACAAGGAGAAGGGTAGGGCCTACTTGAAAATATGGAAAGGTAAAAGGCATACAGAATCGCAGGGCATTTTGTTTGAGAAAATGAATCGTAATCATTCTTACTGCAAAGAGGTGGCACATGGTCACCGACAGGCCGATGGTCAGTGGAGTGGAGCCGTTGATGTCCTTGCGCTTGCTGTCGACGGACGCGAAGACGGTGAAGACGAGGACGAAAGTGATGAAGATCTCGACACCGACGGCTTTTCCCGGGTCGATCTTGCTGCTGACTTGGGTGTTGCCGAAGGCGCCTTTATAATCCGGCGGGGTGAGGCCCATGAGAATGCCGGCTCCGACCACAGCACCCACCAGCTGGAAGATGACAAAGAAGACGGCCTTGGCTAAAGAAATCTTACGCGCTGCTAGCAGGGCCAGCGTCACGGCGGGGTTGATGTGGCCGCCGGAGATGTGGCCGATGTTCCAGACGATGGTGGCGACACTGAGACCAAAGCACAAGGAGATCTGCACGATGCTGGACGGTTCGGTTCCCAGCTGGATGCAGGAACCGCAGCCCACCAGCACCAGCAGCAAGGTGCCGACGAACTCGGCGATGATACCTTTCCATAGACGTAGGCTGGTGATGTCCTCTAAACTCGTCGCCATGCGGACGGTCTGCAAACAAGGTACAGTCGTAGGGCGAGTAGTGGTGGAGTTATCGACTAGCGCTCTTTCCTCGTCGGCGCGCGATGTAGTTGTGACGCACGGAGCTTCCGTCGCGGGTGCGTTCCCGGTCTCGTCAACCGTGGCTTGTGACATCGAGTCGCCCACCTGTGCCGCTTTATTCGCCGCTCACCTGGTTCGCACCGGCCTGGTCCGCGTGCGCGTTACCGCCAGCGAGGGAGGGGAGGGGGAGGGTGTAGGGAGGGCTGTGCTGTACACAGGCGCTCACGCAATATTCACACACGGGCCCTGGGTTGGTCCTCACCTGCTGAGCGCTACTTCGATGGTTTAAAACGTGTTTTCCTCCTGTGTGCAAAAGTGACTATTCTTGCTGACAATCTTGATGTACTACCTCACCTCGTTCATCGGTCCCCTTCATCAAGATAAAGCGATCGGTCGAAATGTCAAGAAAATGAATGCGAGCCTGCCTTCCCAAGTTATGAGAGGCTTTTTGTCAAAAAATTGCTCTAAAAAGCTGGTAGCCTGTTGCTGCTCTGTTTTAACATCAGAACTGACTTCTGCCTACTGTCACTCCAGGGCTGTGGGCGGGATCACAAGCGAGTTACGTATGTACACGTGCTGGTAAGTGTACCGCCCGAAGGGAGGAAGACCAAGGAAGTTAGGCGGCGATGTTGGGGAGGGAGGTGGAGTCTGTCTGACCATTTGTCTGAATGACACTGTAACATTGTTACTCAGCCCGCCTCCCTAGATATACTGTGCCCATTTACACACGTGTGTGTATGTGTGTGCGCGCGCGCAGCCTTGGTTTCTTCCTTCCTTCCCTCCATCCACTCAGTTACAAAAGAATTTGGAACCGCAGGGCCACCGCCCGAACGCTATAATACGTCGTGAGGACGGTGATGCGTTGCCTACCCCGGTCGGCTCCTAGTACCTGCCACCCGCTTCTCGTCACCCCACCCCATTAGCCTCAGCTCAGCTGAGCCTGCTTCCCTTTTTCGTCGCCAAGCCATCCAACAAAGCGTGTAAAACCGGTCGGAGCCAGTCGACATGGTGACACGGCGATGTGTTTGGACACGCAGTCGGTGTGTGCACGCTAGCATGCATGGGAGTGTGTGTGTGCGTGCTTGCGCGTTTGTGTGTGTGTGTGTGGGTGCGAGCGCGTTTGCGTGTGTGTTTGTGTGTCATCAAGAGAGAGAGAGAGAGAACTAAGCATGTACGTGTAGATGAAAAAGCTTTCACATGATTTTGCTAGGAGTAGGAAGGAGTTCTGACTGCTGACATTCCTTTCCTAAGCTACCCGAGTAGATGTCGTATCGACCGCCAGGCGCATAAAACCATATCGAGCGGACGTTTGTACTGTCTTTTTCAAAGGACTGTTCATCAACAGCCGCTCGGATAAAAAAAAAACTTCTTTATTGATCTCTTTACCTCCTTCCTCACTAAAACAGCGGCTGGTTTGTGGAGGACAATACTGGATGACATTAACCTTCAGCGGCAAAGTTTAGAGCTGTTTGGATATGGATCTGTTAGAGAAGGAAAGAGAGAGAGAGAGTGGAGGATGGGAATAGAACGTTTAAATTGTGATTATATATAAGGTACATATGTATGTATGTGTGTGTGTGCATAGCATATATATGTATATATAAACGATGCAGGTCTCCATTCTCACTGCTGGATGGTTTGTGTGTGTGTGTGTGTGTGTGTGTGTGTGTGTGTGTGTGTGTGTGTGTGTGCATGCCTATTCCATTTCTTTTGTAAGGCGCTCGATCGTTTCTATCAGATCATCACTGGTTCAGACAAAGCAAATGGACGTGTACACAGTGCGGCGATCTTACTCTCCCTCCTCGCAGTGTTAATGTTTTGCTCACACAGGCTGTCAGTCGATCAAAGCTAGCGACACACCCTCCTGTCCCACGCGCAGCAGTCATGCAGATCTCAGCCTGTTGCACGCATGTACTTGATGCATTCTCCATCTGCATGCCGTAAGTCGCACTAAGATGTGTGTAACGGCTGATGTTGACCTTGGGATGTTGTGTGTATCACAAGTCAACATATAAAACTTATTTTATTGTAGTGTTTTTCGTGCAATGTAGACTTTAGAGATGAAAATACTTCATGCGTCTGTTTTTATAATCCAGTAGAAAACAACAGAAAAAAATTTCAAAGCACAAAACACATGCACAGACAAACACGCATGTGTAACACACACACACACACACACACACACACACACACAACACACACACACTGAGAGAGAGAAAGAAGCAGAGAAAGGCAGCATTAAAAAAACAACTGAACATTGTGCCAAATAAAATATCCAATATACACAAGTGTTGAAAACAATCTGGCGATCTCTGCAGTAAAATCGCACGCTTAATAGTACTGTGTTAGTACTGTGTCTGTCACAGTACTGGCGTAGGAACCAGGGGGGGGGCACCCACCCCCTCAAAAAAGACGCTAGGAAGGCAAGAATGTGAACGTCGTTCACTGTCAGCATGGAGTTGCCCCCTACCCCCACCAAAGCCGAGCATCTTCCTACGCCACTGTGTCTTTTATTTATGGACTTCGCTTTGATACACCTGTCAGTGCCATTTGTTCTACTGACGTCAGCACGATGACAGGAAAAGAGAGGAAGACAGTGAGCGACTCACTCTGTCCTTTACTGAGTTCACACTTTGTGTCAAAAAGCAGTTGACAAGTGTTGCCAGGGGGCGGCCCTACGACAGACCAGCGCGGGTCTTGTGTAGTTAGTTTCCTTGTCCTCCTACACGTCACGGTGCTACTCAAGCGTGACCGAGCACCCTCTGACGTCAACGGCTCTACCCTCGTGTGACGTAGATAGTCCCCAGGGACAGTCCTTGGCAACGGCCCTGGAGAAATCCATTACCTGACCTCTCTGTCTAGGTGGATCCTATTTGAGATTTATTTAAAACTTGAAACTTTTCTTTCGTTCTTTCTTTGTCTGTTCCTTTGCTTGTTTGTTTCTTTCTTTCTTTCTTTATTTATTTCTTTCTTTCTTTCTTTCTACCTGGAAGATTGTTTAGTGACGTAGTCTGGTAATGTAAAAGACTGTTAGAGGCTCGGGAAAGGTGGGGAACAAGTCAAGGTGAACAGGCAAGATATCAGGGCAACCTACCCGAGAGACTGCGTCATACGTCAAAACTGATAAAAACGTTAAAAACCTTTATTTGGTATTTATGCATTATCCTTTGTTCACCTCTTAAACTGAGAAGTACACTGTTCGAGTGTGGTCTGGTGGTGCAGTGGTAAAGTATGTCTCTGTGTGAAGTCAGAAGGCCTCAGGTTGTGACCTCAAGGGACAGTCTGTAATGTGTGACACCTATAGGACAATTTTGGAGATAATTTAAGCTTAATTTACTTGTTTACTGAGATTTACAGATATGATGACAATGTTTATTCACAATACTTACTGCCCACATTTATTGTTTCTCATGCTACTCACTCTCAACACACACAGACACACACGCACTCACACACACAGAAATTTTGGATTCTACTCTTTGTAAACAACTCTGTAGTCATTTTCACAATAATTATCAGATTTGAATTATCGTAATTTTTTATTGTTTGTTTGTTCTCCAATGTTGTTGTGATTGTTTTCTATTATGTTGCTTGTGGTGCTGTTTATGGCAGAGAGTACGGCAGAGAAGTGAGGTTCAGTAAGTAAGTACAAAGGACCCACCCAATCCCACTCCTGTTGCCAGCCCCTAACAATAAAGTTGTATGCTTATTTCCTACTTATCGTTAGGGGTGACGACTCAAACGACTACATCCCGAAAGAACCCTATAAAATAGCCTTAATTAGGGTGGGGTTGGCGCTGTCTCCTGTCACAATTCTTGAGTTGCTCTCAGCTCTTGTCTTTGCGAGAATAAAATGGGGAGAGGCCTTGGCGAGTTGCATCATAAGAAGCTCGTCAGAATCTCTCAGAATCTTCTAGATTCTTTCGTTGTACAGATGTCAGATATTTCGCACAACACAGTTTTCGGGTTAATTCGCTATTCATTCTTGTATTTGTATACAGTGGATTGTGATTCCGGAGGTGGTATAATGCGAAGAGGACTGATTGTCCGAGCTGCTAATTAGACAGACCTTCTGACCTTCTGAACCGACAGAGGTATGGGGAATGGTGTCACACAAGGTAGACACAGAACATCTGACAGAGACTGTGCAGGCTAGAGGTCTGATGCTTGGTTAGTTTAGTTGATAGGAAGGGATGGCACCTTAAGTAAATAAGTAAGTAAGTACAGTGTATTGTATAAAGCAAGCATTGACCCTGGCAACGGTTAAAAGCCCTCGTCTTCAATACGATCTGTATCGCGTAGTACACTGTACAAAGAACACCCCGGGTGCGTTCCGCCCTATTAACTGCCGCCTGAAAAGCGTAGGAGTAGGGTAATGGCACGGAGTCCTGAGAACCTCTGTCTTGCACCTTTCAGTAGCCTGTTCGCACCTATAGGTACGCACGAGGTGACTTTGATGATGCAATGGTAGCTAGTGGCGGATGAGTGGCTGTAGTCGGAATCTTTTTGTTCTACTCAGTGCCGTGGTTTAACAAGTTTGGGACTTCCCAGTGTCTAGTCAGCGACTTATATTAATTCGTCAGTTAAGGGCGGTTAAAGGCAGATATCCTGCATGCCGCTTTGTTTGTTTGTTTTTTTTTTTGATGAGATTGCCACCTCGAGGTGGGTACTAAGCGCTTTATGAGCACGTGGGGTCTGAGTACTGCATGGCTCTTTCTTGTACGTATTTAAGTCTTACTCTTTCACAATATCTCTACCTCTGGTAACAATGAAAACAATGGTGGCTTCCATCCTAATTCAAGATTCATATAAACAAGCAAAGTACCAACTGGAGAACATCCCATTAAAAAGCGATAGAAACCAAAACAAAAACTTAAAGTTTGCCATAAATGAAATAATAGTTTTAAATAATTAATATTAATGAAAACTAAAGCAAACTGAAGGCCCTTGAAACAGTAGAAACTAATATAGTGACTAAAAAACTAAATAGATGTCTCTAGGGCAGTATATATATATATATACAGTATGAGTAATCTGGCAACCAGTACTGTACGGTACACTACCATTACGGATTTTGGCAGGCCTCCTAGACACCAAGAGCAAGAGACAACAACAAGAAAAGAAGGCACCAGCAATAGCAAGCAACATCAGCAACAGTAAACAACACCTGGGGCGCCTCGGAGAAGCAAGCGATCCTCCTCCCACACCTCCTCAAACCCCTTCCACCCCCACCCTCCACTCCCCATATTTTCCCCAGATCGCCCACTAAAATAAAAAAACATGTGCACAGTGTAATTCTCTCTCTCTCTCCAGGGCACCCGGTAGTGTAGTGCAAAGGTCTTTGGTGTAGTGGTTCAAATACTCGCTTGTCACCACTGCAGTGAGAGGCTCTGAGTTCAGATCTCGCCTCGGAACAGTCTATATGTCACACCTGTTCGCAGGGGTGGGCGTCAGGGATTCTCTCCGGGTACTCCAGTTTCCTCCCCCTCCCTCTCCCCCATAGTACAAAACCACCTCAAGGTGGAAGCAGCCAACGGACCAGCCATCTAGATCTACCCCTCTCTGTTGCGGGTCAGCAGATAACACTCGCTTTGTCATCGATGCACTGAGGGTCGGAGGGTCTCCTCCTGAGATCTTTTGGGGTAGGCATACTTCTCTCTTTCAAGGCAGTCATATTTCTCTCCGGATGTAATCCCTGTACAATGGGATGGGCTTTCTTTAGGTAAAATGGTGTTATTCTTGTTTAAAGATTCTTCAGATAATATTCTAAGCAGTCAAGTAAATACTAAACAAATTAACTAATGAACCAACTAGCCTTTATCTCCCACTGTTTTTTTCTGTCAATGTTAGACAAGAACAAGTAACTTATACCTGACCCCTCTATCAAGAACACACAGAGGGCGGTGAGAGAAACTGGCGGCCGTATTTCGTCATGAAAGGGCATTGTCCGAAATGTAAACGGACGGAAAAGTCACCAAATAAGTGACTACCCGGTATGAAACCCCGACCTTGGACACTGGAGACGCTGGAGAAGATGTCACCTCTTGTCATCGTCAAATCTCCACAGCTCAGCAGTCTATACAATCACGAGTGACGAGGACCAGTGAACCGGCCACCAAACGTTCGCAGTAATTTTTTTTTAACCCACTTGTTCCTTCAGACATCAACCTCTGCAGATATCATATGTGCGACACGTACTTCTCTAGGACATGAGTATGGCTCAGTAACAAATATTTCCTGCTCTTCTAGTGGCCGTAGTTTTGACGATGTCAACGTCTCACCAAAGTAACATCACTGCTGAAAGTCGCTTTGCGAACCAAAGTTAATGGGGGGGAAATTTGAAAGATTTGGGAATTAATAGCAAATATTAGTATCAACAAAACCGACTCGTTTTTCGAATCTTTCTTTGACCCCAGGTTGGTCTTCAGGGAATTGCACAGCTCCTGGCTGATATTTCACGGGACATCTTTTACACGGTCGACTGAGCACCACGTACCCCCGATTACCATCTACCCGGATACAATTAATGTCCGACCTGGCAGTCGTCAATGACTGTTGACTCCAGTTATATGAGCCAAGCGGCACCTGTTGTCTGTCGAACTTAGTTCTGTAATTTTCCTCGTGTCTGGCGGCAAGAGGCCGTACGATCGAGCGCCTTCTCCTGTGACTGCTCGCCTTTTGTCTGGGTTCTCCTTCAAGACCACGTGACCTCCCAAACCTTTGTAGTCGACACGGCGGGGAAGTAAACATTGCCGCTGTTGATGTCATTTTCAGGTCAGGTCCCAGATTTGTTGACAACCTTAGGTGATTGTTTGCTTGATTTAGGGAGATAGGAAGCGACCGATATATCCTGGGTTTTTTTCCATTCGACCTGATAGACATTCATGGTGTGTTCGGAAAGAAAATCATACAAAATTTACGGTTGAGAATATCTTTCTGGTTCCGCTCAGCTCAGTTATCATACGTATTCTACAAGCATTTCTGCGCTTTTCAATTTCCTTTCAATATACTTCCTGTACATTTTTTATCTGGTAGGTTAGAGCACTGGAAAATTTCTCGCTGCGCACTACGGAACAAGTAGTAAAAAAAGTTAAGTTTGCTTAAAACAATTATGCGAAGGTACTTGTTAGCAGTGCACGTTCTGTTTAGTTCACTACAGGGTCTGAAAACAATGTGAGCACAATGTCGACTTACAAGTGAACTCCAGCTTTGGAAAAGTTTTTGAAATTTCAGTCTTGAGTGAACCTTTTAGCTGTTAACATTGCAAAAAGCAAAGAGCAAAACTACGGGTGGGGTGAGAACAGAAATGGGTGTGCGGCCTTGAAACAAGTGTCTGAAGCAAGTCTGACACCAGGAGGAGCTGAGGATCCTTTATCGTGTGACTGCATTAATCAGAATTTACCAAAAAAATGCGCATAGCCTGAGAGAAAACGATTATGAAGCATGGACAGGACGTACACCAAGAGCTTATAAAGTACTACAGGTTGTTGTCGCTGTTGAAGTTGAGTGGGATACGTGCCTACTCTATAAGTCGATTTCTCACTAGTCTTCCTGTCTGCTGTAATATCCGTAGAACTGGAAGTCAGGTTGGCTATGAAGATACATCGAAAATCTGATGGGGAGTAAACTTCCGCTGTCATGAGATCTCTCAGTGTATATCTGCGTATATAGTCTTTGTAGATGATGCTCACTTTGAGTCCTGGTTTTGAAGTGATTTGGTCTGGGTGTTTTTCTTAGCTATTTTTGGCAAAGTCTATCTGTGGTTGTGGAAGTGCTCAGGGTGGTGTTTGGATGTTGGAGTGTGGGTAAGGTGCTGTAAGGTTTATTTCTGCTCCCTTTGTGTTTTCTATACTTTGGATGTATTGTTGGTTAGTGGGTTGTGAGGTGAGAGATGTTTTGTGTCTGTGGGACTGTGAGTGAATCTGTCGGACTGGGTGTTCTGGTGGGAAACACTGCATCTTGTAGTAGTAGTAGTTGACTGTCCTAGATTATCAGTTCTATAGGTTTCTGTCCTGTCTCTGCCAGTACACAGGTTTTGTGTGTACGAATGCACTACATGTAGCGCCCTGCTGGTCTGTACTGATTACAGCTGTTTGGTTTGATCTTAGGGAAACTAGAAGCGAAGCTGCATGTCGCGGTCACACCCCCGGCGTCGCCGGAATGCGCAAACGCAACCACTCACTCAGCCGCCACACTCACACAGTCACTCACTCGGCCAGGGGTGGAACAGGACGTGCCTAACGAACCACTGATGAGCGCAGACCAAATCAAAGGCAGGGGAACGGTACAAACAACAAATTTATTATACACAGAAAGAAAGAAAGAAAGAAAGAAAGAAAGAAAGAAAGAAAGAAAGAAAGAAAGAAAGAAAGAAAGAAAGAAAGAAAGACAAACAAATAAAAAGGAACAAATATAATTGTAACCCCATGCGTGCCCGCCCACACACACTCGCCTAAAAAAAAAAAAGCCTGCCCCGTGCACAGGGGAGGGGCAGTGGGGCACCCACAAAAAAAGGGGGAGAGAGCAAGCGAAAAACACTAAAAAAAAAGGAGTGGGGAGTGGGGACACAAGACTTGCACACACTCCTGTGTGGAACTGGGGAAGCAGACTGCCCGTACGAGTGTTCACAGGCTCACGTGCCTTGCAGTGGTTAAACAATATCAATGAAAACCACTATACTGCAGGCCTCTTTGTGGACTTTGCGAAAGCGTTTGACATAATAGTTCATGACTTGCTCATAAAAAATTAGAACTTTACGAACTTAGCAACTGCTCCATCAAATTTCTCAAATCCTTTCTCTCAAACAGAACTCAGAGAGTTGCAGTTAAAGACCCATTTAAAGAATGCATTCTCGAGCTAGAGAGAGAAAAACTCGGCAAAACCAAATTATTTCATTTATATTATATTTAGAAGTTGCTAGCCAATTCATTTTATATATACAATTCCATTCTGTAGCTACAGAAAGCTTTCTGTACTTAGAGAAATCTCTCTGTGGATTGCGATTGCTCTATGACATCATAGCAGACGAACTCCACTCGGCAAATAGACATCAAGAACGTGAGGCCATGTTTCGAGGCCTCTGATTGGTTGATCTTTGATCTTCTTGTCCCATGTGCAAATGAACCAGCCTCGTTCGGTACAGACATCACTGTCGCTAGAGAAATCTTCTCTGTACCTAGAGAAATGTCTCTGTAGCTATAGAAAGCTTTCTCTAACTACTGAGAGATTTCTCTAAGTACAGAAAGCTTTTTCTAGCTACGGAATGGAATTGTATATATAAAATGAATTGGCTAGCACCTTCTATGTATAATATAAATGAAGTAATTTGGTTTTACCGAGTTTTTCGTTCTCTAGCTAGAAAATGCATTCTGTAGTTACAGAACTCATTCTCTACTTATAGAATACAATCTGTAGTTACAGAACTCATTCTCTACTTATAGAATACAATCTGTAGTTACAGAACTCATTCTCTACTTATAGAATGCAATCTGTAGCTACAGAACTCATTCTCTAGCTAGAGAGAGAAAGTAGACAAAATTATCTCTAAAATCTCTCTAGCTATACATTTCAATGTATACATTGCGTTTTATACTTATAGAATGCAATGTACAGCTATAGAATGAATTGTATCAATATAAAATGCAATCTATAACTTCTAAGTATAAAATGCAATGTATAGCTAGAAATAGCAAATTCCGCTCTTGGCGCCTCATATGGCGCCCCATAGTGCCCAGGGGCAAAACCGCGCCAAAACCTGCGCGGGGGGGGGGGGGGGAGGGGGGGGAATAGGTGAGAGGGGGAGGATGTCGTCCGGCCTCGATCATACCTGCGAGGACCCTGCGAGCAACTGACGCGTGACGACCAGCGCTGCGAGCTTCGCGCGGGTCAGAGTGGGGCGGATAGGCTTGCAGAAGGTCACCTGTCTGCTGATGGGACACGTCTTCCCCCCGTCCGTCCGCGTATCCCCCACGGCAGGCCAGCAGAGTTCGAACAAGAAACTGAAAAAATAATTGCAGACACGCGACACTGCATATAAAAGGTTAAACAGTACAAGGGCTTGGTAGACATAATAGATTTTTGGACTGGCAGGTTCAAACTTTTACCCTTTTTTTTACAGCTATTTCAGCGAAGGATTGAGGATAACTACTGCGGGAAGACTAAGTTAAAAATATGCAGCAAGTGATGAAATGACCGACTGTTCACATGACTAGTCCTGGGTGATTTCTCCGTATATAAGGCTACTCACACCCACCCCACTTCGTGTCTTTTGTGTTAGAGCTGGGTGAGCAATTTTATAGTCAGGCTCAAGTTGGTTTCGTCCAGATCTTCCTTGTCTAGTCACTCTTATAAGCCAGAGGTATGTACACTTCGTCACGCTCACTTTATACTTTAGGTGGGATGTCACGAGACCGTGATCACCCTAATTACCCGCTAGACACCCCACCGTCTAGAGGAACATCATGACCAGTTATAGCGGAGTACTCGCGGGAAGAATGTTTGCATGAAGTGTCTAATGTTTAGATGCCTTCGACACAAGCGACTTTTGTAACTAAATCTTTTCGCTTGTGTCTAAGACTCTAAGCCGTCTAAAGCATCGAAACCGTAGACGAGAGATGTTTTAGCACTGCACCACTGAGCGTTCGGGGAGTCGATCACTGTTTCTGTCACCTCTGGTTTCGATCACAGAATGACTCCACACCATAATACATCGTGCCGCCTTCTGGTTGCTGTCATTATGCTGACAAAAAAATAAAAGCCAGGGAATAGAATGAGATGGGTTTGTCACTGTTCTGTGATTTATTAGCCTTAGAAAAGTTAACTTAAACTGGTGTCACATGGAGTGTCCATGACTGCACCGAATACAAATTTTTCGCACACTTGCGCGTACATTTTTCTTACTGCTAACTTTATTATATATTTTTTAAATATAGTTTTTTTTCACTTGTATGACCTCCCGTACCTCAATCTGCCTGACTGGCGGGCAGCTTCCTTTTACACCTGCTTGACCGTTACGCGTGAGGAGGTCAATGCCAGGTCGATGGCTGAGGTAACACTTGCTGTCATCTCTGGCGCTCTGGACAGTCGAGCTGACACCTACCGACCTACCCACATACCCAGCTGTCTACAAGCATGAAATCCCCTGACAAATAAACGAAGAAATTTATCCGCGAATTATGCTTGTTATGCATTTAAACCCAACATCGTGTTTCTTTTTTTCGCTAGTTAAGATGAAGTGCAGTTCTTCTCATCATGAAAGCAGATTATTCTTCCCCGCGCTGTGTAAAGAAAAACCTAGAAAGGACGAATTAGTCCAGCACATGCGAGTCGTAAGCTGTCTGTTCCCAGGTCTGAGAGACCTTTTGTTTCTAATGTCCCCATCGAAACCACGTGAAGCTCGCTCCACACATCTCTCTCCAGCACACCAAACAGTCTTTCCCTCCCCCCCCCCGCCCCTAAATAAAAAAAAGAGAAAACTTTGCAAACATGTCAGAAATGTAAAATGTGTGATGTAATGACTTTAGGAAGATGGTAGAGTCTGTAGGCTACTTTTCGTAAAAGGAACTAAATTCTCCATCTTCTTCCTCTTACAACTTGTTAGATGTACATAAAGCCCCTCGGCAGTGCTTTCTGGTATGTATATTGGGGAAATATTTACTTCAATCAAGTTAAAAAAAACGGTATAAATGGATGTATTAATAATTTTTGTGCCTCGTTTTTTTTCTTTTGTTTTGTTTTAGTCGTTTCGAGATGATACGGCTATGGGTGGCAACTTGTCTTGAGTCTTAGATGACAGAGAAGAACGTTTCTTATCAACTTACTTTTTACAGCTCAGCGCAAAACCACAAATGTGCTGTCACCCCATTTTGCCGTAAGCTATAAGCTGTCTAATAAATCAAGCTTGGATTAAGGTGAAACCAGTGACACCCTCCGCGTGCAGCATCCGTGGTGCTAAATTTTGTCATCGACAAGGGTCAGGGAGTGCGTTGAGATCAACCAGGGTCAACCATCGCCATATTTCGACTTCTTTACAAAGTCCATCCATTAAAATAAACTGTTTAAACTAGTTTGTTCAAAATAACAGAATGTCGATACATATGACAGATTAAAAATTGTATTCATTCATTCACACACACACACACACACACACACACACACACACACACACACACACACACACACACACACACACACACACAGAGTACATATATAAACACAGGTACGCACGCACGAAGATACAAAAGATTAAGCACACGCACGATCTGAGTGATCTTCAAGTCTCTCTTGAAGAGAATTAAGGAGAACACACGCATACCGAATGTCTGTGACAACCGCTTGTGTACCTCGGTGTGCGTGTGTTCCCCTTATTTCTCTCTCTCTCGATATACTCTGTGAGATCTCCCTGCCTGCACGTGTGCGTGAGTGCGTGTCTTGGTGCTGGAACTGTGTCGGGAATGTCAATCCTCAGACATTACTGAGTCGTGCACAGAAGAACATTCTACACAAGGTGACCATCGTTCAAGCTGCTGACACGGCAGTATTTTTTGCAACACCTTTTAATCGCTGTTTACTTAACTGTTTTTTTTTTTTTCAAGACCTCATTCCTCCATCACATGGGACACACATAATCACAACCTCTATCTGACTGACATTCAGACAAATCGGTCGCAACTGTAGACAGGTGGAAGATGTTGTTGCATCAGGAGACCGGGCAGGTGAACAATCTGACCAACTCTTGACAGCTTGACTCCACTCACCTGCTGGCATTTTGAAGACCCACTTTTACTTCATACAGCCAAGTGCCTTCGTATCCAAACAAACTAACCACCTAAAAAATTCGATCTCCTTCTTAAATCCAAGGTCGTCACTAAATGTGGTGAACCAGATTCACACTTGCATTATATACTCAGCCCTATGCCTGACTCACAGATTCTTGACTCAAATTCTTTATTGTTAGGCCACTGACCCATACAACTGGATTCGTGAGCTTCCCACACCAGGTAAAAAAAGGTAACCACGCCATTCCATGGTGAACAGTACTATAGTGTAAGCAGTATAACAGGTTAGATATCAGATTAAAGGCAGTAAACAAGTTTATAAAGTGAAAAGTATACTCTTGAACATAATATACATAATTATATTACATCAACTCTTATACGCACAAACATAATTATATCTTATCAACTCAAACATAATTAAATTACATCGACTCTTATACACACAAACATAATTATATTACATCGACTCTTATACACACATACATAATTATATCACATCGACTCTTATACACACATAATTATTATATTACATCAACTCTTATACACACAAACATAATTACACCGACTCTTATACACACATAATAATTATATTCCATCGACTTTTATACACACATACATAATTATATTATATCGACTCTTTACACACAAACATAATTATATTACATCGACTCTTATACACACAAACATAATTATTATACACACATAATAATTATATTACATCGACTCTTATACACACATAATAATTATATTACATCGACTCTTACACACAAACATAATTATATAACATCAACTGCTATTGCCGTCGTCGTATTAGCTCATAGTATATAATGAATCTGGCAACATTTTGTAAACAATGGTGATCAGTCAGAAGATTTTTAAGTACATTATGGCAAATAATTTTATATTTTTCAGGTAAAATTTTAGTCTCAGATTATATTCATTCGTGTGCACAAGAATGAAAAGTGTATTTCATCATCGAGGTAAGAGTTCCATGATGGGCATTTGAGTAACTGAGCGTTGGGAACAGAATCTTTTTATGAGTGAGAATTTCAGAAGCACGGGTCCTTAATCCTGAATATGCCTAACCTTACCCAGAGAAGACGGAAAAATAATGTCAAAAACATGTTCGATTGTTGTAACATAATAAATCACGTATGAACAATCGACTTAATGCATTCCAGCTGTCACACAAATTTTAAAGTATGAACGGTATAGTAAAACAAGGAAGCTGAGATTAAAAGAAAGAATGTACAAACAGAGGCTGTGAAAACATGCACTTATTCACTCACAAGATTCAAGATTCAAGAATCTTTTATTCTGTCGCCCTCCAGGGTGTATTGAGAAATTAGGAAATATCCATGCATATTCATTCACATTTTTATCATTATATATAGAGTATCTCTCATTCACATATACTCAAACATCATCTGGCCCGCGGGCACAAAAGATCAAAAGAAGATTTGGTCTCTGACGGGTAGCATTGGACGCTTGGAACACGGGTAGTGCCGCACCTTTAGTCTCAGAACATAGGCATGTGAAGGACTGAATGACATGGGAGCCAACAAGAAAGGCAAAAGCAAACTGTCACGCTTGACAGATGAACGTAAATGCTTGACATCGATGTAAACATGTAAACATGTAAAATGTTGTGTTAACGACTTCGCAGCAACTTGCAGGACCTACTCCATGACTGATGGACTAAACTCGTACAGTCCCACTTCAATCATACCTGTGGTTAAGTCTTCCCTTTATGCTTGTACTACAGCAAACTGTGTTTCACAATGTTTGTACAAGTCTCCAAGGTGTGATCTGTTTTCTTAGCCGCTATCCTCCAGTTTCCTTTGGTGCATTTTTTTAAATTCTTGTTCCTATCCAACCCTCTTTAGTCTCTGCCTATGTTTATTTATTTACCCACTCACCCACACGGCCAGTCTTACCACCCGGATTGTAAGTTTCATAGATAGTCCATAGTTGCTGACGAAGACATGTGGATACATGCAAAAAGTTCCAATGAGCTGCTTTTTTCCGAGTGTAAAGGTTTAATCTTCATTCTCTCATATAAAGTCTTGAGTGTGTGGCAACACCACAAACAGGATTTGCGGCCTTGTGATACTTAAGTATTATCAGAACAGTTGTACAATACTCATTCATCTACCTTCCCGATCAACGCTTCTTCATGGCTCTCATCTACTTAGAAGCTGTCTGGCACAATGATCAGACGATAATCGCCAAGATTAGAATTCTAAAAACTATTCAAATCAAAGATTATCATACCTTTCCCTTCGACTGAGGGCTCAAATGGGACTTCAGTTTTGACTAAAAAAAAAATCAGTTGCCAAAGGCTTTCTTTTATTATTAAAAAATTGCTGGCATGTTTATCTCCTTTTTCTAAAGTGGGAAAAGTGAGAAGGTATTGTCAGATTCTCAAATCTTGATAACAAACCCGATAGTAAACATGTCTCACAGGCAGGGTAATGAACAACACCATTGTTTTGGTGACTGGCAGAAATCTGTTGGCCACATTGAAAAGAAAGAGGCCCTCGTGTGTTTGCGTTCTTCAGGAATTTCACAGCATTTTCTAGACGATTGTACTCTCTGCCGTGTCCAGGCTCTCTCTCTAAAAACGAGCGACAGAAGTCTGAGACGCAGATTCACGTGTAGAGTGATGTCCCCTTCCCCTACCTGGCAGGTGTTCAGGAAATTTTTTAGTAAGGAATGTCAAGCACACTCTTCACGTTAAAATAATTTCATTCTCAAAAGCAGCTCCCGGATACTAACACAACTGTAACCACAATGTAAACAATGCGCATATTATAACAAACAGTGACAGCGTCGTTAATGACAGTGTGGTTGTTGCACACAGCGCGTGCAGCGACTGGTTGGAGATAGGCTTTGGTGTAGTGGGTGCGGCACGCTGCTTGGTGGACTTGACATGAACTGTACTAATCTCTTTAGCTCAGTATTTGAACCATAATATTATATTAACTATATTATAGTCACCAGAGCACCTTCTCACACTCACGCACGCACACACACACACACACACACACACACACACACACACACACACACACACACAAGGGTTGTTTATTTGGCTAAAACTCAGACTTAACTGTGTTGTACATCAGTCAGACATTTTCAAATGGCGACACACCCTGACTCTGAGCGGATTACTAAGCGCAGGGTCCCCCCCCCCCCGCGCACGCTTAGCCACCCGGCGTAGTCTTCCCTTGTAAGTCCATGTAGTCATGCATCGGTGGTTTTCCCTATCTCACATTCACGTGCTTCTGCACCCGACCTGTCTTTGTACCACGGGTAGCTAATAAGGACCTTCCTAACACATTACCGAGTGTGTGTGTGTGTGTGTGTGTGTGTGTGTGTGTGTGTGTGTGTGTGTGTGTGTGTGTGTCAAACCAGTTTATTAGCTGTAAACGAGGATGACATTAGCAGGCAGGTCTAATCGATGGCAGCTTGGCATCTATTATGCAGCTGATACATGTGCTACTTTAATTTTATTTTCTTCAGTTCATCGTTCCTTACATATGTTCTTTATTCTCTTTTCCTTTCTTTCCTTTTTCTGAATTGAGCAGCTTATGAAACTTGACCCTATAACCATCATGGAATTTCCAGTCAGTCTCGACATTTACCTGTCACAGGTGTTTGCGTATTTAAAGGCAGTCGGCGCGAGTTCGTGCGTCGTCTCAAGCGGGCCTGGGGTGGGGGGTGGAAGGACACGGGACGCTGGTGGTGGTGGGGGGCGGAGGAACAATCTAGATCCCGTGACCTGTTCATTAATTGCGATCGTTGGTGTCCCCAGAGTAATGGGGTTAAGACGATGACGTTTATTGTCCTGGTGAAGAAACTCAAGCAAATCCCACTGTTCAAACAGAGTGATCTTTTCAGTAATCACTTTTCAATATTTTTAAGAGTCTGTAGTATATAACAAGGTATATATGTATATGTAAGTAGGGAACATGGTAGAGAGAAACGGGAGTTGGATGTGTTTCAGAGGTAAACAGGTCAAAATGCTTGTGGGTTTGTTTGTCAAAAGCCAAGGTTCGTACGTTTATGGACGAAATGACTGATGACAAACAGTACCGAGGTCTTTTTTTCAAACCTCGTTTTCCCTTCAGCGGATTGTAAAACTTTTATAGCAGCTAAAACTAAGTGCAGCCATTTTCACGCCCGAATACCACGAGGTTGTCGTTGCCTGTTGTGGATGAACAACGCTAAGGAAAAACCACTGATGCCTCAGTTGATATAAATTGTTGTAATACTATAAATATATAGTTAATAATGTAGTAAATTACAGCTACGATGCATTCGAAGTGCGAAATTTAACTAATAGTTGACTATTTAAATTCATTATACAGCTGGTGGAGCTTTTGATGAATGTTCTATTGCTTTTACGGGTAGATCGACGACAAGCACCATTAAAGCATGGGAAATATATGATATGAGACATATAAATACCTTTATATTTAGATAGACCTGAACAACAAACGTGACATGTCACACACACACACACACACACACACACACACACACACACACACACACACACACACACACACACACACACACGGGTATGTAACAGAGAGAGAGATTGGGGTGGATTTGGTAGCAATGAGCCGAAGGCCAACCTGTCAGAGTTGTAACCAGGAAACAAAACAGTTTTGTTTTTAAGAAACAGGCCAGGAAAGGTTACTTGCAAGCTCACCACAAAGCGTGACTGCTTACGAGATCGCCATTAGTCACCGGCCCGTGACAGCCTAGCCTACTTGTAGGACGTCAGAGGCTCTGGTCTTCCCTCGTCAGCGAGCTGTAGAATCTGTGACAAGCTCCTGGTTCTGTTGGCCTCCATGACGTAGGCGCGCACGCAGCAGGACACCGAATCTGATGGCGCTGACAATTAACGACCACCGTTGCGAGGATGTTGATTGTTTATAATTTGTCTCTCTCTCTCTCTCTGACGTTACAGGAGTGTTCATGTTTTTACCATGTTAGACAACAGATTAATACGCGTCCAGACGCGTAATATGGAGATGACAGATGTGGGTTTGGAAGATTCTCGACTTTGATTGGTAACAAAGTCATAACAGAAAGATCTTTAGGTGAGAGGTGTTGTAGACCACATTTCTCGGGGGTTATCTTGTCTCTGTACTATCCCTTGCAATCCTTTCTTCCCCAGCCGTAGTCTTTACTCGTTCTAACTACTCGATTATCTTATATCTGTGACCAAAGTAGGGCCTTGAACAAAAAAAACAAACACAGCAAACCCGAAGCAGCTTCCAGATACAAAGAAGTGAACTTTGCCATTAAAAATGGTATGAAAGAAGTAGTATCAGATGGGTTGAGAGCAAATGCCGGACCATACTGGAGACAATGGCACGGGGTGACAGCAAAAAGGCCATCCCAATACTAAGGACCCTCACTAAGACAGGTCTACACAAGACCTTAGTCACGAAGACAGCAGTGGCCACCTTCTCATATAAAGCAATGTCAACCGAAGGACTGAATGTTGCTGCCGCCTCTATGTGCTCACCACAACGACTGGTACGAGTCAAGGGACGAATGACAACTAGAATAATTTACAGCCTTCTAGGAAAGACTGTGCACCTGGTGCAGGTGATTTTATATAACGGCACGAATGTTTTCACGAAGAACATTAAAACTTGTCTATGTTCCCAAGCACTGAGGCAAATAATCTTCCTTTTTTCTGACCTCTTAGTTCGAGAAATACCGACACAAAATTATACGATAGTTTTATCCCAAGGCTGGATTCTCAAGATACATTTGCAATTCTAGCCTGGACCACAATCGAAAAAATGGATGAACGAACATTTGTGTTTCTTTCATTTTTATTTCAAATGCATCCGTGTTTCTTTCACACGTTTCAGTAAAAGCACGTGCACTGTTATGAACTGTTTGAGTGCATGAACATGTGGCTTTTATAGGCTATACATGACTGAATAAGTGCATTGGTGCAATTATCTGGATAGTTTTTCTGTAGAACGTTTAAGTTTTCTCTAAGCCATAAAAATGCGAGACCGTGAGTGCAAAAGCATGAATTGGGTCTTTTTTCACATTAAACTAAAGGCGATCAAGACTCGCACAAAGTCCAAGTAGTCCCAGCTAGAGTGCCTTACAAAGGAGTGAGTCATCGTGATCCCTCCACGTCCACCGCCATCTACAGTCACCGTCACTGAGATCACTTTCATACCATTACAGCTGTAGGTGCTGTCACTGTTCTCAAGATCACCTCAAACTGTCAGTAACTGTCGGTGTGATAACTAAGTACCACTACCACTGTCACTGCCACAGTGACTACGTGGTGTCGAGCCCAGCCTCAAGGCGCACGGGTTTGTCATCCTGTGGCGTGCGAGTGCTTGTCCTTTGATGATAGTCATTCTTATTCGTGGCGTTTTCAAGTGTTGTTAGCCGGAGCGTTTTGAACTCTCTTGAACTCTAGGGCCCGAGAAAAAGAGCAAAAAGGAAATCAGTTTTGCGGTTACCATAGCCACGGATGTGTACAGAAAAGAAAGTTTCTGGGCGGGGTTAGAGGGGCCAGGGAGCAGAGGGTGTCACAGAAGGCTTTGCTTTCTTTCCTTTTTATGCTCACAATCGTGATGTTGACCCCGATGACCCTAACTTCCTGTTTGTTTTCCTTTTTCTTTTTGCGGCTTTCGCACGCAAACCTTTAAAATTGTGAGGCTTTAGCACCCAGCAACGCACTTCCCTGTAATACAACCGTCGGTGGCCGTAGCAACGTGCAGAACTGACAAAAGGAGGGAGTACCTAGAGGTGCCGTGTGAAAGGAGTGAGTGCCCGATGAATAGTCGCAGGGACCTCGATCGTAATGCAAGAACGCAAAATGCCAGCAGCAAATATCATGACTGCATGATTACAGCATTTAGTCCGGGGAAACCCTGGGTGACATTTTCAATTCGTAAAAATATTTGGCTTTCCTTTTGACGAAAATGAATGTCACAGCTTAGTAAGGTCTGGTATGAAGCCACCTGCTGATCAGCAATAATCTTTGGATGGTGGGGGGGGGGGCGGGGTTTGATTGTTTTTTATTCTGGTGTGGTGTACACTAAAGTCACTGACATAGTCAGTTTAACGGTTGCCCACGGGTGTTGTATATCTATGTAATATGTATGAAAGAGAGAACGAAGAGAGAAGGACCGTTGATGGAGAAAGAAGTCCAAGTAAGCTGATGTACGGAGATAAAGAAAGTATTGAGCTAGACGACCACTGCAGCTTGCAGCTGTTGATGTCTCTATGTTAGCCCTATCTCAGCAGTCCCCATGCTTGCAGCTGTTGATGTCTCTATGTTAGCCCTATCTCAGCAGTCCCCATGCTTGCAGCTGTTGATGTCTCTATGTTAGCCCTATCTCAGCAGTCCCCATGCTTGCAGCTGTTGGTGCACTGAGCTGACAAACGCCTTCAACTTAGCTCGAGCTCCAGAGGCAGCCTTAGAATTCACAGCCTTGATGAGGGCGGTTGAATAGTATGGGTCTCTGCTCGCCTGCAATAAATCTTTTTGCATAGTAACAACAATTTGCACACATCACCATCTGGGAGCTATCATTGGCAAAAATACGTTGTTTGCAAAACGCAGGGCAGAACTTTCCTGAGTCAAAGTAGCGGCACTCCCCAGGTTCAAAGAGGCCGTCTTTATACAGACGGGAAAAAAAACGGAGGAAAAGAAGAGGAAGCGAAAAATAATGTGTTCAACGCACTTAAAAAGTTAGCAGATTCTCACTGTTGCAAGCACACAGTCCGAGAGCACGGAGGTGTCTTGCTAAAGAATGTTACTCAGTCGGACGTTGAGACCCATCTCGTCAGCAAAACGAGGGCAGAGTCCCGCCCTCCCCATTGTTCTTCATCTTTGCAAGTTTTGCACACTTTTGAAGTGCATCCCGAATCAGTCGCACGGGTTGTGACCTGTGTCCTAATGACCCTTGCTAGTTGGCTGAGCGAGTCAGGTTCTGGGAATGTCTATAGCGGAAAGACAGGGGGTCCAAGACAATACATCATATGAACTGATATGTTGGCACGTAGTGTGGGTATTAGCTCACGTACGGTGGGCATTATCTTAGTTCTCTGGACATAAGCTCACGTTTTGTGGGCATCACCTCACCTATTGACATCCTTTAAATTATAAAAATAAGATAAAAGTATTGTATTCACATTGCTCACTACTGCCACAGAGGATGTAACACTACCTAAGTATCGAAACTAACTTAAATTAATGAATTACACTCTGTCAGAATATCAGGGTGCATAATCATCAAAGTCCTTAGTATCCCATTTCATTCATTGTCTAACTCCCCCTCCCCTCGCTAACATCAGTTTTGAATGAAGACTACCTGAACATCTAAACAGAAAGTACTGCTGATAACGCTGATAACTGCTGACACTGCTATATCTTCCAACTGCCGACAAAGAAAAGACTCCCGCCGACTCTTTAGTCACTTTACAGCCCCTCTGTGACGGACCGACACTTAAATTAAAGATTATTACCTTTTTCCCCAGAAATGTTTTATGCAAATCACGGACTTTCATTCACTGGATAAGTGTCTCTCATTCGTTGCCTCTTTGCTCTATCATAGGAGTGACCAATCGTGACAAACCCTATAAACGAAGGGCTTTCGCTTCCGTTTTCTGTCAAAATGGCGGATCTTCCTAACTTAGAAGAAATTTTAGAAGTGAGTAATTAAGCTTTTTTGTCATCAAAACCTTGTTAAAGAAGGTTAAGTGCAAAATAAACAGTGTTTTCTGTAAAATGTATTCTGTTTCTTTATAGAAAACGCATTTAGATTTTTCGACAATTTTATAATATAAAAACATCGTCACAACAGATGCAATTGACTTGTTTTACCACTAACAATTAAAAAAAAACATTGTTTTTGATTATTGGAAACAGTTGTATAGATTGTTCTGTTAAGAAAACAAAACATCTACTTTAAGAATTTATTTAAGGTATGCAAACAAAGAACCGAAAGACGAGGCCTGTCTAAAGGAAAGCCGAGACTTTCACCGGACATGAACCTGAGTCGCTTATCCAGTAATGAAGGTATGTGATGCAAATATTCCAAATGTAAAATTGATCCCAAATGTTCGGAGAGAAATTGAGCAGAGATCAGCGATTGAAAATGAACGAGTAGAAGGTGGCGGATAGGTGAACAAACTCGCAAACAAGGGGTCACGGTGTCCTCTTACTGGCGTATGCAGTTTGAGATGGACAGACAGAAAAAAAAGAAAAGATGGGAGGAAAAAATAAATAAAAAGTAGGACAGAAGGAGAAAGCGGGTAAACTTTCTTTTGTGTTTGAAACAAGGATCACCACATGGCGGATGTACATGAAGGTGTCCCGTTGAGTGTTAATGAGTTT
The DNA here is from genome assembly GCA_004794655.1 of Marisa cornuarietis. Classification (NCBI taxonomy): domain Eukaryota; kingdom Metazoa; phylum Mollusca; class Gastropoda; order Architaenioglossa; family Ampullariidae; genus Marisa; species Marisa cornuarietis. The sequence goes on along the minus strand of SMMW01000003.1, from coordinate 17,670,839 downwards.
GCACCGGCAAGTTGTGTAATAACACCGAGCAGGGGTAGCGCCTGAGCCAACCCAAGTGACGTCAAAGCTGGAGGAAGATTTCGGTTTTTTTCCCCATTTTCTGACATCTCATGGCTACCTCCCCCGCCCCCCCCCCTAATGGGGCACAAGCGTCTTTCATCGCGTGGCTTTGACAGGTATCGCAATACACTTCTTTCATTAGACTTTTCGTGGGCGAGTAACGCGACACACACCTTCCTGTAGGCGTCACGACCTGCTGATTTCCTCTGGGAGTTTTCAGAATGATATGGAGTCTACATTGGTTAAAACACCTGGTATTCCAACTCTGTCCTGCTCATGTTCCAAGTACTCAATTCAATATCATGTGAATGAGCTAGAAATTCGTAGGCTATCGCACGGCTTTAAAGAGCTGAATGCAACCAGTCTTGTGGAAAGTCTGTCGTATGGCTGCGCCGATCACATTTCGGATTTTTCGTACATGAGCTGCAAGGGAGTCTTGCAGGCGCCCAGTATAAGGCTGGGACGACGATTTAAGGAATGACTAGTCTTACTTTTTTCTAGAAATGTTAATCGTTTGCCCGAAAAAGTTTATCTCGACAAACATGCCGATACAAAAACTAAATAAAAACAATCATTTTTAGAGGAATTATCAAACTAGTAGTTAGCATAGTATTTATTATACTTGATATTACGCACGATCTCTAAAAAAATGACTGATTTAAAAGAAAATTTAGAAAACGATGTTACTTGCGATAATGAAGTGAGGGACTGAGTTTTTAACGTTATATCAGAGAAAACTTTGTAAAAAGATTTTTTGTTTCGCTGACGCACGAAGAACTTAGCAGAGTTCAGTTGCACAGCTGGTTGGCCCGCAAATGCGATAGTCGTATCTAAATCTCTGAATCTTTTTACATTGTGACGCAGTCTACAGCATTTTGCCAGAGAATTCGAACAGCGTGTAGTTAAAGTCAGAGCCCACGACCCTCAGAAAAAAGGCTGTCAACTGATCAGCAATGACGTCAGTAGGGTGACTAGCCGTGCAGTTCCCAGTACAAGAGTGACGTCAGTAGTGTGACTAGCCGTGCAGTTCCCAGTACAAGAGTGACGTCAGTAGGATGACTTGCCGTACAGTTCCCAGCCACCAATGACGTGAGGTAGTTGACTGGTCAGTACATTGATGACGTCAGAAGAGTTAGTAGTATTGCAGTTTCCAGCACACTGATCACGCGTGCAACCTGTATTTTCTGTCTCACTTTTCTTTCAGAGGAGCTTCGTTAGCCAAATACAGTGCGCGTGACTGAGTACACTCGTTTGTCCACTAAAGCAATAACAATGTGATGCACATGCAATAAACATGAAAATGAAGAAGTTTTTACACGGAAGCCAGCAGGTAAAATAACAGTATTAACGAATTGTTTCTACAAGAGTTTAGATACATTTGTTATCTATTACGGTTAAAAAAAACAAGAGAGAGAACGAAGAAAAGATAGGTGAAACAGAACAGGGTTGAGCTGTGACCTCTTTATTCCAATGCAAGGATGCATTCGTTTAAAGTCTCTGGCCACAGATAAAAAGAGATTATGAACAGTATGGACGAAGAGTATGAACAGAAGTTGGGATTTAATTTGCAAAAAGCGCTTCATTGGTCAAGAGAAACTGTTGGTGTGGTAGACATTTATGAGAGAAAAACTCTGCTTGACAGACGTCATTCACCATGTTTGTTTACAATGTACTGTACTGCACATCACAGAAAGGTCACTCCCTGTTGCTTATAATCAGCCTCGGTGATCTCGATTCCGGTATTACCTTTGACTCAGACTTTCCTCCCAGCTCCACCTCCTGTGCTTTTTATTATCCTTGCTTGCTATTGGTCTGTTTTTCATCCCCACAGTGATTTGAGCAATTCTTGCCAATCTTCTGCAATTGCATTCATCAGTGCGGTTTGAAGCATTATTTTCAGTAATTAGTCGTGCCTGTTGTGGACTTGCTCTTAACGGTATTCAGCATGATGAGAGCAGGCGATCATGGTAAACGACACGGCTAATGATGTGGGGGTGTGCACGTGCGAGCCGTTAGGTCGGTGGGAGCAGGACAGATCGCGTTGGAGGCCGACACAAGCGAGCTCAACGATTTCCGAGGTGCAACGGAAGTGAGGTGACATTACCGAACATGCAGCTCAGCCATTTGGTCCTTACAATCGCCATACTGGGCTACATCACTGGGCCGACCAGTGCTGGTAAATATGGCTTTCAACTTGTGAGAACGTAACGGCAGATTCTGTTGCCTGAGATCGGCTAATTATCAGGCTGCATAGATAGCGCTTAAAACACTTACAGTTTCCGGTTGAACATCTAGTTGATGGAGGAGATCTACCCAAGATTGCTGAAACTAATGTTTAAAAAAAAATTAAAGTAAGTGTGACCTTTGAGGGTGCCATACTTTAAAGGTGCAGATTTGGCTGCTCCACTGAATGTCATCAGAAGTTCCTCTTGGGACAAAAAAGAAAAAATAATTTTACTGTAAACGTTGGTCCTAAAGAGGTGTCGGTGACATGAAAGACGAGAGGAAATACCTGGAGAGGGGGAGTAGGAAGCAGCCTGTGTGCCGTTTCCTTTGGACTCGCAAGAAAAGCCCTTTGTTTAGTCTGTACGTCAATGACTTGGATCCACGTGTTTGGTGATTCAGCTTTCATTTCCTAAGGCTCTCGAGTTTAAAGGTAGCTTTGTAGGCTAGGAACAGGGGATGTTGTAGACTACTGTCACCTATGATGTGTATTTGTGCCTGAGGGATCCGTCGAAAAGACTATTCACTGTATGTATGTGATCGGAGCGTGTGAAGTAAGCCACATGCTACAAAACCGAGTTTATCGGTGTTTCTGTATGTCACGCCCAAGGCTGCCAGGAACTGGTACAAAAATGATGGAGAGAAATCCATGGTAAATATAGCAAGAAAAATATTTCAAAACAGTAACCGTTCCTCTTTTTCTTCATCCATTGATCGTTTGTTCGCGGCTCAATCAATCGATCGATCAATCAATTAATCTCGCATCCATGAAAGTCAGATGGCGAGTAGTCGGCCATCGAGCGCGACAACTGACTGCGGAAATGTGTGGCAGGAGTCGACTGTTTGTCTCGGAGTCTTTCTTCTGTATGTCTTTTGCCTCAGTGCCTAAATAATTTATGTGTTCTGAGAGCCTAAACACTGTATGTGTTCTGTCTCAGAGCCTGACTACTGTAAGCGCGGGATGTGGCTGTCAGACGCCTACCGCCATTGCTTCGAGCAGCAGCGCATCAGCCTGCCGTACCTGCCGCTGCAGCAAGTCACACCAGTCATCGACGGCTGCATGGTGGAGGACTACGCTCGCCACGTCTGCCAGTAAGATAGCCTCGACCACTCGTCTTCTATTATTATTATTATTATTGTTTTGCTTGTAACACGACATTCAGGTTTGAAGTAATCCTCACGAGCTGTACCTGATGTGTTTTAAAACTGCTTGAAGAAAATTAATAGGAACGTGCTTTCTTGCATTATTTTCATGTCTCGTAAATGTTGATTTGCAGGGTACTCTATATGGAAGTAGATTTTACACACACACACACACACACACACACACACACACACACACACACACACACACACAATCTCTCTACCCCCATTCCTACACTTTTCCATCTATCTCTGCTGATAACGGTTTAAAAACCAAAGTTGCTGGGAACAGCCGACAAGTGGTTGCACGCAGCAGTAGTCGTGATGGTGAGAGCTCGAAGGATGGAGCCCAGGGCACTGGCGGGAACAAGTGATAAGGGCCAGCAGGGCTCTGCACCGCCTTGTGAACCATCGTCAGCGCACACTGCGACCCGCAGCTGCCAAGAAACTGAAAACCGCCTTTAGATGCCTGACACGTGGACAAAACAATTGCACTTGTGTATTAGTGACATGGGCTTTGTGTCTTTTGAATTCCATGTGCGCGCGCACTCTCTCACACACACAAACACATTCCTGTGAAACAGGATCTAGACATTAATCATTTCCCCCTCCTTATTCTATTTTATCTTTTTTATTGTTGTGTTTGTATATTTTTGTGTATTTTTTTTCATTCCCTCTCTCAAATTTCTTTCTTTGTGTGCCTTACGTTTTCTGTTTATGAGAATACCTGTGTTTTTGTTTGGCTGTATAGATGTTAATGAGTTTGTACTTTACAATTTCCTTTTGAAAACCTGCCATTTTCGATATGTTTTGTATAAAAACATCGCAGTCTTATCAGTCACCATATTCGTGTTCACTGTTCTAGTGATTTTAAATATCTCATAATAATATTTATACATCTGATATATTTAAAAACACTAATTGAGCCAAGGAATCTATAAAATTATTTAACTACATGAAGCAAGGCATTTGGAAAGATCACTTGAAAACAACAGACAGACTAGGGGTTTAAGAAACTGTTAGAAATATTTGAGATTTTTTTCTCCCACTTTTTGTGTCTAAATAATTACTAGATGTCAGTAAATGATTTCGTGAGAATGGTCAATAAGACAGCGTAGTTCAGTTAAGAAAACTGAGCCTTTGTTAATCAAAACAGGATTAGATGATCTTTCGTCAATAACTGGCGATAATTAAACACTGGACTACTGTAAGCCATCATATCTGATTCCCGTGACCTAACAGCAGACACGAACATTTCAAGCTTGTGTTTCTGCTAATTTTTTTTTCTTTATCACAAAGTCCAAAGTCAACTCGAGTCCTTCTCAAAGCAGCCCAAGAGATGTAGAGCCATGATAGAAACATCAGGGTACATCCGAGATAACATTTTTGCTGTGTGTCACTGCAGGGTGGTGAAGCCGGCGGCACTCTCCTGTTTTGAAGGCGAAATTAGAAGCTGTGACCACAAGGACAGGCTGCTGGCCATCGCTGACGAGTCTGGAGGCGCTTGCTATGGCAACCGAATCAACAGAGAGTTCAAGGAGCGTACGTTCAACAGTTCTCAACCGTCCTCTAACCTTGTCCTGACTTTTAGGTCGGGGTGGGGTGGTTGCATGCACGCAAATTCCCTACCGACAGGTCGCCCAAACAATGGCACGACAGATGATATAGCAACAAAAGGAACTTTGAATGCTAAAGGTCTTCGAGTGCATTTCTTCCCGCAATGCTAGGCTCAACTCAGTACTGTGTACCTTCTGTTCTCGGGATACAAACCTTTACACATCAACATTCACAGAAATTCGTTGAGCATATAACCTTGGCTAAAATTAGGAATCTACAAGAACACTTCAGCTTTGGTTTAACGCATGCCAACAACTCCCGATGACATTAAATCATAAGTCAGTATAAGGAGTACCACAATGACTAGCTGAGAATAGCGAGCTGCTGAAGGTAAAGTATCATGCTGTCATGGCAACAACATACTCCTCAGTCTCCGAGTACCAATACTTTGCGTACTGCAGTCCTTCAATGACAGTTTGAGAATCACAGGCAGCCGCTGGTTAACAAACGGCCGAGTTATGGCCATCTTACTTGAAAACGACCTGCCACGAGGACTATTATTTCTAGACATCCGTGTTACAGACTCACAGTTCAAAGCAATGAATGGGGAACTAGTTTGTTACCCTGTTGTTGTTGTTGTTGTTGTTGTTGTTAAGATGTTTGGTGTTTGAACGTGTTTCTGAAAGGTTATATGCAAAGTTAAAGTATAGGACCGATGCTAAAAACGAACCTTACATATATATTCCGATTTACAGACAAGCTCGACTTACAAACGGTCACATCAACAGAACTCGTTACGTAAATCGGTAACGTACAGTTGATTGTTAGGGAGGTAGCATCTTATGGTCAGACACGTATGCATAGGAGTGTGGATGAAATGAATCACTGTAGGTTACTGTAGGTTACTGTAGGCATGCACGGAACTGATTGTTAGAAGAAATCTTGACTGTTTGCAGATATACTGAACTTACTACAGCCGGTGCGGACCGACTCACGCTGCTTTTCGGTGCTGGGCGAGCGTGCCTACGAGTGCTGGGTGGAGGAGACGATGACCATGATGGAGGAGAACCCCAACCTGGAGACGCTGACGGTCGATGAATTCATCGTCGCCAACAACCAGTGAGGACCAAACTCAGTCTGCCTGGACGTGTGGCAACTTTGGTTTAATACTTTGATTTTTGTGTCTAGGTTTTCTGTTTCAACTTTATGTTTAGTTTTAAGTTTAGCTTTTATGTTATTTTTTAAACATAGGTTTTGATTTTTTTTTGTCGTTCGCCTGGTTACACCTGGAGTAGGTTTTGATGATTATGGTTTATGGTTTTGGTCGAGATCGTGGTGCAAACGTGTGGAAAACTTGTATAAATGCGGTAGTTCTGGAGAGGGATAATGGGCCTAGTGTCATGATGGTTTCGAATAATGAAGGACAAGTGTGATGGGATAAGAATAATAACAGCGCCTGGGATCGATTTATGCTTCCTTAGATACACGTTATGTTACGAACTTATTTTTAGCCCCAAGCTCCATCTTTCAATTACCACGCTCTTCAAATGTCGATTTTTCTACTAGCACCTCTCTCCCTAGCAAATTGCATTATTTTATAAAGCTGCAAATCAAATCAGAAAAGGGACTTTGTGTCTGAGCAAAACATGACCAGTGAGATAAACTGAATGTCCTCAGATTTTTCGACCGTCTGCTCACCTGCTTCATAGACGTGTACCGCAGCAACGTGGCTGCCTGTGAGAACTGGCAGATCCCTCTCCTCCTGGAGCTGCAGGGCACCGGAATCCCATCACTCTTTGGCATGACCTTTACCCCTGCACAGATGGACCGACTGGAGGTCAGGATCTTTCTTACTGACATGTCTTACTTTGTCTATAAGAGTATTATTACTGCAATATGTACTGTAGTTACTGATTATTGCGTGGATTTTGTCGCAACTTGAAACAATATTTTGTTTTTATGATAGTCGAAGGAAGCTGGAAAAATGCATTGTGCAATAACGTGTTCTGCAGTATTTTATTCCGAGTGAAAAATTTGTTTATAATCCTCTGCTTCTGTTGACACAGTTGATCCAAGAATGCCCTACAGGACAGGTAGGTAACTTTATGTAGAGAGGTAACACATACACAACCTCTTTCTCTCTCTCTCTCTTATATATATATATATATATATATATGTGCAGGTAAGTCTTTAATTTGTTGAAAAAGCGGAGGTAATTCCTTTTACTTCTCTTATGACCTCCTCTTCCCGTCTTTTTCATTATTTCGTCCTCCTTTATTTACTCATTTCTTGAGGGAGATGTAAGAATATTCTGAAATTTTAACAGCTTTCTTTTCGAGCATTATAAAGATTAGCTTTATCAAGGTTATCTTCTGCATGTCCGATGTCACAACTCGCTTAGAGTACCTTGGTATCTGTGTCCGCCTTAAAAATGCCCCACTTGTCTTCACAGCCCTATCGCAGACACTGCAGCAGCCGGCCGCCGTCGACTTCCTCAGAAGAGGAGGAAGAAGATGAAGGTCAGGTACAACAACAACAGCAGCAACTTGACGACTTCACTCTACCTCCATTCCTTAAACCAAAGGCGTGACAATGTTTCAACACCGGTGATGTGATGATGGTGTCTGTCTGACGTCGTTTCTAGACGTCTGTGATAATCGATGGATTTGTCGATCACAAAGAAACTGATAATTGATGTTTTTAAAATGAGGCTTACAAAATAATGCTTTTTTAGAACCTCGTGTATAAGGGTAGAGTCTAGAGTTTCAATTACAGGTGCCATAGCTGTTAGTGACCAAGTGGGGTGAGCGAACGTATTTCGTGAGATGCGTCTCTTAGAGGGAAGAAAGCAAACGGTAAGTACTGGAAAATATCAAGAGTATAACGATATATGCACAGTTTACCATTCGGAGCTTTCGTGTGCACCTATTGTTTTTTTAGCACCGATCACAGAGTTGTTTAGTTTTGGAGAGCACCGGCAGCTCACCTAAACACGATGTACGCAGGTTGTCAATATGATCTATTGTGATATGTCCCTGTCTGCCCTGCAACAAAAGTTCCTGAACAGCTTAGAAAAGAACTGGGCCATCTTCCAAACCAGAATAATCTTGAAAGATCTGTGTAAAATAATTAAATTTAAATTAAATTAAAAAAACTTGCAAAAGCTCTAAGAAATTACTATACTCTCATTCTAACGCAACAGAGATGACGCACAGTTATTCAAGTAGCACTTGATTTGTGCTATTGGCTTGCTTCCCTTTGTGCTAATGGCTTGCCTCCCTTTGCGCTACTAGCTAGCTTCCCTTTGTGCTACTGGCTTGCTTCCCTTTGTGCAGTCTACAGAAAGCTTCTCCAGCTGGCGAGAACCAAAGGTCAACAAAGGTGCTTACCTGTCAATAAATGACATTCATAAAGATTTGAGTTTTTAATATCGGTGTTTCTTTTAACGTCTGTTGCTTATTAAAGTGAGGATTTTGTTATACTCTTATTGCTTGCCAATTCTTTTCATTGTGACCACGATAAATGGCTTGTCATTTATATAAATGATTTACAGTTAAGCCTCGGTTTTCGTCGTTAATCCGTTCCAAGACAATCGGCGAAATCCGAAACCGACGAAAACCGAGGCAATTATTTTCACATGAATTAAAGTAAATCTAATTAATTCGTTCTAGACACTCCAAAATGAATTTTTATAAAGAATAAATATAGTGTTTAAAACTAAAAACAATAAGAAATTAATGTAAAAGACTAATGTAAAGAGCTGCTGGCTCTAGAAAGTTTCTTTGGTCACATAATAGAGCTGAAGGGAAAGGGTTAACATTAGCGAGGGAAACACTTAACAGGGATAATGAGACTTGAGCACGTGATTTTATCTTACGTTTATCTTATGTGTGGCTCGGCGTAAAACACCAATTTCCCCCCCCCCACACACACACACACACGAACGAACCATGAAAATACATCAGTAAGTGCTGTACCTTTACCTATTGCGACAACACTCTTTTTCTTCTGCTTGAGTCAGGGATCTGCTATGATTTTAATCTCAGCTTTGTATCTTCTTTTGTCCATCGACTAACGGTTACCATACTACCAGAAGGTCGATTCAGTAGATGGCATGAGCGGCAGGCGTGTAACAAAATAGTTCAACTCTTGTTCCCAGAGTGAGATGCAGGTGTGATCATCATGTACTGCTGCTGGTTCATCGCCGCGAGAATTTAGTAATTTTTTAATAAATATATTTACTCTCTCCGTGAAGTCTTGAAAGCCTTATCAAACCTGAGATTGTTTGTTATGCTGATGGTTTCGCTCCCAGTCATGATTTGATTTTGTCATTCGATGACAGTAATCCGTGCACCCAGCACCACAAAACTACCAATAAACGAACAGAATCTTTGAGCTTCCGGTAGTCAAAAGGAGTATTTTTGCAGTTTGATCAACGGTGTGAATCTGCAAAAGGTAAAAATGCACACACACACACACGGAGAACCTTTCACACACACGGAGAACCACACACTCACACGGAGAACCTTTCACACACACGGAGCACCACACACACACACACACACACACACACACACACACACACACACACACACACAGTTGGCACTTTTTGTCAGTTTGAACTTTGATCGACAGGATGGTACATAATTTGTTTCTCAAGGGACTGCACCATATAATTTCATCATATGTCTAGTACGCGATCTTCTCCCCTGCTTATTTATAATAGTGTGGACTCGCTTTACATTGTAATCGCCACGACATTGTGGCTGGTAGTCCAATTATTGTGCCTAGTTGTTCCAACACATCTTCACAGCTTGCCATTGCGCCAGAGTCTCGAGGTTGAGGACCACCTGAAGGCGACGTAGCTACCGACATCCCTACACACAACCGGTCATCTTCCATGAGACGCTACTGCTGGGGTCAAGATCTGCTTAAATTTCTGTTGTTTTCTTTTTGCTTTTTTCTGTCCAGAACGAAACCTAACAGACAAAAGTTGTCCAATAGGATAGGTATTGGTGGGGTGTGGATGGACATTTCTTTAGTAAATTTTGAAATCGTGCCAGATGAATCGACTTAAATTTATGTGGCAGTGTCTAAGTGTATTGTTCAACGTTTAATAGTTGAAGGCATCCTACCTTTTAACAAGTCAGACGAAGTGGCTACGCTGATCACATTTTGGATTTTTCGCACACAAGTTACGAGGAAGTCTTATTGGCGTCTTGTTTAAAGGTGTGGTGACTGTTTGATAAAAGAAGCAATCATCCTTCTTTTTGCCAAAATGTAGCAGCAGCAGCAGCAGCAGCAAAAACACCACCACCACCACCACTACTACTACTAAGAAGAAAAAAAAGAACAAGAAAGAAGAAGAATTTTGTGCATCACATTTCCCACAAGCAAGCCAGCTCGATGCGCACTAGGATGGTACAGACTGATAGATACACTTAACCTTACAATGTACAATACTTTTGTAGTTATACACAAACATGCAATCATACACCGCAAAGGTGTCCCATAATCACACATAATATAACCGATGTCTCTAAACGAACTCATTTTTCAAACTTAAATGAAGACATCAGGTAACAGCTTTGCTGTAAAGTGTAAACCATTTGCAGCAGTCAAGCGCGGAAATTAAACACAACGCAGCATAAAAACACACACACGAACAGATGTGTGACATTATGTCAGTTTGGACTGTGATCCTGATGATGTCAGTTGTTTATTCGGAAATATTTTACAGGCACGCCAATAAAAATTAAAATCACATAAAAGTGATATTTGTAGCTGCTGTAAAATTCATATTCTACACAACGGTCATAAAAACTTATACTTTGAATCGACTCTTTGTCAGAGAGCTCTGTTTGTACAATTAACATTTTTCCCTAGTGCGTAAGGAAGTGAGCAACTCTCAGCTATATAATTGTCTACTCGCACCTGCCGCGACTGTCTTAAATCTCTAGACCCCTTCCCACAACTTACCTACAACAGTCTACTTCGTACAGCATGTCGATGAAAAATTCCCAGCGAGGTAAATGACTCGCCCATGTCAGGTGGGTGACTAGAAGTGTAGTTCCCCCCTTCCTGATGATGTCAGTTGGGGGACAAGCAGTGCAAAAAGAGCAACTAAGGGTCCTCATCAAAGATAACCTGAGGATATTAATGAGTTGTTGAAATTCCTGCTACGTCCCATAGAGTCCCCCCTTTACTAGGTGCCTCCGGTGCCAGCAAAGGGAGAAGAAAAAGTGGAAACTCTGCCCTCCGGGCACCTACTGGACCAAGAAAGCAAAGACTGGGTGACTGACCACCCGAGAAGTCTTCAACATGGTCGGAAGGTTAGCTTTGCGTATCGCCCAGTAGAAGAACACCAGCGTTGGGTACATTATCCCCTCTCCAACCACCCCTTTCTTCTCCTGACACTATATTGAATCATATATAAGCATCACTGTTTGCGCCACAGCAGCTTAAGACTATTAATTTTGCAATAATTCGTTCTAGTTGCGGTATTAATATTGCAGGTGCTAATGTGGAATCATGCTGTTTTGTTCACAACGATCTACTGCCTACAGTAATGTAATCTTATGTCTTGTGATGGAGAAGTGAGAGACGAGAAAGTCTCACTGTCTTAATTAACTACAAAAAAGCAAATATTTTTGACACTTTTCAATTAAAGGCTGCAGCGCCACCCCCTCTGTTGACAGAGTGGCTGGCAGATCGGTGACACACATTCCTCTTCACTATCAGCTCCGACTTGTGAGGCCTCAGTGCACGAACTATCTTCTGGACGGTCCTTGCGCGCTGGCTAATCGGTGTCCAGCAGCCTTCCGATACCGAGTGTCCCTACCTCCACTACCCCACCCATCTGACCACTCCATGTCAAATGCTTTGATATTCTTTTCTCAGATATTAACAAATAGAAGAAAAAATACACTGACCAAGGGTGGACTCCCTTCATAGCTGCGGGGCCCGGGTACACAAACACTCCTCCCCCACGATGCCCTCTCTGGTCTGGCCTGCAGAGGGGGGGGGGCAACCACTCGTTGTTTGTAAACACGCATAATTTCTAGGTTCTCTTTGACTCACTCTGCTCTCTCTGTACTTAATCATCCCGATACCAGACTTCCGCCTACCTCCACGTCCTCTCCTTCCCATCTTCAAAGCTCTTGTTTGCTTTCCGTTTGTTTGTCGTGCTCACAGATTCATATCTGATTTCCGCAATTTTTGCCGATCTCCTGCAATTCATCAGTGCGGTTTGGAGCATAAATTATGGTAATTAATCACGCCCGTTGTGGACATGCTCGTAACAGCATTCAGCATGATGAAAACTGATGATCATGGTAAACGACAGGCAAATGGTGCGGCGATGTGCACGTGCAAGCCGTTAGACCGGTGGGAAGAGGACAGTTCGCGCTGGAGGGCGCTGCGGCGAAGATTGACACAAGCGAGGTCGACGATTCCCGAGGTGAAGAAACATTTCCTCAACATGCAGCGCAGCCATTTGGTCTTTACAATCGCCGTACTGGGCTACATTACTGGGCTGACCAGTGCTGGTAAATATGGCTTTCAACTTGTGAGAACGTAACGGAAGATTTTGGGATCTGAAATCGGTGGTTAAATTATGAGGCTGCTTGGACAGTTTTCCGAGGGTGCGGGGGGGGGGAATCTATGTGAGAATACTGAAGTTTGTGAGAAACAATGTTACAGTGTGTGGCCTTTGAGGGTGCTATACTTTTAAGTGCAGATTTGGCTGCACCATTTAATGTCATTCGAAGAAAAGGTTTTCATGAATTGAAGGTGAACACAGTACTTTTGCCGGTAATGTCGATACCTAAGTGTTCTGGGCGACATGAAAGGCGGGAGTGAGTGACTCGATATGGGAAACAGAAAGCAGATTTTTTTTCTTCCGTTTTCTCGACTCCAAAGAAAGGTCTACACTTGCCCATTTTTGTACCTCGATGACTTGGGTCTGTGGAGAGTCAGCTTTCATTTCTCTAGGCCGCAGGCCTTTAAAGACAACTTTGTGCTCTAGGGACAGGTGATAGACTATTGTGACCTGTGATATTTCAGTGGTCTGTGATGTTAAGACTGTTTGCAGCGTTAGACATGACCACAGCATGTTAGTATTTGCATTTGTGTGGAATGTCAAGGGTGAGGCTGCTAGAAAACAAATGTGAAAGATCACCACGATGACTTTGGCAAGACAAAGCATTATTTAGTGAGGACCGAAATTTTACCTCACTCAATGCACCGGTCAGAGTATAGAGTGGGGGGGGGTCGGAGTGGTGTGTTTAAAGTCCCCCTCCCCTGCAAGTAAGACGTTGGGCAGGGAACGGGTTCGTAAGTTTCTTGAGCCTCACGTGCGAGCCGTGCAAAGCTCACTCCGTGAGTCCGTGTCAAGCCTGGCCGGGCCGCGCACGTGGGGCTGGTGGTTTTTTGTTTTGTTTTGTTTTGTTTGCCGAGCGAGCACCCGGAGACTGGAGAAACTCCGACACACGGGAGAGCTGTAGTACCTGTGCCGAGATACTGGACAATTAGAAGGGTGGTCCAGAACAAAGCAACAGGGTGGGGGTGGGGACCAGGGTGGGCAGTGCTACGTGGCAGAACGCACGAGGATAACAGCAAAGATGCACCGAATCCGACGTGCGTCGCGGACAGAGTATAGGACTGCCACCTTATTTAAAAAAAAAAAAATTTGGCTCAATTGTCCGATCTGTGGATTTATATGCTGTTGAAATATGGGGGTTTATGCAGGACGATAGCCCACTTGAAAAAGTGCGCCTCTTCTCTTGCAAAAAAGTTTTTAAATGTTTCCGTCCGTCAGATGATGTGTACGGAGAACTCTGGCACTATCTACTTTTGGCTAACTGCTGCATGAAAATTAGAAAAATGTGGTCCCACCTCACGCTGATCAACATACTTGCTACTGCACAGCTTAGATGTTCAAGATAAAAAGAACTGTGGGGACAAAAATGCAATTAGTGCTAGGATCTGTAGGTTTCAACCATGTGTGGTTAAACCAGGGCGGGGATAATCACAAAATGTTTTTGTAAGCCATGAAACAAAGAATGCTGGTCAGCAAGAATGGATTGTCCCCATGAGGCGCAGCGACTGTTTCTACTGGTATCGTGCCTATAAAGATGTCCTCACACCAGAACCATATTTTGAACATGTAAATGTAAAATGCGTTAGGGATGCTTTGGTTCGTTTTCGACTGGGAGTCAGGATTATCAATAATCACAAGAACCGCTTTATTTATAACCAGAGTACTCCTGCTATAAACGACTGTCCATTTAGTAAAGACTCACAGAGGCCGACACCAACCTTTTGTTTCACTACCCACAGTACAGCGATATCCATCCTAGGCTTCTTCAAAATGTTCCCCCATACAGCGAAAATGAACATCTTATTAGAATGCTGACATGTAAAAATGCAAGCAATACCAAGTGAGTGTGTGTGTGTTTGTGCGTGTGTGCGTGTGCGTGTGTGTGTGTGTGTGTGTGTGTGTGTGTGTGTGTGTGTGTGTGTTCTGTCTCAGAGCCTGACTACTGTAAGCGCGGGATGTGGCTGTCAGACGCCTACCGCCATTGCTTCGAGCAGCAGCGCATCAGCCTGCCGTACCTGCCGCTGCAGCAAGTCACACCAGTCATCGATGGCTGCATGGTGGAGGACTACGCTCGCCACGTCTGCCAGTAAGATAGCCTCATAACACGATCACTCACCTTCAGTTATTACTGATTATCTTTCTAGTGACATATTTTGAGATACCTGTCCTATGGCATCGGAGATAGTTGAAGGAGACTATTTTTAATATATAATAGTACACGTCTCGAGGTTTTCTGTGTCATGATGTTTCTTTAAATATGTTTGACTTCCAGAGTATGCTGTCTATTGACTCGCATTCTGCATTCTGTTTCTATGGGAGGGCATCTCATTCTCTCTACCTTATTACCTTTGCTTTTTTATCCTCCCCCCACCCCGATGACAACAGTTTAGAAAATAGAGCTACTGCGAAAGGCAGCCATACTTAGCTATGTTCGTGGTGGCTGCGATTCGGGTGGCTAAAATTTATAACGCCAGCGCTCTTCGTTTATTTTTACGACATCAGGAAAATGAACTGCGACTCAGAAATGGGAAATAACTGTATATCGTCTTTAAACACGTGACACGTAAACAACGGCTGTTGTGTTATCGTTGATCTCCTGTGTGTGGTCTGTGTTTTTAGTTAGTGGACCTAAATAGAAAACAAGAGGAGTTTAGGGATTCATCGCTCTGTCTCTGACAATATTTCCCCGTTATTTCTTTTGTGGGCACTTAGAAGAGCGGGCTAGTGGGAGGTAAATGTTCCTTACTGTGTGCATGATCAAATGATAAAAGTCGATGTTTGTTATTTAATACTGAAAATTTTAAGCTGAAAGTACTTCTGTCGCCTCCTTTCCATCCTCTTCCACTATTCTTGGCCATCTTCGCTCGAACTTGTTATAGCTTTAGCTGTTTGTGTTTAGCTTTAGCCACTGCACCACCACCTGCCCCATAGTCCACTACGAATGGTTACCGGTCATCTCTCGAATTATATTTTTCAGTTGTACGCTTTACTTAACATTTATACTCGTGTACACTGATGTACTTTGGCAAAAAAAATTATTAGAAGGCGTATTCTTACAATATGTAAGTACTTTCTCTTTATACTGCAACAGTGCGGTGTGCATTTCCTACTGTATTCACTGTCTCATGCATACAAGTCTACTCATTAGTACAGTCTTACAGTTAGCAAGTTAATTATTTTGCTTTAAATCCCTCTACTAGTTCTGCTTCATCTGCCAATGAAACGTTTTCGTTTCACTGCTTTCTCGTGGAAGTTGCCATTTGTACGGTAGCATGTCCTGATAGGAGTATATGGCGAAAATCTGGCTGAGAATATTATTATTTTGCGTGTAATGTTTTATTTTAAACTGTTCTAAAATCGTGTTGTACACTGCCTAGACCTGTTTGACTAATACTATTTTCGGCCTAAAACTGTTTAAATGTAGGAACGTGTGATGCGCCTGACTACAGGTTTTTGCAGTCGTCCTTCTTTATCCGTTAGCACCTAACCAATCTGCTATTCGAGCGTTAATTTTCGGTTTGCATCTTCGCATCTTCTCCTCCACAAACTCTAACCTCAATATTGGAGTCCTTCTTCAAAATACACAGCGACAGAAATGATTTTTTTTGAAGGGTTTTGATCCACGTGAAATGTGCCGTGTGTTGACTACAGGGTGGTGAAGCCGACGGCGCTCTCCTGCTTTAAAGACGAGATTAGCCGCTGCAACAACAAGGACAGGCTGCTGAGCATCGCTGATCACTCTGGCGGCGCCTGCTACGGGAATCAAGTTAACAGGGAGTTCAAGGAGCGTACGTTGCTTTTAGTAAATGATTCTCCACTGATCGGAGAGGAGAGGGCTCATATTTATCCCAGTCGTACATAAGCCCCTTGAGTAAATTGCCCTAGCTTGGGTAGGGGACCCAATGTTAACTAGTCAGGCAAATTAAATCCCTATTCATGAGCTGCTTCGGTGAAAGTAACCAACCGACCAGCATGGTGGACATCCCCGAAAAAAAGGCGAGAATTGCGTATGCGTTGAGCGGTCAAGATCGCAAACGTGAAGACCATAGACGATAAATCAGATGGACCACCGACTGTCGCGACGGAGTATTACTTGGTATGCGCATGACTGGACTGAGGTATCCCCTCGTTTTTATCGGTTTTCCTTTACACGGAGCGTCTCAGAGCTACAGTCGTAATTACTTTTGGGATGCCAGGCAGTGGCTGTTCGATTCCAGGCTGCCCTGCATGCAAAAGTCATCACGTCATCTATTTTTGATTGAGGAAATTCTAGCAACTGTGCATGCCACAGAACTCCGGGGTAGCAACGGGTTGTACACAACAAAGAAGAAACAGCTGCAGCTCAGTGCGCGTCTTAACCACTGAAAACTTCTCCTTGCCCGTCATAAATACAGTAATACCACATACATAACTGTGCTCATTGCAAAATTATGGGGTGTCTAGAATGAAGATCCATACATCCATCATACTGACTAATAATAAATTAATGAAACGAGAAGACTTTGGTAGCACTTAAATCATTAACAATTATTTAGTAACAATCCAACAAAAAGCTATCAGTGGGTAAGATGTTTGAACGGCTTTCCAAACTTTTATGTTTTAATTGTTTAATACACAGTAAAAACAAGTTATTAAATACCAAGAACATTAAGCAGTCTCTTGCTAATGGGTTATAGTGGAGCATGTGACTTTAAATTCTTCAGTACCACAGCCTTTTTTAACACTACGAAGAGTGATTTTGGAAAGTAGATTGCTAGGGGAGTTCAGTCAGCCTGGTATCAACATCATGGTCTGACATGCATGACTGGGTGTCTGGCTGAGTTGAGGAATTAAAAGATAGATACATGGATTTTAGTTGCTCGGAGAACGTTTTCACCCCGAGTTCACGTGATCAGCCTTGACCTTGTGTCGTTGCAGACGTACTGAACTTCCTGCGGCCAGTGCGGGCTGATTCGGGCTGCTTCAGTGAGAGAATGGGTGATGATGTCTATGAATGCTGGACAAACGAAATCGAAATCATGGACCGTGACAATCCCAACCTGCAGCTGCTGACACTCGACGAGTTCCTTGTCGCCAACAACAAGTGAGAGCTAGCCAAAGTCTTTCTGAACATTATGCATTGGCTTTATGTTGAGACTTTGTTTGAAGTTTATGTTTAAGCTATATGTTACGGTTTTGTTTGTTTATGCTTCGATTTTGTTTAGGTTTTACATATATTTTGGTGCTGGTTCGTGCTTGGTAAGCGAGTGTAGTACTTTCGAAGAGATCGTAGAAGGTAATTAAGGAAAAGAAATAATTTATAAAGTATTTGTGGAAGATATGATGGACTTTTTTAAATGCCTGAAAGAATACTATTTTTTAAAAGTTATCCTGGGAGACTTATTCCCTTCAGCCATAAAGTCACTACACTGGTTGCAGAATTCTTTAAAATTGCATTTCTCCCATTAACGTGTCTTTCCGTGTATAGATTATTTCATTTTATTAATCCGCAAATCAAAGCAGAAATGGGACTTAGTCTCTTAAAAAAAAACAACAATTGTGTTCAGATTTTTCGACCGCCTCTTCACGTGCTTCCTCGGCGTGTACCGTAGCAACGTGGCCACTTGTAAGAACTGGCAGATCCCTCTCCTCCTAGAGTTGCAGGGCACGGCCATCCCGTCTCTCTTTGGCATGGCCTTCACCCCTGCGCAAATGGACAAGCTGGAGGTTGGTATCTTGTTATCAGAAGACATGCCTAGCTTTCTTCATAAAAGTACCGTCAATGTTTAATGCTCTTGGTGGGTTATTCATTTTGCCACTATTTGAACTATTTATTAGTTCATCCGAAAGAGTTGTTGTAACGGTAGCCAAAGGGACTTTAAAATATTACGATAGCTGATAACCCATTTAGACAATATTTTAGAGTGAAAATATCCATTGATAACTGACTGCTTATTTTCACACAGCTGATCCAAAAACGTCCTGCTCATCATGGTAGACAGGTAAGGTCGTTTTATTTACGAGTGGCAGGTAGTGGCACAGAGACATAGTTCCACAACATTAGACGCTCTTAACGCAGGGAGTCTGACTGATAAATCAAAAGTAGATTTATCTTAAAATTGCCAGTACATTAATGTCTTCACCACTACACACCACATATATTCGTATGCTCACTACACGTGTATATGCACATGCATATATGCACAAATATACACATGCGCGGGCGCACACGCGCAAAATGCCTATATGCACATTCGCACGCATACAAACGTTCATGATCATGTGTGCACAGGCACACAAGTATTACAACCTGGCTTGTAAATGATATAAACATAAAGACACCTATCTTTCTTTGTTTTGGTTCACTGTCCTCTCCTCTAGTACATTTTGTCTTCGCTCGCTGTTTTCTCTATAAGGGGAAAGAATCGAACAGGGAGGAGGGTGTTGCATGTTTATCTCCCTTTCCCAAATGTCAAATATCGGAGCACATTGCGCCTGTTAGTGCAGCTTTGTGTCTTCTACATTCCTAAAGCCAGCTGAACTTATCACTTGTCCTCACAGCTCCATCGTAGACAATGCTATAACCAGCCAGCCTCCACTTCGTCAGAACAGGCGGGAGACGGTCAAGAACAGCAGCAACAACAGCAACTTAAAGACGTCCCTCGACCACCTTATATTAAGACAAAGGTGTAATCATTAACTTCTTCCAACACTTGGGACGTGTTAATGGCATCTTTATGATTTCATTTCTGTAGGTGATAATCGATTGATTCAAACATTCACAAAGAAACAGTTGATTTTTTCAATGTGTATTAATTAATGCCTTTCCAGGCTAGAATAAAAACATTTCATTATTTGTCAGGCCCAAGAAATAATTTTTTTTTTTAATTTTCCCGACGCTTTGACAGAAATAAGATCAAAAGACCAGTAGTTTCACCCGCACTTTGACTTAATGTAACACAAAACATGTCTTGATAAGATGCTTTATTACAAGGACAAAGCAAAATAAATCGGATTCCACACTTAGAAGTAAACGAAAACTTAATTATTCCATGACAACAGTACATGTTAAAGACCTGCAACCCGCCTGGATACCTGTACATGATACGCACGCTGTTGATAATCTACGAGTTGTGTCCTTTAATAGCTTAAAAAACTGCTCCATCTTCTACAACGGGTACTTCTGAAGGATTGGCGGGAGGAAAAGATATTGCAAAAGTACTGAAATAGATAAATAAATGTCATTATAGCCTAGTAGAGATCGAGTACAGCGCCTCACGACTGGCTAGCTTCCCTTCATGGTGCTACAGATTGCTTCTTAATCGAGCGATAAAGGGACAAATATCAGGTGTTTGTTAGAATAAATCGCATTTAAAGCTTTTTATGTGTTGGTGTTGATTGCTGTGTTCTGGAATTCCTCTGTTTGCGTGAAAATGGTCGTGTTAACACTAATGATAAATGGGAATAACTAGTCTCTTGCACCACGTGCGCATGGCACTCTGTGAAGTTTGTAAAAATGGAAATGTAATATTCGAATAAATATAAAGACAGCTTTACTTGCACTTTTATACTATTGTTCTGCTAGCAGAAGAACAGGCTGGCTTCATACCACGTAGAAGCACAGTTGAGCAGATCTTCAACTGTCGTCGTCTTAGAGAAAAGCATCAGCGGGACCTTTACCACATGAACTATCAGCAGGGGGCTACACCACGAGAACAACCCCATCGTTGATTAACAGAGTGGTTTCCCTTTAGTCTTTTATTTTGATGGAAGCTGCTGGGTGCCGGTCAGTACGTCTGTCGGGTACTCGGGTGACTTCAGGTTCTGCTCCCTGGGATGGATGTGAGGTATCGCACATGTTTGTAGTGAACACAGCCTTGAGCTAGCAAAAGCAGGTAGATCTGTGGCTGTTTCAGACTGTTAGTGTTAGAAAGCGTTGCTCTTCGATCCCATATTCGAGCAGTGTCAAGGCCACTACATGTTATAAGCAGTGTCAAGGGCACTGCATGTTGTACATGTTGTACACCACTTGCACCTATAAAGGAAGAATAGGTGGCGTGGCTGAAGACAACCGACCCCTGGAATGTTGTCTGAAAGTTTGAATTTTTAACAAGAGGAGACAAGAAAAAAATACTAGGCAGGTGCTCCATATCTTCATGTGTTGTTTGATATTGCCACTAGGGGCACTGTTGTAGTAACTACCACTACTCACTTTCTCCGGTCTGACTTCATTAGAAAATAATAGTCAAGTACATTGCCACATGTTAAAAAAAAAGTAATAAAAAAGCCAGCAGTCTACATGCGGGACCACATGGACACTGGCCACACGTATTGCACACAGATGCTGCTTTTGTCTTGACCCTCAGGGGTTAAAGCTCATTTTCCCCATCCTCGGTGACGCGTCGGTTCGATACCCGCGTGGAGAAGTCGACGTGGATTCATGTTGAGGCTTTATTGTAGATTTTAGCTCTCCAATATAATGACCTACAGGTTTATTATACACACATCTAGTCATCTAGTGTCTGAAGTTTGATGTCTGTGCTCCTGGAAATCACATACACACCGCAGAATAATACAAACGTGACATCTAATACTTTGGCCTAACGATTACAGGTGACTCTGTACGAGGACATCAGCATGTTGTGAGTAAGACGAATGCTCTGATTCGACTCTAGTCACGAATCTAGTCACGGCACTAGTCACGACACCGTGAGCTCTGAGGGTCTGTGGTCCTAGGGGTCGGATACAAACATAAACCTGAAGAAAATGTCCTGGTTGTCCAAACCGACCTACCTCTACAGGTGACAGTGAGTGCACGATTATCATTTTGTGGCCAAGACGAAAGTTGTGATCCGGGAAATGTCACGACACCACTAGGTCGAGGAGTTAGCACGACCTACATATTGTGGGCTACAGTGGACTGGTCCTGTCCCTGTGTCATTGTTGTGTCTGACACCATGCTACACACCGTACGTGGTATCTGACCCCAACATAGTTCGTGCATAACTATCTTTCCTTTTTCTTGAGCGGAGCTCCATGCTAACTGCTCACAGTAAGTAGAAAAATCTACATATATATATATATATATAGATAAAGAACTGTACAGGAACTAAAAAAAACAATGCACGTGTTTGTACATTATATATTTATAAACAATGCACGTGTTTGTACATTATATATTTATAAACAATGCACGTGTTTGTACATTATATATTTATAAACAATGCACGTGTTTCTATGTTACGTATATATAAAAATAAAATTCGATTTGTTAAGCACATTTTTCCAAGTGGACACGAGCTTCAAGAGATGCACACGAAAGACCAGCAAAAACCGATCAAACATAAACGACAAGCAAACAGATAACATAAAAGTGCATGAAGGAAAAATTGAGGAGAGGGCGGAACTATTTACATACAAAAGCAGGTGCAATAAAAGGTTTGCTTACAGAGAGATGAGTGCAGACTGACAGTAAAGTGGAGTGAAATGAGCCTGTCGGATAATTTTTATTTTTAGAATAACGTCTCTTTGTTTTACGGTATACAATGCAGATCATAACTGTCTTATGTTGTATTTTTTTTTCATTCCGAACATACCTTGCCTTTGCTTGACAAGTGGGGCTTAGAACCAGAAACACACACACACACACACACACACACACACACACACACACACACACACACACAAACGACATTGTATCTCAAACGACCGACACCTCTAGCACTGCTAACCCCACCTACATCAGAAATTACTCTCACACCAGCACGAGTCCATTTTAGAGCAAAAAAAAAAAAAAAAAGCGGCAGTGTCATCGTGTATGTAAATATACTTTTCATGCCCCGGCCTTCTTATCAAGCTAAATAAATGTAGCGGGTGTATTGTTGTTACTAGGATCATGCCTGAATCAAGTACGTGTGTCGTAGGAGTGACCCACTGTTTCAAACAGCCTGTACAAGCAGTAGGAAAACATGGGTTATCGTGCTCTGTCGATATTCAACCAGCCGCCGTTGTCCAGGAGATGTTTGAGTGATTTTGAGCTGGTATTCACATTTTGCTTTTTTTTTTTTCAGAAACAATGGCTTCTCAGAAGGGAAATCTTCGATTCCATTGGGCGGATTATTTGATATTCATCGCCGTCATCGTCATTTCCGGCATCATAGGACTGTACGCTGCCATTAAACACCGGCGAGCTACAGCACAAGAGCTGCTGACAGGCAACCGGAAGTTGCCCTTGGTTCCGGTGACGTTGTCGCTGGCTGCCAGCTTCATGTCTGCTATTTTTATCCTGGGGACGCCGTCGGAGGCCTATTTAAACAGCACCGAGTATTGGCTGGTGGGACTGGGCTACGTTCCGGCGCAGCTGCTGACCTGCCTCGTTTTCATGCCGGTCTTTTACAGCCTTGAACTCACTAGCGCTTACCAGGTAAACTAAATGTTAATGACATGCATGGTCACAAGGGCACATCGAATAAAGAATATTAACAGCAGGCTTATCTTAAAAAAAAATGTGATTAAAAGGAAAACATGCAGCTCACATAAATTGTGTTTGTCTGGTCTGTAAAATCACATAATGTATCTCTCTTTCTTTTGAGACGACTTTGAAGAAAAATCAAATTTCATTTGTTCGGAGAGTATCTAGACAATGCTGTGTGTACATAAAGGACTTTCATTATGATTGACAGGACATAAGAAATGAATGGTTTTTATCTGGAAATTGTCTTGGCTTAATATTACTAATGGGATGGGGTGAACCACTCTCATCCTGTTTCAGCAGCATTATTAATGGGGTCGGGGGGCCATTCTCATCCTGTTTCAGTACCTGGAGCTCCGCTTCAACAGAGTCGTGCGCGTGATGGGGTCTCTGACCTTCACCTTTGAAATGGTAGATCGTTTCTGGTCCTTTCGGAGTTTACCTTTCATATTCGTGTTTTTATTTTATTGTCGGCGTGGTTGCCTAATTATTCTAGACTTTCTCACTATGTTGCACCATCTGTGATACGAGAGATAAATAATAATATTTGTTCAGTTTTTGCACGTATACTTTACATTGTACACTTTATGTACTTGTAATCGTTACCTATCTTTGTACCCTGATTTTTGTACTTGTAATCGATACCTATCTTTTTACACTGTTCTCTATGTGCTTATAATCTATGCCTATCTTCGTGCATGCTCTCTATTTCGATCTGTACAAATCTGTGGTTGTTTGCTTTACTTAGCTACGTAATGCACCCCTAAAAGACACTTTTATACATCTCTTGTTTAGTCTATTATTATACACAGCAACATTTTAACTAAACAGCCAAAACCCACATTTACCTAATAATTAAAAACTAGATATAGAAAGTAAAGGACAGATTGTCACGTGACTTTGTGTATTGACGTTTGACAGATTCTGTACATGGCAGTTGCTACTTATGCCCCAGCCCTAGCTCTCAGTCAAGGTAAGATGTTTTGTAGCCCCAATCACATTTTAAAGAGGGAATGATATGTGAAATCTTGATTGTTTACTTTGTTCATTTACTTGGCATCGCAGGTATTTTACATTTTTCTTCTTATTAGCTCAGTCTTCGAAAATCCAGTGGTTTATCTGTACCGCATCTCTTAAAACGAGCCCAAGATTCACGTTTTTCCAAAGTTTCCTAAAACATAAATACTTAGAATGCTGAGGACAATGCGAAATTTTTTAATGTTTTATTTTCGTTGGTAGTGACACATCTGTCCATGGAAATATCCATTCTAGCTTCGGGACTTGTTTGTACGCTGTATACAGCTTTTGTAAGTACTTGATCAATTTCTTTTCTTCACCCCAGTCTCTCTCTCTCTCTCTCACGCACGCAAGCGCGCACGCACACACACATACACACACATTTTGAAATAACGGTGAAAAAATTATTCAAGTATGATTTTCGTTAGAGCT
The DNA here is from genome assembly GCA_004794655.1 of Marisa cornuarietis. Classification (NCBI taxonomy): domain Eukaryota; kingdom Metazoa; phylum Mollusca; class Gastropoda; order Architaenioglossa; family Ampullariidae; genus Marisa; species Marisa cornuarietis. The sequence goes on along the minus strand of SMMW01000003.1, from coordinate 17,646,357 downwards.
CATATTATGGTTGTACGTGTTTATATTTTTATGCAGTATGTTAAGTGTTTAATATGAAAACGTACGACGTGTCACTTCTTTTTTTTCTTTTTTTTTATACAAATTTCAAGTTATAGAAAATAGAAATAACTTATGTGTGTACATAGTTTTCGTCTGTTTGTGTGACTCTGACTCTGTGTGTTTCTCTCTCTGCGCGTGTATTTGGTGTGTGTGTGTGTGTGTGTGTGTGTGTGTGTGTGTGTGTGTGTGTGTGTGTGTGCAGGGAGGAATCAAGGCTGTTGTGTGGACGGATGCTTTCCAGACACTGATCATCCTGGCCGGACTGCTGGCAGTTATTATCCGAGGAGTAGATATCACAGGCGGCTGGAGTGTTGTCATGGAAAAAGCCAAACAAGGCGGTCGCTTCACATGGAAACTAGAGTATGCGACAACAAACACAATACAGTGCACACGTATCCTGCTATAGTCATGTTTTGCATCATTTATTTATCTGTGTGCGCGCGCACGTGTGTGTGTGTGCGTGCGTGCGTGCGTGTGTGAGAGAAATGCTGAGTAAATGAAAACTTATAGAGAACTGAAAACTACAGTTGTTTCCAATCAAAGTGTCCATCTCTCCTCCAGCCTGGACCCCGACCCCTTCCAGCGACACACGTTCTGGACGCTGTTCGTTGGCGGTTGCTGCACGGCACTCACGCTGTATGCCGGCAACCAGGCCCTGCTACAGCGCTACCTCAGTGTCCGCTCCCTCACCAGAGCCCGGATGTAGGTACACACGTACGCCTTCTTGGCTTTAAATTGTTTGCGCTTACACGCACTATGTATTAACGAGGGTTAGAACTAGCTCTAGCTTTAATTTTAGTGTAAGCTAACTTTAACTTTAGTGTTATTTCCTTCAACTTTAGTGTTAGTTCTTTCTTCTAGGGATGCAGCGCCTGCTTTTTACTTAGGCGTGCAACCGTTGTTTTGACTTTAGTAATCTCATACAGTTTGGTTATCTGTAAATATATGGTCTTTCACATATCCCAGTGTCCTGCAAAGAATTAATTATCGACATTTAATCTGCTGTTCTACCCCACACACATTGCGCGCGCGGACACTCATACACACGCACGTACACACGTTCTCGTTTCTTACTTTTCAGAGACACTTCATCTTTGTGAAAGAAAAGAAGTGAAAGTTGACACAAAATATCCGTCGATGACATTTAATCATGTGTGTGTGTGTGTGTGTGTGTGTTGTGTGTGGTGTGTGTGTGTGGTGTGTTGTGTGTGTTGTGTGAGTTGTATGTGGTGTGTGTGGTGTGTGTGTGTGTGTGTTGTATGTGTTGTGTGTGGTGTGTGTGTGTGTGTTGTGTGTGGTGTGTGTGTGGTGTGTTGTGTGTGTTGTGTGAGTTGTATGTGTTGTGTGTGGTGTGTGTGGTGTGTGTGTGTATTGTGTTGTGTGTGGTGTGTGTGTGTGTTGTGTTGTGTGTGGTGTGTGTGTGTGTTGTGTTGTGTGTGGTGTGTGTGTGTGTGTGTTGTGTTGTGTTGTGTTGTGTGTGGTGTGTGTGTGTGTGTTGTGTTGTGTGTGTTGTGTGTGTTGTGTGAGTTGTATTTGTTGTGTTTGGTGTGTGTGTGTGTTGTGTGAGTTGTATTTGTTGTGTTTGGTGTGTGTCTGTGTGTGTGTTGTGTGTGGTGTGTGTGTTGTGTGTGTGTTGTGAGTGAGTGAGTGAGTGCTATCTTTTTACACCTGCCGATCACATGTTTGTGCTTTGCTTGTGTTTGTAGCACTATCCTCTTGCATCTACCGATTACAGAGATTTTTCTGGCCATGACTATGATAGCGGGGCTTGTTATGTACGCTTTCTACGAAGGTTGTGATCCTCTCAAACGTGGGGTCATCTCAAAGCCCGATCAGGTCTGTGTAGTAACCTGTGGTGAACTTGAAAACGCCAGTTTTTCTTTTCCTTCCTTATTTGTGTGTGTGTGTGTGTGTGTGTGTGTGTGTGTGTGTGTGTGTGTGTGTGAAAGAGAGAGAGAGAAAGAGAGAGAGAAAGGGTTGAACTGTCCAAATATAGATCTTGAAATATTCATACTTGTAAGGGAAAAAGACTGGAGAGCATTATTTAAACATCTTTGACTGCTAAGTATTTTTGTACGTGATAAATTGCTGATATGTGGGTATTGTTTAGAATTTTATTTTTATTTTAGAAAGGTGTATCTTGTAGACTGCACAGTTCTCTTGCCAACAGATCCTGCCCTTGTTCGTCATGGAGACTTTGAGCGTTGCACCCGGCCTGCCTGGATTGTTTGTAGCCTGTGTCTACAGTGCAGCCCTCAGGTAAATGTTTGTGACTGCATGTCAACTTTTAAGGTATCTACAAGGCTGTCCTTACGAGGGTGAGGTAGAAAAAAGATAGAGAAACGTTTCAACAGAAACGAAAATAATTTTCAGTATTTCTTCGTTTCTTGCCTCGTCGTTTCCCTTTTCTCTTGTCAGTAGGGGGTCATCTTCTGACCTCATCAAGGGAACTAATTTTCATTTTATCCTGTCTTCGTCATTTCCTCCAGTTCGATCTTTCTTCTTCCCTTCTTTCTTAGAAATGACGAAGTCCCACAAAATTTATTTATGCCAGAGATTTTCTGTTTTAGCTGAATCAATCCCTCTTCGTATTAAATGTTATATCTACTTCTCATTAAATTTCGGGTTATTTATAATGTCCCACTCCAATTTCTGTTTACCACAAATAAGTTCTCTAAAATGTCTAAATACATATAGCACTGTTTCATCCGGAGTCAACTCTCTCGCTGCTGTCACGCTTGAAGATTTCCTGAAACCAGTTTTGGAGAAAAAATTTCAAGGGAGGCCACCTCAGCGACTTCTGTCAATTGTAACGGTTATTTCAGGTAAGACCTCCAGACCGTGAAAAAAGCCAGTATATTTCTACTAAAATTTACCTTTGCTATTTGAGTTGACATAACTGTTAAATTCATCTACGTGCTACAGATACGACCTTTACTATTAAAGTGTTTTCTTAAAGAAAAGTACTTTCAGTGTACAGTTTGTTGTGACACGCGGTGTGTGAAGACTTATTTTTTTATTTAAACTATTTCCTTGCTTTTCTATTGGAAGAAGCAGCCTTCACGCAGTTATAATCATCATGATTTTAACAACTAAAGTGTGTGTAAAACTTTAAGGGAAAATTGTATTTTACAGCATATGTTGTTTTTATTTTTTCTTAGTAAAATTGTGATCAAGCGTAGTGTCTGTATTAAATCAATGTCGGTAATTTACAGACTGTTTTGGACATACATACCTTTCTAAGTTTTACTTTTCTGCGTGTCTGGTTTTCAATCTGACTCTCACCCGTTTTGCCGTTCGTGCGATCAGCCCTTCTGTACGGATTTGTGACCATTGGACTAGCTTACCTGGCAGGAGTGGTAGGTTCTACCATTCTGCAAATCGCCATGAGCATATTTGGCATGGTGGGCGGGCCTCTGCTGGCTCTCTTAATGGTCGGCCTTTTCTGCCCATGCGTCAACCCCTGGGTCAGTGAGTTTTTCCCAACAATACGGTCCTTGTTTTACTGTAATAAAATCTTTTAAAACGCAGTTTTTGAGTCTCCACGCTTCTTAACCATCTGTGAAGACATGAGTGACATAATCAATTTAACGGGAATAAATAAAGGTTCTCGCTTTGTTTTGCAGATTTACGTTTACTTTTTAATGGAAATCAGATTCTAAGCAATGAAGTGTAGACTTCCTATTGAGTTTTTAATCTCTTATTTTATGTATTAAAAACTTACAGGCAAAGAATGATCATCATTCTAAAGCTGAATCCGTGTTAAGAAGGTTTTCAGTTGTAAAGAAATCAATAAAGGGCAAATATCGGCAAAAAATTATCAGCCTGCAATTAATAATCAGATCAATGCGTTCTTGTGCAGGGAGCAGGAGCTGGGCTGGTTTGCAGCCTTGTTATCTCCCTCTGGGTTGGCATCGGCCCGATCGTCAACCCGCAGAAGTCTGTCTCCACACTGCCTGCCCTACACACCCTCGGCTGTAACGTCACGTGGTCAAACCTGACGCTGCTGACCACCGCTTACACGCTGGTCACTCAAAACGTCACAACAGCTCCTTCCATGGCACCTCCTTTGGGGTAAATATTTACACTGATTTTAAACCTCGCAGGGCGTGTTCAGCATCCACAGAAAGAAAACAGAAACACTGATGTACATAACTCGCAACCCTTGTCAGCCTACAGTCAGTAAGAGAGTTGAGATAAAAATAAAGTGACCTTCTGTGTATGGAGATATTTGTAGCTGAATCTCGAAAACAGGAAAGAGATGGGGGTTTGATGAAACAGCATCTTCAGTGATAAGCACTTCAAGCAAGTAGTTTAGTGAATTAGGAGAAAAAATTTGTATACACTTAATAAAGGATAATTAAACTGCTCTGGCAGTGACTTTTGGAAGATTACTTGAAACTACTCTGAAATGTGTTTGTGTTTGTGTGATTCTATGTTTGAGGCTGGTATGCGTTTACTCTAGTGCTTTTGTGCTTTGATGTGGACATTTAGTAAGTAATTTACAGTTTGAGATAACGAGGACGGTAAGTAGATTACAGTTTGAGATAATGAGGACAGTGAGTAGATTACATTTTGAGATAATGAGGACAGTGAGTAGATTACATTTTGAGATAATGAGGACAGTGAGTAGATTACAGTTTGAGATAATGAGTACAGTAAGTAGATTACATTTTGAGATAATGAGGACAGTGAGTAGATTACATTTTGAGATAATGAGGACAGTGAGTAGATTACAGTTTGAGATAATGAGTACAGTAAGTAGATTACATTTTGAGATAATGAGGACAGTGAGTAGATTACATTTTGAGATAATGAGGACAGTGAGTAGATTACAGTTTGAGATAATGAGAATACTAAGAGGGTTGCCTATGAAGTCATTTGGTAGGCTACAGTTTGAAGTGATTTTATCAGCGAGTAGGTTACAGTTTGAGATGATCTAGGTAGTGAGTAGGGTTCAGTTGCTGTCGCGCGCTCACGTGCTCTTACCTGCACAAAAGCCAGTCTTGTGTCTTGTACGGTGGAAAATAACACGTGACGAACTCGCTCATGTTTTAATTATATCCCCTGTTCTCTGGCATTTATATCAATATACTCAGCATCTTTTGATGATGTCCGCTTAGCTCTGGCCTGGCTACTTGGTACCGACTTTCCTACTGGCACTACAGTACGCTCTCCATAATAGTCACCTTCATCGTCAGCATCCTTGTCTCAGCTTTAACAGGTAAATTACCTTCTCTTTATATGGTGTGTGTGTGTGTGTGTGTGTGTGTGTGTGTGTGTGTGTGTGTGTGTGTGTGTGTGTGTGTGTGTGTGTGTGCTATCGCGATTTTCATTGATTCAAAAATACCCTTAAGTCTTCATAAAAAACACTCAATGCCTGTCAGTCTGTTTGTCTGCTTGTTTCTGTCTGCGTGTTTTTCCGCCTGTCTGCTTGTCCATCCATCCGTTTGTCAGACAGATATAAGCGCTCAAACCAACGGTATTCAAACGGAAGTGTGTGTGTGTGTGTGTGTGTGTGTGTGTGTGTGTGTGTGTGTGTGTGTGTGTGTGTGTGTGTGTGTGTGTGTGTGTGTGTGCAGGTTTCAACAAGAACAGAAACATCGATCGACGAACTTACTACGATATATTTGCCTACTGTAGGTCCAACGAAGGAAAGGTATAATAACTTACTCAGCCAAAAACTATAAAAATTCAACTGAAATTTGATATTTATTTATATTACTTCGAGTTTAAAAACTTCTTTTTTTTTCTTAGTATGGTTTGACTATTCTCAGGGTACATGGGTATCAGTCTTCACCATTAAAAAAAGCTAACAAATACAAGCCAGTCTGTTAATTTGCGTGTTTCAGAGCTCCGAGTACGACCTGAACGATGGGAAGAGTAACGCTGGCTTTGTAACAGACTCGACCTCTCAGACCAGCAGCTTTAACAAAACAGTGTCAATCAAAAGCTATCATGCCATGTGATGCTGGTTTACAAATATACAATTAAATGTCAGAACACATCAGAAAAGAGCGTGCGCATGCGTGTATGCGCGAACATTGTCTTTGTATTTATCCGTGTGTATAAATTATTGTGGCATTATTAAGTTTTCCATTAGTGTTTTGTCACAGTATTTCGTTACCTTGTGAAGATGGAATAAAAATCAGTGTATGGTGTCAGCTTGAAAACCATATGGTTGCTGAGATCAAAAGTTTTAAAGCTTGTGTGTGTGTGTGTGTGTGTGTGTGTGTGTGTGTGTGTGTGTGTGTGTGTGTTGTCACTCAATATCTGAAACAAGTGTTTAACCAAAGAGAGGGTGTGTGATGAGTACGATGTTACCACGTGTAATGTTTCACAGGATAAACACCTTCTGCATTAGTAGCCAATGGAATGGGGGGGGGGCTCACAAATCACTATTCTGCCTCACATGAAATACCAAACAACAGTTCAAACAAATTCATGTTCGCATTTATCTCTTTTTTTCCCCTTCAACACCTCCCCTCCCTCACCCGCCACCATCAGAGGTTCGCACATTTTGTAATCTACGTTTCCACACAATGTCCCACGATCCTATACCCTGTGAAAGTTAAGAGTATTGTTATGCGTGGGAACAAGGGACGGTCATGCAGCACATCTCCCAGGGTTGATTGTTTTGAAATCACTTTAGTCATGGGTCCAGAGCTGCTCGCACCAGATAGCCTTGCCATCCTTTGTCTCTCCACGTCAGTCACACGGGCAGCGGCCATGTCAACATGTCAGTTGAGGATCGTCTGTTATCACGGCCACTTGGTTGTCTGTGACGGGGCTGAACCTCACACATCAGGATTTGTCCCACTCCTGCTAATAATCAAACTTTTATCCATGAGAAGGAGATTCGGTCCTGTCATGCAGCCTTACCCGGAGAAGCAGCTCTGTACCTGCTGAGGTTGCATACTGTTGCTATCAAGCTTTGACATCATATCCAACAAAATCGTGAAGCTGTCTTTTTTTTCGGGTTTACTTGACTCGGACAAACGTTGTCATCATTTGTCACTGGTCGTGCACACTGCAGGCGAACTACGTCTGTGTGTAAACACCGAGGAGTAAGCGTCCAAAAAAAAAAAACATTCAGGAGAGTGCGTCGAATAAAGAAAACCCTGACACGTTAGCTGAAGGACTCGCCTGTGGAGGCCACACGTCTGCCGATAAACTGCTTTTGTCATGCCACCACGAACTTGATACCACTGTCTGCAGGCCCTAAGGACTGTTATTTAAGATCACACTGAAGAATATTTGTTATTTTAAACGGAATAAAGTGAATACTTCAGAAACCGCAGGTTTGGAAACTTCCAAGGTTGATTTTTCTTTTTTTTTTTAAGTTGTTAAACCGTTTCACGATAATATCCGGCTGTGAAGAAGTGTACGCGAGGACTGGGTTGTTACACTTCAGCGAACGCTGGAAAATATTGCCAGTGATACCTAGTGTCATGGCAGGTGGCAAGGCTTTGCTGCATTTCCACTGGGCGGACTACCTCGTCTTCAGTGCGGTCCTCGTCACTTCCGGGGTCATCGGACTTTACGCTGCAGTCCGGCACAGGCGCGCCACCGCGCGGCAACTGCTGACCGGGAACAAAAAACTGCAGGTACTACCTGTGACTCTATCGCTGGCCGTCAGCTTCATTTCTGCTGTTACCATTCTTGGAGTTCCGACAGAAGCATACTTCAACAGCACCGAGTACTGGCTGGTGGGCATCAGCTACGTTCCGGCGCAGGTTCTCACCTGTGTTTTCTTCATGCCTGTCTTCTATAGTCTGGAGCTGACCAGTGCGTATCAGGTAAACAAATCAATTGTCCGATTAAAAAGAAGACTCACATAGTTTATGGGTCGAAGCATGTGGGAGGCGGAAGATGTCCTTTCCACTGTCTTTGCTTCTCCTCAAAGATGTATTAGATATACATTACAGTCGGGTGGGCAAAAGACAGTCAAGTAATTCTTCTCCACATTCGACCGCTTTACCAGAGGGTAGAAAAATGAGGTTATTTCGGAAAATATGTAGATAAAAGATACTTGGAACCGTTTCATTCAGGTGAGCTTTCACTCCGTAGCTTTACACGACAGATACCACACCTTGACTGGAACAGACTTACATAGAAGTGTTATACTACACATAGTGATACGGCTGATTCACTAAAGAAGCGATTACAAAGTCTTCAAGGCGAGGTTATTAATTAGAATGAACAGAAGGAAACTTGTTAAATCTGAAGATATGTTTATGCTAAGCCCTTTTTAGAAAAACATAGGTAGCCTTATGTACAACAAGACTTGTATAGCCTGCATGCCAAAACATTGCAGAGATCAGAGGTCAAACAGTAAAACTACGTGCCTTGGTGCGACATGTGAATGAAAACCAAGATGACTAAGACAACGGCTTATGAAAATGGTTTGTTCTGTTTTTTTCCCCGTCGTTTAGTACCTGGAAGTCCGTTTTAACCGAACTGTCCGCCTGATGGGGTCCGTGACATTCACTGTAGAGATGGTGAGTACGTTTTCCACGGGTTTTTTTCCCACAAGCATGCTTTAATTCTTGACGACTTTGTAGGGAAGGGATTTAGTTCTTCCTGTCCAAAACTCTACAGTATCGGGGTCCAAAGTAAGAAAAGAATGAAATTTCAGTCATTGGAGAATTTGTCTCTATTGGTCGGTTTGTTCATCCCTACATAAATTCATTCATGAGTATGACAATGTTTTAAGTAGAGACCAACCTGAATGGTTTGCGTTATTTTGCAGATATCGGTAGATATATGCGATATAAACATAACCTGTAAATTTCAGCCTCCAAAACCCATCCGTTAATTAATTATCCGCTAGCAAAGTACGCGATTTGCACGTGCAATCAACGAGTGCCGTTAGCAGTGTTCTACGTCACACTAGTGGACCATTCACAACATTGCCAGCCGTCAACACCAGAGAGAGAGAGAGCGACAGTTGGGATTATTCGGATGTTAAAGTCTGCATTTCTCGTGCTAAAGTAGCAGTTTTTCAGAACCACGAGAAATGCAGACTTTCAGCGTCTGAATAACCCGAGCTGTCGCTCATTCTCTCTCTCTCTGTTTGGTGTTGACGACTATCAATGTTGTGAATGGTGCACTAGTGTGACGTAGTACACTGTTAGCGGCTCTTGTTGATCGTAAGTGCGAATCGTAGCGGGTAATTAATTAACGGATGGCTTTTGGAGGCTAAAATTTATAGATTAGTCTTATATCGCCTATATCTACCGATACATGCAAACATCGCAAACCATTCAGGTTGGTCTTTAATCAAGATATTCAATAATATTCAATCGATTATGCCATTTGTGTGAAATTTACCAAGTATGTGACTAAACAAAAATATTCAGAAAAGGAATATCTAAATGTCCTTTATCATAAAAAAATCTTTTAAGCAGTACATAACATATAATAATGAGTTACTATTTCCTGATTGGATAAGCCATTGTGCTGCCATCTGGTGTGCAGATTCTTTACATGGCCGTTGTCATGTATGCCCCTGCCCTGGCTCTCAGTCAAGGTAACAACTCATTTATAAACACACACCCAAATCAACACCCACACCCACCCACACACGTGCACACACACACACACACACACACACACACACACACACACACACAATGTCCAGAACTTGGGTCAGAGGAGGTGGGAGCTTAAGATGTCTTATTACATACGACAGTCATTGCAGTTATACATTACTTGGCAGAAAGAGCGACATTATGTGGCCTATATTACTATTTATATATATATATACACACAGAAAACTCAGAACAAGTTGGTATTAAGTTCTGATTTCAGCATCATGTTCTTTAGTCTGATTTTAACCTTCTTTAAATACAAAACATAAAGAAAGGTGGCTTATGATTAGTTGAGTATATTTTTAATAAATATAATTCACTGGCTTACTTAGACTGGATGAATTAACACGTTGTGGGATATTTGAAATGAATTTATTAAGTAACACTTTTAATAAAGTAAAATATTTTTGGGCATAATATACCTTGTGTGCATCTGTTCTTCAGCAAAAAAGGAACTTTGGAAAATGTTTTTTTAAAAGTCTTGCTATCAAAATTTATTATAATTTTCTTGTTTCAGTAACACAGCTATCAATGGAAATATCTATTTTGGCCACAGGCCTTCTATGTACACTCTACACGGCATTTGTGAGTCTTGTTTATTTTAGCATCGGCCATAATAAAAACTCGTAGATGCCTTTGTCAACAAGTGTCTAGACATTAACTGGATTTGCTTTAGAACAAAACGGGAAAACTTCAATTGATTCTGCAGTCTAAGGAATACCTTATCTCTTGTCGACTACTAAAATGAATTCTTTCAAAAATATTAAAAATTGATTTTGCCTTTGAATATAGTGTGTGGAGTATGTTCTAATTAAGTTTTGCAATTCTGCTTTGAATCGTTAAGAAATATATCTCAAGAATATTTTAGTGTATGCATATATGCATATTTTCCTCTTTTACACTGTTCCTTAGGGAGGGATTAAAGCCGTGGTATGGACAGACGCTCTGCAAGCTGTGGTCATCGTGGTCAGCATGTTGACCCTTATTATCCAGGGTACTGTCAGTGTGGGTGGCTGGTCAGCTGTCATGGAGGCCGCGCGTCGAGGTGCCCGCTTCACCTGGGAGCTTGAGTAAGCTGTCCACTGTTTCTATATCTACCCAGGAGAAAGTCTCATGCTTTACTTCGATGTCTAAACACTAGTGCGAGAAGTAAGACCGTATTGTGTTTCTATCTAGTGCACAGTTAGGCTCGTGTCGTGTTTCTTTGTCTACCCAAGAGTACCCTCAACACAGTATTTCTGTCTACTCTGGAATGTTACTCTGTATTTCCATATCTGCACAGGAATAAGTTCTACACTGCAATTGTGCGTCTAGCCAAGGGTAATCTCTACTCTGTCTTTTAGTGCCTACCCAAGAATAAGTTTTATTTATGTGTCCACCCAAATGTGAGGACTAAACTTTCTCTGATTACTCAAGAATTTAAGCTTATAGGTGTCTTTTTGTGCTCTACCGCATTTCTGTCTAACCCTCGTCAATGACACGCTCTCACTAATCTTATAAAGTCTTTATTTTATCTGAGTTCGTAAGAGTAAACTGTGTCTTAGCCCGAAAATTAATTTCTCTGCTCTTATTTTAAAGCGTTTATTAATTACCTAATTGCAAGTCGCTTCAAAGTTTTTAAGCCGCATATAATTTTTACTGATAATGCTTTAGTTCTTCGTTTCGTGAAGGCAATTCTAGATGTTTTCAGTCATTAATCACTTGCCAGCTTGGATCCAGACCCCTTTGTACGCCACACCTTGTGGACCCTGGTAGTCGGAGGTTCTCTGATGTCGTTGTCGCTCTACGCCGCCAACCAGGCGATGCTACAGCGATATCTCAGTGTCCAGTCTCTAGCCAAAGCCAGGCTGTGAGTCACAAGCTTCTCGTACCTTACTCTTGCATCTCACTTGAAATCTAACACTTACAGCTGTGTGTGTCCGTTTATGTAGTTCAGAACATGTTATAAATAAACATTACTTATTTATTTACCGCTAATTTAATACAACTACATGCATCCACATAATGGAGTAATAAAACGAATTATACAGAGATGGATGGTTTTAAGCCCTTGGTATTTTTAATTCCATGTGATTCTTCTTTTTCATGTAGTTGCTGTATTTGTTTGTGCACAGCAGTATAAAATAATAATAATCCTTCTCGATGACAGGTTAAAGAGATGGATGATATACATGCTTAGTAAATATACTTGCATGTGCAGAGTAAATGCACTTATGACTTAGTCAAGTGTGTATGTTTAGAAATAATACTTGAATATTTTAGGTTAAAACAAGTTTATATGTTTGATAAACATAAGTATGTTTAGTCAAGATGTCAGTCAATAGGTGTCATATCGGACCCACTTCACGCACGTCTGTCATTCCTCACACAGATGTTTGTTGCGATTCACACACATCAACAGAAATATACCATCAGTTCCTTGTGTTTCCAGAACTATCCTCCTGCATCTGCCGGTCTCAGAATTTTTCTTGGCACTGTCAATGCTTACCGGCCTGGTCATGTATGCTTACTACGAAGGGTGTGACCCTCTTCTTCAAGGAAAAATTTCGAAAGCAGATCAGGTAAGCCCATTGATGGTTGAAGACCTGTTGCCACTACATCAGTTATCGCCTGTATGTTTACATGTCGCTGAGTTTTACATTGCAAAATAAAAACTGACGGAAAACTGTAAACCAGGAACAGTTGTACATTGTAAAGCTTTTTGTAATGGTACATGTGGACACTTTCTTCTTGTCTCTCTCTCTCTCCCTCTCACTTTTCTTTCTTTTAGTATGGACATTCAACAATTGTGTTCATTGAAACTGTACTTACCAAATCAAAAAAAATTGACAAATCAAAAAAAAAACTGATGGAAAACATGGAAGGATGGATGTTGATCTTTGCATCAGTAAGTTCTAATGTGCGCAAGATTTAGCGACAGTTGACGGTTGCTGGAAGCCTGTACAAGAAATGACTAGCATAGCAGTATTTTACAGTGTACCTACAGAGTGTTCAATAAATTCCACAAATGGACGAAAGGAAAGAAAATAACAGATGAATGATGCTTACGTGTACACATATCTGGTCCTCAGATGGTGCCCCTGTTTGTCATGCAGACATTGAGTTTTTTCCCGGGACTGCCCGGCTTGTTTGTAGCTTGTGTATACAGCGCTGCTTTGAGGTACAGCACAAGGTCTTCCCCTTTACACTTGTCCACTATAGTTTCCATGTTCCCTTTTATATGAAGCGTCTGATGGTGCTTTGAATACTATAAACTCTGGTTTTATCAACTCTGCAGGGCGTTAAAGACAGAGAACACTTTCTTGTTACAGAGAACACTTTCTTGTTACAGAGAACACTTTCTTGTTACAGACAGAGAACACTTTCTTGTTAAAAATAGAATTTGAAAAATAAGAACATGTAATAAATGAAAGCAGATTACAAACCACTTTACTGTTTCCTAAGTGTGATAAACCAACCTAAATTCAGATAGTAAACCAAACTCGTGAAGCTGATTCTCATAATTGAGTCAAGAGTGACCAATGGTTTTTAGAAACATATCATTATACGTTACATTTTACCTCACATTGCATTTAATCATACCTTACAGTACCTTAAATAATGTGATTAAGACCAGACATAGCTCATTAATATCTATATTTATTTATTTATTTTTTTACAGCACCGTATCGTCAGGGGTGAACTCCCTTGCCGCAGTCACCTTGGAAGACTTTGTGAAGCCCGTGTTGGAGAAACGAGAGCAAGGGACACCATCCGAGAGAGTTATGTCCCTTATTACTATTGTTTCTGGTAAATCATACTCTTTTATTGTTTTCTCCGCTCCAAACGCGCAGTGTTGCACGTAAATCTACTACCATTTGAATTTACTTTAACTATTCGTATTCCTGGGGGAAGAGACAAACATTTTTTTACTTTTTTTTAACTTCGAGCGCTTTGGTAAGCTCTGGGAGCATGCAGCGGTTACATGAGGTCAGTAGATACTAAACAAAGTATTCTGATGTGAATTAAATGTGACAGCAATGAAAGGCAGACACGTAGAGAAAAGGACCCGATAAAATTTCAATGTTTATTGGGTCATTTTGCAACCAGGTGTAGGGCTGTGTGATGTGCGAGTACGTAGATTGCTCACACGCTTTCGCCTTGACAAAATGTCTACTTGTTTAAATTGCTGCGTGCAGAGCAGTTGTTTATCAGCAACTTGCAAGATACCATTGTGGATGATAAGTGGCCTTAAACTTGCACTGGATTTGGTACCAGACGCTTCCATCCCTATTGTGCACTTCTGCTCTTAATTCTTCTACCTTTAGCTTCCACTCTCAAAGAGAGAGAGAGAGAGAAGGTATAGACAGAGAGAAGGAGTGAAAGAGATTAGTATTTACTTGTCCTTCTATTTGCCGCATTGTGACGATATTTACCGTCCTTCACCTTCGCTGCACTTTAGTAGTTCTGTTGCCCTTCGTATCGTGTTTATCAACATCCTTTCTCTAACAAACCGGAATGTTTGACAAGAATAGAAAAAAAAACATCTGCAAACTCATTTCTCGCCCAGAGTTCCAGTTTACAAATAAGAGTATACCCTGTTGTGTTGTAGCCCAAAACCTTGACAGTAAGCATAGCACCGAGAAGTCAGTAGATATTATACTGTACTACTATTTATTTGTAAATTTGTAAATACTGTACTGTTTACTCTTTTATCCTACATGTGGCACGAGTGGTCATATTTAGTCATATTTGTGGTCATATTCGAGACATTCTTGTAACATATCATTTTCCGTTCTAGCTGATTATATTTTGTAAATATTAAGCCAAAGTATGTTTAATACTGACTGAAGACTGTGGTTGTAAGCACGTGCCACATCCAGAGAAAAATCACGTGTGACTGAGTGAGGGCTGGAGCCACAGATCACTACTTGAACAGTCTTGATTACAAGTACCTTCTGGTGAAGAACCACAACTTCGGGGTTGTTATTATTTTTTGTTTGTTTGTTTGTTTGTTTTTGTTTGTTTGTTTGTTTTTCTGTCTGTTTTTTGAGGGTGGAGGGAATGTCCTAGACACACACCATTTGAAGTTATCCATTTTAATTATGATGTCATAAATCGATGGCTGTAAGTAACAAGCATATTTTCTGTTTCTAATTCTGAACCCTTCCTTGTTAATTTAATTTAAACACTTAATTGTTTCACTGTGATGTGTTACCATCGTGCTGTGCGATGTCTTCTTTATTTTCTCGGTCTTCTAATTGCTGGCCCTCCATAACGAATTTTTTTAAATGAGCCACAGCATAATTTGTATTTGTGCAGCTCTCATTTACGGACTGTTGACCATCGGGCTAGCCTATCTGGCTGGGGTTGTGGGTTCTACAATTCTACAAATCGTCCTCAGTGTATTCGGCATGGTGGGCGGGCCTTTGCTGGGGGTCTTCGTGGTGGGTCTCTTCTGCCCATGCGTTAACTCCTGGGTACGTGGCAAGTGTTCTTGACCTGGGCAGGTCATTATAATCAAGAGTTGCTACATACGTTGCCATGCCCATCAAATCATCATCGATATTTCATCTCGACACTGTTGACATCATCGTCATCTATTTCTTTCTGTCACCAATGCGGTTATCGTTGCGCTTTCATCATCATCATCATCATCATCATCATCATCATCATCATCATCATCGTCGTCGTCGTCGTCGTCGTCGTCTCTTTTTGTTTAGGAAGCCGAAGGAGCAGGACTTTATACTGTGTTGCTGTCTACAGGGCGCTGGGGTGGGGCTGCTGTGCAGTCTGGCGACCTCCCTGTGGGTAGGCATCGGCGCCATACTTACTCGTCAACGGCCAGTGTCCTCACTGCCTCCCCTCAATACACTAGGCTGTGACGTGTCTAAGAACCTCACCAACGTCACGTGGTCTGGCCTCAGCCTGCTGACAACAGTCTATTCGGTGGCGACAGAGAATGTCACATCGGCGACACCGCTTTCAGTCAGGTCTCTGACTTTTGTAGTATTGCGAAACCATCTCAACATGGAATGCGTTTCTCTTTTTGCTGAAATTATTTTCTTTGAGAAGATATTCAAGAGATTGCGAAGTTTTACAAACGTTTCTATGTCACGACAGTGAGTTTGACTTAAATTTATGCATCTCATTCAAAATGTTTGTGTAAGCAGATTTGAAGAGGTTAGATGTTACAGTTTATTGTTTCTTAATTGCATTTATGCAGCAGGTTGCTGTGCGTTTGTTCTAGCCATGGGTTGGAGAAATGGTATCAGCTGTCATACTGGCACTACAGCACGCTCTCAGTCAGCGTCTCCCTTATCGTCGCTGTCGTTTTGTCAGCGATGACAGGTTGGAATATCTGCCCAGTCTCTCAATCTTTCTTTCTATCTATTTTTTTTCTTTCTCTGTGTGTTTGTATGCCTGTGTGCATGTATTGCGTTGGGCCTTCACATGTTTATATACTGGTGTTCATGTTTGTGTGTTTTTTCTGATGGTCTGCGTGCTTGCATTTTTCCGTGGGTCTACGTATTTATTTTCTGTGGGTCTGCATGTTTGTCTACAGGCTGCAACAAGAAGAGGGACGTAGATCGACGTACGTATTACGACCTCCTTGCCTGGAGTCGGCCTGCACCGACCAAGGTACACACCCACTTATCTGAAATGGAGAAACGCCCTTGTCTTTATAGGATAATTTGTTACACCAAGCACTTTTGTTCCTAAATTTTGGTTTCGTAACAAATAGTTTTGTTGTACCTTTCCTTTTCTTTCCCTACTCCACACACACTGTGGCGCAAACACTTCTCTGTCTTCTGATGGACTGATTGAATTTGTCCTTAGACATATCGTTTTGCCCTCAAAACCTGTGTTTTTTCTCTTTTGCCGTACCGCACGTGACTGGCGATTATCCGATGCTTGTCTCTTCCTCGTTCTGGCTCTTCGGTCTCGGGCGCTTTTCTCTGCGAGTCTGTCCTCACATTTTGTCCCACACCACTTACTGACAAATGACAGCACACGCCTCTCCACAATTTCCATCATTTTTGTTTTCAGAGCCCGAAATGCAGCATAAAGAAGACTAAACCAAACATGACAGAGGAGACGGAGACCCGTATGTGATGCTCAGTCTGGCGGGGGAGAAACAGCATTTTTTATGGTTTGCTAATGTGCTACTCACAGGGAGTGGCTTTTGCTATGTTAAGAAGCAAACCTTTAAACGTGTAAGGGCCGTCCCTAAAAGTATTTCCAATGATTATTCAATGCATACAGCGCTGGGGAAGCCTGTGTCCTTGTTCAATGATTTCTAGCTCGGCATGGAAGCAATAAACACTAAACCCATGCTGTATTCGTGAGGATTGAATTTGTGTCTGTGAAAACTCTAAGAATAGACAAACACAAGCCTGGACCTGTGTGGGTGTGTAGATGGGCATGTGTGTGGGCGGATAAGTGGGTGAGGTATGTCATTAATGCATAAGCCTAAAAGTATCATCATCTCATTTCAAAATACCAGGAATAATCATGGACATGGTATAGTCACGAGATCACGCACATGATTATACATCCGCGATGACTCAAAGAGCTCTCCTCTTTATCCCAGTGCTGTTCGTTCTCTTCTTGCTGACACTGGTTCGCCTTTTTATTCTGCTAAGCTCGTTTGCATAAAATTCTCCTCTTACTCAAACACGTTCAGTAACAAGTCCTTCAGAAGCTTTGTAGTCTGACAAGAAATGGTTCTCTAGATTGTGAAACAATCAATGACATAGTCTTCAGTAAGTTGGAGTGCAAAGATGTATTCGCGAAATACAACTCCAAAGCTATTTCATAATTTGGTTAACTTCGGCATCAGTTGCAAGTGATTCCGTTTTCGAGATAGGGTAACATCAAGATTTGATTTTTGTTGTTTTTTGCTTGTTTGTTTGTTTGTTTGTTTTTCTTTTGTAGCACGACAGGTTAAAGAAAACTCGCACTGTACTTCTACGTTGGGACGAGTGAGACTCAAGTTGAGCACATTATCTTAAACACTCACTTGTACACCCTCAAGTATTCATAAACATTTACGCATAGACTATATACCGATGGTCTGGTAAATCAGTTTTGTAACTGTTAGCTTCCGGCTGGTTTGTACGAGGAAATATTTTTGTGAAACCCCTTCGGTTCGGACACCACTGGACACTTTCTCAATAACAGGCTGTCTGTGCATGTCAAGGCCACGATCTTCAGAAGCCACAAGACGAGTATGTAAGCTGAGCTCACACTATGTGGAGAGCTGACGGGTAGAAAGGCGGAACTCGACTGTTGACTGAGGGAAAGCATGTAACACAAAGGACTAGGCAGCAGGAAGGGGCGGGAATGTGGTGGGTGGGGTGGGAAGGGGAGGAGTGCAGGTGACGGTACCTGTTTACGTCTGTCTATCGCAGGACCATGGAGGAAGCCCTCTATTTATTTCGATCTTATGGGTGCGCCCTTGGTAACCCTCACTTACAGGTAAAAGGAGGCGGACACGATTCTAACAGCAGACTACATGCAGCTGGTCAGTGAGTTAGCGAAAAACGTTCTGAGATGGTCTCTCCCGCAGTTTTTTGTAGTTTTTTAAGCAGGTGGGGACATAGAAAAAGAGAGGATGTGACAAAGCAACCGACGAAGATGTCAACAAGAGTGGGTTAAGTCCAAACATCCTGAGTTTTCAAGGATAGAGCTCTTTTGTACCAGCGCCGGTGACGTGTACATGGTGCACGCACGTTGCACGGGATGATTCCAGTGATTCATGCCAGTTCCAAAGATCTATTATAAATTCCACAGATTGCTTGATGAGGAGCAGGATTACGGGGGTGAAGGGGGCAAGAACGATGACACGGCTTTTATGATATTTATTTATAGACATGTAACTTTAGAATAATATCGTAAGCATTTTCAAATAAGCAGTCATATGGTTTTGTGTGAATATTAAACAGAGAGAAAAAAAGAAAGGCAATGAAACTGAGAACTCTGTAGTTACGGAAGCGACCAGGAGCGAATCAATGGGCCTCCACATCTAACCCTTCCCCCACAATAAATAAAAAATCATCACCATCGTTAAATAAAGTTAAGAAGGAACGGCAATAAAAGATTGGAAGGTAGGGACTAAATTCCACAAATTTACAGAAAGTTTATTTAGGTTGAGTAAGTGGTAGCTGGGACATAGAGAGGAGACATATAAGAAACAGGACACTTACCATGAAGATGAAACAATATGAAACAATGTCAGATTGTTAAACTGCAGAACTACGCAAATTTGAAATACGAAAAATTGTTGAAAGTCAGCTGACTGACTTGTGAAACAACAAGGAGGATAAATTTACTAACATACAGAACTACGACTTAAGTTGACGAAGATGTCAGCACTGACTGCCCCCAGAGTTGCTGCTGTCACCGACAACAACACAATGGTTGGATACGTGACCGTACAAGCATCAGTGAAGAACGAACTAATTGCGACTTCTACTACATCTCGGTTTTCATTCTGGCACAAAGCTAAAAATAAGTGTCCTCATCATCTTTGGAGTCTGTATAGTTTTTCTTCAGGGACCGTAAAAAGCATTCTCATAAAGGATGTATTACACAATGTATACTTTCTGACCTTATTTTTTAAGACAACCTCGTGCACTTCGGCGACACCGGATGAAAGAAATGCACAACACTTGGTCTGATCGCCTGCAACGACAATTAAACGACAATTTTACGACAATTGAATGACAATGTCATGACAACTGGATGCCAGTTTGACGGCAGTTTGATGTCAATCTAAGCAGAATCGCTGGAGACGATCAGACTAGTTCCTGCGCTCGTTTCACAAAAAGTCGTCAAACAGTGTCAACCTGGCCTTAAGTAAAAATTGTTTTCCATTCAAAAGACGCCCGTGGCTTTGACCCGTTCACAATAATAAAATAATGCCCAAGCTTAGACTCATGAACTAGCTCCTCATGTATACTGAGCAAAAGGTGTTTATCTCTCTAGCGAACTCCGAATATTATAAAAGGCATCTGTAACTATTATTAAGAAAGCAGCAGCACAACGCCTACTTTGCGAACTAAAAATGTGAAGGACAAACAGGCATCACGAGCGTTACAACCCGTTGTTTGTGACTAACAGCGAGGGACGTGTTACATACCAAGACAAAGCCGAGGATAATGCAAGGAATTCATCAACCGTTTGGTAAGTAAGGTCCGAACAGAGTCTCGCTGTCAGACAGTTTGTATGTATGTCTGTCCGTCCGTCCGTCTGGCTGCCTCCTAATGTTATGTAATATTGATAAAATAAATTTGTAAACAAAAATTTCAAACCAGGGATTCGATATCCTGAATTACTGACCGAAAAACGTTTTGTTTTAGCATATAACATACTTCATATCAAGTTATATTTTTTTTATAACGAATTTACCAGTTATGAAAAGAATTATAACAAATCTCATTGCATCTATTGTCCGTCAGAGTCCGTGTGAACGCAATGGCTTCCTGGACACAGCAAAGAGAATGTCATCTGGTGTCATCTCCGAGTCAGCTACAGCTGCTGGGCTTTTGCTGGATAACACCATCGGGAGTAAAAACCATGTAGGTATGTACATCTAGGTCTGCACCCAGATAATGAGAGCAAGGACTCCATAATAGGCAATCGTGATGTTACATTTATCCATACCCTGTCAACAAATGCACATCCTTGCACGCACACGTGAATACGTATAATCAGTAACAATCTGCAATAGTAATTCTTTAAACAGCTTAGGAGGATGGGTCTGTGATAAGATGCAATATACACCACCTAATTTCGTAAAATATTTTTAACGATTTTTTGCTATTGTAAAGTACACCATAAAAAGCCTCCCATTAATTCTTTTTAAAATCTCCAATCACATACACAAGATTTAAAACATCCCATGAAAGGAAAACCTCAGGTGCTTAGTTTTTGTTTCTTTTTTACGCCGTGACTGTGGGATTTTGTTCAATGACTAAACGAGAGACACCCAGCATTCGCCAGGACATCAGTTATGAGATGGGGTGACGGCTGTACAGCTTGTGAGTTGGCAGTGATGACAGTAGTGATGACAGTAATGATGACAGTCGCGGCACGTTTAGCAGTCAAGAGTCATGTCACATTTAGCAACAGTAAACACCGGCTAGAAGGTAAGAAAAAGTTTCACAAATTAGGACAGGTAAAACAACCACTCAAACTGAGACTGGGAAGACAATCACTCAGATTGACTGGGACTGGGAAACAACAAGCTCCATTCATTCGCCCTGAAAGGCTGTAGTCGAAGTTACAACTAAGATGCTTGAAACTAGGGGTAGCGGAAATGAGGGGGTAGATTCCGTACACACACCTGGGACACCTTCGTAACCAAGCGGTATCCGCCATATCTCAACACAGTCACAAAGTCAGAAGAAAAGGGGAGAGAGAGAGAAGTTTCTGCAAGCATTGACAACAAACAAACCTGCCACAGGTGACTCACAGGTAACACAAAGAGTGAGATTGTTCCATGTGTAATGCGCCATTAGACTGAATATTTTACAGTTTGATTTAAACGATTCCGTAAACTTTAACTGCTTTCTGCATGTATGGGTACATGTAAAGATATATATATATATAGATATACGTGTGTCCGTACATGCGTGCTTGCCTGTTTCTGTACGCTTGTGTGTGTGAGTGAGAGAACGTGTGTGTGTGTGTGTGTGCTTGCCTGGTTCTATAGGTTTGTGTGTCTGTGTGTGAGTGAGAGAGCGTTTGTGTCTGTGTGTTTTGCGCGCGCGTGTGTGTGCGTGCGTGTGCGCGTACGTGCGTGCGCGTGTAAAACATGTTGCACTCGAGATTTTGCTGTTGAAGTCATTATCATAATGATATGAACTGTTGAGGAGTATTTTTTTTTAAAGATGTGCAGCGGCAAGCTGCATGAGGCGCAGAAACTTTGAGCAGTCATGGGGCTAGTTGCATAACAATTTTCTAAAACTTAAAACTGTTCTAAACAAAAATTATGTTGCGATATGTCCGTGGATCTAAAGAAGCAAATGTAGAAACCTTTTTTTTTAAAGACGGTCCTATACCATTTAGGTGTGCTGCACAAACGAATACGAAAATTGTGCTGCTGGGAACGAAAGTATTGTTTAAAAAGTTTTATCTTATTTAAAACAATTTCTAAGCAAGTTCTGAAGTTGTGCTTGCATTGTGTTTCTATAAAACTGATTATTTAAAATAGGTTGAAGGCATAAACGTGTTAAAAAAAATAAAAGTATGGGACTTGCCCCTGATCTCAGTCAGATCTCTCCATACGTGACCTTTCCTTATACAGTCAACGACTTTGTGTGAAGCACGGCTGCCACAGTCGTAGGACACCAGGAACCTCTACTATCAACAGTCAAGCGACGTAAGATGGTCTTCTTTGGTCATGTGACTCGGCACGACACTCTGTCGAAGACTGTCCTTCAAGGCACATTGGAGGGTGGCCGACTCCGGGGTGGCCAGAGGAAGAACTGACTTACGAACATCAAAGACTGGACTGGTCGTCCTGTACAGGACCTGCTCACCATCCCCCAAAATATGCGGGAGTGACAGGTCCTTTCAGTTGTTAGTCTATTCATGTGTCCCCCACCCCACAAACAACAGGTACCAGCCAAGGGACGAATGATGAATGACTGACGTGACCTTCAACCCCAACAGATTAGACGACTGTTCAAAAGGGGAGACAACAGTGATTTGTGCAGTTAATCTGCAAAGTAAAGAAATAAATGCCCTTTTCTTAAAAATTTTATTCTAAATACTGTTAAAACAGCCACCAGACATGTTGTTATGTACTAATATGAAAAGTACCACACACAGAGTTCGTTCTGTAGTTAAAAACTGTTTCAATAGTTTGGGGATGGTGTTGACACATTAGACTGAGTGCTTTCCACACTTTGTCAACACTTGACCATTTGGTTCATATCGGTGGAGCTGATTAAACTGTTGAAACCATCGCGTTGGCATTTAAAAATCTCTGTCTAAAAAAAACACATTCTAAATTGTGTATTGAGAACACTGTCTAAAGAGGTGTTCTAAACTGTGTTCACTCCCTCAAGTTTTATGTAAAACGCGGTTTATTATCGTCAATGATGTCTCGTGCGACGGGAACAATGCGCCTCTTACCCACCAGATTTCTTAGCTTCAGAATGAATCACTCGAATGATTGTCACTTGAAACTTGATGTCGTCTGAGCGGAACTAGATACTACAAAAGAACCTATAGTTTCATGTGCCTACAACACCGCGTGCAAGCACGCAGGGCCATGCACATGCATATCACACAGAAACAAGTAGAAGCAAATAGATTTGCAAACGCAGTTTGAGCTCTCATTCTTCTCTCTCTCCCTTTCTCTTATTTTTTATTTTCTCTGTCTCCTTTATCTCTGAGTCTCATTTTCTCTTTGTTTCTCTCGTCTTTTCTCTTGTTTTTTTTAATCTCATTTTTAATCTTCTTTATCAGTTATTTTCACTACTACTTTTACCAACAGCCTGTCCTGTGCAACTGATTTCTTCAAAGACACACCTGGGACTTCTTATTATACCGAGAAGTCTTTCATTCCCTTGCAGATTACAAGAGATGTGTTAAATAAAAGCCAGGCCATCAAGTACTAGCCCAGCTTGCAGACAATACTCCGCTTTTTAAGGTCAGTCTTTCATTGTCGGTGAATTGTCCTACAGGTGGGGCCTTGCACTTTCTCGCATAACTAAACCTTTAGCAAAGAGTATTGGGAAATTGTAAAGTCATTCAGGTTTTTTTTTCTCCCAGTAAAAGTAACACAAGGATAAAACCGACCCGCTTTTTTATCGCTTTCTTTGTCTATTTTTTTTTGTTTGTTTGTCAAGATGTAAATGAAAGCAGTTTTTCCACAGTGCTTCTCATTGTCAACCTCACAAGAGGGATTTCCACCGCACAGATGGCGCTTCGTCGTTTGGACCAGAGAAGGTATTCTGGCAATATTGTTTCTAACCTGAATGAAGAACTTAATTCGCTGCAGTTAAGCAGGTAACATGTAACTATCTATTAGCCTGGTTTTCTCCGCTGTTTATGTTACAAAAAAGACGTGAAAAAAGAACAAAATGGAAGGTGGAGGAAAAAAACGGAAGAACAACTCAAGGTTTCAATTTAATATTTTGTCTTGTCTTGATTGTTATTGTAATTCTGATGACGACGACGACGACGACGACGATGATGATGATGATGATGATGATGATGATGATGATGATGATGATGATGATGATGATGATGATGATGATGATGATGATGATGATGATTGGGTTACGTGTATCCTGTTCTTGTTTAATCTTTGATATCAACTTTCGGGTGGTTTTTTCGTAATTAAATATTTTCTATACTTCATTTCTATCATCTTCCCACTTTTTGAAAGAAACAGTAAATGGTATAAAACGGTTGTATGTTTCAACAATTGTTTTATAAATTCTCACCACTGACGACATGAGAAGATCAGATGATGATGATGCTACAGCAAATGAGATTTTGTAAGTAAAATATAAGAGAACGCGTTGTGCTTGATTTCGAAGAAGAAGCAGAAGGTAGCTGGCTGGAAAAAAAATTCCCTTGCCGATTCAGCAGTCGAATACCTGGTGTATCAGGGAAGGTAAAGGGTGAGGGCTCTGCTATTCACATGCTTTGCCCAGATACCCGGATCACAGGTCACTGCCCCTCCCGCTGATAAGCTGTGGGAGCCTGACAAAGCTAAGAACTAAGTCAGTGGCGTAGGAACTGGGGGGCGCAAAGGGGGCAGCCGCCCCCCCCCCAAAAAAAAAAGATGGTGGGAAGACAAGAATGTGAACGTCATTCATTGTCACCATGGAGCTGCCCCCCCCCCCAAAGCCGAGCATCTTCCTACGCCACTGTAAGTCTGACATACAACTGTTCTTACATTTTTCAGCAACAAGCTGGAACACTACTCAATCCATGAGTGTAAGAAAGAAAGAAGTCAGATTTTAGACCATTCAGTCACGTGATTGAAATTCGTTTCCCGTGTACTTAGTACGGATTTGTAACTGTAACTTGTAATTAGCATGCAAGACGCCAACAGCTTTGTCGTAAACTCGAATCACGACGTCTGCCAGACGGTTTTTCAGTTGGCGAGGGTTGGAGTAACTCACTGTCGTCACCATGACCCCCTCTAGCCCTCCAGTCCTTTTTGAACTACAAAAATCACTTCGAACTGGTGGACCACTTCATTTCTCCGATAACTTCTTTATCTTGCTCGCTGACTCATTCCGGATTCGTTCATTCAGTCATTTCTGTGTATTCATATCCATGCGTGCATTAGTTGAGAGATTGTGTGTGTGTGTGTGTGTGTGTGTGTGTGTGTGTGTGTGTGTGTGTGTGTGTGTGTGTGTGTGTGTGTGTGTGTGTGATCGAATGTATTATACAATTTTGTAATAGCATCTAGTCCTTCATACTCTGTAGTTATGATATGATACTTAAACGATGAAACACAGAAAGCATTACTCATTGCGCATTACATTTTGAGGAGATGAAATCACAAAGAAAATTAAAGTTAAAATCTAGATCCTTAGGCAGATGGTAAAATAACTACTGTCACATTTCAAGATAGTTAACCGTCATATCACCTGGGTATCTGCCTACCCGCTGTTAAGGGTTGCGTACCGACGTTGCAACGGTGTTTCTTGTTGCAAGTTTATCGCAGGTCGTACTCGTGCGAATTTTCAAGGCCAGGTAGCACGCAATTAACACTCTGTCCACCCTGAAGGTCAGCCCCTTTAAACGCATGTTTCGGGGAGCATTTGTTTGACTTTGGGTGTTTCTACGTCAGTCGTCACCGAGTAAATAACTCCAGCCAATCAGGGACGCTGTTGACATCGATGTCTTCTTGGCTCTGTCCTTCCACTTTTTTTCGTGTTAGAAATCGCTTTTTCTATTCTTTTTTTTTATTTATTAACACTTTATCTGTGTGTACGCTTGAAGACGCTCATAAAATAATGAGGATCGTAGTTTGCAGGGGTCGTGACTGCAGTCCACAATTCCCAGTCTGGGAGACAGATTGATTGACAGGAAAATAAGAAAAAGGGGGGGAAAAATACTGGATTTTCAGCACAGCAGGCAATTGTTGCCAACCTAATATTTCTTCTTGTCCTGGGACTTGTCGATGATTAGTTGTCTTTATTTAGAGACATCCTGACTCATAGCCAAGCCTTCCGGTGAGAGTGTGATCAGAAAGTAGGGGAGAGAGAGAGAGAGGGGGGGCTGGAGTTTGGCGGGCAGCACCAATGCGTGGCTCGGCCCCGAGACGAGTGATGTAGTCTATATATTGGCCGTCAAGTGATAAAATAACAGAACGCTCTGATAAGGGGTACAACTTCAAACTCTCAACACTACCTGAAATTGGGCAAAGAACTCTTTTCACAGGGTCACACTAGGATACCAGGAGCCCCTCCGGTACTGGCGGGGACCCTCGGCTCCAGGAAAGCCCACACCAACGGTCCGTTTCGCATGTCAGTCTGGCATGGAGCAGACAGAAGGTATGATGTCATTTTACTCCAGTTGTTCATCTCTGAGATAAAAAGCGCCCGAGAACAAAGTTCTTAAAATATAAATGTTGCTTATCTTTTTTTATTTTTTTAAAGCAGTGACACGTGCAACTTTCCTCGTTGTAAGTGACTGATAAGAAAGTTAACGAAAGATTTTCTAAGTATGTCGGATACTATTTCTGGCAGGCTGCTCCTGACATTTGCGTAACATTGCAGAACTTTCTAGAAGTGAGACGATGGCGATTTGTGACCAGAACAGTCCTACCTCCTCGTGGCTCATTGCCGCTCTGTCTCCGTAAATCATGTTAGACACAACTAAGGCTGCATTAAATGTACTTTTCTCACTTGTTTTCGTTTATCGACATTTGAATGACTCACTTTAAAACAAGCTTAATGTTGATGTCATAACTGATAACTATTGTGAATGTTGTTTTAACTGTTGGTCTTGATGTTTGGCT
This sequence comes from Marisa cornuarietis, assembly GCA_004794655.1. NCBI lineage: Eukaryota > Metazoa > Mollusca > Gastropoda > Architaenioglossa > Ampullariidae > Marisa > Marisa cornuarietis. Next base: position 17,619,723 of record SMMW01000003.1, on the reverse strand, counting down.
TTTCTTCTGCAGGAAGCGCTGAGATGATAAAAACAGTTCTTCTTATTTTTTTTTGGATTCGTGAAGATTTAAGACTATTTATGTCTTTGTTTTCGCCCAGCTGTTTCAGCCACAAGGTTCCGGTGTGCATCCCGTGGTTGAATTTAAAAAACCCCACATTTTCTAATTGTCTTTGACTGGAAAACTTTCCAGGCCCACCCGGCAAATGGGTACCTGATTTATTAGAGAAAGTGAAAGCTGGAGAAAGAGAAAGCCTGGCTCCCTCTTTCATATACCCTGTCCTAGAAACAGTGGGCCACTCTCCAGATCACTGCCCCTACATTGAATAAGCTCTATGACCCTTTTTATACTTTATGTCATAAGCTCCACTGTGAGCGATTACATACACATTTCCTCACTCCATTACTGTCTCTCCTGAAAAACCCTGAGTGGAGGTGACAGTTGAAACCTCACTGCCATGGAAACGGCATCAGCTGTCGAAGCAGTGATACTATCGAGAAAAAAGAGAACTTAAATATTTTGAAAGTAATAAATGTCGGATTACTCATCCCCACCACGACATTCCGCTGGTAAATCTACACTCCCTCTCACTGCCTGACGACTGCATTTCTTTCCAGCCAGAAACAGGCGCTGGCGTCTGCCGGAGGTGCTCTCGGAATGCCCCAAACCATCCCTCGGGGACTGCTTCCGCAAGCGCGGGAGCCCAAAGATGGAGCAAGCAAACAAGAGTCAGGTGGGCAAGGAGCTCGGACTCATCTACGGAGGGTCGCTCATCGTCAACACGCTGATAGGTAGGAGGCGACCTCAGCGATTTTGCTAAAGTTATTTTTCGCCTTGTCACGGGACTCGTCCCTACTGTCGTCATGCTGCTGGTGTTCTTATCAAGGGACTGGTCCCTACTGTCGTCATGCTGCTGGTGTTCTTATCAAGGAACTGGTCCCTACTGTCGTCATGCTGCTGATGCTCTTATCAAGGGACTGGTCCCTACTGTCATCATGCTGCTGATGCTCTTATCAAGGGACTGGTCCTTACTGTCGTCATGCTGCAGGTGTTCTTATCAAGGGACTGGTCCCTACTGTCATCATGCTGCTGATGCTCTTATCAAGGGACTGGTCCTTACTGTCGTCATGCTGCAGGTGTCTTATCAAGGGACTGGTCCCTACTGTCGTCATGCTGCTGATGTTCTTATCACGGGAATGGTCCTTACTGTCATCATGCTGCTGATGCTCTTATCAAGGGACTGGTCCCTACTGTCATCATGCTGCTGATGCTCTTACCAAGGGACTGGTCCTTACTGTCATCATGCTGCTGATGCTCTTACCAAGGGACTGGTCCCTACTGTCGTCATGCTGCTGGTGTTCTTATCAAGGGAGTGGTCCCTACTGTCGTCATGCTGCTGGTGTTCTTATCAAGGGACTGGTCCCTACTGTCGTCATGCTGCTGATGTTCTTATCACGGAATGGTCCCTACTTTCTTTTATGCTCTTAGTGTCTTTGTCGCGGAAATATTCCTTACTGTCTTTTTACTGCTGGTGTTCTTATGACGGGAATGGTCCCTACTTTCTTATGCTGTTGGTGTCCTTGTCGCGGGAGTGGTCCCTACTGGGGCCATGCTATTGCTGGCAACGAATGATTTCTTCTTTGTTCTCTCGAATATTCTCCCGACATTCTAAGCAAGTACCCACTCCCGTCCACTTCTTGAAACATTTTATTGTCTGACGCATGTAACTTTTTTGGTTGTCTTTGTTTCCTGTTGGTGATTTATATCTGCCATTGACTTAATCCTTCATTTTGCTAGTGATTTATTTTTTTGTTTGTTTTCATTGACGTTTTCGTTTTGGTTGTGTCATTCATTCTCTCTTTGTTTTGGATGGTAGTTCTATTGCTGCAAGAGACGGTCTGAGTGTTCGTTTGTTAGAAGAGATGATTAAGTGTTATGCTGTTCTAAGAAATGATTTCTTTATTTTTTTTTGTCTTTTTATCTTAAAGTAACCTTAACTTTTTTTTAGTGAAATATATCTGTCTTCATTCGTTTTAATTTTGGTGTATAACGGGGGTAGAAATTGGCATCCAATGTTCTTTGTCCACTTGACATCTTTATAACACTTCAGGATAAGAGCTAAGGCGTGCACATAACATTTTTTTAAAAGTTTGTTCCGTGCATTGAGAAACTGAGTATCCGCTATGTACGCCACGATGTTTTCGATGGGTCTGGCCCTAGGTCCGGGTATATTCACGTCGCCAAAGGGTGTAGTCAGCGGTGCCGGGTCAGTCGGTTTGTCGCTCGTCATCTGGGCCGCCTGCGGGGTCTTCAGCACCATGGGTGAGTATGAGGACTGAACTGAGGGTCACGTGACATACTACACTCTATTAATTATGCTAGCCCGCAAAAAGAAAAATAGAAAAATCATTTTGTAACATTGAAATACATTTCTATAGTGACTGGTCTGATTGACACGTGACTGGTCTGAACGACACGTGGCTGTTTAAATGACACGTGATAGTTCTCACTGACACTTTGAGAAATTATTTGATGCCTTGTGGGTTTTTTTTTGTTTTGTTTGTTTGTATAATGCAAGGAAATTTATCAAAATCCACTGTCCACTTATTCTTATAGAGGTAGCTTATAAACTCTGTTTCTGTTAAAATTTTACTTAAACACTATTCTTCATCTTCTCTTACATATAATACTGTCGACGGGATGATGATGATGATGATGATGATGATGATGATGATGATGATGATGATGATGATGATGATGATGATGATGATGGCGTTTTTCCTTCCGGGGTGCTCTGGCTACCCAGCGGCTTTGTGCTTCGCGGAGCTTCGTGAATCAGTGAAGCGCGAAGGGGTGGAGTACGCCTACATCACTGAGGCCTTCGGCCCGCTGGCCGGCTTCGTGTACTGCTGGATGCGCATCGCAGCCGCTGAGCCAGTGGGCACCGCTGTCTTCGCCCTGGCGCTTGCTGACTACTCCGTCGTCGGCATCTACGGCAACTGCATCTCGCACGACTCTGTCAAGAAAACCATCGCCTCGCTGGCCGTCGGTGAGTGGTTCTACTCCAGCCTGCAGACTGCACAAACAGCACACACAACGCCAACATTCAGTCTGTGTGTGTGTGTGTGTGTGTGTGTGTGTGTGTGTGTGTGTGTGTGTGTCCCACTTACCGTGACAACTGTAACTGAATTTTGTTTAAAGAAAAACAAAGTGCATACAGTCGTATCTCGCACTCCTGTCGACTGGAAATTTGCGCAATGTTATTTTCGTGTTGCTGGCAACTAGATGTCCACAAGAAAATATAGCCAAGACTAACTTCTTCAACCCGTTAAGTAGGTGCCCAAAACAACATCAGCAGCAACATCAACAAAAACAAATGTGTAGGCCAGGGTAACGCTGCATCCTGTCCGACTACATACAATACTTACTTAGTTTAACTTTATTCACTGAAGGGTCGATAGTGTGTTTGGCTTTGTTACTCTTCAACACAAGTTGGGGAGGCCTCCTGCTGTATACCAAGCTTTTCTCTCCTCTTGGTTAGTAAACTATTAATACTTTTCAATAAAATTATTTTTGTCTGAAAACCGTTTTGTACCCTGCTATTGCTAACCCCAACAGTGAGACTGGCCATAATGCTTTCTTCCTTGTTATAATATTTTGTTCCTTAGTATAAAGCTATAATGCTTGAGAAAATGGTTTCAATGAGTCTATAGCCAACATCAGTCATTTTACAGCTCGGCAGTCATCAGTGTAAATATCGGTTGTTCAGCAACGAAATTATGTTTGTTTTCTCAGCTGCCTTTTATTGCGTCCCACATTCTCCCTTTAAACTGACTCACAAAACATTCCATCGCTGAGCCGTGAGAGAGAGAGAGAGAAAAAAAAATGTCATCCCTCCTTCTCCCAAAACGGGTTCTGATTTAATTTCCATGTAAAGAAATGTTTAGACCTCACTGTTATTTTTTCAGATCGTCCTTTGTTTCAAGCAGTAACTTCTTTCAATAAGTACTGTCTCAGAATTTTTGGCGACTAGCTTTCTCTTTTTTATTTGTTTTTCTCTTTCTCGTCTTTTGCTCCCTCTTTTCTCTCTTTCTCCATCTCTTCCTCTCTCAATCTTTCTTACTCTCTCTATCTCTTTTTCATTCTTGTCCTCTCTTTCTTTATCTTTTTCTCCCCTTTTACCTTTTACTCAATCTCCCTTTTTCATTCTTTCGCGCCCTCTTTCATTTCTCTCTCTTTTTCACTCTGTAAATCTCTCTTCCCTTGAGTTCCATTTTTTGGGATGAAAATATGTTAGGTATTACATCAACTCACATGAAGCAATGTAGGAATGATCAAAATCACAATTTCTGTGCTCAGCTCTAAATGACCGGTTCATACCCTAGTATACAATGGTTAGATTCTGTTCATTTAAATGTATCTGTTCACACAGAAAAATAAAAATAAATTAAAAGTATGTGAATAAGCATCCTGTATCTCCAAGCAAACAAAGAACAGAATAAGGAGAGGAAGAGAGGAAAAAGAAAAAAAATCGTTCAATATAATTGAAATACAATTGCAAACTTAATACTTAAACCAGAAAAACTTAAACAAAGGAACATTATCTACAAGGTAAACATAAAATTAAAACACGGATTGGCATAAAAGGAACAAAAGGACGAAAGAAAAAAACAACTGACAGGCAGTTAAAGACATCCGACTTGTTAGGAAAACATTTTGTAGTTGTAAACGAGTCTGGATAAACTTGTTTTCTCTTGTGAGAGGATGTGTCAGCTCACGTTGTGCGTGAGACGTAGTAAGAACGTACTTGACACGTCTAGTCTAGAGCTGCTGACAGATAAACGTAAAAGACGATCAAGATGTTGCTGGGCAACCGTATTACTGTGTAGCTAAGTATCCGAAGTATGACACTACACTCTACGTCATGACTCCGCGGTAGATGCTGGTGTAGCTAAGTGTCCGAAGTATGATACTACACTGTTTCACTTCCTTATCGCCCCTTCTTATATCTCTCTTTTTTCTTATTTCCCCTGCTTTTTCTTTGTGTGATAACTTTTTTTCCTTCTTGTCGAAAGTGTCCCAAACTCCTGATTGTCCACTCATCTCACACGATCGCAGGTGTTTCGATGTGTGTCAGACTGTTGCTTGGAGTTTTCATGACTGTAGTCAATACTGACAACACACACACACACACACACACACACACACACACACACACACACACACACACTGCTGCCCCTTTCCTGTCATCGTCTGGGTCGACATCTCATTTAACAAAAGCACGTGACATTTACTGCGGTACCGAAACTGCAACCTAACGATAAATATTTCCATAAACACTTGTATATTCGGAAACCTGCATGCTGGATGTGGCTTCGGGTATTCTTTTTACAGCTCTGACATGCACAGATGTGGCCTCGTATGTTCTGGTATTAACTTAACTAACCCAGATGTGGCCTCGTATGTTCTGGTATTAACTTAACTAACCCAGATGTGGCCTCGTATGTTCTGGTATTAACTTAACTAACCCAGATGTGGCCTCGTATGTTTTGGTATTAACTTAACTAACCCAGATGTGGCCTCGTATGTTCTGGTATTAACTTAACTAACCCAGATGTGGCCTCGTATGTTCTGCTATTAACTAGACTAACCCAGATGTGGCCTCGTATGTTCTGGTATTAAGTAGACTAACCCAGATGTGGCCTCGTATGTTCTGGTATTAACTAGACTAGCCCAGATGTGGCCTCGTATGTTCTGGTATTAAGTAGACTAACCCAGATGTAGCCTCGTATGTTCTGGCACTAACTCAACTAACGGTCTGCTATGTTGTAGTGACGCTGGCGCTGCTCAATGTCTTCAGTCAGAAGCTCGCTGACCGCGTGCAGGTGCTGGCGTCGGTGGGCAAGACCACGGCTCTCACCGTCATCATCCTCTTCGGCATCAAAAACATCGCCGAAGGTGAGTTCTTAAAGGACTGATGATTCCCAACCTTCTTAACCATGGTTGTCGATAAGCATGCTCACTGGCCGATTTGGTTCGTAGTCTGTGTAGGAAATGATAGAGACCCTCTTGTCTGGAAGGTGGGGTGGAGGGAAACTATTCCTAACGTTCCTTTCTGTATCTCTTCACTGTGACAGTTGATGAAAATCGAGTGCACCTGAAAGCCTAGTCTGTCCAAGAGTATTGTAACTGAATGGGATACCCCAGTCCTGTTGTTCGGACTGTTCGATTGATTACATGAGTTGTATGGATGAAAAGAGATAGATAGATAGATAGATAGATAGATAGATAGATAGATAGATAGATAGATAGATAGATAGATAGATAGATAGATAGATAGATAGATAGATAGATAGATAGATAGATAGATAGATAGATAGATAGATAGATAGATAGATAGATAGAATTATTTTTCGCTGTACTTTAGGTCGTACTCAGCAGCTTGCAACAGGTTTTGAGGGCACTGGTAACCATCCGACTGATATCACTTTTGCCATCTACAATGCTCTGTGGGCGTATGGTGGATGGTGAGTACATCCTACCCCCTTAGGCATGAGAAGCATCACAATAACACAACGCTGGCATGTGAAATAAAACAAGCCCAACATGTACTGAAACGCCTGCATCACAAAAATGCCACTTGCCGCAAATTACTCAAGCGATCTGTGGAATTCACAGATATTGTTATGAACGATATTCCTTACTTTGACTATCACCATTATTTAACAGCTGCACATAGCGGTATCTCGTGGTTAATTTCTGCCATAAGTCACCTTTGAGAAAAATCCTAGCACGGGCATCTTGCTCGTCTCCACCCTCAGTGCCGCCAGACAGACATCCCTGTTACAACCCTAAGCTCTTTGTTGCAGGGCCAACGTCAATCACGTGACCACAGGGCTAAGGAAACCACCGAGGTATGTACATCAGAAATTCTCGACACAAGGCTAATGTTTCGTGCGAAGACAGCGAAATGTGTAAACAACAAGTCCTGAAGTGTATCTACCCTTTCAAAAGTATCCTTTACGGTTGATAGCTGATGTCCAGTTTATAACTGTGTGTGTGATATAACCTGCCTACATTGTAGTACGTACAGCAGAATAACAACTTGTTTCAAATTAGAAAGAATCTTGTGACGAGCTTTGTATGAAGGTCCTGAACATAATCTACATTTGTCACCAATGTCATTCCTGTAAACACAGCAGAGCTTGGTAAAACACTATTGGTCACAGTTCAGTGAACAGTGAAAGCAGCGACATGGTTTGATCTGGCGGTGAACTCATTGCAGGAATTTGCCGCGACTGGTCAAGACAGTGATACCTTTTGTCATGACAGTCTACGTGCTAGTGGTGACATCCTATTTCACGGTCATGTCCAAACAAGAGATGATCAACTCTGAAGCTATTGGCGTGGTAAGTTATCTCCTTTTGACATCTGTAGGCTGTTCCTTGGTGGGTTAAGCAGCTCGCCATGTGATACAAAGCTGATCTGTGCAGGTACTGCAGTTTGGGGTATTTCTTTTATTTATGCACACACACACACACACACACACACACACACACAGATAGAGGAGGGTCAGTCAAAAGTATGTAAACCATTCACTCACAAAACATAGATCAAAATGAATGACAAAAATATGACACACGAGTGTCCTAATGTTGTTATATGTGATGGACCATGAAATATTTCGGTGCAGCAGTCAAATGTGTATTTTCGACCAGTCGTGGCATCAGCCAGCTGAAAAAAAATAATTTTTTTTGTGGTAATTTACCAGACTTGGGCGCGTGGTGTCTTTACAAACGGTGCATTTGCTATCATTCCAATTGGTGTTGGGTTGACAGCACTCGGCTCCCTCAACGCAACATTTCTTTCGTCCGGCAGGTGAGCCCTCTCTCTTTCTCTCTTAGTATCTTACACACTCTGTCATTCTTTCACTCTCTCTCTCTCTCTTAATCTCTCTCTCCCTCCATCCGTCTATTATCCTATTTCCATGTGCATGTGATCTTCGTTCTTATCTACATGTTTATTACCTGAATGTACAAATGCAGGTCTGCGTGCTGTGTATGTAGGAGGAAGACTGGGAATAGATGGGTTGCTGATTTTCCTTTTCCATAATTTGAGCTGCTGTGTTAATTGCCGTACTCGTCAAGACCGTATCGCGAAACAGTTGACGAGTTATGGACACACTGCGTCCATCAGATGCTGCTGACCTGTACGACTGTTGTACAGATTAGCTGGCGTGGCGGTGAAGGACAGTCAGATGCCGGAGGTTGCTTCATGGGTGCACGTGCGCAGTAAAACTCCAATCCTCATCGTGTACTTGAGGGTGAGTGATGAGCATCGCGCTACAATACTTATCTCTGTCTGTCAGGTGTTGCAATATTACAGACTTTATAGTAACCAGTGCTGTCTGCTAATTCTATTAGAGTGATGTCCCTTCGCATAACCGGCACGTGACTCCTCTCCGTGTTCCTCTTCATTTTGTCGTTGCCTGTTAAACTTTCGTCGAGTTTGGTGTCTACTGTTGACTAAAGCTTGCGCTGGGCGTCTGTAGTGGTGCACACTCGACCTATCTGTATTCAGATGTGGGATACGTTGTTCGCATCGTTTAACAAATGTAAGCTAACTTTTTTCCGCCTCACCAAACCTTACCGTTGTGCTTTTGATGCTGTGTTGTTATGACATCCTACATACGCATGATTTTCTTTCTCTGCCGAGTATTCATGGCTGTGAATGTGTCTATTTATTTGCTGCTATGTCTGCTCTGTGTCTGAATGTGTACTTTGTATATTTACTTGTATTCGTGTACAGGGCAGTGAGCCAACTATAATGTGTTTTTTTATTTTATTATTATTATTCAAAGTACCAGTATCTTCCCTTAAAGCTCAACTCTTTTTTTTACCTTCCTTAGCCTTTCTTTTCAACAGAAGCAATAGCAAATATTGTGTTACTTTGGTTATTATGTATTTGAGTATTATGAACGACTTACATCAGGACTATTACTCTAAGAGTACTAGGGATCACCCCCAAAACAGACATTGCTACTTTGAACTGTATCCCTCAGTCACCTTGACTTCGGGAAGATAATCCTTTTGTGTTTCTCGATCAACAGATGGTGATAGCGATCATCATGATCTCTGTGGCAGACAGTGGTCAGCTGGTGCGTTTCTTCATCTTCTCGGTGTGGCTGTTCCACGGTACAGCTATGCTCGCCCTGATCGTCCTCAGGGTCAAGAACAAAAACAAAGTTCGACCCTACAAGGTCAGACTCTCCAAATTATGTCCCCTGTTAATTACACCTGTTAACCACCTCAAAGATTGAATTCTTTCGGCGTGTGCGTATCTGACGGACAGGTTATCTTGATTTTAAGACTCGCGCAAAGGGTGTGTGTATTTATTATATATATATATATATATATGTGTGTGTGTGTGTGTGTGTGTGTGTGTGTGTGTGTGTGTGTGTGTGTGTGTGTGTGTGTTATCGATGTATTTATGAACGGCTTCAAACACGTGGCACTTTTAACTAGCTGCTACCTGTGTCTACCTGGACAGGTGAACCTGGTCCTGCCAGTGGTGGTGGTCTTGATCATCGGTTTCATGTTGATCGGCCCCTTCCTACGGTCACCTAACCCAGAGTTCATCAGCTCCCTCGTCCTCGTCGGGTTGTCTCTTCTGTTTTACCTGCCCATGCACTGGTTCTACTCCAGGGCCACGCTGCCTGGTCGGTCTCTTCCCCTTATTTCAAGAAGATCGTACACAGTCCATGCGTCCTTCTCGACTATTTCTTTCAGTTTACCTTTAAAATGTATAAAAGTTTATTTACTGTTACCTTTAAAAATGTCAACACGTTTCTCTTATGTTTCCTATAAAATGTCTACAAGTATATCATGTTTCCTTTACACTAGTTTCAGTTCTATGAGCTAACAACAGTTTCGGAATATTCAATGTCTAAGTGTTGATACATCTTAAAAATTCCTTTAGACACTTGTAATGAGGTTATCAATGCGCAATGAGCATTCTTCCGAATGGATACCTGCGCATTACAAATGGACATCATCATCATCATCATCATCATCATCATCATCATCATCATCATCATCATCATCATCATCATCATCATCATCAAGCATTATCAGTTCTCCAGTGTGACTGAAATACGTTCACAAAGAGAGTACATCAAGTTTGTAAAGGGTAACCCGACTGCTTAGCAAAAATCGCTGGAAATGGAGCATAAGTATCACAAAACCATATTCCGGTGATATTTTATGACGAAGAGGCACGAGAAATATTATAATAATGTTTTTCTCTTAATCACACCTGGATTTGTCAAGAAAACCCGCCCACTATTAAAAGACAATCAATAATAACACAATGTAGAGTGCAATGACCATGATTGATGCCCATTACATTTTGTTCTGGAGAAGATTTACTTACCAGTCTGTTGAGTGAATTTGGTTTGAACCTTTCAATTTTGTTTAACTTCAGTCGAAGCTTGGGCCTGATCATCTTCGACTTCTATATAAAGTGTAAATCTGTAGGGCTGTATTCCAAAATCAGCTGTTTCATTTCTGGGCAAAAAATTGCTTTTGAACACGACAACCTGAGAGGTGTTTCTTCATCTGACTCAAAGAAGTGCACAGATTTGTTGAACTGAGCCACACTCACTGTTAGCCAGTAATTTGTTTCTGCTTTCCTAGTGGCAGGTGCGAATGCCGATGTTTAAAGGCTTATATCTTGAAAATTAAGCATAATTATGTACTCATAGTTTGGTACTTATTATTTTTTATATTGCACTTGGTTAGCCTTTAAAACCGACTGATGAACGCTTGCAGACTATCGCGGCAGTGTGTGTATCTTATATATGCCTAGAAATACCCATAGCTTTAGCTTAAAAACCTAAAACAGTGAAAAATATGTTCTCAGATTACTGGGTTGAAATCTGTACGAGAGATTTTCCCCAAATCTTACTAAACAGCTACCCCCTCGCCCCTCCACACACACCTTCTTCCTTTATTCTCGCGATATAGGCCTACAAACATCACCATACCCAGAAAATAATCAGACTCGTGACCCCACAGTCGTCCACGCCCACACCTAATATATAGCCACAGCTTCCCTATTGCCTGTAACTTTAAGGAGGTAAATTGAGCATCCCTGATGTACGAAGAGTCCTTTTAATTTCTGTGTGTGGTCATGTTTGTACGCTTATAACTTGAGAAGGTAGCGGGGTAAGGGTTCAAACAAGTCATTTGAAAAGATAATGCAATGTAACAAATCTTTAAGCGTGGGTTGTATTTTAATATGACTTACAATATTCTCTCCCTATCGTCAACAGACAAACTCATCATCTGGCTTCAGTTGTTCTTCAGGATAGCGCCCAAGAAGTGAGTTACGATATTTCTTTTAATTACCACAACACGATTTTCGAAAGTTCGAAATTTCTCTAATGTTGCGATATTACAAATAAAAATTAAGTTTCTTCGCACACGAATGTAAGGCCAATTGTTATTGGCATGACAGGCGTAGGTCCTCACCTCTAACCTGTTTTCGACTTCTTGATTTTAAATTTGACTGGGGCGGGTGGGAGAAATCGACGTAGGACAGAAGTCGCTGGGAACTACCTCCACATCATTCTGTTACATTCGATGTTTCCGTGGTGCTGAATGATATACGTTGATTGTTCTCCAAAGAATTCTGGCAAGGTACGAGAGACGCCGCAGTTCCGTGGCCAACCTGCTCCTGTTACAAAATTTGGCGGCTGCCACGTCAACAGGAACTGATCCTGACAGGTACCCGCCTCATCACTGTCACGAGCTGCAGCCGTGACATACAGGCTGCTGTAACTAAGAGCAACTCTCCTGCACTGCCTGAGGCTCTAGATGTAGATGTTTTTGCTATGCTGAGTGTTTCAAGTAACTGCATGATAATATTTTCCACGCCAGTATAGATCCTGTGATTGAAAAGTAGTTCTAATCTCGTATTGCTTGGCTTTTGCCGCCAGTCGTATATATACTTCTCTTTTTTTTTTTTTGCATCTCAAATATCTATTTATGCATGCAAACTGCTAGTCACTGCGGGGCAAATAAAGCAAACTGTGGATCCCTGGCCAAAAGTGCGGTAGGGCAGATTATTTTGATAGCGAACCCCTGCTCTCAATGCCCAGTGATGTACGATATGATTTTCGTTTCTTTCAAAGCATGTCCCGCCTGCTAATCCACCAGCCTCAGTTAGCAGTATTGGTAGACTGAGATACTTTAGTCTGGAGATTTGAAAGTGCGCTGTGTCCATCGTCAGGACTGTCAGACCCTGGATTCGGACCACACATTACTACGAGGTGAAGAGCGATGTTTGGCTCCCATGGGGAAGCTGACTAGAATCAATTACAGCCCATAAAGAAATGTAATGACTGAAAAATAAGTTTATCGAAGGAAACAATAATCAAGACAACGGCATCAAAATGAGAGTCGGACAATTCTCTTTTTCTTTGTCATCAAGTCCTCCACCAGAGAAGTCCATCCAGATCGTTATCGCTCTGTCCATGAAGAGGGGAGTGATGTGTGTTCCCCTAACTGGCTAAAGGCTGACTGCTTTCCGTCACTTTTCCTCTCTGCCCGTCAAGTTTTTTTGTCTTAAAATCGATCTGTGCATCTGTTACTCCATTTTCTATGTTCTTGGATTGATTTTTGTGTCTGCGCCCTTTTTCTTCTTTTACTAGACCATTTTATTTCTACTGCCACATCTGCACCATATTGCCATTACTTATATTTTATATCTGTGCGTCAGCAGTGTCGACTTATTTCTCATTCGTTTTTGTGCAATCACTCCAGAAAGTTTTGATGTTGAGCTGTCACCAAAGATAATCTACTGTCTTTATTGTCAGCCAGCTTCGTACGCAGTAAAATTTTTTATGGCTGTCAATATGCATCTGCATGAAGCGAAGTACAATATTTCTGTCTACGAACGTTAGTCCACATCATTAAATTGTGAGTTGATGTCATAACTTACATCTGCTTTTCAAATAGTAAATATTGAATATTCGAACACTCCATGCAATGACAAGGCTGCAGACCGCATCTGTTCTGATGGCCTTCGCCAACACCACCGGGGCACACAATGAACTCTTTGCTTTTATTATGTCTGTATGCTTTTGTTTTCTGTAAATCTTTTGAACCTGCATTTGATGGTGGGGCCAATCAATCAATCAATCAATCAATCAATCAATCAATCAATCAATCAATCAATCCATCCATCCATCCATCCATCAATCAATCTCATCATCAACTCTGCGCGAAAACGCTCATCCTGACATGACGAATACGTCTGCTTACGTGTAACCATGGCAACGATCGTCATTCTCAAGTTCTAACGGTTGGTACCTTCTACTCTTATTGGGTTATCGAGGAAGCTGAGACACACGAATCTTAGCATCAACCTGGTAACTGTAGTAGTGACTGCTGTGACCGTTACACTGAGCTGCTCTTGTCTAATAAATACTCTGCTTGAAGCACCTGCTTTACTTGCACTTCACATGATGTTTATATACCTCGACCATACTAGCGGTACTTTCCTCTCTACTAACTATCGCTTATCACTAATACAGAGCTTAATTTCTTATATATATGCACATGGCTAAAATTAATCTGTTTTGACTTAATTTGTCTTTTTTGGTGTTGCGTTCATCCTTGACCATATATTTGCAGGCGCCTTGCTTATGTGGGCATGATTATCACTGCTATTACTATGATTGTTATATTTGTTGGTGTTTGTTGCTGTTGTCATTCATTATTGGAGTATGATAGTAATGTAAAATAAGTACACACAGAAGTATACGAGAGGGACTTCCGAGTATACTATTATATACATTTAACTATTACACCTGATACTACACTTTAAATGTACAAGAGATCTTTAGGAGTATAGAATACTGACGCCCAATCATTTGAAACAATGTTTAACTCTGCTTCTATACTTCAATATCGACCCTCCCCCCCCAAAAAAAAAGACAACAACAACATATCTAGCGAAAACAGGAAAAAGAAGAAGCTCTATAGTCATTTTTCTGGATGAACTGAGGGCGGGGACGGGAGAGATGGGAAAAATAATAATATGCACTTCTGTACTGTGCAGTCGCTTTCGACTATTTCACTACAATCTTTGTGGTCTGGTCACTCTCACCGCAGTGATCAGCGCCGGATGTCCATCATGAGGCGGTTGTCAACAGCAGTAGCACGCAACAGCATCCTCGTCCCTGGCGGTGCCTCCCCGGTCTCCCTACGACGACTGTCGGACGCCATGCTGACATCTCTGTCTCGCATGCCCAGCCTGGAGAAGCCGTCTCCCCACGTTAAGAAGCGTTTTTCTCCGTCACCATCAATCATCAGGTAGCTGAGGTCACAAAAGTAGCTTTACTTACAGGACATCGCTGATCAATGGGAAATGTCATCAAAGTGTTAGCTAGCAACAGAAAGAGAACTTGAAAACATTTTTAATGTCTGAAGGCCATCCCAGCCATTGTCTCAGTTACAGGGTGAACTGAAGTAATAAACCTCATACTCAACTCACCCATTTATCCGCTCACCACACACTCACTCACACACACACACACACACGCACACACACACACACACACACACACACACACACACACACACATCTGTTGCACGTTCCTGAGGTGAGAGATTCTCAGCGGCAGTGCAGACACGTCTATCATGTGGGTCAAGCGTTACTCATTATTTTTTTTTTTAAAGTATGAACATGATCAAAGTGTAGGGTTCATTGCGGCGTGTACGCCAGTATTTAAATTATGTGGCGATTGTGTGAAATCCTCCAAACATGGTGTTGGAAGAAAGATTGAATTACACTTGTGTACGAGTGTTCGTCCTCGATGTTAGCCTGACGTAGTAAACAGAAGTACCGCTGACACAGAGTTAGAATGGCAGAAAAGAAATACCCATGCTATTTCAGACCAATTTAGACCTCATTGCCAGCTCAAATATCGCTGCCAACATTTGTCATCCAGCGACAATGATGATAGTCGTAGTACCGCCAGACCAGTGACAAGACATGTCAGTATGACTGGCTGACTAGATGAAACAATATATAGGATGTGCTGGCAGAACATAATGATAAAACACACAGGTGAGCTACTACAGCTGATGTACAACAGATGAAATGCGAAGTGACAGAACTTACTGACACTGTTATATAGTGGCTAGAGAAGGTTAGAGGTCGCATTTTGGAAGTAGAAAATATAATGACTGCGACAACAACAACAAAAATGAAGATAGAGGCAGGACCAGACACAAAAACTATGTTAGGGATCATGAAAACTACACTAGTGATCATGAAAACCAAACACGTAGAGTGAAATGAATGATATGGAGCAGTATTCAAGATAGAATCGCCAGGTGTGTTAAGCACAGGTAGCTTCTATAGAAACAAATGACTGTGTCAAGAAAGTGTGCTGCGTTTTCTCAGACCTCCGCGGAGGATATTGAGGCTGGACACCGAACAGGAAAATTAATGAGTAATGAGTTGTTCAGTTTATGTAATTGTCGATCTTGTGCGCGCTTGCCTGTGTCTTCATGCAATTATTCACTGTGCAGGCAAATCAACAAGAACCGTTTGCTGGTAGAAGCCGACGTGAAACGTGGTCGCTCTAACAGTCTGTTTCCCTGGGTGGGTACAGGCCGTAGCGACCCACCCGCCCCTGTCTACCGCCCCAACGCTCGTGCCTCTAGCTCCTTCGGATCCGGGGACGGGTAAGTTTAAGAGAAAAAAAAAGAAATACAAAAATAAAAGTCTGCACATTGATTCAAAAACTCAAGTTCCAAGCATTCAAACAGTCGACCCCAAGTAGGAACCTTTTGACACACCCCTCGCCTTGCCCTGAAAACAGGCTTCAAGGACCGGAAACAGCGTCACTGTTAGGAACCACTTCACACATTAGGCTCCTACTTATGGATACTAGTGACTGTAATAAAGTAAAGCCTAGAACCCAGCATGATCACGTGCTATCAATACGGTGTCCATGCTCCGTCCTGTGACGTGTACTACATAAGGTGTGGCGTTCCTACATCTCTCTTTCACCCTTCCTTTCTGACATTTTGTATGTTCCTTTCGAAACTACATCATCAGTTTTATGCTACTGTGTCGACAAACAACCAAGCGAGGCGTGTTTATAAGAAAGTGTCTCTGCAGATGCTGCGTACTGGGTAGGCCTTGACAAAAGCTGGTCCACCCTCACTGATGCAATATTTCAAACCATATGCTGCAAGCAATATTTCTATTGTCACCATATAACAACCCATATGGCATACATACAAAGATGTACGGCATCCATCAAGCCAACCGTCCTTCGACACACACACACACACACACCACACCACACTTCGCACATGCAGATGCCACGCAGGTAGAGTCGATAAGATTTTGCGGTGACGCACAGAACAGTCGTAACAGCCTCACGCCCCCTCCTTGAACCCTTACTGCCCACGGCGTTGTTGTCGTTATCGCTGAATACATCAGCCTTGCGTCACTCTACAGGACACAGCTGTTACATTACCCGCAGCTAGTTTCAGCCGCGTGTATCTGAGTCACATATTGCATTTGTTAACAACGGGCTGCTGTGGTGTGTTGCTGTTTACTTAAGCTGACACACGCAGTACCAAGTCTCGTGATGGTTCTTTTATGTAAGCATCGCAAAAGAGAATTTAGACGACTGGTGCTAAAGATCTTAATGATTAATGTGTGCCTCTCTCAGGGATTATGAGTAGTGCACCCCTCATCTCTCAGACCTAACAAATAATGCATACCTCTAACAGACGTAATGTGAACATTTGACTCAGACGTAATGAGTAATGCAGACGTAATGTTAACCACTAACTTTCAGGCGTAATGAGTAATGCATACCTCTGTCTCTCAGACACACACGTCCCTTGGCTAGAGTGGAAAGTATGCCTACCCCCTCCTCCATGTACACTGGGAACAGTATAGCAAACGACACGATGCACAGCGACACCAAAGTCGCCAACCTGTCCAAGCGGAACGGCTCCGTCCCCACCATCAAAACATATTCCCTCCCTCCAGGCATCACTAAAGGCCAACGTGTTGCCTTCAACAATGACGTCAACCGAAACCTTCCCAACGGAGGTGCTGTCAACAGCACCCACACCCCCACCGCCACCGCGGTATCCAGCGACGTTGGAAACAGCCGCAACGGCAGCATGGTGTCTTTCTCGAACACAGCCGCTTATGCCCAAGCCATCCCCGAAGAGATGTCACCGGGCGAGACCAGTTTGGATGTAAACAAAGGGGACCTATCATGCCACCCGAGTGACAAAAGTCTGACCCTACCTGACGAGTACGAAAGTGATGACGGAAGGCAGTACGAGCTTCTGGCGCTGCCCATATTTCCACCGGAAGAAGGAAGCTCTGACAGTTCCGATTCCGACTCCAGTTCTGATCTAGACTCCTCGAGGGACGACCTGGGTGGGATTGAGTCTTTCTTTGGACTTGCTTCCACGGGGTCTTCCGGGGGCTCCTCGGATGGGAGCTCCTCAGATGACGAGGATGACTCCTTCCATGAGCAGCAACGCCTGCAGGACGAGTTGCGGTCAGAATTGCATGAAATCATTTTGTCCAACATCGCCAACGACCCTACTCGGAGGAACTCTTTGACTAGCGTCTGACACAGCTGTCTGACATCTGGACGTACGAGAAGTAGACACGAGTGCGCAGTCCATGCTGATTTTTCACCAACCGCTGTATGAATGTGATGGCTTATAGCCAACGTTCTGCTGGCCAATGAAAATCTTTTGGATGAAATTTTATCTTAAAAATTTACTTTTCGCGACCATTTTATATATTCTGTGACAAGAAGCTGTGATACAATCAGACTTCACTTTCTGTTTCCTTATACTTGCCAGTCAACGTGCCGTGACTTCGAGCTTTGACGTTTCAGCTCAGTTATCGCTGTCATTCGGGTCACATATCAGGGCACTCATTTAAATATCCGATTTAAGGGCAGATAAATGTTTAGGTTCCTCGTGCTCAGCATACGTTATTGCACTGCTTCTATGACAGCAGTGAGATAATGAGGAGACTGGGGCTGATGTGAAATGTTAATGTTATGATGCTGTGAGTGTTTCCTTACATATTTTAAAAGCAAGTTCCCTGGAGATAAATTCTGATAATAAACTTGCCTTCAAGGTTTGCCATCATGATGGTTTAATGTGCGTGAGAGAGGGAGAAACGTACCTGTCACTTTGAGGATTGAGAGAGAATTACTGTTGACATCAACTGTATATTAAAACCATTAAGCCGTTCTTCTCTCTGTTTCATTGATGGTCCTCAGATCAGTTTCAAGGAAGCTATCTTTGTTATGCATACTAAATATGTCTGTTTGCATGCGTTCCAAATTAGTCATACTTTGCACACATGCTTCTTTTGTTTTATAAATCCAGAAAGAAAAATGAACCCATCAAAAAGCCCTGAAAATTTCTGTGCTGATGCATTTCTCGATCATTTAAGCTGAAGGTTGCAAACTGCTAACAAAAAAATAAATAAACCAAATTTTGAAAAGGTATTCAGGTAGATGTAAATGCAATTTGCCTGAATTAATTTGTGTGGCAATTTCTGCCAAACAATATTTTTTTTATTTGATAGGAGAACACCATTTGCAGAGGGAAAACCTACAAAATCGGTCCACCTTTGATGACAAAATTTGTCGCCATTTTCACATGCTCAGCAGGCCTGGTTAAGAGGGGTATTGTACCCCAAACACACACACACATTCTCAAGCCCCATGCTTACTTCAAGCGTACTTTGAAAGATTCATCAAAATATCCTATTTAAAAACTTTATTCTTTATTGTTACTTGTTGTAAGGAAATACTACAGTATAACACTAGTTACTTTAATTCAAAGGCAACTAACTTCCAAAACAGGAAACAATGAAATTTATAAAACCTGCTTCTTTGAACTTGCTTATGCACATCCATTTCTCTCTCTCTCGTACGTGCACTCACTCCTTCAAACACACACCCTGCTCCCCCACCACCCACCCACACTCTTGGCACTTCAACTGTCTCACCTTGTCCAATATTTTGCACATAATGGTAGATCACTCATAAGCAGGAGTGCCAGCAATACCCACATTTGCACACCCATGTGCTTTAAAAACAATTATGTAGAAACATGTCCTCACAGAAGGAAAAATAATTTTCCATAAAAATATGCCATTGATCATATGACCAAGCATCTATATTGGCTGTTCCCATGAGGCATATTTGTGGTGGATTTAGGTAACATAAATAACAACCATGTTAATTGTTAAGCTTGTACAAAGGATAAAATTTATATTTTGAAAATGATTGTTATTGAAGTAAACAAAGGAAAAATAAAACAAGTAATGATTGCAACTGAAATGCTAGAAACAAACTCTATAATAAGGAATTAAAGTATTTGAGCACTGCTTGTATATACAGACATCAATGACTGCCATATTCCCCACAACAAAAATCTCTTTAGTTTATCCTCACCAGCATTAAATGGGAAAAATGTACAAATACAAAAAAAGCATGTGGCTGATAGCAAACAGCTATAAAATCAAACATGCACAGGTTTATTCCTAATCTAAAAGATATTTAGTGACAGCAGAGTCAACATGGAAATATTTGATACTGCATCTGTTATATGCACATGGAAATCTTCAGATCCCTTATGAAAAAATGATGGATTTAAATATTTTTTAGGTCTTTCCCCATCAGTTAAATGGATATCTCTTGACACAAAATGATTGCCATCGCAGATATGGAACAGATAAGAAATAAATTACACCTAACCCCCTCCCCCCTTCTGGGTCACCTGAATGTGTACTTTAATTCCTTGAAAAGTTCCTATCATACTATTCTTTATACAATCATATTGTCTGAGAGCAACAATAATGAAGCACAAATTGAAAACAAGTTATTTCAGGTCATTTATCTGGTTGTTATTGGCTTAGTTGTTTGCATCTGCTTTAATGCTTAATTTTTCTTTTGTTGTTTTAGCAAGAAAAAAATATAAATGTAATTCATTTCCAAATTTATGTTAATAACATACAAGTAAGTAACCAAGCAACATATTTATAAAATATTACATGTGGATTTTAAGATTGTTCTCCAAAACAACACAACAATACTTGAAAACTCTACATCAGACCTTCCTTGGATTTCAAATTCTAGGGACCTTTAAATTAAAGTTTAATAAAATATAGGGTTGAAAAGTGTAAGTTCTTAAGAACATTACAAAGCAGTTAGAGCAAAAAAAGTCAAAATTATTGACACAACCTGTTCTAAATCTGTGTACACACATGCACAGCAAAACTACTTGCGAAGAATAGTTGCAAATAATTGTTGGTGACGAAACCCTCTCTAATTTAATAAGATTAAAATTGAACTGATGCGGTATTAATGATGATACTGTACAAAAACATTTCATACAAACATGCACTGCCTTTGTTATCATGATCTTAAACTGGAATAATGCATAATATTGCATTAGCATGAACACAAACATTTATGCTCTTGTATGACTTTAGAAGTCCCTAAGCAAAAAGGAGCAATAACAACTGCATTTCACATGCTGCTTACCTCATGCAATTACTTTTTTTCTTCTTTTGGACCACAGGGGGTAGGGTGGCTAACTTTTCCATCTCATATAGGAAGCATTCATCTTTTTCAAAGAAAATTCACTTGAATGAGCCACAAACAAAATTATATTTAATGCATTAGCTTTGAAAGACTTTTATAGGACTGGTTTACTCTATCACACACACACACACACACACATGGCCACTGTTCTCTCCTGTAAAAATCCATTAATGTGCTATTTAGGTCTTGGAAAGATATCAACGAGACAAATGTGAAGTGCAACTTTAGAAACGTCTTTACCTATGTGCTACTTGAAATTTGAAAACCTCTCCAGGAAATATAACAAATAAGCAGATTGTGTGGCAAAACAAGGCATTTTGAAGACTGAAAAAAAGTGTGTGCAAATGAGATATCCACAATCAGTAAACTATTTTTTTCTAATTTTGGCCCTCACCATGTCTTGAATATCACATAGAACTTGATACCATCATTATTTTATTAAGGAAACCTCTGCAACCTGCAGTTTTCAATACTAGGCAGACCTAATTTTTAAAAAAAATAAAGAAAATTGCTCTTTTTAGCATTGGAAGCACCATCTCGTATAGCGCGTGCACACACACACACACACACCTTTTCTTGCCACTTTCTTCTGCACTTCAGCTTTCTCACTCTGCGCTGGCAGTTAAAGATGAACCCAACATGGGACTTATCAAAAACTAACCTCCCACTTTCCTTTTACAAATAAAGATGCCCTTAGATACATGTAGAAGTTCTGTCTACCTCACAAACTTTCTTATTTGCAGAGCACACTGATCACAGAGAGGATTTGTCAACTGCTTCCTCAAACGGAAATTTTTCTGACAAGATGATGGGTTATAACAGCATCAAATAGACAATCAAATTCTCCTCTGGAATTTCACTCCACTTGAAGTTCAATCCAGCACATCAGTTTGTCATTAGCATTTGGTTGTCACTCCATTCACATCTAACCCCAATCTGACTTTTGACGACTCTTGATGGAAATCAATTGCAGGGTGTGCCAGGTGGTGTTCATTTCAGCTGATGAATGGAATAACATTTTCTACTCACTCTCCTTTACAAAGGTTCAACTTTCATCTGAACACACAAGGCCATGTACAGCAATCAGTTGCCGTTGACAGCTGGTGGTCGTGAAGGTATAAGAGAAGAAAAGAACGTTGTGAACATGCGGAAGAGGACTTCTGTTGTTGATGGGATTTCATTCTGCGGCAGCTCTGCATGTGTTCCAGATGTTTCATTCTCAGCAGCCTCTGTTGTAGAACCTTCCCCTGCTGGTCTAGCAGCACCCTGTGTAAATCAAAAGAAAATGACATTTTCAGCCAAAGTCTGGCAACCACAACTCTAACTCTGTATCCCTGTTTAAACCTGCTTACATGCTTAATTTACCCATTTCAAAATGTCACAACTCTTTGCTTTTCTTGATGCTGGAAATAAGCAAATTGATATTTTTCTACTGTTTACAAAATGCAGTGGTATCCCAAGACAAACACACTCTTCTTACAAGCAGCAGGCTAACAAGTCCTCCACAAAAATATATACTGAACCAAACGATCTCTCTCTTATAACTCCTCCATAAACACATTGAAGCAACCTATAGCCAAGGCTTACAAAACAAATTTGACAGAACCAGCTTTATACTGTCTGATATACATTGTCCCAAGAAAATGTTT
Source organism: Marisa cornuarietis (assembly GCA_004794655.1). NCBI lineage: Eukaryota > Metazoa > Mollusca > Gastropoda > Architaenioglossa > Ampullariidae > Marisa > Marisa cornuarietis. The sequence continues at coordinate 17,597,385 of SMMW01000003.1, read as the reverse complement.
TTACTGACCTGAGCATCATCTTGTCTTATAGGATCCTCGGTCTGCACTTCATTTTGCTGTCTTTCTCTAGGCAAGGGCTGCTGTTGCTGAGGTTCAGCTGGTGCCTGAGGGACTCTTTGTTGCTGCTGTTGTTGATTATTCAACCAACCATTTTGTAACCTACACCCATGAATTAGAAACAAAAATCACTTATTGGAATTAGTGACATACAAACAATTTAGAAAAAAAATGTTTAGCACAATTTTTAAGTATTCAAAGTAACTTATTTAGTTATGTACTAAGTTACTTGACTCTGCAAGGTATCATCAATTCCAAAGCCCTTAACTCTGGGAAAATTTCAACAATAGAAAGTTAAAGCATGGTAGTGCTTTAAACAAAAGTACAGAATTAAAAATATCTTTTCAGAAACACATTATGGGTTAAAAAAAATTTGGCAAAAGTACAGTAAAGTGCAATAAACTCACATGTAGATAAAAAGAAATCCAAGGGACACAGCAACAAATCGTGTTGCAGAGGAATAAAAGTACACAATACTGAGCAAGACCAAAAATCGAAAGAAGACATAGAGGTAGTCCAGCCAGTCTCTGTGTTCAAGTTCTTCCTCATCCTCTTCAAGGCCTCCTTGTGCATTCATGCGCATGTTCTGATTGGGCTGTCCATTATTTACATCATTACGGTTAGCTGGCTGCTCTGGAACTGGGGCTGCAGAAGGGTGTGTTTGAGGTGCCACATAGGGCTGGTACCCATAGCTAAACGTAAGGACGGAAAAACGAAAAACATGAATAAAAACCTATAGTGACACGTATATCCTTTGTTTTAAAAATGTTTGGCATATTTCACATTCTTTTGGCTCCTTATTTCCCAATATAATACTACAGGACAGGATACTCACTTCAAATAAATCTCTACAACTCTAGCAAGTGTAGCTCTCAGGACTAGGCCAATGCTAGTGAGTTTAAAAACTAAACCTTTAGCAAGGGCAAACAGCCAGAAAACTCACTACTGCATGTAGTTGGCCATGTACTGGGAATACATCTCCTGCATCCAGGCCAGCTGCTCTGGAGTGTATGTAAATCCCGGCAAACCCATCATAGGCATACCTTCTACTCCCAGCATGCCAGGAATGGCCACTGCTGGGTTTGCACTGCAAGCAGAAAAATTTCATTTTTCTAATTAGTATTTTCATATTTTTCAAATAAAAGAGAAAAGTGCTCGGGTTAAGTAATTAAAAAGACAAGTTAAAGTTTATCTCCAATTTAACTTACCCAGCATTTGGCAAATCTGGGCTAGATGTACTCTGTGACTGAAATGAACGGTAACGCAACCCATCCATATCATATGTGGAACTGCTAGAGGAAGAGGACGAAGAACCAGAAACTGTTGCGGAACCAGTAGATTCTTGTTTCTGCACATAAGACAGCACAGTTTTGATGCAGTATGCCTTTGACGATGAAATCCTTTATACTACGTAGATGCATTATGATGCTTGAAAGGCTATACACTCTAACTTCTACAGTCTTTTCTCTTAGGAATAATTTACTTGTCAATGGGATTCTTTTCTTCATGTACCACACCATTTTTAAAATGTCACATCTGGAAATGTCAGCAAGTCATATGCAAAGACCCTACCTTTTCTACTAACAGAAGACATTTTTAAATAAGCCCACAACTTATTCATTATGTAAACTCTAATTAACCAACCATTCTTATAGGCTTTTGTGTATCTTGTAGTTGATGAACTTCATGTTTCTCTCACATGCACATTTTCTCCGTCTCCAATTCTCATTCTCTCTTACATTCACACACTAGCTCTATGTGTAAGTAAATATATATCTGTAGTCATATATTATAAGTTGTATCTGCACATATTCCATATAAGAGTGTGACAAAGTATATCATTTTACCATGTCAGTGACACTGCTTTGAGCTGGGGAAGGTTGTAAGAGAGCATCTACACTTGGACTACACACAAGGTGAACAGTGTGCCTTGAGTTTTCAGAATCATACTGCAATTTAAAAAATATAAATAAATACAGTTTTTATTTATAAACAAAATAAATAAATTAGCACCATATACCACCCTTATGAGCAAGCTAATGATGCTTTACAAATAATAATTATGAAAATAATGATTGGGAGAAATTGAAAAAAGCAACTAAAACAACAGGAAAGAAAAGGGGATAAAGCCAGGCGGGGAGGGGGACTGAACTGATGTTTTATGCAGAGCCAGCAACTAAGGCTATATCACAGCAACGCAGCCAGCCCTGTAAACAGATGCCACATGCAGAGAGAGAATCGCATGCCCTAGACGATAGATGAACCCAGGACAGCTAACCCTCACTGTACTGGTGATAGGTGCTAACCGTGCGTTACCGGAGCGCCCTGGATAAAGCCAGGAACGGGAAAAAAGCGTAGCGTTGTCTGATTAACAATTGACTAAACACAGTACTCCATTATCAAACAAATATATGAAATCAAAATAAATGTATAAATTATGGAAAAGGAATCCTGTAAAAGAAGAAAATAGATGACCAGAGTTGTCTGTGCAGGTTTCACCGTCAGAAATTTAGACACAATAGCAATGTTACAATATCCCGTTGATATTGTATTGGATGTTCCATCCAGAACTAGCACTATTTTCAATACATGCATGACTGCAGTTAATCCTAGGTGTAGTTACTGTAATACTAATAAACTTATAATTATCATTTTTAATGTAAAACTGGTCTAATTATCTATTAATTTTAAGGTTACATCATGTATTTATTAAATGTAAAGAAATTTATCGAACTGAATAAGTGTAGTATTACTTAAGTTTCTAAAGCATGCAATATGCTCATAAAGTAAAGCTGCTTTGCCAATATTACAGTAGTGGCTACACTATTAGTCCCAACATCTGCTGATGTTCTCATAGTTGTACCTCAATAAGGACAGCCAGAAATGGTACAACAAAAACTATGCACTATTAAAATAGATAGCACAATTTCAAAATCTTCATGTGAAATCACATTCTCACTCTCTTGCACTCCATGCAACTGTCAAGAATAAACCAACGGGAAATTACACTAGAAAATGGTCAGGGAGTGGCCCAAGAAACTCAGGACAGACTGACTGATTTACTCGCATAATCAAGCTTCCACAATTACATTCCAATTTCAAATTGCTTTAGAGCAGCTTAGTCCTTCTAGTTCCCTTCATTCATGTAATTAGAAAATAAAACCGCAAAATGAATCCTATAGACCAGGGGTGGGCAAAGTACGGCGCGTGGACATCTTTGGACCGGCCCGTCTGCCAAAATGTGAAGTGCACTTGTTCTCAATTTTTTAAAAATTCAGCCTAGGTTAATTTGATTGAAATTTAATTTATAAAGTACAACAATGCTAGAAATCAGCAATCTGTAACACAGCCTTCTAAGGAAAAGCTGGTTTTAAATTTTTATCATGAGCAAATTCAAAAAGCTTCATTTTACACATTTCATTTTACGCCATTATGTACTCATTTGGTGTCTATTCCATGTTCACTAGGTTTGTTGATTAGTCACCTGAGGGGGGAGGTTTTGGTAATCTACCGGCCAGCCGCTTAGCTTGGAATTTTGGGACTGACCTGCAAAAATAAAACTTTGCCCACCCCTGCTATAGAGGCTTTACAACTGCTCTAGTATAAGAGGCAATTACCACGAAACATATCCTTACCCATGATGCACTAATAATAAATGCAAATTTTGTAGAGTGCATAACTAACACTTATAAGGAGCATCCTCTTAGCGCTTGAGACAAGAACATATGAAGAAATGGAGGGATGAGCAACAGTACTGATGACTAATAAAAGACAAATATAGAAAACGCATCAGGTAACAAGAACTAAGAGTGTCGTGATTCAGCAGAGGAGATGAGTAGGGAGGTAGCAGTAAATGGAAAAAAAGAGGGGCGTGGGTGAAAAAGAAGTATTCTGTGGACTGTTGTTAGGACTAATGCTTAAGGAAGAGGTGTGTTTTCAATGCACATTTAAAAGATTTAATGGTGGATTGGTGGTGGATATGGAAGGGGAGAGAGAGCTCCTCTGTTCCAGAGTTCCATGTATTGTGGGAAAGTTTCAGCATATAGCCCGGCTGAAATTTCACTTGCTTAAACTTTCTTCTAATGATTCACCTTGTTGCGGCCCTATGCTCCTTGAGGTGTAACAAGGAATAAACTAATCATTCACTTGCACATTCATAATCCGAGTTGTCACATACCTGTCTTAAAACCTCCTTTAATGTGAGGTGATCTGCCAATAACTGGCCAGAGTAGATCAACTTTTGCTGATGGTGTTTCTGTTAAGAAATACAAAGCATCTGTTAAGCTGATTAACTTGGCGATTGCAAGGACCATAATTTTTATTTTGTACTCCTTTTTTTCATTTTTTTTACCGAGAATTCATCAAACATTTCTTGTTCTAAAATTTCTAGAAGTAGAAGCCATAAACTATAATATGATGTTACTAAAATAGTTTTTAAACATCAGTTTTTACTTTTAGAATAAGATATATCTATACATGTATGTTTCCCCAAAAATATGACTGGGTTTTATATTAATTTTTGCTCCAAATGAGGTATTAGGGCTTATTTTCAGGGAATGTCACTTTTTTCCATCTACAAAAATCTACATTTACTCTAATAGTCATGTCATCTTCTGGTACATCGTCATAACTCACAAGCATTAGGGGTAGGACATGAGCATCCTCAAAAATCATTCTAGTAATCCAGGGCTTATTTTCGGGTGCGTGTTTATATAGCGATAATCAAGTTCCACATAGAGTTTGGTCAGGTTCAGGCATACGAATTCTTCAAGATGCAACATGTGACACTATTAAGAATTTCTTACACTGTTACAGACTTACCGGTTTGCTTGGATAAACATTTTCAAGATGCTGTTTGAGTTTTCTGATGGTCCATCCTAAAACGCATTCCACTGTTTGGTCTGCAATTCGCTGGTTCGCGGCTTTTACAACTAAGGTGACGGGAACTTCAGCAGGCAGATCCATAATAAATGGCTTGCATATAATACAAAGGGATCCACCTTCAAGGGCTGCCCAGAATTTCTTAAATGAAGGAAAACTTGGAACCAGCGGAACCAGCAGAAAGTTACCAAGGTTATGAACGTTAGTTCTCTGAAGAATGCTTATCTAATACCTTTCTGAAAACTTCTTCTGAGGGTGCGTTGTTGTTATGACAAGAAATATTTTTCAACGTACATCCACAGTGCAGAAATCATGAGAACATAAATCACTTTCCAGGTAAGACTTCCCCGATTTCGATGTTTTTCAATCTTTTACTACCCCAGCCCACAGCAGCCTCCATAATAAATAGAACACGTCATCTAACTAGGCGATAGTTGATTGGACGTTATCTTTTGTTATCTACTTTCCAGTTTAATAATTTTTACCTTATTTTTATATTAGTAACTAGTTTTGTGAGTAAAAAATGTACCTTTGATGTATTTATATTTCGTATAATAACTATTTAAGTGAGATACGGAAATTGACGAGCACTGCCGAAGTAGAACGAGTATGTGTTACGTACACACGAGCACGTGTAAGAGACTTAGATTTTGATGTATAACGTGTAATCTATCTCCGTTAATTTTGACTATTTGGTAATCAGCTGAATAAAAAAGATTAAGAAAAATAAACAAATACACGATCACTGTAACAAGCCCCGATGTTTCACACTGACCCACCGTCTCATTGTAGTCAGTTCATGCGAAGGGATTTTTAATAAGACGCAGACACTGTGCGGTGTTGATGAACGGGTGTCTTCTACGGTGTCTGGATGGATTAGCAGACATTTTCATGGTTTTTTGTTCTCGAAAACAGCGCATAATAAAGCGTGAGGTATATGTGTGTTTGCTTTTTCATGTTATTTTAATTATGTATTTGTCCTTTCTATTTTTTATTGCTGTATTTTTGTTGATATTACACGTTTAGTTATTTTTTAGGAGACGAACAGACACACGCAGTGCTATCGAACGAAAAGTGAGCAAATGTGCTCCATTAATCTTCGACAGTTGATCAGACACTCGTTCAAGTTGAAATTAGACGTTTAGTTATTCCTTAGCAGACGATCAAACACCCCCTCGCACAGTCCTATCAAACGAACAGTGAGCCAGAACGTTTCATTATTCTCAAACAATCGATCAGACGCTTGTTCACGCTGGTATACTTTTTTTTCCAAAGAAGTGTAAGCCTATGTGTGTTCCATTATTCTCAAACACACTATCCACAGAGTCCCCGGACATCACGGCTATTAGAAAATGACGGTCACGAACTGTGATCTTAAGCGTAGTGCGCGAGTTTTTAATTTTTTGTGGAGCAGTGGTAAATTTCTTAGTTCAAGCACGTGGTTTAAGGAAATGCAGTTTTATTTAATATATTCGGTATCATAAAATTTGTAGTGTAATTTGTTACCTAGTTACTGTTTCAACTTCAGCAAGCAGTTGATATTAGCTGTGCAGGTCTTATTAAATGCTATATAGTTGTATGTTCTATGCCTTACAGTGCTTACACAGTCAATATAGAGTGATGCAAGAAAGCTACTTTTCTTTTAATCATGATTTTACGGTTGGTTTTAACATTACCGACTTTTCTGTTTTGTCTATATACAGTACTTAATATTTTAATGCAATTTTGGACTGTTTTTGTCTAATAGATAATAATTAGGGTGTTTGTATAGTGTGGAATCCCGAAGTGGTCAGGCATTCCATGCTTCTCATTAACAGGCTAAGCACAAGAAATAAACCACCGCCACCACCACCCCACCTAAAACAAATGTGGTGGAAGCTTCATGGAAACTTTAGTACTCTCTTACAACACACCACAAACTAGTGGTTCTGAATTTGACCGTAGCACACGTTTTTCTTTCTGGATGTGGCATTGTTTTTGACTGGACTAACTTGTCATGAAACAACAGTAGCTGATAACTTTGCTTAAGTAAACCAACAGTACACCACTGAAGACCTGCAACCGTCTTAATATCAAAAACAATTTACTCAAGAATCAACAATGCTTTAGTTTCGTTCTTCAGCTGCAAAGTGTTTGGTGTTCTGATGTGGATAACACAAGCAATCTTGTTGCTTCATGTCCCAGTCAGTGAGACAGTTTTCTGCAGAAGCCCTTGCGTCCGTGCACACAGTGCATCATGAAAGTAGATTTGTGATCAAACAGGAAAATATAGGGATGGTTGAGATGTTTTAATATACCGAAAGCACTGCAGCAGTAAAACAGAACATTTCGCATTAACTCTGAACCAGCAAATTTTGTTTTAAACTGCAACCAACATGAACATTAAGTCACTTTTTGACCACAAACTTCAAGGAATTGTGTACAAGCCAGTGAAATTAAGAAGGCTATAGAACAGCTCAATCATAAGTGAAGCAGTTTGAAACACTAAATGAAGCACAAATTCAGTGCCTAAAACTTAACACAAACTAAAATTCAGCTCTTGTCTTGAGTACAAATGTTTTTTACCTGCTGTAATGTGCATATTCAATGCATACAAGAAGTAATTATCTTTTCCTTTTTACTGATCAGATTTCTCTACTGTCTTCAGAAAACCCACTAATTTTTTACTTTGACATTGCATACTAGGTCATTTAAAAACAGAATATGAAATATTCCTATTGATAATTTGTCAAGGGACAAGATTGTGTGAATCTAAAAGACATAACAGAGACAGGAAAAGAAGTGTTATCTCCAGGCAGTAAAGACAATAAGACAGTAAAGTGCCTTGGCAGAAACATGATTTTGCCATAAAATCTAACTTTATTTTCAATTTACACATTTATCTTGCAAGACAGGAGTCAGCATTTGACTGTACCAATTCTGGCACAAGACTACTTATAGTCCCACAACTCGGGAAACTGCATGCTACAGGAATCTCATTTGGGAATGACACCTGTCAGAACACCTGGCTACTTTCTGGTAATGTTCTCCAACAGATTAGTTACCCAAGATTTCTAAAGATTTTTTGTTGTATTTTATGATGCTAATTTACAGATTCAAAAGGCATAGAATACAGAAGAAAAAAGCAGTCTTTGTCGTATCATGAAAAGGTGGCCAGATATTGTAGATAAATATAGCATTATTTGCAAGCATGAGAAAATAGGTTACAGGCACTTGGCTCTCTATCACAGAAGACAAGAAAATTGCACAAGATAAAAGTTTACACCTTGATAGTTTACACCACAAGCAGCGTGACATATACATAGCTTCAAGAGATGTGGACAAAGTGATTTGCTTCATTGCAAAACTTCAGATATCTGAAAAACTTTTCATGCGACATCACCAGAAGTGAGGTGGCAGAAGATAAAAGTACTATTCTGTTTTCCATAGTGTGGACATTTTCATTGTCATGAATTTGTGCAACACGAGCTTGTGCATGTTCTAACACATTTTGTCACAACCAAAACTACATATAATGACTTCTTTATGGTTATCAACATCACAAAAAATAACAGAATTAAAATGTGCCACTAGTTCTTAATACATTCACTGCCTTATCAAGTCATTAGGATGGCAATGTTGGCCAGATTGTAGCTATAAATTACAGCAAAAGCAATGCATTACTAATGCGAAAGTTTTTGAAAGGCTTTAAAAGAGACAAAAATAAAGCATTTCTGGTTTTTCTCTACTGACACTTGTCGACATCTTTAACTTTCTATGACTGTGCATTACTATCCTTTGAGTCAATCATGCATCAAATTTCTCATGTTTCTAATTAAGTCAAAATGAACACAAAAACAGATTTATGAAGGGCACAAGTTAGAGCATTCTTTAGCTCAATGTGTGCCATACAGATTTAGATTAAAATGAAGGACATAGTGTTGACTAGATGAATCGGTGGTTATTGCATTGTTTGGTGCAACGAACTGAAGGCAGCAGTAAGCAAGTGTTAGCATTACCAGCAAGAGCTTCTTCCTACAAGCAAATGGATTGTGCAGCAACAGTGGCTTGTAACCCAGTCTAATACTCCTCATTCAAACTACAGGAGTGTGAAGCTAAAAGATAACACAAAGGATAAGATAAAATGTACAAAAGTTATCATAGAAGCAGACAGCCAAGTGGTTGAAGCACTGGCTTTCAGGGCCAGAGGCATGAACACCAGCTGGTTCGATACCTGTGTGGTAGATCTGACTCCTTAGAGACCTGGAGAAGGAAAGCCAGTGAGGAAGAAGAGATAGTCACCGCATTGACCTTAATCTGGCCTCAAGGTAACTGCTGTCTCTAACAACTCAATCACCAATGACCAAAAGATTATGGGACTATTATTACCTTTTTACAAAACAATAAAACTGGCACTTGCTGAGAAAAAGCAGGCTTATATTTGCCCATGACATTGTGACAAGAGAAACAGCTACTTGTGTTCTTGCCATCATGAAGCACCGTTTTTTTAATGCAAACAATCAGTCCTGTAAGACAGCAAATGGAAGAGGCTGTTTCAGAATTATAGGTTCAATGGTCATATAATCAGTGATTGATTTCTTTTCCTGCATCTTTTAAGTTGCTCTCCCTACAGCTTCTTTGTAAAAAAGTTCTGTACTTTTCATTCAATACCACTTAGGGTCAAGATCAATTCACTGAGAGGCAAGTTTTGCATTGGGCTAACTTCGACATCTTACTTAAAAGATGGGGAGATCTAGTGGAAAAAACCCAACAAATCAATGCCTCTAAGTGAACTGGATTAATAAATATGTTCTCCAGAGTATTACTGATGGACAGATTTGTTACAAAACAGAAGAATGTCATGCAACATTAGCCAAAGAGATTCCTGTAAAGTTTGAAAAAAAAAATTAAAAAGAAACATTTTAAAAAGTTGATAAAGAAAAAAGTGCATATTTTGTTCAGTACTGTTACATGGAGACAATGGATGCAGGTCAAACATTCAATTGCCAAGAGAAGATTTTAGTGCATTTAATTAATTTACAACTGGACAATTCCTACTTTACTGATTGTACAGAAAGCTGCAATGATATACACTTCTCCTCCTCTTGAAAGCAACCACAAATCTCGTCTTTTATGCCCATACACTCTCATTAAAATACACACACGCAAACAGCAATCTAGCCTTAACAAAAGTTTAAAACTGTTTTGAGCACAGCACAAGTGTAAGCTGCTCCTCGTTCAAATATCATAAGCAGTAATATTCAGACATCAATTCCACAAAAACACTGTTGATCGGAAGCAAAACTGAACTGCTGGCCATTGTGTAAATTGAAAATAATGTCTGCAACACTTGGGGGGGGGGGAAAAAAAGCAGAACAGCCATTTACTAATTCTGTAGAAAAGATGACAAAACTTGCAATAAGCAACTGGGATGATCTACAAAATCTGCCAATGAGGAAGGTATCAGCAGGTGTTCTGGCAGTCAATAGGACTCAGTTTACCCAAGTCTATCGTCAAACAGTGGTCTAGCTTTCCAGCCTCTTCTTCTGATAACATGGCCCTGGCCTTATTATAATCTGCAGCATATGTTTCTTTCACGTTCTGTACAAACTGCACAAGGAGTTTCTGAATGTCTGAAATTTAACAAGCAGAACAAATTTAGTAGCACCATGGACTGGTGCATAGCAGTAGAACATAAGCTACTTAATATATATGTTCATTAAAAAAAACCTCTCAAAACATCATCAAAAAATACAAAGTACAATCAGCTACAATATAATATTATGTCTTTTGATTATAAGGACATCAATATGTAAAAATAAAACCTGCATATAACAGCCAATAATTTTCAAATTGTCACCTGTCTTTGCCTGACTTGTCCCCAGAATTTGTGTGATAACTTTCAACAGGGATGGAATATGGCTGATCACCTGTTTCAAAATCATAAGAACAAATGTAACTATGTCACTACGCCAAAACAGCAAAGCTTCTCTGAGAATTCTTTCCATACTGTTTAAGCTATGACCACAATAGCAAGTGTTACTGTAAAATACCTTAATTTATAACCTGTCTTTTTTAAAATCAAACATTCTCTCAAGCAGTTTGTGAACAGGTGGGTCAAAAGATATGAATCTGTAGTGTACTGCAGCTAGCAGTAATATCTCAGAAGGCTGCACAACTATTGATGATCATTAAAGGTTAATCTGAATAAAATTAAGCCCAACATTACTGATAAATTAATAAAATGCAGCCCCTCCACTTCATAAAAGTGTTATTTTATTTAATTTTTTGGGGAGGGTGGGGGAGAGTATATGGACAGAATTAACTTAAAACTTCCAATATTGCTGAGGTTGTAACCAAGGCAAAAGCTTTTTACTTTAAAGCCTTTTCAATAAACTATATTGAATCATTTATGCATTGATTGAAACAGATACTGACTGTTAAGGAAAATGTCGACAACTTCTGTACAAGTGCACAGATGGTAACAAAAGGTAATGAATTAACTATACAGATATTACTCCCTAATTCTTAACATGCAAAACATTTAAATCTTTTAAAATATGACCAAGAATTCACATAATCTTCATCAGTACATCTATAGCTGCAACAATAATTGTACATCATGTGCTTCATCTACCTGTGGATTATTGCTTGCATACAACTGCAACAGGCAGGTGAAAATGGTTGTGTTCTCCTCAAAGTCCTCTTTTAGGGGCAGGCAACTGATCACAACAGGAATCACCTGAGAAAAAGGCAAAATATAAATGACCAGTAAATGCAAAACATAATAAAGTGAGTTTATATAGTGCTTTACCCCACCATCAAAGGCTAACTCAAAGCACTTTACAAAGAAAAAATATCAACAAAGGTAAGAGTTCATTGTATTCTCATGTTGACAAAAAGGTGAAACCTATCAGCATAGATGTAGTGACTACAGCTCATTACTACTACCAAAATAAACTGTCAATCTCTTTTTCTAACATTAATTAGTGATTTATATTTAATGCCCATTGACAGAACACACAAATCAACCTGTATCACCTTTTTGCAGACATTTTAAATGATGCAGAATACAACATCAACTTACAAAATCTAGAGGAATATTATTGCTGTTGGTCCACACCATACGACAGATAGCAGCACAAATATTATCCCTGACACGGCCATTTTCTTCTCTGTTCAGCAGCTCTAGCAGTAATTTCAGAATTTCAGGGTAACGCCTGCAACACAGCAAAAGGTCTGTATGAAGCACTTTGCTGTTTACCAAGCAGACCTGGCAAGAGTTTAGACAAGTTTAAAAAAAAAATTGAATAAATTATGAAAAAACTGAATATTTAAAGAAAAAAATTTTTCCAGTTTAACTGGTTTGGGTTTCCAAAGATGCAGGAATTCTCGTTTCCTGTTTTATGTGGTGAAAATAACCGATCTTGAAAGCAATATTTTAAATAAGACAATGACCTACAGTTTAAAAAAAATTAGGAATTTTGAATACATTCAAACGTATTAGTTCATATTAAAAAATGTTTTTTGAGGCATGTGCAGTTAAGAAATTCATATCACTGTTGGTCTTTAAATTAAAATATTTAATTATTAATCAAATTCAAATATTTAGAGTGAAAAGAAAACCCACAGATGTAAAAAACTCAAGTGAATAATCCCTGGAGTAAACAGTTACGGGTCTACTGAATCAAAAACAAACATGACCATAATAAAAATTATCTGTCTGGAAAAATGAGAACAGATCACAAAATTGTAAAGTGCAACCATTTTAAAATCTGTGGCTATGTGAACATTTCACGTTGAAGACTGTGGATAAGTCTATGCTTCATTTTTAAGACTGGATTTGTGAGCGCTTTAGTCTGAGATTCTGTGCCTATGTCAGTCCTTATACACTTCTTAAAAACATTAACAGGCTAATCTTACATGGTATGGAATGGACTCTTGTTGAAGAAAGCAGAAGTATTTGAAGCTATAACAAGAAACAACTCACACATGCATCTTCTCACCACCATTGGCGGCCAGCATTCCCAGAGCAAAAACAGCATTGCTGCGAACCTCATCATCCTCATCTCGAATCAAGTGAACAAAGACAGGATGCAACGTGTCTGCAAATTCTGAACCGACATCTCCAATGGACTCAATCACTTCTGCCAAAGTGCCGACTGCAAATGACCTTTCTGCAGTTGAGCTGGTCTGTTTCTGTCAAAAGAGTAAAAGTTTGAGAAATACCGAAGTCTACATTTAGCTGCAAAAGCGTTACATGTCCAGCCAGAATCATTTTCTGTTTCAGCAGAATTCAAGACTTGAAAATGCAAAGTGATAAATGTGTCTGGTTCAGTAAGAATTTCTGAGAAAAGGCAAAAAATATGATATCTGAAAGCTTTTATTTACAATATTTACACAGTTACTTCAGACTCACAAACAATTCATTAGCTGTAAACATGTTAAATCTCTCTTTATATTTTTTTCCTTAGAGACATTCACAATCCTTCTGCAATACATAATAGAAAAATTATTGCAATTAACAATGAGAGTCTATTCCATAGATAACTCTTAGTCTTTAAGGTATACTTAAAAAAAAAATCCAGAGATTACTCAGATGCTTTATTGTTTACAATAAGGGGGAGGCCATCCGGATGGGTGAAAAATGGGTAAAGAGGAAAATTATCTCAGGCCATGGCTTGTGGTAAATCTGAAAAAAAGAACTGCTATCTATACTGTACCAGACGTTTAAGAAGATCAGAGATGAACGATGTGAAAAAGGGGGAGAATGCTACACCTCCCATCAGACGCGCCATCACCGGCAAAACATCACCTGCAGATTCAATCAGCATTCCATCATATTCTGCTTGCTGCTCATCCTCTTCCTCTTCATCATCTTGGCTTGCCACCTTGTGAAAATGCAAGCAGGTGTATGAACGTGTGCACAAGCCCAAGCATATCAACAAATGTGGATACACACACACACACACACCAGACTGGTTTTAACAGAATGTTTTTGTATTACCTTGTGAGTAAAGATTTCCTTCATTGTAGTGAGAATTTCATCTGTTGCTCCAGTCACCTGCAGCACAGGAGTTCCCAGCTGCTCCAGCAGTTCATGAAGTGAATCTACTGCTGCCATGGCAACAGTGCGGTCCTGTTCTCCTCGAGCCATCTCCAAATATCTGGGTACTATGGTGCACAGCATGGTCTTCAAGACTGTTACATTTCAAATAGTTTACACACCATCTGCATTAACCTTGAGTCTTGAAAAGAAGCAGATACCTACAATGGGACATGTACAATACAGTCTGCCTTCTGCTAGTTATTTGTATTCATGATTATTATTAAAGCTCTTTACCTTACCATCATAGGTCTTTAAAAGCGCTTTACAAAATCAATATACAAAAATAGATGAGGATATTCAAAGCGCATCTCGGGCATATACGTTGTACATAAAAAAACTTTATCCCTCTCTATTATACAGATGCATACATAAACACACCAAATTGCAAGCAGCACAAAGATGCAAATCTTGTGGATTGTCTGATGGTAAGAAAAACCAGAATTGTTGTTCAATAAGATGTCAACATCATCACAGTCCAAGACAGTTGCATGTTTGCTACATGATACAAGCACATTAGTTAACCAAGACTAAAATGTTTATTTATTTATTTTGATTGAAGTAAAGGCATACTGACACTATAGTGTTTTAAGCTGCGCCACTTCCAAATTTTAATCAGTTACCTTCATTAATGCACATCTTTTTAGGTGCTCTTACATGATACCTACATGTTTCAGCATCCTCAGAAGGCATGGTAGAACAGGTTTCCTGGACACAAAAACAAAGGTGAGCAAGAGTAGCTGCAGATGCTTTTTTGATGCCTGCAGCAGGATAGTCAACCATCTCCAACACTTCCTTGTAGACGGTCTCCAGGTATGGTAAAAAGGCAAAGCTGTGAAAATGGTGGCAATTTAGTGATATATATATATATAACTATATTCTACAGCATAAGTATTCTTGATACTCTACAGCGTACAGCCAACAAATAGCAGACCAGCATAGTTAGATTTAGTTCAGTGGAATGTCCTTTCCTAGTCTCTTTACTATTAACAATACTGATTGCATCCTTGTAGTTTTTGTATAAATATTCAAGAAAAAATTTTCTTTTTGCTTCAGATTGATAATGACAAACAGGTATTGAGTAATCCACTACATAAGGATCCTTTGGAAGTCAAACTGAAAACTCAATTATTAATGCTGTTTGTTAATGTTTCTAAAAAAAATGTGACACTCCTGAGAATAACTTTGTTATGTCCTTCTGCATATAAGTCATGCTAAGAGATGTTCTCCAAACAGCACTGCAAAGCTAGTCTATGGAGATGCCACAGAAGACCAGCAGTTTCAAGAGCTGTAGCTTGTGGAATGAAAAGATCTGAAGTATTTGACTTGACCGCTACAAGCTGCCATGTCTGTGTTATATGCACTGTACATATGTGTGTATTTTAATCTACCGAGACTTTCAATATCATTTTAACCTGCTAAATTCTTGTGCACTAGATGCAAAATAGCTGACCACATGACAAGCATATTTGTTACAATTTTGCATGTTATTATGACATGATCAATCATCACTAGGCTGAGTGGCTGACCTTGTGTGTTGTGCAAGTTCCCCTAGAGCACAGCAAGCATCTTCTTTCTCTTCCAAGTATGCATTTTCCACACTGATACTGAAGACAAGCCACAGAACAACTATTTAATATTTAACAATAAGATCCTTATTGTTTTGCTTACATGATTTTTAAGACAACATAATTGTTTATAAATAACAATTTTCTGAACTGCTATCACAAGAAACTTATCTCATAAAAGCTCATATATAAATTACTATATAATTTGCTTATGCTTGTAGGTTGTTACACAAGATTTATTGTGCTATTACAGAAATGCTGAAGATTTGTCAAATGCTTTCATGAGTTTCAAGAGGAAAGTGTGGTGCAGTGCCTGAGAGAATGTGATAAGAAATTGCAGTTTTGAGAGAGTAACAACTGCAAGATTTGGCACAAGGCTGAGGGTCTGATGATGATTTTATTAAAATGTGGAAGTAAATGAGTTAAGCCATTCTCCCACCCCTCCAGTTTCATGGCTTCACTGTCATCCTCTTCATCGCTATCACCAATAACTTCCTCATCCTGCAGCGCTTCTTCATTAAATATGGCCACTTGCTCTGTGTCCTCCTTATAGTGGGCCTGTGCAGAATAAATGATTTTAATGGTGAGGGTATAATAAAGTTTTCTATTTATGCATAGATTACTTTTAAGAGAAGCTGATAAATGTATCTTAGCTTCAGACAACAGTATTATTTTTGCAGCAAGCTGCAGGTAACTTAGATACCTCTTACAAATGATTTTTATCTTAATATCTCTAGCTGAAATGTTATACAATACTGATGAGAATCACTTTAGCTTACAGATAACAGATAGCTGTAAAATTTGTTAAATGTAATTACATATTTGTACATGCATTCACAATTCATCATCACAGCTTCACCATTTTACAGATATAAGATGCTGATATTCATGCAGGTGTCTCCACTCTTCACACACTCACCGTGACCCCCTCTGTTGACTTCAGGGAAAGCAACAAGTAGTGAACTATTTTCTCCAGGTAAGGTTTGAGATCCTGCTTCACAAGTCCAGACAAAGCTGCGATCAACCCATAGCTGCAAACATTTCCATCCAATGTGTCTTGCTGTTAGACCCTCTCCAAATATGTTCTAAGCATCATAAGCAAACTTTTAAGCATCTTTCATCTAATCATATCATTACAGTTCTGAACCACTGCAACCATCTTTAACTCTCTCTCTGATAACATGCACAACCTAGCGTCAATAATAAATCATAAGTGATCTGATAATCAATGACCCAACAGTTTTTGCTGAAACAGCTTCTGTCTGCAGATACTTATCCAGTTCTCAGCTGTGCCACCGCTCGGTGTTACAGATGGCCTCACTTATTTCTAGCCATATGAACATTCACAGTTCGTCTGTAGGCCATAAATGAATGTTTAATGTGTGTCTGATGCAACTGACAATAAGGCTTCATGATGCAAGTCTATAAAAAGGCTCAGAAGTTTCTATTTTTGTATTTCTGCTGAATGCGTTACTGTCAGGATGTGCTGATCTTTGCTACTTACTGGACTGCATTTTGAAACTACAAAAAATTTCAACCAGCTCTCTAAAGAAATATGTTTTGTCCTAAATGGTGCAATTTTCAGACAGCTTTGCCTTGTCGGATTATGCACTATCTATGCTCTCTGTTGCCTTCTCCCATTTCTCACAGGAAAGTGAAAATCAGATGGCAACATGCTCTAATCTCTGCATGTTTTTTTACAATTTGTCTCTTTTGATTCACAACTCGTTAGGATGATACTTAAACACTCTAAAATTCCTCTCCCCCTACCCTCCAAAAAATAAACCAAGAAAAGTGTAGCAGCACAAGTCAGAACAAGCAGATATACTGGATATAATGTATGTTCATGCAAATCCAAACAAGATCACCAAATAATCAGAATTAGGAGATGCAGCCCAACACTAGGGTTACCTGAATTACTGCATATAAGATAAAGAGGAATGCTATTGTTTTAGGCTATCAGTGCATACTACTGCAGGTATACAGGAACAAAAAGGTATGCCCTGCAACAGGTGTATAACACCAGAGCCGAGATGAGATGCAACGACTAATAATAAACGCAAGATTTGAATAGTGCATACTTACTCGAAAAGAGCATGCTAAGAGCGCTTAAAAACAAGAACACCACATGGACAATATATGAAGGACAGAAGAACAAACAACATATGAACAACGGAAGGATCAACAGTACCGATTATAAATGAAATGCAAAGAGGAACCATGTAACAAGGACTGAGAGTATCATGACTTCGAAAAGGAAGACAAGTAGGGAAGTAGCAATAAGCAGAAAAGTGGGGAAGAGTGTAAAAAAGACTAGCATTGTGTGGACGGTTGTTAGGAGTAATTCTTAACCCTTTGAGCCCGCACCACCGGTTTACTGGTGACAGCGAAAAATGCCATATTGCCGAGCCACGGTAAAGCAGTGTGTAACACTTACGTTGGGTTTTGCGATTTGTTTAAACATATTTTCACCAACCAATCAGAGAAGCCATACTATCTTACACCAGCAGATTTAGTACAACATGTCTGTTCCCTTTCACTGTGTTTTTTTTAACCATTTTTGGGAGAAAATTGGATTGGGGTTTTACCATGAAGCGTACAAAGCCTCAACCCGGCCCATCAGTGGTAAAATCAGTGGCAAAGTATGCACGAAAGCAACGTTATACAACGCAGAGAGTAAAGGATATGTTGGATGATTTATCAGAAGTAGAGTACGATAATGATTACTCTGACAGTAAGATAGATTTTGAATCGGATGATTTGGCCACAGACAGTGATGTCGAAAATGAACGGCCTGCATTTTCAGCTGATTAAAGGATGCGTGACCCCACAGACTCAGGTGATGTTGACGGTGCTCGAGATGGCTGGAATAAGCTATATCAGAGGAATGATGTGGAGTTTGATGACTCTAAGAGCGGACCAATCTTTTATCTTTAATTCCAGCTAAAATATTGGCAATAAACGTTGTACACCCATTATTAGCCAGTTTTGGCCCAGGAGCTCAGGCAGGAAGGCTCATATATGCTCAAGAGCTCAGGGCTCAAAGGGTTAAGGAAGAGGTGTGTTTTCAGTGCACATTTAAAGGATTCAACTGTAGGTATGTGATGGATATGGAGAGTTCCTGTGTTTGGACACTATGACTGCTGCTGTGACGGGGTGTGAGAAGAAAGTTTGCGTATTCTCATCAAATCTCCACCAAAAAAGAAAGTTCTAAAACATAAAGCAAGAAAACTTACACACATCTTCGGAGATCAGGATCATCTGCACCCTCCAGCAATCCCAGTCCCAACTCAACACATTCTTTTGCAAGTGGCATGAACGTCTCTGGGCCAACATTTCGTGCCAACACTCCCAAGGTATCTATGTGCAGCACAATCGAAATGGTGAAACAGGAGTGGAGGTGGGCAAGAAGTCATGTTTGAAGGGAACTCACTCTTACTCATACATATATATATCCATGCACAAAAAATAATTTGAAGCTTTTCTTTTCTTGGATCTTCAAATTAAAAAGCCTTTACTTAATCCACTCGCGACCGCGAGGGTGAATTCACCCTCGTAGCGCAGTCCACGCTTGGTTTCCACAAGGGCGAATTCACCCTCGGCTTTTTTCAATTTTTTTTCACGTTTTAAAATGCGTTGTTTTGGATAAAAAAGTTAATGAATTCGATAGTTGATTCATTTTTCTATCGATTGATCTTCTTTTTATGTCGTAGTTTTTACGTCTGACAGTAATTTTCTGCGTTTTCCCACGGTACGTCTTTCTGTTTTGAAAATGCCTAGCAAATACCCGGGATAGAAAGTTCGACCGGCAGCTTTTAAAAATTTATATTTATTAACCTACAGTAAAGATGACCATCAGTAATAAACCGTTTTAAAGAGTATTTTTAAAACATTAACTTGGTATAAATTTTAAGATACATAGGTTTTGTCTTCGAGTATTAAAATCAAATAAAAGATTACGACTGTACGCGCTTTAGAACTTTTGGAAATCGCCGGTCGGATATTAACAAAAAAATTATTTACACAATATATACAGACATAAAGTACCAAACAAACATATTTTTTAATAGAATATACATTAGACTTTTAATATTACTTACTATTTTCTTCTCCTTTGCGGTTGTTGAAGTAAAAATCCATGTCAAAGTGAGACAACGTGCTTCGATTCTCGAACTTTCCTTTGTTTACAAAAAAAAAAAAAATCTTTTGACTTCCTGTCAGTTCAAGGGAGGGAATAATGGTAGACGATTTCCAACGGTTGTAGTAGTTTCCTCCCTTATGTTATTTTTATTTATTTCTTGGGGATTCGTAAAACCTTTATAAAAGTTTTTGTGACGGCTCATTACCATGGTATTTTCTGTTGGGAATACCATCAAAGTGTGCTTTTAAGCAAACAAAAGGTAAAGATGTTTCTTTTCTACACAGTTTGATCTATCATTATCAATTTAAATTGTTCGTCTACCTCTTTACGTTAATTTTATATAATTTTTTGAAAAAGGGGTAAATTCATGGTACCAGCTATGGTTGAAACGGCCTCTCAGCCTTGCGTCGGCGATGGATTAAACAATTTTCTTTACACCTGCCTACCCTATACAAAGGAAAGCATCAAACACAGAAAACTAATCTATTTTTCTTTGACATTTTAAGAGAGAGAAAAAATGTTGAATGTCAACACTAGTCAAATAAGATAAAACTGTTTCTGTTGGGAGAACTGAATCAAGTGGTAAAGTGATTTTCCAGATGACTGTGTGAAGACAAATAATAAAGCAAGCATTACATACCAATGGCAGAGACCTGAAGCTTTTTTGTGTCTTCATCAGTGCCAGCCAGCAGATATCCCCGAAACTGCCCAATGATCTCTTGGAAATATGGCTGCATGCCCTCTTTTGCTGCAATAGCTATCCGTTAATTAAAAAAAAAAGATGGGAGAATTAGATGACATCAGTAATGGACCCAATAATCTATGAAATTTTAATGTGCTGCATGTAATGGCACTATCCTGAAACATCACAAGTTAGACAAGAAAGGTACATACCTGCTGCACCAATGGCGCTGATGGCCAGCTCACGTGGACGGACAGCTGAAGAGGTTTTCAGCACTGATAACAAATGCTGCATCAGATCAGGAAGGTATGGCATGATTTCCTGATCTTTCAAGAAAACAAAAGTTTTTCATCATTTTCAAATAAAAACTTGTTACTAAACAGTCCAAAATAACACTGTTGCACAAGGAAAAAAAACAAATTCCAGACAAACAGCCACTGACAAAACCAACACAAACACACTCTCTCACGAGTGCTGAATAATTAGTTTGCCATGTATAGAAAGAGCAAGCTTGCCAACAATTTAAATTACAAAAATACAGTAGGAAATGTACTTAAATTCCTGTCTATGTTATTCATACACCCTGTACATGTCAACTTTGATAAGAATCAAATTATTTAAAATCTTCGAAACACAAGCAATCTGAAAGATATAAAAATTCTTAAGCTTTGATTCTTTACTAAGCTTTGAGTCTTCAATCTAGACAAAACTTACTCAAGTTTTCAATAAACATTTCAAGGGCATAGTAACTCTTTGTGAGTCCACGCGGGTTTTTGTCAGCTTCCTGAGTAGCTTTTCCTAAATACTGAAACAGCAGAGGTAGCAGCTGCTGGGCATACTTGGTGATACTGGGCTGCAACACGCATCAGAACTTATGCAATGAAGTTTTTGGGGAAAGGTTTGGAGGTGGTAGGAAAGGAGAAGCCATAGAAAAGGGTGTTGGAAATTTCCCTCTTATGTTGAGAACATTCAGCTATATGGCCACTAATATTTTTTAAAAGCATCTGGCAAAGCTTTGCTGAAAATGCAGCACTGAAGTCTTTAAAATAATTATCTTGCCAAACAGCAGAATACAAATCAAGAGCCAGTGAGGCGTATAACAGAAGAATATTCAAAGTGATAAGAAAAAAGCATTGCTGTTAAACACTAACCTGTAAATGTTCTGAAAACTGTCCGAGAGCAAAGAGAGCAGCATTACGGACCATGGGCACTGGGTCCTCTAGACCTCGACACACACTCTGCAGTACTGCCTCCATCAGCCTGTACAACACAAACACTCTTTGTACACTGCTAGCATCATAAATAAAGCATTTCTGACTTACCTTTCTCTCTCTTTCTCACTTAACATCTTGAGAATATTGGTGCATTCTGCTGCTTCTCACCAAAATAGCATGCTCAATACTTTGATGTATCCTGCTTCTGGTTAAAACAGCATACTCAGCATCATGCTTGCATATCACTAACATTCCCTACCTGAAACTTACTACTATGAATCCTCCAATATCTAGTAATGAATTCTTTTTTGGCCATTGTATTATCAAACACGTGCATTTCAGGCCTCTTGTCACAA
This sequence comes from Marisa cornuarietis, assembly GCA_004794655.1. NCBI lineage: Eukaryota > Metazoa > Mollusca > Gastropoda > Architaenioglossa > Ampullariidae > Marisa > Marisa cornuarietis. The sequence goes on along the minus strand of SMMW01000003.1, from coordinate 17,575,401 downwards.
TAGGTAGCTAGTAGCTGTGGACACAGGGAAGGGAACAAGGTGACAATAAAGCCTCTTAACAATATGAGTTTTTAAGTATTAAATATCAAATTGTCATCAGTCTATGAGACAACAGAAAATACTCCAACATTTTTGTCTAAGCACATGAGCACTATAGACGATGTAAGTTACCAGCTCTAAAATAAAAGTGAGTGCTGAATAAAGCATCTCAAAATCAGGCAGCATAAAATACCACCTGAAAATCCTTCATGTGCTGAGATAACTTACTTGTACATAATATAATCTGCACAGCCCTCTACAATCACTGCCATAGCCAAGTAACCAGCTCGACGGTTTGATGCATTGTCACTTGCAAGGCATTTCTCCACCATTGGCATCTGCAATTATGACCAAATGTGACTAGCATATCTGTACCCCCCATCTCTCTCTCAAAATAAACAAAAAACTTCTCCCCCACCCAACCAACAATGTACACTTCACATATCTGACATGACATGGTACTTATAGTCTAAACAGTCTTGTCTTTTTGCCTGTATGTAATAATCATCTGGTAGCAGATGTATCAATTTATATTCAATCTGCTCAAGTTATTTTGTCTATACGTTCAGCTCTGTATATCTCACTATATATTATGCAAACTTTTATGTCTTGCAATGAAGCTTCTAGCTATATACAACTGTATTGACATATATGACTGACATGTAACAGTGCCAAACATAATACCTTATACTAGTATGTTGTTATCCACTTACACTCTCTATACACAAAAAGCTACTACCCACATATTTTTTATAAAGACACTTTCTGCATTTCTCTTACCAGTTTGGGAATAAATTTTTCTGGTGGTAGATGAAGTGCAAGCGTGTCTAGTACCTACGAGGAAACAAACACCAATATTTTTTGCATTGTAATAAAGGGTACACAATTTCAAATTACTAAATTAAAATTTAAAGGCTAAAACAAAAGCAACAGCTCTCTGTTCAAACATATACACACATGTACAGATGCATAGAATCATACATGTGCATGTTCTAAAAAATTTCTTTGGTTAACTATTTACCAAGCCTCGGTCATGTAATTATAGCATGGCATTAATATATGGCGACAGCAGTAGTGTGTAATTATAACATGATATTAACATATGGTGACAACAGCAGCATGCTAGCTGACCTGAAGAGCATACTGAGGTGGAGTGTTGGCTTCAGCATCTGGATCAGGTTCTTTATCATCTTCCTCTTCTTCAGAACACATTATAGGGATAAGAACTTTGAGTATTGGCTCCACCAAATGATGCTTCTGTACAGACTACACACACACACACACAATAATTCAGGTCACACCATTTTTATATATTGATAGAAAAAAGAAATAACTGGCTAATTCTATTTTTTTTAAAGTATTGTGGACCCCCGTTTGACTATTTGATTTGATAAGCAAGCTTTTTTTTAAATAAGATAACACTGACATAAAATATCTTAAAAGTTAAAAGCTTAAAATTATAGTACTTTCCAAAATTAAACAGCCAGTTAACGTGAAGTGCATAAAATCCTTTTTGCTTTCATATTTCAAGCTTTCTAACACACGTCAAGATGTGAAAATACTGTACAGAATCACCCTTTAAACCCCAGGAGATCTAAGGTAAAAGTTGGTTTTTACTTATATTGTATATAAACAGATAAAACATCACAAGCTGTGAGCATTCAGGGAATATATTTATATGGGATATTCATCTCTCTTCTGTCGACTTACCTTTTTCTTAAGACGTGTAACTGATGCAATGAATGAAAGTGCTTTCACTCTGAGTTCATCTGTATGGTCACTTTGTGTGGCCACCTGTGAAGAAGTATTATGAAGCCATAAGATCCATATACACGGAAAATGCTACGATGGTTACAGAAAAACTATACACACAAACACCACCCTCACACACACACACACACACAATTCTAACTTATATTTAACCAACCTGCAGGCAAAGGTGAACAAAAGGCTTGAGGTGAGGAACAATTATGGTAACTTCTGTCTCCAACAGTTCATCGAAGAGTTCCAATGCTTCACAAGCCTTTTCCTACAATTTCAAAGTCACAAAGATCAATATAATATTTAACGTGTATCAAGGGAAAATAGTACAGGATTTTTATATAGCAATAAACATATGCAAAAGAATGTATATAACAGCATGTATAAGATAAGATAAAACTTTATTTGACCCAGAGGGCAATTCAGGGGCAGCTCGATAACCAAACATAAAAAACCATCACAATACATGCGTATGCACCAAACAAACTTACACATTTATGTTTCATTTGTTTGCACTCAGCACCATTCAAAAGACGCACGGCCGAAACAACAAAAGACAGCCCCAGTCTGTTGGTCCTTTTGCAGGCACACAAAATCAGCGGCCCGATGGGAGTTAGGACAAATTCTCTCGACAGGACATGCCTGTCATCATGAAAGATTGCAGACACGTTCAGAAGTGTCTGCCTATTATATAGTCGGAAGAGCACTCTGAGCTGTCCCAATGACTTTGAAACAGGTGGATACAAGATGTAAGCTGCTCTTGTCCTTCACCGATAAACTGTTGCAGAAAAAGATAAACGAGAAGGACAGCACGCTCTCTAGGTGCGGTCTATAAAAAAGCTGAAGAAATTGGTGGAAGACAGAGAAAGACTTCACCAATGAGAAGGAAGATGCGCTGTTGAGCCTTCTCCATGACAGTTTGAGTGTTGACATCCCAGCAAAGTTCCCTGTCGAAGATGGTGCCAGGTATTTAAAAGCAGGAACAAGTTCCACCTCTTTGTCCTGGATGACACTTATGGGACTTGGTGGAGAATTCCGACGGAAATCAAAGACCATCTCTTTCATCTTACATTAAATTCTAAGAAATTGTCATCGCACCAGGCAATAAATTCATCCAAAGCTACACCGTCAGTATCTACTGGCTTGCTGAGGAGAGACAGCAGTGTAGTGTCATCATAGTATTTGACGAGATATTGACTCTCATGGTTACTGCGAGAACTGTTGGTATACAAAATAAACAGAAGCCGGGATAAAACACAGCCTTGATGTGAGCCAGTGCATGTTGTGATTGTCAGAATAAGTGCCATTCACAAGTACTCATTGCTGCCTGTCAACCAAAAAGTGAATGATCCATGACACTAGCTGATGATCAAAGGAAAATTCGTCGAGGAGTCTTCTAGCTAGGATATGTGGTTGAATGGTGTTGAAGGCCGATGAGAAGTCAGCAAACAGCAGTTGTGCACGGGCTTGTGGATTCTCCAGGTGTTTGAGTGAAGTGTGGAGGATGAATAGTTTAGCATCATCAACACTTCATTTGGACTGGTATGCAAATTGCAAGGGGTCAAGACAATTTTTAGTGGCTTTTACAATCAATGTTTTGATGATTGTCTCCAATACTTTCATGACCAGCGATGTTAAGGCCACAAGTCTAAGGTCGTTAAAATGGTGAGCTGAAGCTTTCTTCAGAACTGGGACAATGGTAGACAATTTCCAAGCAACAGGGATGGAGAGTGAATCCATAGAACGCTGAAAAAGGTGTTGGTAAACCAAATACATAAACACGTACACACACATGCATGCTGAAAACATGCGTAAGCAGTTTCTTCCTTCTTCACACTAACTGCCTCACACTCACTTCCATTTTAAAGCAGTCTTTTTCTTCTTTACACTCACTTCCAATCTAAGGAGCCTCATCTGGATCAAGAAACAAAGGCATACTCACTTCGTCAACAGCTATCAACTGTTGGATAAATGATAGCACCTGTGGTACTGCAGCTTGAATAATTTTCTGGAATAGAAAAAGTGGTGACCAAGCATGAAGAATACCCTTTTGCGCTTAGCTTTCAGCAATCCCAAGTATATAGTTTGGGAGCAGGAGAAAAATTTTGCTAACAACTCTACTAAACCATAGCCAAGTCGAAACATGATAAAATAATGTTATACAGATGCTCTAATTCCAACTCTGATGATCACTCACCCCTTCTGCATCTCCAGAAAAGAAAACTAGCTCTGACATTGTCCTGCACATAAAATATAAAGCAACATGGTAGAATAGTAGCCAAATGCACTTTTGCACAGGAAAACTGTAATAAGACGTACGCACATACACTTACCTTGCACGCGCACGACGTATATTACAAACATGCACCCCGCTCGACGAGCCCCCGTTGATGGAATGAAGGTGAAGAGATTTCTCGTTGTTTTGAAAAATGAAGGACTCACTCTCTTCCGTCTGTCTGTCTGTCAAACCGTCCCCTTTCTTCTCACGTCATTTCTTCCCAAAACGACGACAAACAAATGACGCACACAAGACGTCAAACACAAGACACCATTCACACACGAAACAATACAAGACCTACCCCTAACTCATTACACTCCCCCTTGCTAAAACTGAAATCTCCCAGATTTCCACCAACTAGGTCGCTATATTGTTTCGGTAAACCCCCAACTCAAAATAACTTAGCAACTGAACTGCACCTAACAAAAATCCCTCCTGGCTAATCTATAACACTACTATTTACTCATGAAACAATGGAGTATTAATTTCTAAAAAATCATAGTAACTTCAATTTTCAAACGGCAGTCAGCTTACATTATATTTACACGTTCATTACCCTACTTACTCCAAAATCAGACCGGGACATTCATCCGCGGCTCTCTCTAGCCGGTTAATTACTATGCCTCCGCTGTCCATTTGCGACCAGTCGACCGTGCCCGGTCCTTGGTCCGTAATGTTTTGGTTGTTATGTACCTGACCAAAGTTCATTGACACAGGTATCAGCTGACCGACACCTTCTCCACAGTGACGCGACAGACGATCGGTGTATCCTACCCCGTCTTCTGCCGCCCTTTCCCCTATACATTCAGCTTTTTCCGAACTCTCGACTGCTTCAGACCTATCGTCTTCTGCCGCTAACCTACTTCTGCAATGCCGCGACGTCTGGCAACAAAATTTACCTTCCGCCTGTTGCGCGACACCATGAGCAGCCCGTTGACAGTCCAGCCGCTGGTGCATACACGGTGCACATGCAGCCGTCCCGTTCACCCTTCGGGAGTCAGACCGCACTTGCATGCGGTTACGTAGCCCGGGGAGAGGACTACCTGGGGTGAGAAACATCTTGACCGTTACTGCCGATGCGCACTCGACCTTTCCCGCTGATGTCACACGACTTCCACCCGGTTCCCAAACGCGAGGACGCGTGTCCTTTTGCTGACCGCGCCCTCTTGCCCTCTTCTTGCGCTGAGGCTGGGTCCGTCGGAATGTTGCCTTGACTTCAGGTCTCTGTTTAAACCGCCAATATGATGCACCCATTAGCAAGGCTACACTCACCTTCGACCCATGGTGCATTTTAACCCTTACTCGGACTCTTTCTCGCTGTCTGTTATGAGACAACAGCCGCGGGGACCCTTTCAATCTCACCACCCGTTGGTGTGACGAAATCACCCCTCTTCGGTTACCCAGATCAAGATTGTCTTCATTCCCCGACCTTCCTCTGGCGCGAGTCATCAGTCCGTCGATGGCCTCCGCCCCTTCGCTAGTTTCAACATCGCTAGTCTCCACCTCACCAGCACCGTCTGCGCTAGCCCCACTCTCACTAGTATGTAGTTTGCTAACCTCATCACCGTTAGCATCTAACTCACTAGCCTCATCACCAACATCCATCTCGCTAGCACCTAGCTCACTAGCATCCACTTCGCTAGCACCGAGCTCACTAGCCTCCTCGTCATGAGTATCCCACTCGCTAGCCTCGATCTCGCTAGCATCTAGCCAGCTAGCCGTGATATCGTTAACATGTAGTTCGCAAGTCTCATCATCGCTTGCACCCACTTCGCTAGCTAAGTCATCATTAATGCCTATCTCGCTAGCATCTACATCGCTAGCCTTCCTTTCGCTGTGATCTATGTCGGTAACCTCAACCGACCTCTGACCACCGTTTCCACCGCGCCAAGCTTTGCCGACGGTTACCATCCCACGCCACTCGTTGCCATGGGGACAACGACGCGAGAAGTGACCTACCTCCCCGCAACTGTAGCATTTCACATCTACAGGTGTTTTCTGCCGGTCTGATCTTTGAGGGCAGAACCTAGCGATATGCCCTGCGCTGTTACAGCTGTAACAAATTACAGGGGGTGCGACCTTACGTGTCTCCTTCCTCCCCTTAGAGCTTCTATAGCCTACGTCCTCATCCTCACTGAGCAGTTCGTCGTTGCTATCCTTTATCCCACCATCTCTTCTAGTCATTAAGTTACAAGCTGATGGCGCCTTCCAACTTCCTACGACACTAACGCTCCTGTTTTTAAAATCACGATGATCATTCTCACTAGCGCCGTCTCTATGGTTAGCCCTGCTTCTTATTTCTGCCATTTTCAGTTGAAAAACGTGCTCTTTCTCCCTTTCTTCTCTCAGTTCCTGTCTCTCCCTCTCTTCTTTCTCTTTCCGTTCATCTCTCTCCCTCTCAATCCGCTCCGTTCTTTCTTTTTCCTCCCTTTCCTTTTTTCCCTGTCTCCACAGGATTAATTCTTTTTCCACAAACTCCTTAATCTCTTTTCCTACCAACCCCTCATCTAATGCAATCTCTCTAAGCTCTTTTCGCTTGTCCCTCTCGGACACAGCGAACTCTGCTTCTAATCCTGACATGGTACAGTAGCTGCGCTAACACTATCGCCGTTGACCAGAACGGTACTTCCCCTTCGCGTTACTTGACCAACCTACCAACGAATAGCTAGGCCAGCTACACACACACTATCTGTTCAGATCCCGGACGAGCTACCCAATATGTAATAAGACGTACGCACATACACTTACCTTGCACGCGCACGACGTATATTACAAACATGCACCCCGCTCGACGAGCCCCCGTTGATGGAATGAAGGTGAAGAGATTTCTCGTTGTTTTGAAAAATGAAGGACTCACTCTCTTCCGTCTGTCTGTCTGTCAAACCGTCCCCTTTCTTCTCACGTCATTTCTTCCCAAAACGACGACAAACAAATGACGCACACAAGACGTCAAACACAAGACACCATTCACACACGAAACAATACAAGACCTACCCCTAACTCATTACAAAAACCCTTTACAAGAGAGACTGATTTTTTGGGGGGTCAATATCATTCTCTGAACGACTTTTTTTAATGGTCACAGAATGTAAATTGTTCTCTACTGATTCAATAAGCATGTTCGCAGAATTATAAAATACTGAACAAAAGTTACAAAATATCAAGTCAAATACAAAACCAATATCAAGGCATGCAAATTTGGTGTTATCTCAGATTTGACCCTGACACCACAAAACTTTTTTCTTGAGCCACTCCTCACCTTACTGACCAAAACAAGTGAAAATGCACAAAGTTGATCTTAATTTTTACCTGATCGCATAATATGGCACCATATGATTCTGAACATCTGAAAGTCGCTCCACGAGTAACTGCAGTATGCTCTCAAGGTGGGGCTTGAGTTGGTCTGTTGCTGTCTGGGCCACAGTGAACAGAACGAACATGCCCATCTGCAAGATGCAGCACATTAATGGGTTTGTGCCCTTAGTCACTACTTACACACTAAGATTCCACAAGTCCTATTCATATATTCAACACAAAATTTCATTTCAGATTTGAATTATAGAAATACATTTAAATTATTGTAATATGAAGGAAGCGCCAGTCAAAGAATTTTTTTAATGGTTTTAAATGTAAATAAAAAAGTTCTAATTTCTTAAAATTTCTGAAGCATTTAGAAAAGTATGTGAAGACCAAGGAAAACATTACTAACATTGAATGGGAAATGAGGACTGGCTTCTGAAAATAAAGGATTACAACATGACTAAATGTATGCCCAAACCATACCTCTTGCTGTCCTGGGTCTTGACTTCTGGCATAGGTCAGCAAAAATTCAAACAGCTGGGGCCAGGCATTGTTGGGTAGATCATGCTTGGCAGCAGTGGCCACCAATGATGCAATAGATGTCCTTACCCCATGACTACAGAAGTTAAAAATTAAAAAAAAGAAAAAGTACTGATGGCTGGTAAACATCTACTATAAGAGAGCTACTTGCAACATAGCCACTGAGTGCTGAAAAGAAACCCAAACAAAAACAAAAAATAAAATGGAATAATTTTATAAATCTTTGGGATTTTTCCAGTCATTTTAGATCTTTAGTGTTACATGTTGGCTTTCACTCCATTTGAGACACCTAAACCAAAGGTTTGTCTGGCTTAACCTGGGCAAAATGTTTATCAGTGCTAAATATATAATAACATTAAGCAAATGTTGGAGCGGTATTTCTGACTTACTCAGGTTCACATAGCAGTAACTGCAAGATATTGTCTCGAATCCTGTAAAAATAGCACATATGTGTTTAATTGTATATGCATATAAATTAATATATATACACACATCTACTGATAAATATATACATATAAATGTACAAAGAAATGAAATTTTCCTTGTAAATCCTTTCTTTGATACCTACCATAATGTAAAGGTCACCCCCAACCTTTTCAGGTCATCGGTGAAGGTGAGGTGTTAGAGACCTAACTTTTCTCGGGGCCAGCTTTACGTGAGGGCGGTGCCCATATCCTCTCCCTTGCTGCCTTACCTTTCCCAACCCTCTATGGAGTCAGGTACCCATTCCCGTCAGCTGGGTCGACTGGAGGAAGTTTGCTGCGCTTATCGGGAATTGAACCAGCATAATCTCAGTTCGGACGCCAGCGTTCTAACCACTGGGCCATCTGCTTCCCCTTATACGTTACATACAACCCTAGTAATAGGAGTTATGGGCAACAAATGCTCTTTAAATTTAACCAAGCAAATTACTCCCTCTGGTTAGTGGTGTTGAATTCCTGGCCACTGTATCTGTATCCAGTTGCATCTGTCTTCATCTGCTGTATAACTATAAGGCTTTGTAAAAAAAAAGCTCATAAAGTCTTTTCTTTTGGTTCTAGGGCTATTCTACATATTTCACTATCATCACACTCTTTAGACTGCCTGCTTCTGCTTGAGTTCATCAATGAAGGTGAACTCATATTAAGAGAGAAACTGATTTGTCTTCAACCACTCGGTACAATAACTGGGCTTTTTATAAGATTGAAAAGTGGTCCACTCACCCTTGTCGCACTTCATCTGTCAGTGTACTCCACTGTTTACTCTTTTGAATTTTGCGACGAATCAGCACGGCAGCCAACTGACGAACCTGCAGGAGGCACCATCCACAGGCAAGCACATGGAAGAAAGGAAAATAAAAATGCCAGTAAAAAAAAATACATATATACATTAAGATGTCTATGATCACAACATGTATGCAGATTCACATTTTAAAAAATCCCACAATTTTCTTTTTTGTTAACACATAGTACTGGGGTAGTTACAGATAGAATCTGATTATGAAAAGTAGTTATAGACAGCATTGTAGTAGTGTCTCATTAGGAGATATTGTAGAGTATAATTATCTTCATCTAATTTCTTACATTTCTATAAGACACTATTATACTTTAATCCCCTCATTTCATCATCTCCCATACCATCCTCCATAAGGTGTGGGGATCCATACCATTCCCTTCACATCTTCTGCATGTAATTTGGGCCACATCATCTTATCTGATATGCTCCTTGACCACTATAGAACTCATATTTGTTGTTCGGCTTAAGCAGCTGTTTTTCAGATCTGTGCCATCAGACCATACTGTGATGTTCAGGCAACAATGGTACTGGTTTGTTCATCAGTTCTGTCCAGACTTGATTATGCCAACCCTTCTACTCGCTGCATGTCCACAACATATTATTGACAATCTAAAGAGAGTTCAGAACTGCACTGCCTGCTTTGTTTTTGCCAAAAAAGCATTATCATGTCACACCTCTTCTCCGTATGCTCCACTAGTTTACTGATCACGCTCACAAGCTGGCTGTGACATGACATCTGTTGCTACTCCTCTGCCTCCTTATCTAACATGTTCATTGTTTACTCTCCTTTGGGAATCTTTGCTTCTTGGCAGACAACACTATCTTACACCTACCAATAGGTTTGGCAAGTGATCCTTCTATTATGCTGAACCCAAGCTATGAAACTTGCTGTCATTCTCAGTTCAAATATGTTCCAAGTTTCAAGAGGGTGTTAAAGCCCTCTTTTTGTTTTGGAAATACCTCTTGCAGTAATTCCATTCTTCATGTAGTCTTGTGATGTCCATAGTTAAGATACATGTGTGTGTGTTTTCAGTGAAAGTACTTTTATTTTACACCCTTCTCCTAATGGTTATATTCCATATCTGTGACTTAGTAATATGAAGCCTGGTCACTTGTTGGATTTCACTTTTTACAAACATCCTGATAAATATCACCACTATTGCTGCTTTGGTCAGTTAGAAATACTTTGTGTTGTGCAGTTGGCCTTGTTGGACAGAACAATAAAAATATGAGAGCTTGCTAAGTACTTTATGAAACAGATCTTGCTAATACTGTCTACTGAAAAATATCAATAATTACATCATCTGATCAATATAAGTTAATCATTCTACAGAAACCTTAAACCCTCTTTTATATTAAAAAATTATTTTATAAACAAGAAATCTAATTTCAAATGACCTGTGAATTTTGTGAGGTACCAAGGATATGACACAGAGCTGGGAGAGTGTTAGGGTCCTTGAAAGCATCTTTCAGCTTGCTAGTGTTCTGAAATTTAATGAGGAAAAAGGTAAATAATTTAATATAACCGGCATGCATGGCATACATTATAATGCATTTCACCAACAAGTGTGATAAAATAAGGAATTTCAGTGCATGGAACGTGTAAATGATCGTGGCCCTTGTCTATGCCAGCACGCTTTGAACTGATTAACCAGCTGCGTACTGCCACACCGTGTGCCAAACGCGTAGAATCGTAGATGGTGACATTAGTCGTAAAACAATGGATTTGATTTCCCTTAATTAAACATATTTAACCTTTAGATAATCATCGTATATTTCAAAACAAATCATGAAGAATTAAACGATTTTGTTTTAGATGGTCTGGACTTTCTTTTGTTCAGATTCGTGTTTTCTTTTGCTCATCGTACCGACACATATGACATCGGGACACAAATGCGTACACTTGCTGCATTACAATTACATTTATTTGTATTAATTAAATAATCTGACAAAAGATGTACTAGCAACGCATATGATTAACAAGAAACGGCGAAAAAAATAAAACTGTACCCAAACAGAAAACACTGACTGGATTACTAAGCTGAGAATGCGATGCACCGAGTCTACAGTTACACACGTGCCATTTTCGGATATACACATAAAGGTAAATAAAGCATCATCCAGATCACATTGATGAAAAACCTTCGTTTCATCTGTATAAGCTGTGGCAATTTTTATTAGGATGTTGGGAAATATGACGTACCTCTTGAATAACGTTGTTGTCTGGTACTAGAAGACCCGCTAAAATACCTTCCAAGGATGCCGCCATTTTCACAGCAAAGGGTTGAAGCAAGCCTGCAACTAATTTCTGTATTATTACTTATTCTCATATGAGAGCATGACATTGCACAAAACCGAAAGTAGGCTAAACGGGCTGAACTATGCCCCAAATTGGCGGTCGAGGAGCTTAACTAGCACAAGACTTTTCTCAACACCTTTCATCTTTGTTGTTAAAGGTAATATTGACAAATTTTTCAGTTACAGCTAGTCACAAAACAAACTCGAAAGGAAGATCGTCGACGTTACTCAAAATAATTGATAAAAGAAAAAAAAGTGTGTATATATAGTATAAATATATAGTAGAACCAAAGAGGATATATATATATACTTTTATACTGTTTGTAATAGTACGTATACGCAACAACTTTATAGCTAAAATGCTACAACCACTCGTTTTGGTTCTGCTGTGTTACATAACTTGAACGTAGACGTAATAATACATTTCACTACTTGTTCTTCAGGTACGTAGAAGTTTATATATTTATTGATTTGTGTGCGCCGGGTTTACGCTTTTAATTATTTGTAGTTTGTACACATTTGTATTATTTAATATACAGTAAGAAGCAATACAAATGAGAAAAACTGCATTGCTATATGTGGCTACTGTCAACGATCGATGACTGGTCTATATAGATGTTTTTATTTTTAGACATTTATATAAATGTTTGCTCGTTACCTCACTCAGTCGTGCATGCACACACACTGCACATATACACATGCACTCTCACATGGTGTGCATGGTTGTATACATACGTGTCTTATTTGCACAGTGAAATGAGGAATATGTATAAAATTAATGTTAATTGCAATTTTTATATACTAATATAAATATGTAACTAAAAAGCAGTTAACTTTATTGTAACATTTTCAGATAGGCTATTCAACGTGAAGAATATCATTTATTATCATGGCAACAAGTCTGCAAGGTGTAGCTTTGCAAGACTCAGATCTGAAAAATATCCTTGAAGTTGCCAAGGACTGGGCATTGGCCAACGGTAGGTGTACACTGTGACCATTGAACTGCAAGATATTTTTTCTCTCACATACATGTATGTGCACGGGTGCGCACCATCACACACACACATACACAAACACACTATCTCTTTTTTACCCCCCCCCCCACATATTTACTTAATTACTTATATCTCATCTTTTGCACAATACATAATCATCAGAATGATGCAGAATTGTCATTGCTCTTTAAATCTACACTGTGCTTATACTAAACAGTTACACTTGACAATAAATAATTAAGTAGTCAGCTTAACTTTTGACAGACATCACAACAAGCATCATTTTAATGGAAAGAATTCATGCTATAAATAAATTACAAGGGAACCACAGAATTTTTAAGGTGCCTGGCCTAAATTTATGGAGGTTTTAATTTAAATAAGTTATGATTCATTAGAAGATTTTTGTAATTTAAGTGTGTGCTAATTTGTGTTTTGTGAGGGGCTCAAATAAATCTTTATAGTCACCTGTATATATTTAGTTAGTTGTCTGTCCATCCTATTTTTCAGCTTTCGTGTTTGTTTGTGATATTATTTGTGATTTATCTGCTATGTGCAGGAATGGTTTTCAAGCCAAAAGTGGATCAAGATGGTGATCTTCAGGCTACATATGTGCCCTTTACACTCTTTCCAAGTGTTGTCCCCCACTCACTATTAGAGCAAGCTTATAATTGTCAGACAGACTTCAACACTCTCATGTACCTTGTGGCACAAGATGATTTATTTCTAGAACAGTCTTTACGAAGGTATGATTTGGTTCTTTAACATAAAAATAAAATGAAATTTGCTTCCGATTTTACCACATCCACAACTGAATAGAATGGCCCTTGCTTACAGTACTAGCGCAAAACAAACCTTGTAATATTTATCCATTAGTACCTAGTGCCAAGCCCAGAGGGATAATATTTGGCTGTAAAAGGTAGATATAGATCTTATGTCTAATTCACCAGCTGGACTTTATTTTAACAGAGTAAAACTAGAACGGTGGTGATGGTGGTGGTTGTGGCAGTGGAGGAGGTAAAAAATGTTCAATTTATATAGTGCAGAATCATGCTCCTATAGGTAGGACTTTGTACTCAGAATAAAAACTAGGTCTGATAACAGAAACACTTTCAACTTTCTTTAAATGCAGACTGTTTGTTTGTCAATAACTTGTACAAAATCAAAAGCAACAAAAGAATAGAAGCAGACAGATACTTCCTGTATGTTGTCATGACAACAATTTGTAATATCTATGTTTTTTATAATTCTTTTGAAAATATATTTGTAAATATGGAAAGCAAAAGATAACATTGCCTTTTGTTATGTGTCTTGAATTAAGGAAAATTTTGTGATTATTTTGCAGTGTAATGAAAGTGGATGCATTTGTGAGAGGCCTATGGGACATTCATAAAAAAGTAAGGGAGGAAAGAATAGCTCAGGTATGTACAAGGATTTGGTAAATTTTCATGAGAAATTGTACGGGATCTAAAAGACATAGATTTATATGCATTCTCAAAGGATCCTCACCAGTGATGACAGTTCTAGGTTTCAAATTTCACATTCTGTCATAGATTAATTGTGAAATTTGTGAATGACATGATTACTTGTCTTTTGCAGCCAGTAAGTCTGGATTTGTTTCGAAATGATTTCATGATAAACATGGCTACAGAAAGACCAATCAAAAAGGGTCATATTCCATCCCCAAGTTGTCTTCAGCTAAAGCAAATTGAATTCAATACTATCTCAGCCAGCTTTGCTGGTCTGATTGGAGCTACATCACGCCTTCACAAGTAACCTATTTATTTACTTAATATACCCATTATATTAAGCTCAGTATAGTAAGCATAGACTTTGACAAAGTTAGTTTGATAGAAATGTTGACTTAGTGATGAAAAGAATTACAAATGCATTTTATTATTTGTCAGCATGACATATCTAGGCCATAAATCACTTTATAAATAAAGAAGAGTGTGGTAACAAGTATTTATGTGTTTGCTTATGTGGTTCTGGTTGACACGTATGAAAATATACACCATTTGTCCGATCTTAACTAAATTTTGTGGGAAGATTGTTGGTTGTTTGGTTAGTTTATTTGCTCTGGAACATGTTCATTACAGCTTTGGATTATCTTCTTATCAGGTACACCTTGAATCTTGCAGGAAAGTCATATACATCAAAACAGGTAACCATATAACACTATGGCATTTACCCAGAAGATAACCTGTTTCAGAGCGTGGATGGTTATAATCCATGATCTTCACAAGAAATAATAAGCACATAGAAACTTCAAAATACTTGACTGCCAAAGTTTGGAAAATGTGTGGTTGAGATATTTCTTTGAAAGACACTTCGGTCCCCACACCATTAATATATATGATTTATTATTATTCATTAGTTTATTGTTTCTTGTGTTGGCACAAGGTCTCATGGAAAGTTGGCAGTTTTCAGTAACTATGTCTTTCAAGACTTAGCTGCAGGAGCCTGCTTTTCATGAATATTTTTACATCTTATAGAAATATGTGGAACAAAACATTGTTTATATAGCTTCACATGTTCACTAATTAAGATTAAAATAATATTGAACAGATGCCAGACAATGACCCAGCAGTTGGTATGGCTGATGGACTGGTGAAAGCCTGGAAAAAATATGCTAAGCCCAGGCAAGTTTTAACTTCATATTTTTTCAAACTTGGGTCTTTTGACAGTGATCAAAGCTATATCTGTAGCTGAATAAAAATTAAGATGTCATAGGGATATTTTGAAACTCCTGAAATCTAAGACTTCAAATCATTGCTTTGTAATATAAGTATTCAAATATTATGCATAAAATATGCGAGATAATAATTCCCAAATAACTCTCAGCATGTCTCCCTTATGTTCTAAATAGCGCTGTGATACTTTTCCTGGTGAGCAATGTGGAAACCAACTCTATTGATCAGCGTCATTTGGAATTCAAAGTTCATGACCTTGAACCCAGCATTCGTGTGATTCGTCGCACATTTCTCGATATTTATAGCCGAGCAGAACTTACCGAAGACAGGACTCTGGTTATGTAAGTATTGAAAATCTTTTTTTGAGAACGAGGCTACGCCTTACTGGCAGCATAGGCTAATGCTCTGAGTAAGATTAAGTTTGATCATTATAAGTGTGATTTGCGGTCAGTCATGCTTGTATAAGCCACTTATGGATGGGACAGTGTCTTTGTATATATTTTACACCACAGGGGAACTGCACTTTGCATGAACGAATTTGGTGGTGAATTTGACGAGCATTCTTGTTCAACGTTTCCCATGTTGTTTCAATCATTGTTTCCTTAGCTTGACCCTATGATCACTCTGTTTTGTGATGACTTTCCCTTCCATGGACTTCACAAAGTTCAAGTTTCTTCTGCTCCTACTATCTAGTTGTGAACAATCAGGGATCGTATAGCCTACAAACTTTCCACTTTGACTTACTCTGCAATTCCTGGCACCGGTCCTTGGGGCCTCTTCGATCTCACTCTCATCTATACGCCCACATGACTTCTTTCCTCATCGTCTGACACCTAGCTTCTGCGAGTCCCAGTAGCTAAGACAAAGATGTGTGGACAGAGGTCTATCTCCTACCAAGCCCCATCAACCTGGAATGGATTACCCGTCAGCCTTTGTCACTCTGATTCTTTTACCACCGTTAAGTCCAAACTTAAGACGCATCTTTTCAGAACAGCGACTTCACTGTGACCATGTCCTGACCATGAGTGTGCATATCGTGTGTCTGTAATTTACTCTGTTTATGAGGGGGTGTCTGCTGTAGAAGTGAGCATGTCTGTTATATGTGAATATGGGTGCATGATTGTTAGTGATTCAGTCTGTAAATTATTGATGTAAAGCGCTCTGAGCAAATCATTGTAAAAGTGCTATATAAAGCCTAATTATTATTAATAAATCTATAAGACACAAATTATAAATCAATAATTTTGCCTCATTCTATTTTAATTTATACATTGCTTTTTATTGGCCTTTCTCTGATTTTATTGTTTAAGTGTAACTTGTATTTTGTTTGAGTCTAAATTTCTTCTGAAATGTTTTATAATTTCAGTAGCTAACATTGAAAAACTCACATTTGTAACTCTTTTTATGGAGTTTATTTTACACAGTCTTAACACTCGTCTTCTACATTAGAAGCATTTTTGGTTTGTTGTTTGTTTGTTTTTTTTGTTTGTTAAGCACAATTGAAACTGCCATCTGTTTCAGAGATAACATGGAAGTGGCCATTGTTTATTTGAGAACTGGCTATAGTGATGAAAGTTATCCTAGTGACAAGGTTGACCGCCATTTATTTATTTATTTAGTTTATATTGTTAAGTCAAATTGTTGGCACAGTCAAGCTATTGGAAGGAATAATTTTAAAGCTAATTCTTTGCCCTTCATTTTTATACCCTGTCTCTTTCTCTCCCTTCTACAGCCCAGTTTGCTGGCATGGCATAAAGCAGAAACAAACAAACTCTATAATCCAGTTTCAATTGCTTCACTTTTTTTCTCTAAGAAGTGCTATATTTAGCCTTTTCAAATTAAGTGAGTGCATATGATTAGTTTTGAAATCCTCTGCCAGGATATATATCTACAAGGGAGAAAAGTAATAGTGGTTTATTTTTAGGAATGGAAAGCCCGCCTACTGATGGAAAGGTCCAGAGCAATTAAGTGTCCTACAGTTCAGTCTCAGTTGAGTGGTTTTAAGAAGGTGCAACAGGAGCTAGCTCGTCCTGGTGCAGTGGAGAGATTTATATCTGACCAGGCAGCCGTGACCAGGATAAGGAGCACTTTTGCTGGCCTGTATGCACTAGACATGGTAGGTCACAGTGGCTACCTGTGTTCACTGAATGTTTTATGAAATTCTGTTTATCTGCTTTTCCTAGACACTATAGGCAGTTATGTTTGCTTGAATATTTGTTGGATATTGTGCATTAATCTTGTAAGTCTGGTGGATTAAATCATTACTATTTTTGCAATTGAAGTTTCAAATTATAGATATAATTTTCTAGTATGGCTTACAGAAAACTGCAGGAGTAAAAAACAAAAATGCTGACACTGTTCCACTTCCACTATTTTGAACCAACCTTGTGCAAAAGGATGGAGACACTTCTATTTTCTCCAAAGTTCAATTAATGATAAATAATATTATTGGTTGGAGATTTCTTGACCAGTGTTCAACTTCAAAAGTTTTACATGCAGAGATTAGGTTCATAGCTAAACAGAAGGGCAAACTAAGGCTGATGATGCTAAATAGTAGAGGCAATTACTGATAAAATTTCTCACACCCTGGAATAAATATGACATTTATCAGTGAATAGAGCTCTGTGGTATCACAAGATCACACTGATACAAGAACCTCACTGTAAGATTCTGTTATTTCACAAAGAGTTAACTCACTATGATATACCTTTAGATGTTAATGCACTATGATATGCCATTGAACACATTCTTATTATTTACCCATGTTAACTACGTAACCTGTATACTGATCACTACACAACTCAAATTATTATCTAAAGGTACATATTATCTATATGTTTATTTTAAGCCCTCTAAACTTTGTTATTACTATTCCATTGATGATAGGGTCCAGAAGGAGATGAAAGTGTTAAATTAGCAGTTACCTCCCCTAACCAATATGTCCTCAAGCCACAGCGAGAAGGAGGAGGTAAGGAGCACAATGGCTTATTGATTATGTATTGTTAACCAAATAATAATAATAATAATAATTTAATTTGTAGAGTGCATTTAACCAAGTGGATGTGAATTCTAGGTGCTGTGAATAAAAGACTACAAACAAATCAACAGTTAACGATACAGCACAGGAACACACGCATCAGCAAACTGATAACACTGAAAAACATTAATGAAGTGTGGATGAAGATGAGGAATGAGTGGAAGAGTTGTTTTATTATTATTATTATTATTATTATTATTATTATTATTATTATTATTATTATTATTATTCAAGACATTTCTTAAACAGGTGGGTGGGTTTTAAAGCCAGACTTGAAAGCTTTGAAAGTAGAAACAGTCTGCAGAGAAAGAGGCAGAGATTTCCTAAAGTTAGATCAGACAGGTATGGTGGGGTGAGGCCCTGAAGATAATGGTAGCACAGGCAGTGAAGCTTGTGGAGGATGAGTGCATCATCATCATTTTTTGCTTATGAAATACAATATGAGCGACAGTATTCTGAGCCCTTTGAGGTTTGTCCAATGGGTGGTTAGAGAAATCGATGAGTAGAGAGTTACAGTAATCCAGCCAGGACAACACAGAAGCAGACATGAGAAGTTGTGGTGGAAACTGACAGGAAGGGTCAAACGTGATTTATCCTGTGAAGCTCAAAGACGGTGAACTTGCAGACCGCCTTGATTTGAGATTTATGAAGCAATGATTCATTAATGATAACACCGAGATTCCTGATGGGTTGGAAAGAGATATGTTCATCCCAGAGAAAGTAAAATGGGAACTAGCTCAAAACAGAGACTGAAAATGAGAAGAAGTCACTGGAAAAGGATGTGATGGTCAAGACTATCAAACACAGCCAACAGATTCAGCTTTGATGAAAGTGAGCTGTGATCCCTGTTGCAAACAGATTGAAAGTTATTTACCACTCCCATCTATACCATCTCAGTTGAATAGTTCTCTCGATAGGCTGACGTAAATGGCTTGTGACTATGGCTGGGAAATGGTTCAGCTGCTGGAGCAGCAGAGACTGGAAAGAGGGCAATAGTTTCTGAGGTTATTAGGGTCAAAGCTGGTTTTCTTTAGAAATGGGGTGATGATAACATGCTTAAACAATGAGGGTACAGCACCAGTCAACAAGGAATAGTTGAAGAAGCAGCTGATAACTGGAATCAACCAGTCAAGGCACTTGTGTAAAAGGTGGGTTTGAACTGGGTTGAGAAACCAGGATTTCATTGGTGTTCTTGTGCACAATAAATCAGTTGATGTTGTGCTTGTGCTTGTGTGTCGTCATCATCAGTCCTCATTGTGCTGTCTGGCATGGGAGGCGACAGCTATAGGGACCTCCTTCTGGTTCTGTCTGCTGCTGCTCTGGGGGCTGTCTCAAGTGATAGGCCTCTGTTCTTGAGGTCCTTTTCGATGGATCGCCTCCACGTCTCTTTGGGCTCCCTGCTGTTCCTCTTTCCCTGTGGTGTCCATCGCAGGGCTGTTCTAGGGATTGAGTCTGGAGGCATGCAGAACACGTGACCTAACTACCGGCAGCGCCAGTCGGATCGCTTTCCCACCCTTTTGTGCAGTTCTTCATTTGAGATGGTGTTGGGCCAGAAGATCTTTTATATGCGCTGCAGACACTTGGTTTGAAACACTTCTAACTTTTTCTCGATGGAGGCTGTGGTCTTCCAGCACTCTGACCCATACAGGAGGACACTGAGGACTTTGCTCTTGAAGATCCTGATCTTTGTATGGCTGCTGAGCCCAGTGGATCTCCAGATGGGCTTAAGCATTGCAAAAGCTTGGTTGGCTTTGCTGATCCTGGTGTTGACCTCCTGTTCACAGTCACCATCTGCTGTCTTGCTGCCCAGGTACACAAATTCTTTTACGTCCACTAGTGGACTTCTGGTGATTGTGACAGGGTTATTGTTTGTCATGTTGTTCCTTAGGACTTGTGTTTTTCAAGTGTTGACTCCTATCATGCTGGCATTCTTATTAAGGTTTTCGGTCTTTTCTTGAAGGTCTTGGTGCTAGTGATGTAGAATCTTCCACAGAGAGGCACAATGTAGGCTGTCAAATGCCTTCTCAAAGTCAGTAAAGGGCATATACAGTGGACTGTTCCACTCCTATGATTGTTCCAGGATCTGTCGCAGCACAAAGGTATGGTCGATGCATGATCGTCCTTTCTGGAAGCCAGCTTGTTCTTGTTGGAGTAGGGAGTCTACTGTTGTTTTAATGCACTGGAGGATTATATGGCTAAAAGTTTTGCTGGTGAGGGATAGCAATGTGATGCCTCTCCAGTTACTACAGTCACCAAGGTCTCCTTTGGTATCTTTACTATAACACCTTTTCTCCCCTCTGCAGGGATTTCTTCACCATCCCAGATCTCCTGGAGGATTGTTTGTAGGATACATGGTGTCTCATGCTCTTCTGCTTTCAGCATTTCAGCACATACACCATCCCCTTCTGGCACCTTGCCGTTCTTCGTTTTGTGAATGCCTTCTTTAACTGCTTGTAGTGCAATGGGTCCAGTGTTGATATCTAGGTCTTTTTCTGCTTTGATGATTTCAGGTAGCACTGATGGGTCTGGCTGGTTAAGAATCTGTTGAAAATGTTCTCCCCTCTTCAGTTTGGCTCGCTCTTCAGTGATGGGTGTGCCATCTGTTCTTTTAACCGGACGATACTGGTTATGCCTTCGGTCACCTCGTAGCTTTCTTATGTTCTGATAAGTCGCCTTCATGTCTTTCCGTTCGGCTGCTGCCTCGGCTTCAGCTGCAAGCTGTTCTATATACTGTTATCTGTCTCTCCTTGAGGAGGACTTGATCTGTTTGTCTAGCTCCCTGTATTGGGATGCAGTCCTCTCTTTCAGCCTGGGGGACTTCATTTTCAGGAGCTTCCTCTTCATCTCTTTCCTTTCTTCTATCAAGTTTCATGTGTGCACAGATATCCATACATTATTGGGGCTTGTCCTGTAGCCAATGGTTTCTTTTGCTGCTTCTACTGTGGCTTTGTTAAAGATATTGATCGTTATTGCTGCTTCATCTCGGAGGATGCTGAAGTTGTTTTTCAGTGCAATGCAGAAGGCCTTTTTGATTGCTGAGTCTCTGAGTTTGGCCATGTCCAAACGCTGATTTCTTTTCTGTCCAATCTTTGCTTTTCTCAACTTCAGTTTCAGCTTTGCAACTAATAGGTGATGGTCACTGCCAAAGTCTGCTCCTCGCTTGACTTGCATGTCTTGCAGGGAGTGCCTCCATTTGCTGTTGTTGATGATCTGGCTTTGTGTCCTTCCATCAAGTGATGTCCAGATTAGTTTGTGAATTATTGTTTTGTTCGCAAACAGAGTACCACCAATAATAAGATCGTTCTCTTCGCACAGACTAATGAGTCTCTCACCATTGTCAGTAAGTTCTCCAGTTTTATGCCGCCCCAGGACTCTTTCTCTGTTCTTGTTTTTGTTGCCTACTCTTGCATTAAAATCGCCCATGAGGAGCATCACATCATGCTTGGGGATGTCGTCTAAAACTGTTTGAAGTGCACCATAAAATTTGTCTTTTTCCCCTTTGTCAATGGGGGCATAGGCTACTACAATAGGTAGTTTTGTGAGCCTGGAGTTTAACCTCAAGTAGAGTAGGCGTTCATTTATGGGCTTCCATTGTAAGATGGCGTTTGCATGTTTCCTGCTGATGATAAGGGCGACTCCTTCATGGTGGTGGTTGTCTTGCCTGCCAGACCAGATAATGGTTTCTCCAGAGTTAAGTAACTGTTTTCCTGTGCCTGTCCATCTGGCCTCTGCTACTGCGAGCATTGTGAGGTTGTAGCTGTTCATTCCTTTAACTGTTTGTGATAGCCTTCCTGTCTGGAATAAAGTCCATACATTCCAGCAACCAACTCGCATGTGATGTTTTGGTGTCGGGCCAGAGACTTCCTTTTGGCTTTGATCCCTTGCCGTCATAGGGCCAGTTGCGTGGTCTGCTTCACTCCTTCTACCAGATGAAGTTACTTCTGTAAATGCCGTTTCCGTAGCATAAAGGTTTTTTATGGGATAGGGTTGCTAGCCCTATGCCCAACCCTCCTCCTTTCTTATCCGTGCTTGGGACCGACAGTGGCAGAGTTGGTGCTTGTGTGTGGGCTGTTGTATTAGCTGTACCAGATTGTACTCTTGTGTGAGCGATTTTAGATGCTTTACATAATGATTGGTAGGAGAGTTGAACTGAATTCTAAAATTGCTGAGGAGTTACTGGAATTCATAGGCATATATGCTGATCCAGGAGCCAGGGAAATTCAGTGAACAAACTATTTCCTTCCATTAGTTGGTGGCTAATACAGACATGTGTCGTTGACTGGTCAAATTAAGTCATTCCACCTGGCAGAGTTTAAAGATATTGAAGTCACCATTAGATGTTGAGCTGACAATGTCCTCTTTTGGCATGTGACAGCCTGGGACAGGAAGGAAGAGTAATGGAGAATAATGAAGAAAAGGGTGGTGTTCTTGTATCTTTACCAGGTTTCAGTGATACATCAGCATTAGAGTCAAGAATGAAGTCAGTATAGTTATTTCGTTCTTACATGACTGAGCATTGAAGCAAGTTTTGAAACACATTAACCTCTTTAGCAGTGCATAGATAGAATATCAGATATGGTCATTATTTGATGGCATATCTGATGTGGGCATTATTTGATGGTAGCATAAGAGGCATACCACTTTAAAGACTTTGTTTTGTTATATCCCTTGTGTGATTGTTTTTTTTCACAATATTTTGATGTTGCTTACATCATATTTTTTAAAATTCATTATATCATATTCATATTTGTATTAAGTTGTACTGACAAGGTCATAATCATTTACTGGAAGTAGCAATGCAGCCAAGCAAACAAAAAAGTAAAAGTCTTAGATTCAAATATACAGCTACCAAGATAAACTATATCAGCCGATATACAAAAAAGTTCATGTAAGAAATGCTATGTTACATGATGGAAATTGCTGTCAGAGACTTTGCTTACTACATATTGACCCACATGAAGTAAAAAACATATTGTTTTTGGTTCGATATAGGCCACAACATCTATGGAAATGAAATTAAAGATTTGCTGGAGAAAATTGGCTCATCTTCAGAACGAGAAGCATATATTCTCATGGAGCGAATTTTTCCTTTAACTGAGAAGAACTACCTTATCAAAAGTGGTGTCCCTTTCACACTTTCAGACGTTGTCAGTGAACTAGGCATCTATGGTGTTTACATTGGGTAAGTAAACCCAGCACTATATGCAAGCCTTCATGAATTTGAAAACGTGAAATAATTAGATGGTAAGATTTTATGCAGATTTCAACAGTGCCTTTGTTCCAGTGAATGATTAGTTTCCTTTTTTCACAGGGATGGAGGGAAAGAAGTCGTCAACAAACATTGTGGACATATGCTAAGGACTAAACTTCAGGGCATTAATGAAGGTGGAGTTGTTGCTGGATTTGCTGCTCTTGACACACCATTTGTTGCTGATGCATAGCAATGTGCTAGATTTGTGTTAAATTTATTCAGGAAGATTTCTCCACAAATTTTATCAGATTTTTTTTAAGAATAATAATTATAATACCACATTTACATAGAACTTTTCCCCAGCGCCAGCCAGGCTCAAAGCACTTTACATACAAAGGTGCATGAGCAGACACTTTTTTGGGGGGAAAGCTTGACTTTGGAAACAAGGCTGCACCTGACAGGCTCAGTTTCTTTGTTGTCCAGTGATTTTTATGTTTTCTTGTGCAACATCTCTTGTTTATTTGTACCTATAGGTTTCTTCTATACTTTGCATACTTGTTTGCATAGTTGTTTCTCCTTCCGACCCTCATATTCTGTCCATGTCTCCTACTTGTCTTAAGCACTGAGAGCATACTCTTTCGTGAGCATGATTATGCACCATACAAGTCACATTTATTATTTTTAGGGTAGACATCGAGTATACCTTCGTGAACATGCATGTGCATAATACACACAAATATGCATACATGCAGCACAGCACAGACAGCACATGGGAGTTTATACAGTCTTATTCCAGAGAAGCGGTGTATACAGTTGGAGCTTTACAGTTGCATTTATTTGAATTACTTGAATAATGTGCTAAAAGATGTACTCGCAACACATCTGATAACAAGAAAAGATGAAAACATAAATTTGTAACCATAAGGGAAAATGCTGTAACTGGGTTACTTAACCAAAATAAAGCTTACTCTTGTCTTTTTCTTTTTACCATTTATAAAAGGATTTAAAAATAGAATAAATTTATTCTTTCTTAATATAAAAGTTTTGTCATTGATAACATTTATACAGTTCACTATGTTTCAACAAAACTGCTTTTCCCCCTTCTTGCGTTCTTCTCAAAATGCTACTGGCATGTCTGGTGACATTTGTTGATGTCTGCACATATATGCCTGTGTGTGTGTGTGTGTGTGTGCATGCTTGCATGGGTAAACGTGAGAGATGGAGGGGGAGAGATGATAATGAGTACTTATAATGTGTAGCATCACATACAAGATAGATTGCACTCTCTGCGCAGACCAATAATGATAAATAAAAGATAACAGACAGTGGACGGTGAGGTATGTATGTATAGGCACACTGAACAACATAAAAAATAAGGGCATAAAACAATGGATGAAGGTATGAAGGGATATAGGTACTGTAAACAGTGTAGAGATGGAGACGTTATATGATAGTTAACATGACAGTATTGCAAGGGAGTTGAGAATTCATGGATAGTACTTTGTGAAAAGATATGTTTTCAGAGAGCATTTGAATGTAGTCTTCGAATCCGAGTGGCGAATGTGATGTGGAAGAGAGTTCCACTGCTTAGCAGCACAGAGAGAAAATTGATTGTCCATATGTGACTGTCTTTGTTGGAGGGAGGGACAGAACGTGGGAGTCTGATGAGGAGTGAAGGTTTTAAGCAGGAGTGTGGACAGACAAGATTTCAGCAAAGTAGTCATGGAGAGGAACCTTCAAAGAATCCATAGCATAGAGTTGAGAGCTTCTAGTCTATTCTAGCTTTAATTGGTAGACAATGAAGAGAGTGAAGAAGTTGTGTGATATGTTCAGATTTGCAAGTCCCAAAAACGAGACAAGCATCTGAGTTCTGGACTTTCTGAAGCTTGTGAATGAGGTACTGTGGACAACCAGCAAGAAGAGAGTTGCAATCGTCTAGTTTAGACAGAACAAATGAGCAGATGAGAATTTTGGTAGTTGAGATGGACAGTGTGTGGTGAAGACAAGACAAGACCAATTTATTAATCCTCAGTGGATATACATTTGTCGACAGCAAGGGCATATATAAAAAAAAGTACAAGTAACAAATTCCTAAAATACTGCATACTTCAACATTCCCATACTAACACACACCTTCTCAACACCACACACCATAACCTTTAAAAAAATTAAAACATTCCACACAACTATCTAAAATCATAAAACCTACAAAGCCATCCTCAATGCATAAAATCCAAAGTCAGCCGATAGGTCTACTGTTGTTAAAAAGTCTAACAGCAGCCGGAATGGAGCTGATCTTCCAGAGTTCATAGTATGCAGAACGACAGATGGGGAGGGTTCGCTGGTGTGGTGTAGCTGCGACCCTCTGCTCCACTGGGGGTGAAAAGGAATAAGAAGAACGTTAGATACAGCAGACAGATATTATATAACAAGTTACATGTTGAAGTAACAAAAGGAACAACAGCATCACCTACTGGAGCAAAGACAGGCAGTGAAGGGTAAACTCTAGCTCTCCTCTTTGAAAAAATAAAAGCTGATTTTTCATCATTTAGTTTTAACTTTTTGTGGGTCATCCAAAGTCTAATATCAGAAATATAATCTTGGATGCTTTGGATAGAAGTGTGTGCCTGAGAAGGAGAACAGCTGGTATACAGCTCACTGTCATCAGCAAAGGATTGATTGGAGTGAGATTGAATTAGAGTAATAAGTGGCTTAGTGCCCATGATAAAGAGGATGGGACTAAGTACAGAACCTTGGGGGACTCCAGAGCGAATAGAAACTGGTGGAGACATGCAGCCATCCACTATAACTGAGTCCTATCTGAGAGATATGACTGAAACCAGTCAAGTGGGGAGCCTGAGATGCCATAGAGAGTACTGATGAGAGTCTATGAATGAGCGTAGTGTGATCTATAGTATCGAAGGCGCCAGACAGGTCTAACATGGTGAGAAATGAGATGTCACCTCTATCCAGTGCTGACAAAATGTCGATTGTCAGGGCAATCTCAGTGCTATGAAAAGGGCGATAAGCAGACTGTGATGGAGAAACTGTTCAAGACCACAGTTTTCTTGTGGACACAAAGATGGTGCCTATTGATCTCCTCTCCTTGCTTTACCTTTCTCCAACCTTCTGATATGGAGTCGGGGGAAAAAGCTACTGAGCAGACAAGAATGTGAACGACGTTCACTGTCAGCATGAAGTTTCCACCCAAAACAAAACCGAGCATCTTCCTACGCCACTGGGGTACCCAGTCCCGACAGGTAGCCGCGCTTTCAGGTCCGGATGCTAGTGCTTTCAAATCAGTCGATAAACATCTTAAAATCAGCGTTAAAACAAACGTCACATCACGGACGAATATCTCTGTGGTGGAAAGAGCCACATCCCCTGCAGACAACAAACCTACACTGAAAGAGGAGAGTTTAAAATATAACTAAGTATCTCAAATTATTATTAGGAATTCTAAAATTATAAATGAGATACTACGAAATGTAGTCAATAATATTTATATTTGCATGCACTTCTTGGGAAATATTTAAGGGGAGGTCACTCACAAATAAGGAACAACAACTTGAACAAAATGTTTTTCAGGAACTACACAATCGACCGTTTCTGAAACGAAACGGGTTAAACGACACTAAAGGTTAGAAAACACCTTATTTCGTGGTTACTCTTCTTTTTCTGTCATGTCTCTAGATGTAGTTTACGAAAGGTAGTGAGTGCAGACCAAGAGTTGGGGTGCTCGCAATCAAACTGATACACGCCTGTCAATAATACTAAGCGATTGGTTGGCAGGCTCAGAATGTTCGGCGCTTTCTCTTTATGTACATTATTTGTTTTTAACCCTAAATCAAGCCTGCATGAAAAAAAGGGCACAGCTTTAAGGAAGCCACAACCCTACGATGCCGTAACACCTTTACAAACCGGTAAAAGGGGCTAGAAGTTGGGTTAAGGTTTAGATTAAGAGTAGTTTTCGGTTTCAGAGTGTACGACAGGGCGTCCGTAGCAGCCTGTATCGATTCAAGACGAACCTTCCCAGTGTAAGGGTTCTACAGCCTACTTCACCCAGTTGGTATTTAGTGGAAGTGAACTGTGTAAGTGGGTTAGGGCCCAGAATATGAGAAGCAAAGCTCCGTTCTTTCTTCCTCTGTTTTTACATTCACAGATTAAAATAGGTCCTAATAGATGCTGATTGGCTGGGCCAGATGCAATTTTCCAGTAACACCCAGGCGAGCTTTAAACTGAACACACTAACCATGACAGGGGCATCTGGTAGTGTAGTGGTTAAAACACTCACTTGTCACCACTGCTCTGAGAGGTCCAGGGTTCTAACCTCATCTTGGGAAGCTTTCTGTATGTGACACCTGTCTGCAGGGCTGGGCGTCAGGGGTTTTCTATGGGTACTCTGGTTTCCCGTTCCCCTCAGTGCAAAATCACCTCAATGTAGAAACACCTTCCTGTTCAATCAATCTATCAGCCAGGCTATGATGCAGCTAAGGAAATGTCAGATTGCCAAGAATAAGACAATATAGCTAAAACTGCCACTGGTGCAGTATAACGAAAATGACAGACTTTCCTTCTAACATGGCAAGTTTATTTTTATATTTTCCTGTGAAACGAATAAAGTTAAAGAGTGGCTACTGCACTCAATTGAGAAGTGTTATGCTTTGGACAGGGTTAGCTGGGTCTGTATGAAAAACATTCCTAGGGTCTGCCCACCTAGCAGCAATCATGTACCTGGTTTTGCAGGAAAAGTAAAAGACTGCTGAAGAAGGGCTGGGTTTCAGCTTCTACATGCCAGTGAACCACTTACCTATGATTGCCTCCATCCCAGGCTGTGGGATCCTTCACCATTTTTTTTATACCTAACAGTAAAGAATAAAAATTGTGAGTTATAGGTGATTCATCCTAGTATATATGAATTTCACTACATCATGTAAAATGATTATGTCAGTGTAGTGTTTCTGTTGATTGTTTTTGGTGATAAAATGTTAACTTGCCATTTAAATGGAGCTTTTCAGTATCAAGAGTTGAAGAAAAGATAACACGCACTTATTTTTTGGGAGATCGGGGGGGGGGGGGCAGGGGGGGATACAGATGCATTTCAATTAAGTTTGTGAACACTGATGCTCATATACAAAGATTGTAAGGCACTACTAAAATGCCATCCATAGCAAATATTCATTTATATTACTTCTGTTTTCAGACCCCATGGCTGAAACAAATAGCTGTATGGAGACTCAGTTTTCCCCTCCATCTTGTTCTTCTCTTGGACCATTGAATAATATTTTGCCTCATTCACCATCAGAACTGTTAAGTGTTGTTCCTAAACTTGAAACACTGGGACCTGCCTATATTAGTAAAGTTACATCTGCTGCAGAACATATGTACACTAAGCAGTACTCTGTTTGCATTGAAACCTGTGATGTCCTCATTGACCATACATGGGAGAGGTTAAATACTGGCCACTGGAAAGACATCAACATTACCTGGCGCTATGCATATACTTTGGTATCTTTATTAAAAGCACTTAGCCAGTGTGCTTTGTTAAGTGACAGCAACAGCAACATCAATCATCTGGATATTTTGAAAACTTGCGACATGGGTTTGTTGATGGGAGCACCAATTATGGACAACATACTGGCTAAAATGTCCCGTAAATTCCAAGAATCATTTGGCGGTCGGAGACTAAGTGTTTCAGCAGACGAGCTGTCTAAAGAAGAAGATGCTGAAGTAATAGTTCCCAGAAAAATTGCTAAAAGAGATGAACAAGAAGAAACAGAGCTGGCTATGTCAGCTTCATCAGAGATTTCTGCACCAATTGATGGCCAGGAAAATAGTCAGTCAGTTGTGGCTGCAACACATAAAGGGAAAGAGGTTCCTCGATATTGCTGCCCGTCAGTGGAAATGTTTCAGGCAACTTTTTTTGACTTACAGCATCCAGTAGTTATTACTGATGCTATTGGATACTGGCCTGCACTGACCAGTCACAAATGGTCACTTCGATATTTGAGGAGAATAGCAGGGGCACGCACAGTGCCTGTGGAGATTGGTTCACGCTATACAGATGAAGACTGGACTCAAAAGCTTATGACAGTGAATGAGTTTATCAACCAGTATGTGACAAATCCTCAACCTGGTGCTAAAGGTTATTTGGCACAACACAATCTGTTTGACCAGGTAAGAGGATCAGTGCATGTGCCATATGATGAAGTTAAGCTCTTAGAAATCTTCATTTGTAAGAGCTGCTGTCAGCAAAATTTCAGAGATAGAAGTCTCAGATGCTTAATTAGTGCAGAGCTTTTTCCTCTCCAATGACCCAAATTGTTGACAACATATGCTTTATTTATCATTTTAGTGATTTCTAAAATGATTTAAACTATAAAATAAAAAAGCATATAACACCTATTACAAGCAAACAATCAGTCACAGCTTCCTGCAAGTATTTCATAAATGCTAAAGAAGTTTGTTGTGTTGGGGCTGCGGATATTCAGAAAAAAATGCGAATGGAAACTTAAATATAAATATCTTTGCTTAGATTCAACACATGACAGTCTGAGTCCAAATGGACAGTCCCTCTACCACAGTGAAAAGTGGGGTATTTTGTATTTTAGAAATACACCATCTACTTATCAAAGCAAACACCATTTGTATTGCTATGTGATCAGGTATTGTTATTAAATATTGTTTAAGGGACATTTTGCTACTACACATGAAACATAAGTATTCTAAAAAGATTCTTTATGGTGGGAGGTAGCCTTATAAAACATAAATGGGATCTCCCTTGCCCCATCTTGCTATTTGTAGCACATTCCTATTATCACCATAATTAAAGGGCTTCATTTTATTATATCATCTAACAACCAAGCATTGCTTGTCCAGGATATTGCATGTGTGATATGTTAATTGATTTTTGACTATTAGATAACTGAGCTGAAAGATGACATCAGTATTCCAGTATACTGCTGCCTTGGTGATGAAGAAGATGTGGATATCAATGCCTGGTTTGGCCCAGAGGGCACAGTATCTCCACTACACCAGGATCCCAAACACAACTTCCTGTGCCAGGTGATGGGAGAAAAGTATGTAAGACTTTATTCACCTGAATCCACCCACCATCTTTATCCACACCCAACCAAACTGTTGGAAAACACAAGCCAAGTAGATTGTGAAAACCCAGATTTGGAGAAGTTTCCGAAATTTGCAGAAGCAGTTTACCTTGAGTGTGTCTTAAAGAAAGGAGAAATGTTATACATTCCACCAAAATACTGGCATTACGTAAAATCATTATCAGTTAGCTTCTCTGTCAGTTTTTGGTGGCAGTGAACAAAAGCATTTTTCTTTACAGGACTAAGATTTAAGGCTTAGTCCATAATTAAAACATTAGCATTTTGGCAGCTTTCATACTGCAGGAATTTACTGGCCTGCTGAAATAAAAAAATGTTGAACTGTTTTGGAACTAATTAACACATTTATTTATAACAGTCTTGTATGTACTGATGCATAATCTGCAAAGCTTTGTATTAGCACTTTTGTCCTATAAGTATTTTAAAAAAACCAACATTTTTGCTATGTTGGTGAGCGGACATGTACGCATGATGTTTTTAGTAAATCAAATGTTATAAAATGGCATTTTAGTTTCTTTGTTGTAAAACATTCATTATTTTTATATCAAATATTTTACCAATAAAATAAAGACTTACACATAAACACTAGCTCCATGCTTCGATTTGTTGAATCTAGAAGGGTCGAGTAAAGGTTTCGCATATGCATTATGTGAAATCTGAATTTGTTTAGAGGTTGGTGGTTGATGTTTTAGAATAAAATTTTAATTTGTTTAGAAAGCTAGCTTGTTGTTAGTGTTAAAATTTTCTCAGCAAGAGGCTATTTTGTGGTGAAGTAGTTCAGTCATGCAAATATAAATACCACATCCATTCGAACCCATAACTTACAATTCTCGCTGTCTTGATGACAAGCACTTTTACCATTGCACGTACATATACATACACACCTAATGTGCCATTATAATATTTGTGTGTATGTGAGTTTATAAATAATCTGTTCAAAAACAACAGTAATGATTCCTTTATTGCCTCTCCACAGTGATATTGATTGGTGGTTATCCTACATAAAAAGACACGATTTGTCTCGTAATTCAGCATCAAAACACTAAAATGCAAATAAAGCAGTATGTCAATGTGTGTGATCATGGTGAGCATGGTAGATGTATGTTACTCTGAAGCATGCTTATGTTTGCTTGATTTTCTCTGTTATAACTGGGCCCAGATAAAAAGGTGTTAGAAACTGCTATGTACTTCTGCTACACAGAACAAATGTGGATATAATTTTAGATGGTATTAATGACAGATACAGAGGAAAAGAAAGGTGGGTGGGTGTTGGTGAAGCAAGCAACCAAAAGAGTCTTAGCACTTGAATTCTAGCAAGTCATTTGTGGTCAGGTAGGCACAAGTATAATGAGATACAAATAAGGGGCAGTCGGCGTCCGCTACATTTCACTGACTGCCCCTTGCATCATTCTGGTAGTCTAAAAAAAACAGACATCGACATACAGACTTTGATCAGACTGTTGACCTGGACATTCACTGCCTATATGCTTAAGCACATTCTGCTTCACTTTCTATTCTCCCTACCCCATCACTCACATACCTGTCCAGTTATACTACAAAAATAATCTGTGTGAAACATGAACAGACACTTGACCTTCGACTCTAGTTAGGAGCTTAAAATTTTAAAATCAGCGCATTGTCTGAAAAAAAAATCCTCCCCGACTGACGAAAGTGTGCGAGGGCATGTAATAACAACGCCACGTCGCCACACTCGTGCTTTGTCTTCATTTCTCGTCTTCATGTTCCATCTTCGCGTGTTATCTCTACGTTTTGTTGGGGTTTTTTTTTTTTGAGATTTTAATTTCATAATGCAAAAATACAGAAAGCATAGAGTGCATATAAAATAATACAATAATTCACAGAACATATACACACAAAAAGAACATGTACACATAAAGTAATACAGTGATTTCAAATACAGTTATCAGCACACCAAGTCGTCCATGACGGTGATTACACAATCTGTTATGAGTCTCATCACCTCCTATCCTGTACAGTAAGCAGCCAGCTGTACATAGAGACAGTAGAATTTTTGTTTATGCAAGTAAAATAAAGTTTTTAAGGAATGGTAATTTTCCAGAAGATGATCTTCGTCGTTTTTAAATATATATATATATAAAGCTGTATTTTTTTTACTCCCATTCACAAAGTTGTCTTTAACATTCCTGGTACACATGCTGAAAATGAAATCCCAAACTTAACTAATATAGTGTAAAGTTTCTAAGACCTGTCTTCTCTCCTCTCTACAATATGTGATAAACCTCTGTCGGTGGAATTCTTCATGATCCAGTCCATGGTCAGGATGAAGAGGAAGGGCAACAGAATGCAGGCCTGCTTCACCCCAGTACTGGCGTTGAAGGGGGCTGTGAGCTCCGTGTCACAGACCACCTGAGATTTGAAGTCGCTGTACAGCATTGCAATGACCTGGACAAGTTTCGCAGGGACTCCGTAATGCCCCAGGATCTTCCATAAGGACTCGCGGTGGACGCTGTCAAAAGCCTTCTCCAGGTCGATGAAGTTGATGTACAGCGGTGTGTTCCACTCGTTGCTTTGCTCCAGAATCTGATGCAGAGTGAAAATGAGTTCAGAGCAGGATCGCCCAGGGCGAAATCCTGTTTGCTGAGGTTGGAGGTCTTTCTCAATGTTTGCCGTCAGTCTTGACAAAACAATCTTGCTGAAGACCTTGCTGGTGAGGGAAAGAAGTGTTATACCCCTCCAGTTATTGCAGTCTCCAAGATCTCCTTTCTTGGGTAACGAAGATGAGCCCTGTCTTCCACGCATCGGGTATCTGTCCTGATTCCCAAACTTGCCTGAAGATTTCAGTCAACATGCGAGCTGTCACATTCACATCTGCTTTCAACATCTCTACTGTTATTCCATCTGCTCCTGGTGCTTTGCCGCTTTCATTGCCTTGATTGCTGCTGTCACTTCTTACAGGCTTGGCGGGTCTGTGCAGATGTCAAGGTCTGTATCTGCTGGCTGGATGTCTGCAAGCTGAGGGGGGGGGGTCTGGTCTGTTCAGAACTGACTCAAAATGTTCTCTCCAGCGCTGTAGTTTTTCTGCCTCTCCCTGGACAACATTTCCATTCATGTCTTTCACTGGCACTTTACTCTTTTTGAACCTGTTGTTTAGCGGTTTATTGATTTTATACAGTGTCTTCAGGTCATTTTTTCGTGCTGCTTCTTCTGCTTCATCTGCCAGTTTGTCTATGTAGTCCCTTTTGTCGGTTTTGATCATCCTCTTTACCTCTTTGTTTATTTCTGTATATCTTTGTCTGTGTTGTTCTTTCAGACGTTCAGATCTGGTGTTGTTGATTTTCTGCTTGGTTGACTTTCTCTCGTCTATCCTTTTCCATGTCTCTTCTCTGATCCACTGTTCTTTCTTTTTTTGTTGGAAGCCCAGTAATATCTCTCCTGTTTCCTGTAAGACTCGATTGAAGTCCTCTAAGGTCATCTCCTGTTGGTCCCCTAGTGCCTGGAACCTGTTCTTTACTTCCACTACAAAGGCCCGTTTGGTGGCTGGGTCTTTCAGTCTGCCGGAGTCCACTCTCTGCTGACGTGCCTGTTTTCCTCGCGATCGACATAGCTTCAGAGAAACTGCGGCTATCACAAGAGTGTGGTCACTGGTAACGTCTGCTCCTCTGTAGGCTCTGACATCTTGAAGTGAGCTTCTCCTGTCCTCCGTTTTCAGTTGATGATGACATGGTCTATCTGGTTCTTTGTGATCCCGTCTGGTGATGTCCACGTTGCCTTGTGGATGTCTTTGTGTTGGAAGAGTGTGCCTCCAATCAGTAGATCGTCTTCTTTACAAAAGTCTGCCAGTCTCTCTCCGTTGTCATTGATGGTTCCAATTCCATACTTGCCCATGATATGATCCTTGCAGGTATTGTCACTTCCCACCTTGGCATTGAGATTGCCGGTGATGAGCAACATATCATGGACTCGGACACTCTCCATGGCTGCCTGGAGCTGATTGTAAAAAGCATCCTTGTCTTCTGCCTCGGAGTCTTCTGTTGGTGCATAGCAAACTAGCACTGTCAGCTTGGTGTACTTTGAATGGAATCTTGCTCTCAGAAGCCTGGGTCCATATAGGCTTCCATTACAGCAGTGACTTTTCAGTTTTCCTATTGAGGAGAAGTGCTACTCTTTCAGAGTGTTGATCGTCTGATCTTCCTGATAACAGGATAGTATATCCTGATGCTAGTCTCCTTGTTTGTAGCTAAGACTCGGTGTAAAATCCGTGCGGTATTGAAACCATTGCAGTTTTGTATCTGTAACACTAAATGGGTGGGCAAATATTTGTCTCCATTGAAGGTCTGTATAATATTTTCCCCATTTTTTAATGCATGTAGGAGGTGTCTGTGAACATAGCAATTTATCATATATCCCTTTCGTGCCTTTTTTATATTTCGTTATAGCTAACAGTGGTGCATAGCATTTAGTTTCTTTGTCGGAGTCCTTCCATAAGTGACAAATCTTTCTTTTATATTTAATAACTACCATGATGCGACTATAGTAATCAATAAAATTTACACTTCTTCTTCTTCTTATTCCATTTCGCCCCCAGTGGAGCATAGGGCTGCAACTACACCACGCCAGCGAACCCGGTTCTGGGCCTCCCTCCCCAGTTGGGTCCATGTCATTCCAGCTGCCTCCGCCTCGCCGTGGACCGATCTTCTCCACGTCTGTCTGGGTCTCCCAACCCTGCGTCTCCCCTGTGGGTTCCAGTCCAGAGCTTGTCGTGTTAGATTTTCGGCCGGCTTTCGCAGGGTGTGGCCGATCCAACCCCACTTTCGCTTCTTGATGTCTTGGCTGGCAGGTTTCTGGTTGGCTCTCTCCCACAGGTATGCATTGGAGATTCTCTCGGGCCATCTGATGTTGAAAATGTGCCGCAGACATCTGTTTATGAATGTTTGAATCTTCCTGGTGATGTTGTTTGTTACACGCCATGTCTCAGACCCATATAGAAGGACAGATTTTACGTTCGTATGAAAGATGCGGATCTTGGTATGTTGAGATAGTGCCTTGGAATTCCAGATGGGTCGCAGGATGTGGAATGCTTGCCTGGCTTTATTTATTCTGCTTCTTACATCTTCATCAGCACCTCCATCTTTGGTGACTATGCTGCCTAGGTAGGTGAAGCGGTCAGTCTCTGTAATACATTCCCCGTGTAGCTGAAGTGGGGCTTCTTGCTTGTTGTTGATCCGCATTACCTCTGTCTTCTTGATGTTGATTGTCAGGCCAGTTGTCGCTGCTTCTTCTGAGAGCCGTGAGCTTTGTCTGTGCATGTTGTTGCTTGTGGGACAGCAGGCTGATGTCGTCTGCAAAGTCGAGATCTTCAAGTTGCATGGCAAAGGTCCATTGAATGCCTGTGTTGCTGTTAGAGGTTGTTCTTCTCATGATCCAGTCTATGACGATCAGGAAGATTGTCGGCGAGAGCATGCAACCTTGCCTTACTCCAGTCCTCACTGCAAAGGGGTCCGTCAGCTTCCCATTGTGGATCACCTGGCATGTCGAGTCCTCATACAGCTGTTGGATGATGGCAATGAACTTTGGTGGAAATCCGTAGTGCTGCATCAACTTCCAGATGGTCTCTCTGTCTACGGAGTCAAATGCCTTCTCAAAGTCCACAAATGTCATGTATAGTGGGGACTGCCATTTGATGGACTGTTCAATAATGATTCGCAGTGTAGCAATATGGTCTGTGCATGATCTACCCTGCCGAAAGCCTGCCTGTTCTTGCCGCAGTCTCTTGTCTAGGGCATTCTTCAGTCTGTCCAGCATGATTCTGGTCAGCACCTTGCTGGGAATGGACAGTAGCATAATCCCACGCCAGTTGCTGCACTGGGTAAGGTCACCTTTCTTGGGTAGCTTTACCAGATAGCCAAGTTTCCAGTCTGCTGGAACTTGCTCCTGCGTCCAAATTTTCTGCAGCAGGGGGTGTAGCATCTCTGCTGCGGCTGTTGGATCCGCCTTGAGTGCCTCTGCAGGAATGCCATCTGGGCCTGTAGCCTTACCAGTTTTCAGAGACTTGATGGCTTTGATGATTTCTGCCTTGGTTGGTGGGTTGGTGTTCACCTGGAGTTGCTCGGTGACTGGGGCAATGTCCAAAATTGTTGCTGGTGGTGGCCGGTTCAGTATTTCTTTAAAATGTTCTGCCCAGCGAGATCTTTGTTCTGCATCCCCAGTAATGACGTTGCCATTTTTATTTTTTACTGGCCTGCATGCATTGATGTTTTTCCGTCCTGACAGAGTTCTTGTAATTTCGTATAGTCTTTTCATGTTATTTTGCCCAGCTGCTTGTTCTGCCTCTTCTGTCATCCTGTGTGCGAACTGTCTCTTGTCGCCTCTTGCACTCTTCTTCACTTCTCGGTTCATCTCCCAGTACTTTGCTCTGAGCTCTTCTTTTTCCTGCTGGTCTTGACACTGGCTGATCTTCTGCTTCAGCTCTTTCCTTTCCTCTATCTTTTTCCAGGTCCCTATGCTCAGCCATTCTTTGTGTTGTTTCTGTTTCTTTCCCAGAACCCGTTTGCAGGCGGCCTTCCAGGTCTCCTGTAATCCTGTCCAGTGGTTGGCCACTGTTTCTTCAAAGAGTCTCTCCAGTGCCTCAAACCTGTTTTTGACTTCACAGTTGAACTCTTCTTGCTTCCTGCGATCTCTAAGAAACTGCACGTTGAATTTGTGGTGTGGTCTGTCTGATGACTCATGGAAGGACCTCAGCTTTATCTTCAAAGTTGCTACAAGCAGGTGGTGGTCTGAGGCTGCATCTGCACCACGCCTTACCCTGACATCCAGCAGACTTCTTCTAAACTGGCGATTAATGGTGATGTGATCGATAAAATTTACACTATCACCATGTATTTGTTTAAAGTCTTCAAATTTTATAGGTATCCCATTATTATCAAGTAAATCCCCAATTTTTGTAATATTATAATTTAACCATTTTTCTACTGCTTTTTGCGTGTCATTTTTAGGCAAAATATTATGAAAGAATAGTGGTTCATGCAGGAATTCTTCCAATAATGAGGGGGTAAATCTAGTGCAAAAGTCTGCATAAATGGAAAATACATTTTTCCAAAACAAGTTTGTTTCTGTAATATTTTTCAGAAAATATCCTCCAAATGTCTGAAAAGTTGAGATTTGTGGATAAATTGAATTTAACAGGCCCTTCCAACATGCATTTGATGTACAGGTCTTTCTTATCCATATAAGCTTGAGTGCATCATGAAAAGCATGAACATCAATTACCTTTAACCCTCCTTCTGAGTATTTCCTGATTACAGTTGTTTTCTTAATTTTATGAGTTTTCTTCTTCCAAATAAACTGAAAAGCTGCCTAATTTTGTTGAGAATATTCTTGCCAGGATGAGAAAGGGTAATAAATAGGTAGGTAAAGACGGTATAAGGGATTTAAATACAAACATTCCTTCCTATGGGTGTGAGATCTCTTGTCTTCCATTCTGTCATAATCTTGTGCATTTTAGTGAAACACCAGATCTTATATATATATATATATACAACAAACAAGAAAGCAGCTGCATGATTATTTTTCGGAGACTCGAAATCGTTTCATCTATATGCGCTGCCCTTCAAATTTTGTCATGGTTGAGGCTGCGAACGGTCGTTTCTGTGTTGATCATTATATTGCTGATTGATCTGAAGCTTGAACATTACGAAGGAAATCAAAGTTTCCTCGGATGTTTTTCAAAGTGCATGTGTAGTCAATAGTCATGCTTTGTTGGTGCTGGAAATATATATATATATATAATTTCTTGTGGTTTCTTATGGATTTCTAAGAACCTGCCCAAAGGGTTAAGTCGCAAATCCGCCTTAATTCCATCAATGGAAATGAAAGTGTGATGGTCTTGGAGAGTACGTGCTCCTTCTGAAGCCTGCCTGTTTTTCTGCTAGCAGTTCCTCAGCGGTATACGTGCTGAAGAGATTCGTCTATTGGTTTCAGCGTGACCGTGCTTAATTGGGTATAGCTGAATTAGTCTTCTTTTTCTGTAGAACGTCGTACGTACGTGAGAATAGATGCATGTATAGGATAATAACGACGGTCTTGTGTAATGTACGTCCTAGCAGTGCTCATGCAGTTTTGTACCGCGCACGATGGAAGAAACACACACGATTGGTTTCTCTTACTTCCTTACCCCGTATTCTCCAATCCATATACATCGGCACACACGCAAAGCATAAGGGGAACAATGAATTTTACATTCTATATTATGTACATTGCGGACGGGTTTGAAGCAAGTGCTTAAGCGCGCCACAATATAAAAACGTATTTTACAAAGCACATGTATAATAATAATAATGCAGATTTATATAGCACATTTCTCCACATTAGACTCAACGCGCTTTACAAATATATATTCGGAATACGTATTAATTGTTTATTGTTTCAAAGATTATAAATTCGAATGCTATTTTAAACTGCCTATCAATATAAGACCAGTGTGAAGAGGTTGTCACTAGGAGCAGACGACGATTTGTTTTCAGCCATTGTACGTACATGGACGATAGGTCGTAAAATAAAAATAAAAAAAGAAGTGGGAAATGCCTTAGAAAATCAATGTAGTGCATGAAAATACTTATCTTCTGCGCGCAAAAATAAACGCAGGCACATGCATTTCACTTAAACATTTCACGTTACTTAAAACTGAAGTTTGGGACCATCGTAAACCATTCATCAGGTAATCAGAAGTGGACATCACTTAGCGGTCAGCAGTAACAGTCTCCTGAAAAGGTGAGGAAGGATGAAGACTTTTTTTTTGCAGCTTTACGTCTGCATTGAAGCCTGATGTGGATATGACATTGTCTTTGAATTTTCTCTGATTTTCATAAATGTAGACGGAAAACACGAATCGCTAATTAAATGTTAAGCAGTTCTCATGTTGTAGTGTTATCTCAATCTCCGTTAGTCAGGTGGACACGAAACTTCTAGTTAATCATTTCGGCCTGAGACTGACTTGCTGACATCAGCTGACATAGAGGATAACTGATTTAGACAAAAGTATTAAAATTATCTGGCCACACACACACACACAGATATGATTTCTTGAATAACCGATGAGACCTTGCAATTGTAATTTTCCCAGTATACCTCTATATAAACATATATCAGCTAGGTTAAGTATGAAATGGAATGCCGTGTTTTCCTTTTATTAATATATTTTGTTGTTGAGGGGCTGTTATTAATTAATATGGTGTCAGAAACTGTTTATTGTAGGCCTATCATACAATGCATGATTTAGGAAGTCAAAACAGTTTGTGCTACAGCTTTCTTTTCCCTCTTATTTCAGATGCTGTCAATGCATAACACTGCCAAGAAAGCGGTCATTTCACAGGCACAAGGAAATGGAGCAGTGTGCAGGAAATATGCACAGACTATTGAAACTACAAACTATTGAAATTCACTAATGCAAATTAGGTGCAGGATGTTAAATGCTTATGGTGGAGTACTGGGGAGTGTACAAGATCTTGACAGGAATTTATAAACATTGACGTGGTCAATTAGCCAACAGTTTTTTTTTATTTGAACATTATGCTGGAAAAACTCACAAAGATGAGTGTTGAGAGGGAAGAGACATTATATTTATAGGAGTATTTATCTGAGAATAGGTTGAAAGGGATCATGTGTCTGTACTATAGAATGTTAAGCACTGCATTTAATACAAACTTCTTTTAGGCAAAATTAATTTCTGGTGTCAGATTCAAAGTGAAATCTACAAGTAGCCAGAAAAACATGAGAAAGATGCTTCCAGGTGTTGGTGTGTTTGGAACAACAGCCACCATCAAGGTACTGGTTCCTATCCTTAAAACGTGTGGCTTTCCTGTTGTGGCAGCGTGGGCACGTACAGCTGAAGAGGCCAAGTTGTTGGCCACTGAGCTGGACATTGATTTTTTCACTGCCAAAATTGATGACGTGAGTACTTGTGTCCCTAAAAATATACCCCAGGGTTGTCATTAATGTGGAATTAAATGTTTTGTCACCAGAATGGAAGTGCAATGTACTGGCAGAAGAGCAAAGTTATAAATAAATATCACTCACTGACTTGTTTTCAGGCAAGCAAGGGACTATGATTCTTTTAATTCAGAATTAAAATTTATTCAGGTCCTCTTGTCATCAACAGTCTTAGTGTGTTTTTGGCTGCTGTAGTCCAAATCCATGTCAGAGTGAGTAACCAGCAGTCATCTCAAACATATCTAGATCAAGTGAATCAAGTTTTCTCTCAAATATAAAAAAAATGCCTGATTTCTTACCTAAATAAACTTTTCAAGGAGAAAAATTCATAGTAAAATAATCCTTGAAGGAACCAACAGTTTTTTTCTCTTATTTTTTTCATTTATTTTTGGACAGCGTGATGTGTTTTGTGGCATTACTCAGTTTGCATTACTGTCACTGTGCTTGTCAAGATATCCACAATCAGTATTATTCTCCAATGTTTTTGGCCATCTGAGACGTAGGAAAATTTCAATTCCCGAAATACACTAAAACTATAGTTCATAGCTGTCTGAGCCAGTGGAAAACTTCAAAGAATATAGGTATATTTTCATCCATGGCAAAAAATAAAATATAAATGAAGTATGAAAAAAAGAGAAATTGTTTCTGGAAGTACTAGAAAGATTTGTTGCTTAAATCCTGAAATGTAGCTGGATTTGTTGTCTGTCGGTCTCAACTATGTTATTTCTGCTAGATATTCCTGCTGATATAATTTGATTCCTGTATTCATTTTAAGGCATATAAAGAAATTTGAAGGGTTTGGAGTAGGAGATTAACATTAGAGATCCCAAGGCACATTCAAACATCTACATGCATAAAAACAAATGTAAGAACTGGGACTAAAATTTACAGTTTATGAGAACTGTCAAAATTCTTTCAAATTTTGTTGGGAAAAATAAGTTCAACTTTGAATTGTTTTAGGATTTATTTTGTTTCTTTATTTTTCCAGGTGTTGCTGCATAAAGATGTTGATGTGGTAGTCATCAGTTGTTCCCCTCACTTGCAGGCTCCTATAGCAACTAAAGCATTGGGCATAGGCAAGCATGTTCTGTGTGGTTCTCCTGCAGGACCACGTGAGGTTGATGCACTTCGGATGGTCCATGCATCACGCTATTACCCACGACTCATGTCACTTATGTGCCATGGTCTACGTTTCTTGCCTGCTCTAACACGCATGAAATCCCTAGTGGAAGAAGGATACATAGGCAATATCAAAGTCTGTGAAGTAAAGGTAATTATTATGTTGGTTTTACAGAGTTCTTTTTATAATGACTTAAATGCCTTAAGTCTGTGGTAAATAAAGTAGGTTACAGTATTTCTTTTCTCTTTTGTTTGTAAATTTATTCTCTATTCCACTTACCAACCAGGGTATCCATTTCAGTTTTTAAAAAAAATACAGGTTGACAATATCATTTTTACAACAACAACTAAAATTCTATAAAATGCACTTAGAAATCAGGAACACTGATGCCAGCAGTCTCAACTTTCAGACTTTGCAAATTCTCATTTTTATTTTATCAAAATTCTGCTAATCTTTTAATGTTGCTGACAATTCTGGACCCCATAAAGTCTACTGTTATCACTTAAGTTAGAGAGAATCTTGAACTTAATCACAAAGTATTCATGTCAGCATCTGAGTAATAGATGTCTCCTATTTTTGATTATCGCTATGAAAACTCCACAGTCAGATTAACATTTACAGGTTCCTTTCTCTTACACAGGTGTTGCATTTTGGAGTAAAATTCAGAAATAATTCTGAGTTGTTTAGTTTGTAATTTGTTACTTTGAACCTAAAAAGTAGGTATGAAAAGGAGTAAATCATTGTTATTGTCCAATTTTTCTCAGATACACTTTGGTGTCACCTACTCGGACCGTTTTGACTGGATGTGTGATGAGATGATGGGTGGTGGTGTTTTGAACCAGTATGGGTCCAACATCATTGATCTGGTGACGTACTTGACTCGACAGCGAGCCTTGAAGGTTCACGGCATGTTGAAGACATACATCAAGCAGACAGGTAACATCAAGGGCATTCGTGAAATAACAAGTGATGACTTTTGCTCCTTCCAGCTGGAGCTAGATAAAGGTGCCAGTGTAACCGTGACCCTGAATGGACTTATGGCTGGGCAGTTTCTGCAAGAGATCCTACTAGTGGGAGATCGTGGCCGCCTTGTTGTTCGTGGAGCTGATCTTTATGGGCAGAAGTGGGAGCGAGTGAAAGAAGATCTTCTCCATTTTGATCCCGTAAACTATAAGGATGTTGAGAGTTTTGGGATTTCAGAGAGTGTCCGAAGAGAAATTCCAACTCCATTTATGAAAGGCATGATTCGCATGATGGAAGCAGTGAGAGATGCATTTGATCGTGTTGAGGAAAGGCAAGGCTGGGTAGCAGAACCTGTGGCCCAGGCAGCCACATTTGAGGACTCTTTTTATGTACAAACTGTAGTAGATGCTATTCGTAAATCGAGCAAGTGCAAAGAATGGATTTCAGTTGTGCTGAAAGATGAGGAGCCCGAACCTAATCCTTTTCTGTCAGCTGCTATGCGGCGCAGCACATTTTCATTGCATTGATCTTTATGGTCTTTTGGTGGAATTGAAAAGAAAATAGACAGAAGAATGTTTTTGTCTTAAAGTAGTATATGAGAGTTTGTATAAAAGAGTATGTACAAGGGTCTCTCTACATATGTTTTAATATGTTTATTAACAGAGGATGCTTTCAAAAAGCACAAACCAATCCATCAAGGAGGAGTTTAGTATGGCTATTTTGTCACTTAGTTTCACTTTTCTTTTGAGGGGAAATTTTTTAGTCTAGAAGTACCTGTAATGACAGAAGACAATGACAGTGTCATATTGGTTATTAAAATAGTATATTTTTCCTAAGGCTGTGTCCTCTTTTAAAATTTGAAATTTCAGTCTATAGATCTAGAAACACTGAGGGTAATTAAAATATTTCTACAGAACATTAATAGGAATGACAAGCAGCTATAACTGCATGATTCTATGAGGAATAGTTATCCATTTTTGAAACAG
Source organism: Marisa cornuarietis (assembly GCA_004794655.1). NCBI lineage: Eukaryota > Metazoa > Mollusca > Gastropoda > Architaenioglossa > Ampullariidae > Marisa > Marisa cornuarietis. The sequence continues at coordinate 17,531,838 of SMMW01000003.1, read as the reverse complement.
TTCACTGTTAAAGCATGTAAGTATATTGAGTCATAAACTGAAGTGACAGCTATGGAGTATGTCTGTGTTAACCCTTGACTTTTTTTCATTTAATTTTTATTTGCCTACTTTAAAGACACAGTATTGAGATTATAATGAAGAATTTTTCTATAATTGTACATTTTCCATGTAAAGCTGCTGTGTTTGCAACTACATTGTGCAACTCTCAGCACTGATCATGCTAAATTCCCATTTAATGATAAGAATGTTGATTTCTATAGAACCTTTCCCTACTATCAGCATGGGTTCAAAGTGCTTTACAAAACAGCACACATATTTGTTAATTTTACAATGCACACATAGATGACTGTCACCGAGGTTGCATCAGCACAATGGTGTTGAAGAAAAGGAATGGACCAGGAGGCAGGATTGGAGATGAGACTGGAGGTCTAATGTACATTGCTGGCTTATGCAAATCCAGAACCAGCAGGTAGGAGATGGGTGGGGTGGAAGGGGAATGTAACAAGGAAAATGATTTGCAGACCAAAAAGTATGAAAATGTGGAGGTAATCCAGCAGATGACAAACTAGACAAGATGGCACAGCTATGGCATATGAGATCATTAGACGACGGAAAAAGGAAACAACCCGAATGAGACATAAGAAAGCAGTCTAAAGGCAGAGGACAGAACACAAAAAAAGCACAGATCAGCACTATTCAGTAGACACCAAACAAATAAAAATCCACAGGCACCTAGAAGAAGAAAGTACAGAGCAGTTACCCTAAAGCCAGTTAGGTGAAAGGACATCACTTATTTACTGGACTAACAGATACCTTTTTTAAAAAAAACAGGAATATGTTCAATAAATATTCGTATAAAAATTATTTTAACTGTAAACTAAACACATGTTCATGTAATATTGTGACACTTTTTATGTCTTTATCACTAACTAGCATGCAAAAACATTAGTGACTTCTGGTTCTTACAGAATTCTGTGAACTGTTGTAATGATGTAGCTAACTGAAGAACAACCAAAAAAAAGCCAAATAATTAGAGTTGTATGTAATCACATTGTCAGCATTTAGAAGTGTGGTTCTAAGTCCCAGAGGTGTTGGGAGCATATTATATAGTGGCTTTAAAGCATCCCTGTTGTTGATGCCATATGCAGTTGATCATTGTAATCTAATCTGTCTGAAGTTTAAGAAAAGCAACAATTCATATCATTATATATTGCAACATTTTGTTCTTTTATACTTGAACTTGAATGATTACGATGAAGCTTTCTGACTCAGATTAAAGAATTAAAAGGTTTTTTTTTTAAAAAAGGCAGTTAAAGCTTATACATTTAAAATATATATATATATATATAATTTGTTTAGTCAGCATTATTTATGAATATCTTACCTGATGATGTTTTGATTAAAGTTTGTGATGCATGCACTTTGTTAAATGCTTGCAGTTCTTGTGATTCCCATATTACTGGGAGTATCTTAGTTTTTTTTTGTTTCGAGACAAATGATTGCTTTCAGTATAGATAAAGCCAAGTTGTGACACAATGATGGAATCCCAGCAAGATGAATCTGTCAGATAAGTTACATAAGATTATGCAGTTTGAGTCTGTTAGCCCTCTAAATTATGTTATTTATTTTTAGGAATCAGATTATTAATGCTGTGAAAACGTGCATTTTGGAAAATGAAGCTATCCTTCATTTGCAGCAACATCTCGGATCATATAGTAGACATTGCTTATGTATTGGTGAATTGTTCCCCTTTGAGGAGAAAGAAACGAAACAAAGAAGAACAGATCAGTGCACACAGGACTGTATGGTTAAGTCAGACTTAGACTGTCTTGTTGAAAGAGGACAAGTAGGAGAATTCAAAATGAATCGCTATTTGCCTACTAGATTGAGACTATCGGAGCTGTCTAATTGTTCCCCCTGACATCCGGACCAGCATAACTATTTGTCAACTGGTACCAGTCAAGGGATGAATGAATGACTGCATTGAGATTGTCAGAGGATATCATCTGCTTCAAAATGGAGTGCCATATATAAATATGTGCTTAGTCAGTCTTGAAACAGGATATTTGGTTCAAAAATCTGGGAACAAAAACGTTCATTCCTGAGACTAAGCTGGTTTATGCGAAAGGTGAACATGAGAGGTGTTCTTTTTTTCCTAAATAGCTGTGGAGTTCACCATCAACCCTCAGTGTGTAGATGTCTTCTGAGTACTGTTCTGCATTGTCGTAACACCTTGATGGTCTCTTTGCATTCTCTGATGTGTGCATGAGAAAATGTGCTAAGGAAGATTCCCTTTTGTAATTGAATTGTGCATGGAGATAGTAGTCCACATATACAACTTATTATGCTATATAGGTTATACTGACATTAAAAAGGAAAAATAAAAAGAGACTAAGGCTTTGCAAAAGTACACAGTTTTTTCATGATTGTGTGGGTAGGGGGAAGAGGGTCTGGAAGAGATGGGACTTCCTTAGTCTAATGGACTGGCATCAGTTTTCAAGAACTTCATATTTTGCTTACACATTTAATCCATAATTTTGCAGAAACAATAAAATAAATACTTGATGAATCTTAGCTGAGCCAGTGATGTCTGTGACTGACTTCATTTTGCCACAAAACCTTCAGTTGTAGAGCAGAAACAATATATTTGCAGGAGAAGCTACTGTGAAGTATGCCATTGATAACATCTAGACACTCTTATTAGATCTGCTTCAGTAAAGCGTTAAACATTGAACTGGAAGAAGAGAGCTAGCTAAAATGCTCTAACGTACCCTTGAGGTGGTCCGGTGGCGCAACGGTTAGCGCCTGTCACCAATACAGTGAAGGTTGGCTGTCCTGGGTTCAGTTCTTGTCTTGGGCACGCTGTTCGTTGTCTGCATGTGGCATCTATTTACAGGGCTGGCTGCCTTGCCGTGAAATAGCCTTAGTTGCTGGCTTGGCGTAAAACACCAATTAAAAAAAAAATCTAACGTACCCTTAGTTATTAAACAGCAAAATCAGGTTTTTGTTTTGTTTTTGTTTGTTTTTTTGTGCTTTTTTGTGGGTTTTTTTTTTGCTTACCATGACATCTGTTAGTGCAGAGGGTTTTAAGAAGTCTTCCTCTTGTGTTAAAAGATCTGGTTTGGAGATTGGATTAATTCTGTGATGTCCACATGCTTTAGAAAAAAGTTATCCATGTTTGATGTGAACACATGAATGCTAGTATTGGGTTAAATTAAAAATACATGTGCAGGAATTCCCATTTAAGTGCAAAATCGTTTTGCTCAATGCTTTGTGATAGACACGTGTTTATCCTTGATTAGTGTTATGAACACCTTTCCATGTGACATTTTAACAGCTGAAGCTATTAAAATTGTTTCATTCTTGCTATCTCATGAACAAAGATAGCTGCTTGTGGAAGGAGTCACAACACTGCTAATATCAGAGGCCTTGAGATGTCTAGCTGATTTGCATTAATGAAATATTCTTTTACTTGGCGCTCTTATTGTTGAGGTTTTTTTCCCATTTTTTGCAAAGGCAAATGGTTCCAAGTGAAGTAGCACCTTTGTTTTGGGGGAATCAGAGGGGAAACGTCCTGTAATGTGTTGGCATTTTGTAGATGTAAGAATGAGACAGTTGTCCACATTTGCATTTGACATTTCGTGGTGTGAAAGAGGCACAGTATAGATGATGGGCTACCCTATAGACTCGGTTGCAGTTTTATGGTACTGTTGAGCTTGTTGAGAGAAAGCATTGTTTTTGCTAAGAAAAAAATTACCAAGCATAAAGGAAGTTTTTATAAGGATTGAGGTGTTACACAAATGTTTCAGTACCTGCTTGTCTGGTTAAAAGAAATATTGAAATATTTTTGATTACATAGATTTATTTGAGCAGTTGAATTTGAAGTCCAGTCATAGTGAAGTCATTCAATCGGATTGACTACCAAAGATTTTTACTGTGTTCTTTGTTTTTCCACAGATGTGGTAGAGGAGAACCTTTATCAGTGATCAGTCAGGTTTCTAGGATCACTAGGTTCATGAAAGTCGTTACGGATGGGATATTGGCAGCTTTTGTTTGTAGCTTTTTGTACTAGTTTATTTTTGATGATAGGTTTATATTTGTAATACATTTATATTTGTTTTCTGTTTTATGCTGTTGTAAAGTTAATGCATAGAATGTATTTTAAACACAGTTTTTTTGTTTATTGCTATCATTTATCATAACAAACATAAATGAAATATTTTTGTTTCTCCATTTCATAAATGCTTCAGAAGTAGTTACATAGATCCTTAGTTGTTTTAATCTGTATGACTGTGCAGGTCTTTCTTTTAAAGTTGTGATTTTTTTCATGTATTGTTCATTTCCGTCGTGTTCAGATGTTGCAGTTGCTGAAAGACTTCATATCAGGTCAACATGGCTGTGTGTTACTTGACTCTGGAGGTGATCATTAAGCATTACCCTAAGTTTCATGCTACTTAATTCATTATAGAATAGGTTGAACTAAAGCACATATCAAAATTCCAGGTTGAGTCACTGCAAAAATTTCAATATGTCTGGCATTTGACAGTTTATTTTAAGTCACCTGTGATTTAATTTTCTGTTTATAACTGAATCCTGAAGTTCTCTACTTATGAATAAAAAAGGACTGCATGAAAACCTTCCATTGAAGGTAGGGATTTATTTATGTGGATTTATTTTTCTTGAGCAAAAGCCTTAAAATGTTGCTGTTCCACAGATTACATAGCATAGAATATTTTTATATACTGCATTTTAAACTACTAGAAAATTCTGTAATGATGTAAAGAGCTATGAGTTGTTCTCTCAGTAAATGACTAAGGGATGTCAGAACTGTGCACATTCCATGTAAAATTCTTGTGTGGTTGTGCTAATTAAAGTGGGGGGAAACGGTCATTCTACCCACCTACCCACACCACTACCAGTTGTTAAGGCTTTGCGTAGTTCTTATATCAAAAACTTTGCAGATCAGTCACTGTGGGGTACATTGTACTTGGATAGTAAAACTGTGGTGAATCTTTGGAAAAGTAGAGCTTAAAGGTACAATGTGCAACCAACCAAAAACAGAAAATTGTTTTAATAGCATAGAATATACTACATCAACAGCAGCATGTAACTGTAGATAGCAGTTATGTGTGCGTGGGTCATAAGGGAATGTACAGAAATGTGTTGTTAAAGAGGTTGTGCTGTTTGCATCTGTGTGTACATGCTTGCATGCACTGGTATATTTATAACATAATTTTCCTTATCAGTAAGGCTAGTCCATTTATTATTAATCTGATGCCATGGTGAATATGTGGGGAAATGTTTCTGTATGCTTTTCATAAACATATTACTTTAGGCTTTATTTATACAATCGTCAGTTCAGTCCCTTTTATGCCAGGTGCCAGGTAAAAATGAAAACAAATTTTGGACCGTCGTAATAAGACTCACATATAAGCATTGCTAGAACCATGACAGGCTGGTCGCCTGCCTTGTATTCACTACCAAAGATATTACATGGTTAATTCGTACCAACACTTTGTTTGGAGTCATGAAAGTATTATGCATTCTCTCATATGTGTATATTTATGCACAGTTTTGAAAGTTATTATTTCTAACGTCACCAAAAAGTCCACAGGTTTTTATTCAATTATTCATATGATCTGTTTTCTTTAATGATCAGCCACGCAAATAAAAGGAAGTTGTTCTAAGAGTTATAATGTGCTTGGAAAGTTTATTATGTATCACTGTTTTTCTAAAACAAACTGTTACACCATTTTCTGTTAGATTCCATCTGCTATAAGTGTTTCACCTAATGTTTGTGATGTGGCATTTAACAAAAATACCCGTGAGTGTAATTTGCAATCAGTGATATATGTATTTTCCAACTTTTTATCAACTTTGAGTGATTGACAGCTTATCACAAGGTTTGCTTTGGGAAAGAATTTGAAGAAAGAGTAAAAAGTATGACATCGAAGTCTTTTCAAAGCTGTGCTTGTTGCAATATGTAGAGCATTAGGAACTGTCAGTTTATTTTATTTTTTGTGGCCGCAGATACTCATTTTTATTTTTTCTTTGTTCATGTCTAGATAATTTTTTTATAACTAGCCACAGTCTTTTGTATTTTATCTACCAGCCAGTCAGTCTTTCATTCAGGCTAACCTCAAGCTTTTGGGTGTGTTGGGTCGGGGGTAGTTTGTTTCTATTTTCTTTTTTTGTGTGTGCATTTTTTTTTAAATATACAGTGAAAGAATCTTCATGCAGTAGAGATGGAGTTATTCACTCCTGGCTAGAGAGCTGTGCCTCTGTTCATGACATGAGAGCTGGGGAATATGAGGGAAAATAGTCCACAGTCTTGCCACTGATGCTTGCAACAGCTCTCTTACAACTACTCATTTACATGCAGCGTGCATCACAAATGGTCCAAAAATGGTGATCAGAGGTGTCAGCCCTCCAAGAAAAAGATAACAGATTGTCAGACAGCATCACTAATCCACCCTACAGGCCTTGGTAAATGACCCAAATATGCATTGCAGAAAAGCCATGAACAGTTGTATTGTTACCGTAGTGGTTCTGCTTTGATAATTGTCAGAGACAGAATTTGACAAGGTACTGAAGATAAGTGGAGCTATGGGTGCTGTAAAAGCAGTTTAAAGTTTGCATGAGTGTAAGCATAGGAGGATGAATTTTATTTTGTGTACTTGAATCTCAGAATATTAAAAGAAAATTCTGGATATGTTTAGTAATCCTTATCAAATAGTTTCCATCCACTTGTTTCGTTATCTTAATATGGGAACAGATAACGGCATGATGGTTTGTGTTGACATGTTTATTATTTTGTTTAGACATCTCAGTCCCATGTATCTTAATAGAGAACATACTCAAAGTGATCTGTTTAACATATTTTGTGGTCAATGGTCTATTTATTTGTAATCACTGCATCTGTAATGTAATGTGAGCCAAATGTGGCAACACGCCTTCTTATATGTGAAGAAATGTGACATATAAGTGGAAATTTGTACCTCTTGTGTCCTGTTGTGACTGATGGCGGATACATGTGGAGGGTTCAGACTATAAACATACTCACTTAGTGCAGGACAGCGCGTAATTTGCCTCGGTTTAGGAAAAATAACACGAAATAGGTAACGAAATAAGCATTGCATGTTAATGATACTTTTCATCTTCGTGAATAACAAAGCGAATAATAAAGAAGTATTTCCAGTAAAGCGCAGTACCACCAATAAGACTTCTGTGATAGTAGCGGTGAATTATTATACGGGGCTTTTATCGCGATGGAATACCTGATTAGTCTTGCATTTCTCTCTCTCTCTCCCTCGTTTCTCTCTTAATGCGACGAGATATGCGAAGAATCAGGTAAAAGATTTTCGTGGGTAGAGTGATGAACGAATCCGTTCTGCGGCGCAACGGCTTTTGGTGTTTTTTGTAAATAGCTATAAGGGATCGAGACGCTTTCTGGCGGAGCAAAAGTCTTGTGAAGATGCGCATTTGAGGTGCGCGTACAGTTATTGATAGTTTCTCTCAGCGCACGTGCGTCCCTGACTGCGAGGGTTCGACCTATAACCGTGGGGACTACGCATCACAGTGACATACTACAGGGCCGCCGAAAGCCAGTACGGGCCCCTGGGGCAGACGATCTTTCCGGGTCCCTTGCAATTTTCATTAATTGTAATCGCATATTGTGTTTCTAGCACATAACAGTATGCTTACAAGTTATAATTCGACTGGAAATTTCTACATTTCGTTTAGTAGGTTTATATAGACAGCAATCGTTAGGAACAGTGGACACAACTAGGATCTACAACACTTCATGAGATGAACATAGAGCTTTGTACACGTGAACGGTCAGTGACTGAGGGAAAAGGATCAAACTATTCAATCCCCTTTTAAGGGAAAATGTCACAAGCGGACGTGAAAAACTCAACAGATTAAAGACAATACAAAAGTTTATATCCTTATATGGTTGTCCCGTGCAAGACGTGATCACCATCGCTCGCTCAAGACAGACCTGAGTGGCGGGCTTCGTCAACTGCCCCGTCTATCCATCTTCCTTCCCTCTCCTGCCCCCTAAACGACCGGTAAAATCAAGGATCGAATGAATGAAAAAAAATGTATATATAAAAATATAAAAAAATAAAATAAAAATCTTTTATTGTACCGGACCGTCTGCCAAAATATGAAGTATACTTGTTTTCATAATTGTTTCTATTAAACCTGGGTTAATTTGATTGAAATTTAATTCATCAAATACGACAGCGTTAGAAATCGCCAGTCCGTACCATTCTAATGCCAAATACGAAAATAACAAATAAGGGAAAGGAAAGTCTGTTTTAACACCGTCCGACCACAGCTGACCGTTGCTGGGATAGCGCAGGGACACGAATGTGTCATTGGTAGAGATAGAGCGAGTTACGGGCTTAGCATGTTTAGGTTCCCCCCCCCCCTGCAAGCAGTCCCATAAGTTCAGTCATTCAGTATCTGCTTGTGCAAAAGACTGCACTCTTCGTGCAGCAAGTTAGTACCGTATAGTAGTTCAATGCGACGGATGACAGGAAGAAGACAAAGGTGAATGGTGAGTGTCAAAAGTTCAACGACGAGTAGACAGCACGGTAATTGTTCACTGATGGTGGGGATATATAGCTGTGTACTTAATTTGTCGGGAAAGTATCACAGTTTTCAAAGAGCATAATCTGAAACAGCATCATAGCGCAAAACATCCAGAGTATTGCAGGGAACGTTCTGAAAAAGCAAGGCGAAAATGTCGAACCAATAAGTGGAACAGGTGAAGAAACAACAACACATTTTTTACCAAACAGAGCAAAGGCCAGCAGGCGGTAACAAGACCGAGTTGTTATTGTGGTATATACTATTGCCATAGAGATCAGGGCGTTCACGGACAGCAACAGTTCCTTACATAATGCATACTTCACGTGGTCGAAATCGTGTGTCCAGAAAACAAGGAGTTCAAGAATATCAGTTATCAGTTCATCCAGGAGAACAACCACGTGCCGAATAGAGGACATGGAAGACGATTTGCTGGAACAGTTGATGCGTAAGTTTTAACAGTTTGATATTCTCTCGCGCTGGATGATATAATACAGATGTAACTGATACTAATCAGTTGCTTATTATTTTTCATTCGTGGCGTTAACGATGATTCTTTCGATGGAGTCAATGAAAGTTATTACATCTAGAAAGGATTTGCTTCTGAAAGCGAAAGAGTACATCGAAAAGCACGGGCTTACATGGGGAAAATTGAGAAGTGTCACTTCTGATGGATCTTTAAATTTAACCGGCAGGAATGTTGGTCTTCTGACCAGAATTTAGCAAACTGTCCATGAAACATATCCGAACCACGAAGTTACCTTTCTTCATTGTATTGTACACCAAGAACCGCCGTGAATCATGTACTAGACATGAGCATGTCAAAATCGTGAACTTTATTAGAACCACTGACAATTTATCTCGCTACTGGAGGACGTTGAAGCCAATCACAAAGATGCTCCCTAATACACAAATGCCCGGTGGCTAAGTTTGTGAAAAAGTACTGAAGGTTCAGAAACTCTGAGAAGAAATAGTTCTCTTTATTTAGAATGAAGGGAAAGACAAACGCTTTCCACGAATTTTGTTATCTCCAACGGCGTACAGATCTAGCCTTTCTTGTTGACATCATGGACCATTTGAACAAAATTAGTGAGACTTTGCAAGGTGAAAACATTCTTGTTCATGAACTATATTTTGTCGTGGGCGCGTTTACATGGAAATGTGATCTGCGTGTCACTCAGTCGATTCGCCGGATACCTCGTCTTCGTACGTGTCGTCAAGACCATCATCTACGTTTCTAAGCACTGCTGGGAAATTATCATCAGGGAACGGACCTTCTGCTTCACAATCCTTCACACTTCACACATCCTATGAACCGGGAATTGCAAGTCCGTGACAACTACTCCCGTACTGATGGTGAGTTAATTAAAATATGTTTAATCAGTGGTCAAGCGCTCTCACGTCCAATCCTCATCTTTAGCGGCTCATGGTGGCACGTTAGCGACGATTATTGTTTGGGAAGTGAGATGGTCAGGTTACAGACCTAACCCCTTCATGTGTAAATATTGCAGGATCTTAGAGAAAGGGTGTGCAAGTGGGTTATGAGTAACCCACTGTGTACGAATGTTGTGAAATTTATTGGAATATGTAGCTAAATAATTCCAACTGACACTTGGTTTGCTTGATTCTGGACCTGCCCCTGATAGGGGCATTGTGCAGTTTGATGATGTCAACATTTTCTTGTAATTTGTTATTTTCCTGGCCTGTGCACCTGCCTGCCCGGTGACTCCTCACTCTCTCATCGGTGCATGTTCTTAATTTGTTTTGATGTCTTAGGTCCAGAAAACAGATCAGTATGCGGCGACATGGACAGACAAGACAATCGTCTTTATTGCTGAAATCATGACATCAACGAGTGTGGCTGACTGCCATTGGCGAACTAGGTAGTTGCTTACGGCTCAAACACAAAAAGGATGGCGCAGAGAGACCTTAATTTTTTTTAAAGCAGTAAATGATGTTAGGACACTTGTGTAAATGATTAATGTTAGAACAGTGTGTGAATGATGTTAGGACTGTGTAAATGATTGATGTTAGGACAGTGTGTAAATGATGTTAGGACAGTGTGTAGATGAATGACGCTAGGACAGTGTGTAAATGATTAATGTTAGTACAGTGTGCGAATGATGTTAGGACAGTGTGTAAGTGATTAATGTTAGGACAGTGTGTAGATGAATGATGTTAGGACAGTGTGTAAATGATTAATTTTAGAACAGTGTGTAAATTATTAACGTTAGTACAGTGTGTGAATGATGTTAGGACTGTTTCAATGATTAATGTTCGGACAGTGTGTAGATGAATGATGTTAGGACAGTGTGTGAATAATTAATGTTAGTACAGTGTGTGAATGATGTTAGGACTGTATAAATACTTGATGTTCGGCCAGTGTGTAAATGATAAAGGATAAAGTTGATCTGCAGTTCAGTAGTGACGACCTAAGGGCATCATGAAATGGTATTAAAAATATGTCCTCTGTTAATCGCAAGGAAAACGCTCTTTAAAAAACCAGTGATCTTCCCAACGAGCTTAATTCTTGTTATGCCCGCTATGAGAAACATGACTTCTCTCTCCATGTTTCAACACTAAAACAGTCTCTGGTCCCTGAGCATGGGTTGGTGATTGCTCAGTCCTCTGTCAAAGATCTCTTGAGGCGAGTAAATGTTAACAAGGCTCCGGGTCCAGATGAGATCTGCGGACGCACCCTCCATCACTGCGCCGAACAACTTAGCGGAGTTTTACAACATCTATTCCAGCTGTCTGTAGATTCTGGTCACATTCCTGATATTTGGAAACTTTCGCACATTGTGGCTGTCCCACAAATCACTAGGCCTAGTCAACCCAACGACTTCAGACCAGTCGCTCTTACCTCACTAATCATGAAATCACTTGAGAAAATCGCCAGAAGCGAGGTTTTGACTGGTTTTGATCAACATCTTGACCCGCTGCAGTTTGCCTACAGACCTGGAATAGGTGTCGATGATGCTAAGCTGTTTATACTAAATACGCTGTACAATTATCTGCAGAAACTTAAACTCATGCCAGGCTTCTCTTTGCTGATTTTTCTTCTGCTTTTAACACTGTGCAACATCACTTGTTAGCGGAGAGTCTAGTCTCAGACTTCCATCTCTCTCACCAACTAACTCTCTGGATTCTGGACTTTTTAACAAACAGACAGCAGAGAGTTTATGTTAACGGTCTTCTCTCAGACCCTGTTGTCACCTGTACAGGTTCCCCTCAAGGCTGCTGTCTGTCTCCATTACTTTTCATACTCTATACTTACAATTTTAGAAGGACTACTGATAGGAGCTTTCTGATAAAATTTGCTGATGACTCGATCTGCCTTATGTCCCTTTTGTATGATAATGAACATGTTCACAGTGGCGCTCTTCCTGACTTTGTCCGCTGGTGTGACGATCACTTCCTTGTCTTAAATGTCTCAAAGACTAAGGAAATGATCTTCGACTTTCGGGCGAACAAGCCTGAGACAGTCATCAGTACTATCCATGATGATGCCATCGAGGTAGTCAACTCTTACAAATATTTAGGTACCATCTTCGACAACAAGTTTAAATGGGACATCAACACTGACATGATCCTCCGTAAGAGCCTACAACGCCTGTACCTCCTACCAAAACTCAAATCTTTCTCTGTCAGCTCTGTCATCCTCACTCGGTTCTATCAGTCCTTCATTGAAAGATTCATCACTTTTTCTTTCATCTCCTGGTTCCACAACCTCTCCCTAGGGAACAGGAATAGTCTTGTCTCCCTTGTTAATATCTGTTCCAAGATCACCGGAATCAGGCAGAGGGACTTGGCAGCTTTTTGTCATCAGCAAATCTTTAGGAAGGCATCCCGTATCCTCTCTATTTCTGATCATGTGTTGGCATGTGAGTTCTCACTCTTGTCATCCTCTCTATTTCTGATCATGTGTTGACATGTGAGTTATCACTCTTGCGGTCTGGGTGTAGGTACGCGAGTCCTGTATGCAAAACCAATCGCCACCACAATTCATTAATTCCACGTGCCATTCACCTGATCAATTCTACTGGCCGTGAACTCGTACTAGCCTGAGGTCACCACTATATCTACTGTTGCTGGGAATGTGTGTGTGTGTGTGTGTGTGTGTGTGTGTGTGTGTGTGTGTGTGTGTGTGTGTGTGTGTGTGTGTGTGTGTGTGTGTGTGTGCGCGAGAGAGAGAAATAAATTATTTCAACATGTATACATTATCTCCTTTTATATAATGTTTATGTATGTATTATATCTTTATATCATGTGTGTATTACTGCTAGTACGAGCACTATTTGGAATTGCCCTTGGGAATAAATAAAGTGGTATTGTATTGTATTGATGTTAGTGTGTAGATGAATGATGTTAGGATTGTGTAAATGATTAATGTTAGGACAGTGTGTAAATGATTAATGTTAGGACAGTGTGTAAATGAATGATGTTAAGTCCGTAGATTTCACTGTTTTCATTTGTTGTACAATTACAATTACCAGGTAGAAATACTGCCTATATTCTTCATGTAATTGATTAGCGCTTACATCATAACCCTAATATTCAAGTGGAATTTATTATTAATAAATCCCACAGACAGCTTTCCTTATGCAACAGTATGCTATGTATTAACACATTGATATAAATCTGCGAAAAAGACAATAATAATTATTACAAAGCATTAACGAATCATTTCTTACTATAAAATATTTTACTGTTAAATATGCCATCAGATGCCATATGGGAAGATATCATAAGTAATAAAATCAACAGATGTGATGTATTATGGAAGCTTTTGAACGGCTGCTATCAAGACAGCTGGTCCCATGAAAGATAGAAACTAAAATTTAGTTTGAATTTAATTATGTCTTCATTTCTCTCTCTTCTTCTTCTCTCTCTCTCTCGCCTTTTCCAGACACTTTTCTTCCCCTTTACCTTGTACTTTCCAAGAGCGAAAAGCGACTTCAGCGGTATGAATGACAGGAAATTCCTGTACAAATGATTGTCTCGAATAAAATCTCTCAAAACAGTTATGTGTAAATACAGGAGCTCACTATTCATGTAAATACAAAAATTCATGGGTCAAGGAAATAAAAGAAACTCACTAGTCGCGTAAAAGTTTAAATCTTTGTACTCCTGTCCTCTTTTCTTCTTGTAATAAATATGTTTGAGAAAGGTTCTCAAAGTATACATTTCGAAAAAAATATATAGGCATGGTTCCGCCACTAAGCGAACTAGGCAGTAACATCAAGGGGAAAGCAGAGATAGTCTACTTTAAAAAAAATACTTATGATGTTGGGTGAGAATGTCATTCTGGTCAATGATATACACTCTGCTACCTATTTATCTACTAATATTGAAATAATGATACGTTTAAGTTTATATATCATTTCTCAACTGAGGTTTTAAATAATTTCATTCGGTCTCAGTCTGATGATTGTCGCGGTTTGATCTGGGAGCACACCAGCAGTGGAAGGCTTTCTAAGCCTATACTGAATCAAAAAAAAAAAAGTTTTAATCTTCATCGTCGAATACAAATTATTAAAAACTGTACCACATGTACGTTTCTTTAAAGTTTCTGTAGCCAGTGCAGATTCACTAAATCGGAAAGAATGACTCCCTTTGCTCAGCAAAAAGCAAGGAAAGTGATGTTTCAAGCCTTAATTAGATGATGAAAACATAAACATGAATTTCTCAACGTGTTTTGCTCGACCTTGTCCGTGGTGAGAGAGCTAGGGGGGAGGGTGCACCTTTCACCAAGGGACTTACTAGCACCGGGCCAGACACTGAGAATGGCAGTGAGCTCCAAAGTTTGGGTCTAGTGTACGAGGAGGATCTTCAGCAAAACGTCAACACATTTAAATATCTGGACACGATCTCCGACAAGAGACTTCGCTGGGATACCAACATCCAGGCTGTCGTGAAGAACGCTCAACAACTCCTCTTCCTTCTCCGGAAGCTGTCTCCTGGAGATGTCTTCAGCTATTGTATACATCCCATATAGAGAGTGTGTTGTCCTCGTTTATCTGTTTTTACAACAGTTTATCAGTGAAGGACAAGATCACTTTAAATCGTATTGTATACACCTGCTCCAAAGTCACCGGGACAACCCAGAGTGATTTTCAGACTCTAACAGGCTTCTGAAAGTGTCTGCAATTCTACGCGATGACAGGCATGTCCTGTCGAGAGAGTTTTATCAACTTCGAGCTGATTATTCTGGGTACCTGCATACAGGACCAACAAACTGAGGCTGTTCTTTGTTGTTTCGGCCGTGCGACTTCTGAGGGCTGCTGTGTGTGAATGAATGAAGATCATATGTATCCCTGAACCATGACAGTGTGAGAGTCTATTTAGTGAGCGGATATGAATATGTTGTTTTGCTTCAATATAGAGCTATATCTAAATTCCCTCTGGGATAAATAATTATCTTATTTCCTTGCTTGCTCCCTCCGTTCATGTTTCTGATGATAACGACAGCTTGCGTTTAAGATTTATGACAAAAAACTTGATTTTTTAAAAGTTGGAAAGCAACAGGTTTGAAGTCAGCGTGACTGATTTTTTTTTTTAGGAACTTACATGCAAATGTTTAATCAATTGTAGACATCGCCCGATTTTATGGTGTACAAATTGTGACAGATGTGTCTTTCTTTCATTGATTAATGAACTGACTATAGAAGTACCAGACCTCATAAGGTCAGCAGGGCACGAGGCGGTCGTCAATACTAGGCACTCCCCACCCACCCAACCGTGCACCCAGCTTGCAATATGTACCCAGTCTCACGTGAGAACCTCTATGTTTTCTGGAGCGTTTAGGATAGAACTGCGTGGACCTGATATTTTGACACCCCGGCCAATGAGACTGATGGTGTGCCCCCTGCAACTACTCTGCGATTATACCTATAGGACAAAAGGTCTTACACGCTGACAGGCAGTGAACGATTGGCTGGCCAGGTGAACGCCAGTCTGTCGCCATTCCTTCTACCTCGCCAGTGTTACAGGAAGGGTGAGCCAGTCACACTGCTTTTTCTCACATTTCATTCGGTCTCATTAGTCGGAAAAAACCGCCTATGACCCACTAAAGTCAGTAATTATATCTGATAGTGTCACAATTACCAACTTACCTTCGAATCTATCTATCTATCTATCTATCTATCTATCTATCTATCTATCTATCTATCTATCTATCTATCTATCTATCTATCTATCTATCTATCTATCTATCTATCTATCTATCTATCTATCTATCTATCTATCTATTGTATAGGTGAAAGTGCTCGACTGGCCCTAGAAGTTGCCTTTATTTCTGTATTCTAAGTTTAGGAAAGTTCTCCAATATGTTAAAATTAACAGAATGCATAAAAAGGCTTTAGTCGAAAGGGTTGTCGAAGTAGGCCTAACAGATCTTTATTGAAAAGTTTTTTTTACCACTCGATGTTTTACCAGAAATGGAGGATTTACCAGCGTCTGGCCTAGATTAGTCTTAAGTTTATTTATGATTTTATTTCTTTGTTCTACCCTGGATAAACCTCGCAGTCTAATTCATGTATTTACGTTCCGTTGATTCAAGACTTGCATGTCAAGTGAACAGAGCTCGTAGCCCTGATCCCATATTACTCTCTCTATATATATATATATTCACACACTGTATATAAACTCTATAAAAACTGTATATATATACACACGTATAGCAGTATAAATACACTACATTTACAGAATTCTCTAACTCTGCCAGAATGCGTACCTCTGGCGACTTTTTCTTAATACATGCACACACACACACACACTATTATTTAAACTAGTAAACTTGTAAGGGGCGCTCCTCCCCACCACCATACATTAAAAAAAAAACAGTGAAAGAAGGAAAAGAGTTCAAGAGAAAGAGCGCATAAGCAGTTGACCTCACAAGGTGATCTCACACGCGCTAGCAGCACTCACCTCTCATGTGCACGCACGTGCACGTCTCCGAGACTGGAAGACGGGGGAGGGATAACGGGAGTGGTGATGACTGCTCAGTTCACAAACATGCTGTTGTTCACCACACTTCTCAGACAACTGACGATGTTCAGCCAAAAAGTTAATGGGCTTCGCTGAAAGAGAAATATCATTATTTATTTATAGTGACTTATTTATGTAAAATTACATTTAGGAAACAAAACTGCTTTCATTTATTTTCCCCCTTCCCCTGTAGCCTATAAGAAAAAAGTCACTTTCACTAATAAACTATTTCATTGCCTTGAGCTGTTGTGGTGTCAGATTGCACTAACATTTCCGTTTAATATTGAACTGCTTCGATCGTGCGATTAAATCACAGAGTTCAGCCAGTTTTTATGAAATTTTTTCATGGCGGTTTACACCACCTGTAGTGTACAATCCTTGCGTGTTTAAAAGTTTAAAAACATTTTCAGCGTGCGGTGTGCAAGAAGAAAATGACGAATGTTGTAGTCCACGCACATGCTTGTTTGGCCTGCAGACGATTGTGGCAACGCACAATGCTTGAGAATGAGTACAGCAGACGGTACCGCTCTCTGGAACACTCGCAACCGCTGACGTGTTACAGCCTTGACTTGCCCTCAGCATGTTTCGGGTGCGTAGACCCAGTCCCCGAGGCCTCAGACTGCGAGAAAGCGAGCGAGTGAGCGAGCGAGAGAGAGAGAGGGAGGGAGGGGAAGCAGAAAGCGAAGGATGCTTAGCACAAAGAGAGTGCTGGCGATTCGGGCTTTGAGCTTCGGCGCCACAGCAGCCGGAGGTCAATTGCATGCAGTACGCGTGCGCGCTGTTTTATCTCCTCCACTCCCTCCTTCCATCAGTCAGACGAGGACTATATATTTCCTGGACGGTGCTAGCCCTTAGGTTCTAACCCCTTCCACTCCCCAAACTTCAGCTCCCCCCCCCCCCACACACACACACAACCACGAGACTCGCATGAAGGAACCCGAAACTGTGGAGCAGTGCGTGCCGCCAAAGCCTCCTGCCATTATGATAATGCCGCATCTGGTACGGCGGCGCCCCCAATGGCAGCAGCACGAGAACCAGTGACAGGGTAGGATACTCTGCCAGCGTAAATTGGGAGGACACCTCCGTTCCCCCACCGATGCGAGGCATTCCACTACGAAATGCACAAAATGGCTGAAGCTGGAAAAGCCGGTGTGGCGTACAGTCCTCCTCTCTCGTCACAGTCCTGTCGCATCCTCCGTCTTGATGTCTTCGTCTTCTACGACGGCTCGCGTTTGGTTCCTCGATCTTCTTACTGCTTGTCATGACAGCCGTGAGTTGTGCCCCCAGCTTGCGTGGCTGACCAGGCGTGTTCTTCTTCGACAGCAGCTCAGCTGGTAAGTCTCCTGCATGCCTGGCATTTCTGTACCTCTGCGCCTATCCCGTTTTTCTTTTCTTCGCGACTTTTCTTGCCTTCCATCAGGCCTGTAAAGATTACCACGTACTCTGGTGAAACTTTCACTCCATTCCTACCCCACCCCCCACACTTATAGTTAAAATGTCGACGCTGAAACAAAACAATACATTATAAGGGGGTGGAATTTAGCTTGATGTGATTGATTCTTCGAGAATGTGGTAGAGCATCGAATTTAAGTTATCTGCACGCGACATGGCCTCGTGTCTTTTACTCTGACACCAGTTCCTGCTCCTGGGAGTGCATGTCTGTCTTACTTCCTCTCTCTAAGATTTTTCTTGGCCTTAGAATGGCTGTCCTTTTGACCTCGTGTGTGTGTGTGTGTGTGCGTAAGTGTGTGTGTGTAAGTGTGTAAGTGTGTGTGTGTGTGTGTAAGTGTGTAATCTCTAGAAATTTTCATGTAATGCTCTTGGTGGTCTTACAGAAGGGCTAAGAAGACGACTCATACATTTCGCCATCGCTATTATAGCTATCGTTATCAACATCGTCAGTATCGATGTAATTCTTTTCTTTTCCCTCTTCCTCTTCTCCGCTACCCTTCTCCATCTTCTTGGAAATAAATGTCCATTTCAAATAATGTATGAATAATTACATGTTCACTTCAAGTCATTTAGAAATAATTTTTCCTGAAGTATTACCTCACCGTGCTGATTAATACTAATAGTAATCATACTGATTAGCTGGCCTTGCTGCCGATTAATGATTACTCAAAAATCAAACAAAGCTGCCGCAACTAGCAGGCAGTAATCATGCGGTGTTATTGTCTGTAATTTTGTCTGGTGCCTTTTACGGGCAAAGTGGCTATAATTTTAACTTTTAGTTTATATATTCTAAATTCTAAATTGCATCGCAAAATATTTTATATGCGATATTTTCTCAGAACCACATAGCACTGTGTCTCAGTTTCTGTAATCCGTTACGTATTGTTATACTTTGTGTAGGTCAAAACCCAAGAAAGACGTTTAAAATGGCTGTTATACATTATTCCTCTCTCGACAATTATTATTAATCGTCATTGTCATAATTGCCTGGTGAAGTCATGTACATGGATTCGTCTTCTGGCAGAGCTCTGTAAGACTGAACTGTCTGCAGATCTGACACGTGCTAAGAATGCCATACCTGTAATGATTTCTTTGGTGTTGAGGATGAGATGCTAAATCATTTCGCTGTCTGGCATATCAAGTCCGCTGACCGCTGCCTGACCAAAATCGATATCACATCCCTCCCCCCCTCTACACCGACGCTTTGCACCTGAACTGCCAGCTACAATATCTGTGTACCTTACAGTATGAGACACCTGAAGTGCCAGCTATAATACCTGTGTGCCTTACAGTATGAGACACCTGAACTGCCAGCTACAATATCTGTATACCTTACAGTATGAGACACCTGAACTGCCAGCTACAATACCTGTGTGCCTAACACTACAGTATGAGACACCTGAAGTGCCAGCTATAATACCTGTATACTTTACAGTATGAGACACCTGAACTGTCAGCTACAATACCTGTATACTTTACAGTATGAGGCCTCTGTCTTCATCTCGCTATGCGGCTAACTGCAGGCCAGTGACCTAAGAGAAGTATCAGTCTAGACGAAGGCTGTAACCGTTTTGCTGACATCGTCGTAGGTCTGAACATGGCAAGAGGCGAGCAGCCTAATTCCCTCTGTGGCTGATGGTTCAGAATACAGAATGGAAAGCAACCCAGTTTGTGTGCAAATGCTGAGCATCCCAGGGGAGCCGCGGGAAAGGGCTAACAGAGTGCTCATCGGCAGTAAACATTGGTTACGAGTTTCGCCAGATTTTAGGTGCAGACAAAAAAAAAATAATAACAACAATAATAATCGCTTACATTTTTCAACGGGGCTGGAGGTCAGCGCGGCTGAGAAGCATCTCCTGCTCGCACCCTTTACGGACAGTTGCCTCGCGATCGATGGCAGCTTCAGTTTCCCCACCCGCTCCTCACCCCTTCAGCTGTCAGACGCTGCGGTGTCCCCTTAACTCTAATTTCTAATCCCTTCTTGCACTCCCTTTCTCCACTTGGAAATCAGTCGATGAAGGGTCGAGTGCGATGGATCCAGACAAAGGATCGGGTGGAAGGAGGTGAATAAGCCTTGGTACCAGTGAGCGGTTCTTCGATAGACAGACCGTGGCTGAGGAGTTGATGGGCAGAAGGAAATAAAAAAATATATATCTATATATAGAGTGGGGGTTACTGAGGAGCGTGCAGCTGCTTTGCATATTCATCGATGTCGTCTGCTTGTATTGCTTTGAACGGTTTCTACCCTGTTTCTCGCTCACAGTCGTGCTTGTGTCACTCAGTAAGACTTATCTCTTAGTTGTAGATGATCACCGAGAGGGCTTAACCCTTGACCCCGACATCATGCAAGTGGAGATGCCTCTGAAGGCCTGTGCCTGTCCTTGAATACACAAACCGCGTTTGAAATGTCAGACTTTTGTCTTTTGTCAAAGATTTCGTGTCATCTTTAAGCGCGAATCCGAAAGGATAAATTTTCTCTCGATTTCTTTATAACTTTAAATTGAATGTGCCGGCTAGGAGAAGGCGAATGACTACCTTCCACGTCGTCCAAGTGTTTGGTTAATCCAGCTGACAAGCTAGTGAAGAAGGGCACACAGACGCAAAAACATAGAAATGCCGGTATGCACCCCGTTTGACAGACCAGACCGACAAACAAACGCTGACACAGACAAACAGAAGGAAAGGGGAAAATTAGAGATCACTCAATTGTTTGTTTCCTGTTGTAATACTGTGACAGCTCTATAATTTGCCGTATTACCCAGTCTATCCCAGCCAGCCTACGTCAGCCAGTCTCTGAAGCCCATCATTTCCATTTTCCTAATCTTCGTCAACTATGTGACAAGCCATTATCAGCTTTATTGTTGTTACAACAACTTATGCAAATAGTGGCTGTGCATCGCGTCAGATTATGGTCGATTATGCTGATCTCATTCTTGCTGTTGCCACTTCGTCTCTCTCTCTCTCTCTCTCGCACAAACACTCGGTCGCAATGAGCACGAGAAGACGCTTTCCTCGAGCAAGTCTGCCTTGGTTACGTTTCTGGGGAGCAGGTCAGTCTGGTGATTACGTCAGGCGAGAATACTCGCTGCGGGCATGGTGCAGAATATTGAGAGGTGAGCGGTCCGGCGTCCAGCTCCTCTTGTATCGGCGCGGGGAGCACGCGAGATGTTTACCTTGCCCTGGGCTTTGTCTGGTCGGCTCGCGTCTGAACGACTTGTCAAAAAAAAAAAAAAACCCCCAGAAGGTAGCGATGCACTTGAGAGTTAAAACGACAACGATGCACATAAGAGAGGTAACGATAACGATATGTACATACATATTTCAGATGACAACGATACATATCAGCGGACAAGCAGTAGCGATATGTATCTGCGTGAAATCAGTAATGATTGGCATCACGAGTGGTAAAATGCCAGTATATTAAAACACCATAAGATATGGTCTTAAACAGATACGCTGACAATCTACCTTCAGAATTCGGACTCTACAGGCACTGTGGGTCCCAACTTCCGGGAGTGCTCTACTGACATCTACACAAACCTTTTAGTTTACGAGATACACGATACTTCAGTCTTCCATCCGCATGGGAGTGTTGAGATATTCAAAAGTCAATCATCCGCATAATATCCGATGTAAAACACACATTCGTTATATACTATTGAATATATATATATATATATATCGGTACACACATAAATCTACTAATTAACAACAATACATCCAAACCTAATTCCCTGTCGCTCTCACTCGAAAACGCATATCACTTCAAGCACGTCATATATAGGTCACTGGAGAAGTAATCAAATCAATCAAATTATATAAACACATTTAAGTCAGGTTCAAGGACGGTATAAACCTTATTGGAAATATTTCTCTCTCACTTTCACTTAATTCACAAATACCTATTGGCATATATTTTTGTTTTATCTGACGGTCTTCTTCGTGTTGGACTTGTGATTGTGTATTTGACCTGCCTGCCATTGTGCGTGTGGAACCTGGGGCCTCTTCCGTGTCGACGGCTTCCACGTGCAGACTTCACGATAGGCGCTGTTCTGAGGTCTTCGTGTCCGCTTGACTTTTGCTGGTCAATGAACTTCTGCGTGTGGTGGAGTTCATTCACCGTTTCAGTGCGACTGGTGCCGTCTGTTGGACGAACTACTTGGAACTGCATTTGCTATGGAGTGTATTGCGGCTTGTATGATATTATGATATTCAGGCTGTGGATTGTGGTTCGTGTTGTAAGTGGACGCTGCCCTTTGGCGTGAAGAACACAGTCTGCTACACACCTTCGTCTTTTTGTTATGACTTCACATCACTTACTGTCATTTGTGAAGCGTCTTGCGCTTGTCTACAGGGCAGGGATATGTCACTATTCAAACCAACTTTATTATTATTATTTATCTGCTTTTACAGAAAAGTCTATACACATATATTCATTTGGCTGCTTTAGGTCCCTCATCGAGGTAATAACCTCAGAAATTGGGCTAGGTGAGGGTCTTTTGAGTTTCCAATTGTGTGATGTTTCCTAGTGGAAGTGAACAAAACTCACGGTGTGTGAAATATATAAAATAATAAATTAAAAAAGTGTTTAATTCGTTTTACCTGTTTTTGTTCACTGTTAACTAAAGCTCACAGTCTTCTTAAGTCATAGCACAAACCTGACAAGAAATTCAGCACAATAGTTAGACCTCTCAGATCTCCAGATGTCATGTAGATGACTCGCATCCCAGAAAAGAGGAGTGATTGTTAAAGTGTCTAGCGATTCTGAAGAATCTCTGTTAACAGGCTTTCGGCGCACCATGAAAATATTCTTGTTATTTATCATCTTATTAAGTCAGCTAAAACTCTAAAGGAGGTCACACTCATTAGTACGATTGTTGGTTTTTTTCTTCCTACTTCTATTATTATGACGACAACGAAGTATGAACTATGAATGACACTTCCCCTGCCCAGCCAGCAACGAAGGGTGTTTGATTAACACGGGAGGTAAAAGAGGAGTGGGTTTCGTTTTTGCTCTTTTTTCCTATTAGATTTTCTTTATTCTAAATAACCTTCTCCTGCTCATCCTGCAGCTACATCTATGCCGGTGCTAGCTGCAATTTTTATGCTTCGTGTAAATCAGGTGGCCTGCATCCTTCCAGCCCAAAACAATTACAAATGAATCGATCAGTATACAGTTCTGCAAGTGCACTAATGCACTTCAATTATGCAGTAGGAAAAAAATACTTAGCAGAAACAGAAACGCACACTAGCACAAAAGGTACATCACAGCAAAGATCAGGGGATGAAGTGACATGTTGACATACGACTAGGTCATCATCATCATCATCATCATCATCATCATCATCATCATCATCATCATCATCATCATCATCATCATCATCATCATCATCATCATCATCATCATCTCACAGTTGTTCCTAATGTAGAAACCACGCCATTACCAAGGTTACCACAAAAGGGAAAGTGTTTTCCAAACGCACCCCCGGTGGGTAGGAAATTGCAATGATGACGTGGGAGACGGGTAGCGCTGACTCACTGACCGCCTCTAAAGCAGTGGAACTCATCGACAGTAAGAAGACAGACTTCAAGATGTGTTCCAACGTGCTCCTAAAACTTAGAAGTGTTCTAAAGAAGCAAATAAAAAAAAACGCGTTTCAAAAATCACGAATATGCCATTTAGGTTTTTTGCACAAGCATATAGGAAAAATTGTGCGGGCAGGAACAAAAGTGTGGCTTAAGTAGTTTTACCTTATTTAAAACATTTTTAGTTTAAAAAAGTTATAAAACTGGGCTGTGCACTGTTTCTATATAGGTGATTATCTAAACAGACTTAAGCCCTGAAAGTATTTAAAATTAGAAATGTTGTCCCCTAGGAACTGTGTAGGAAAGTCACCTCGCCCCCCCCCCCACACACACAGATTCTTTAGTTTCTTAGTGGTCTGATTGATCCCATGCGTATTTTCTGTCCTCCTTCAGGCTGACATCTTAGTTCCAAACAAAAGAGGGGAGGGAGCTTCCTGTCCGGAGCCAATGGCAGTCAGCGCCGCTTCCTGGACCAGCAGTGCGGCAGTCGTAGGAGGGCCGGGCGGAGGGAGCATATGGGGTTTCCGGAGGCAGTACTGGGGGGCGCTGCTGTTGTTGGCCGCCGGCTGCTCTGGTCTCTACGTCCTTCTCTACTACCGAGCCTCCTCCTCTGTGCCGTCTCTCATTCTGCGCCACTTCCAGTCCTTCGGCACCCGCGTGGCGGCGCTGTCATCCGAGGCCTCCCTCCCCGCACTCCCGCATCAGGAAGCCACCTTGGGGCTGACGCAGAATCACAGGTGGAACCTCAGCGTCCTGACGTCCCTGGAGGCCCTGCGCGACGCCATCGCGAACTCTAGTGCCCCGCCCTTGCTGACGCTCTTCAGCTCTTGGGCGGACCGACCCGACCTCAGCCTCGTGCGCAACCTGACCTTGCGGAACTGGGCGCAGCTCCGCCCCTTCGTGCAGCCGGTTCTCTTCACCAACTCCTCACCGCTAGCTGAGCAGGCGCGTGCGCATGGCTGGCAGACACTTCCGGTGAGCCGCGAAGCGGTGGGCGTGCCCATCCTGAAGAACATGTATCTGGACGCCATGGACAGGTTCAACTCCACGCTGTACGCCTTCGCCAACGGTGACGTGTTGTTCACGCTGTCGCTCATTCACACCCTCCTGGCCATACTGACGTCACCGCACCTTCCCTTAGATTTACAGCCGGTGCTTGTGGTTGGCACGCGCGTCAACGTGAATATGGTGACTACGCGCGAGACCGAGACCTTTGATGACATCATCAACATGGCGCGTATGCGCGGAAAGGTGTTTACAACCATGGCGGAAGATTACTTTGTCACGGACAGGTAGGTAAAATGCGCGTATATATATATATGTGTGTGCGTGTCTAAATAAACTGTGTATGTGTCTGTATGTGTGTTTACGTAGAACGAAAACAAAAGTTTTCCATACGACGAAGAAAGTACGCTCGGTTCGTGCTTAAAGGCTCTGTGTGTGAAGACTTTCGTCTGCTGTATGGCATATCGGAGAAGGTCGCACGCATGCGCAGTGGTCGATGACAGAAACATCAGGTTTACCTAGTCACGATCGAGTGGAAACGTCTTTGCAAAACCCACTCTGCCTACAAGCTCCTCGAAACAACATAAATGGCATGAAATATAACTTGGCTGATTGGCTCACATACTATATACCTCTCCAAAGATTTTAAACTTTTTAAAAAAAATTTGGGAATCCGAGTTCTTTATCTTAATGACGATAACCAAAGAAGTGAAACGCTCAAAGTCGGGAGAGACACATTACTATGGACTCTTCGCTATATCTTTTAATACATTTTTGGTAAATGGGCACACTTCCCAAGTTATATTTTCTGAGATCTGTAAACACTAATTATAATGTTCACTTTGAGTCTTCAATCAGTTAATAT
Source organism: Marisa cornuarietis (assembly GCA_004794655.1). Taxonomy (NCBI): domain Eukaryota; kingdom Metazoa; phylum Mollusca; class Gastropoda; order Architaenioglossa; family Ampullariidae; genus Marisa; species Marisa cornuarietis. The sequence goes on along the minus strand of SMMW01000003.1, from coordinate 17,506,343 downwards.
AGAAATTTCTCACTGGTCGGGTACTGGCCTGAGCGGCCAGCAAACATTGTGTTAGATAAATACTTATAGTACGTCGCAATCCGTAACGATCTATGACACAGATACATCTGAATTGTTAATCTTTATATAGTAACAATGCTGTTATATGGAATGGAGACCAGTAATGAAAAAGAGCAAAGTTATAATTAGTGGCAGCGGCAAAGCAGAGATCTATCTGAACGGAAGTAAGCAGCAAGGACGGCAGCTCCACACCAGATATCCACATCAGGATCGCAACAGCAGCAATGGCTAGGCTAGATAGGATCTGGCATAGCCATAAGATAAGGTTCACTACCAAGTACAAGCTGTACAAATCCCTGGTAGTGCCGATCCTGCTCTACGGATGTGACACGTGAACGGCAGAGAGAATCCAGGCATTCGAGAACAAGTGCCTGAGGAGGCTGCTCCTGATCTCATACAAAGAACATACAACCAACGACTTTGTACGAAACACGATTGGCACACTCGTAGGACACCAGGAACCTCTACTATCAACAGTCAAGCGACATAAACTGGTCTTCTTTGGCCATGTAACCCGGCACGACACCTTGTCGAAGACTGTCCTTCAAGGCACATTGGAGGGTGGCCGACTCAGCGGAGGACAGAGGAAGAACTGACTTACGAACATCAAAGACTGGACTGGTCGTCCTGTACAGGACCTGCTCACTGTCGCTCGAAATAGGGAAGAATGTCGGGCCCTGTCATCAGCCCTGACTGACTGACTGACTGACTGACTGACTGACTTAAATGATGATTGGCTTTAGGTGCAGATCTTTCAAGGCACCTTGGAGGGTGGCCGACGCCGCAGTAGCCAGAGGAAGAACTGGCTTACGAACATCAAAGACTGGACTGGTCGTCCTGTACAGGACCTGCTCACTATCGCCCAAAATAGACAAGAGTGGCGGCCCTGTCAGCTGCCACATCTATCCATGTGCTCCCCAAACGACAGGTGACGGTCAAGCGACGACTGACTGACTGAATGCTGTTATCATCACTGCCATTAATTTTCTTTTATAACTGATGAGTAGCAAAATGTGACTGTTAGCGACCTACTTAAAAGTTTTTGATTATGTACAATCATTTCATAAAATAAACACTAAAATATTATCAATGTACACCATCTAAGCCACTTTTTCTTTCTTTTAAATAGGGGTTACCAACTGCAACTTTTTTTTTTTTTTACATATTTTGAAAGTTTCTTCTCAGAGATGTTTAAACATCAGTACTTTGAAAGTGAAGGAGATAAGGTGGTGTGTTTGGCAAAGTACTTGAAACTTCTTTTATGTGCATAGTTAAGATGTGTGTGCCACACTTCCCACATCCTGTGTGTGGCAGTTTTATTCAGGTCCACAAAGCAAGGCCCGTGTGCCAACTGCAAATGAGACATTACACACAGTCGACTTACTAGTCCATATGACATATAGATTTGTTTTCAGCAAATTTAATTAATATTACTTTTTAAATATACAAGATTTGTTAAAGCAGATGTCTTAAATCGCCATAAAGATGTTCAGCATAACAAAAATGTTGGAAGAGGTTGATACTACTAATGCAGTACAAAAGTTTTGCCTTCTTAATTTACAGTATTTTACTGAATGACATCACTAACATGCATTGCAGATTAGATTACTTCATATCTGTAACACACTGTATTGTTTCCACCAATTTTAAATTTTAGAATTAAAATAACTATGAGGTAGTCCACTCTGGGTTAGTCTCTTATTAATGAGTTGTCAACCTGACCTCAAAACAAACCTTGGTATATATGCACTTTCCAGATTTACTTTTGTAAGTCGTATTCTTTGTCTTCATGAGCTACACGATTATTTAAAATTGATAATTTTAGTAGTTGATTATAGTTTGTTTATATATTGTTTAAAGTTTTGATTTGTAATACTTGTGTGAGATCGTGTAGTGTTGATAGTTTCGCTACAACGCCTCCACAAATAAAAAAGTATAAATAAAAACGGTTATCTAACGCGTGAAGTGGCCATAGGCAGCTCTGGCATGTACAAGGTACCTTTGATCAGACATCTGTATGCTGATGTCACGTGACGACTGTGGAGTAAGGAAGTCGTGGACGATTCTCCTGGTAACATGGCCCCTTCCAGGTATGGAAACGTATTGATTCCACACGGGTTTAACTCCTAAAACACACTTCTAGCAAAGAGTATGAAATAATTTGTCTTCAAAAGACAAATTAATTGTTAAAAGTTTATCATGACGAAGTGTGTATATTTCAGGTTCAGACCAAGTGAAGATGTCTGTCAGTGACCCTTTAAAAGATAATGTAAATGAACACTTATCAGGCTTCGCTTTACTGAAGGTGCGCATCGTAATTATAAATCATATGATCATTTCAACACTTTTTCCTGTGTAGATGCTTAATATCATTTATCATCATTGTCCTCGTCATCTTAAGTATTGTTTTTATCGTTGTTGGTTAAACACAATACTTTGAATTGTATTAAGGCTTAATTACATCACTTCACAAGAAGCACCTGTTAATACTAATAATAGGTGTTAAAAGGTGTTGGAGCACATTGGTACACTTTGATAAAGGAGTACTTTTATTCTTGAGGATCATCAGATAATTTGAAATGTGCCAAATACAAAGTCATAAATAAGCGGTAATATCTAGAAAAGTACTATAACGAGATGTTCAGATGTCAACTAAATGTCTTCAAATGCAATTCTTCAGCGATAGAGAGAGAGAGAGATGATAATTTTGTGTGTGTGTGTGTGTGTGTGTGTGTGTGTGTGTGTGTGTGTGTGTGTACAAGAAAAAAAGAAATCGCATACATTCAGAGAATGTATTAGCCATTCTGAGATCAGAGGTACATGCAGTTGTGAATATTTTGAGGCTTACAAAAATTTGTACAAACACATTAGCTAACGAATCTTTGTGATAATTTTGATACAAACATATCTACAGACACGCACGCACGCACCCACACACACACACACACATGATAGCGTCATGTGGAGAGTTTAGTAAATGTATAGGTATTTTATTCCAAGGGACTAGATTCTATCGCAATCGATTATTATATGAGTTTCAAAACGAAAAGTGCATCAGTTAAGAACAAGTTCTTTACTGTTCTTTTTTCATTACATTTCTCTTTATCTCTCTTCTTACATTTTTGTTTTCTCTATCTTTATTGAGCTGAGAATCGAATTAGACTGGGAAACAAGCATCTCTGTTAGTTTTTTTCGTAATTTTTGTTTTATGTCAGTAAAACCAAAGCGCTTTGCATGTATATTGCACGCCTGTGTAATTTGATTATCAGATGATATCATCAGATGATATCATCACCCCGACTGTGTAATTTGATTATCAGATGATATCATCAGATGATATCATCACCACGACTGTGTAATTTGATTATCAGATGATATCATCACGCAAAGACTAAACTCTCGCGTCACTCACAGTTTTTCTCCCACGTTCCACGATTTTCGATCCGAGCGCAAAAATCCGCGCGTTTCACATCAGGGGGTTGCACACAAAATATTCATCTCTTTGATGCAGACGACTGAAGATGTTCAGAAGCTTGCCTCTGTTGAATGTTCATGAAGTGCCTCGATTCAGAGGATACAAGACGAATTGATGTCGGAAGACAGGGTAAATGTTACATTATGTGCTGCTTACAGAAGGGTGAGATTTGGGGGGGGGGGTAGAGTGAAGGAAATAAGCGAGCGAGAAAAGAGAGATAGAGAGAGGAGGGGTGTGAGAGAGAGAAAGAAAAAGAGAGAGGTGGAGAACGGAATTACAGACAGACGTGGGAATACCAGCCTGTATGTGGGTGAGGAATCTATTGAGAAGGCTGTGAGATGAGCATTTCCTCACCCCAAATATCTTCCCACCCTTTCATCACCCACCACCACATGGGTTGTCCATGTAACTTTTCATGCTGCATACAAGAGGTGGAAGCCATGTGCGTGCTTTTTCATCATTTTCATTATTTCAATAAACGTGTTGCGAGTGAATGTTGTCGTCGATCTTAAGGTAGCAGCCATCTTGTGAAGTGACTAGTTGGTCTGGTCCCCTCACTTACTCCGTAATATCATCTACGCAATCGTCTAGCAGCATAAGAAGAGATGTTACTAGAGAGTAGAGAATAGTGATGCATCTGCCGTGTGTTCTTTGAACTATTTGCTAATCCATTTCCCATTAATCTTATAAGCCGATCGATTGCAGGAGAAGTAAACAGACAGAGGAAAATCTATTTTTGGAATGAAACCTGCAGCTTTTTCAAAGAGGATGTGACATCACGGGACATTGAAAGAGTCGAAAGTGTTGATAATAGATGATAAGTGTAATGGGACTGTAATTAAGAGAATGGAATTGAAGTGTGGTGTGGAGAGTACCTTAACATTTATTAATGTCTCAGAAAACTGTGTAACGACTGTTTACTCTGAAAAGAACACAAATTCCAACCCATTCGTGCAGCACATATACAAGCACACGCACGCACGCACACGCACACACACACACACACACACACGCACACACACGCACACAAACACATCTCTTAGTAATAACAATACTCAAAGCGTACATAACAAACATGAATATCCCAGAGCACATCTCATTCAAGCCTGATGCTACAGAAATTTGCAAACATGAAGTAGGAAACAAACGGCAAAATTGAATGCTTTTGGTGTTTTGTGGTGGCAGGCGTTTTCCGTGGGATACAATACCCAGTGTTGTGATCGGCCGCACAGCGTACGACAACTGGCTTGTCCTCAACTCCATACAGAAACATCACGTGGTAGTCGACGCCTCAAAGACGCTGCTGGCTGTCCATCAGACCACCAAGTAAGGATGCGAGCGCGCGCGTGGTGTGTGTGTGTGTGTGTGTGTGTGTGTGAAAGAAAGAAAGAAAGAAAGAAAAAAAGAAAGAAAGAAAGAAAGAAGGTTATGGATTTTCTATGATTTTCTTTCTCTATTGTTAACTGAAACTGATGAAACGCTAATTACAAATAACCAAAGATATGAATAAAGTAAAACAAAGAAGTTTAATATCATTCTTATGACTTGTATTTCTTTATCCTCCAATTTCCAAAAGTGATACGTTTTTAATAAACAATGAAAACACACAGACACGCACACACACACACCACTCAAACTCACTCACTCACTTATTCCATCTCACACTCAGAAAACAAATTGTAAGATGACTTTTTCACCTGTATTTTCAATATGCATGATGCTGAAGTATAACACCTGATCCCTTTTTTCCCCTCAAGGGCTGGTAACCATGAGGGCTTCACCCATGCCAACTCATCATACAACAACAACATGTTGATACGCCTGTACAAACGCATTCATTACCAAGGGGGCTGTGTGGACTGTGCACCCTGGCGAACAGTGAGATTTCTAGATGGGAGGATATTTGTGGAGGATGTGCGTTCAAAACCAAAACATTGCTGACACAGTGTTGTGAACAGGCTACCAATTCCATGCTTCTCCTCAACCTCACTTCGAACCAAATGGTGTCGTCGATCGATACTAAAGGAGAAGACATCCTTTTTTTTTTTTTTTTGCAGGATACAGGAGAAGTGTTGCAGAAAGAGGAGGCGTTGAGTGCCCTTACATTTCAAAGGACAATAAGACGAAAAACACCCAACTTTTGGAATCGTGTACAGAAGCAGAATATTCCTCTATTTCTTCTCGCTCTCCCCCCCCCCTACACACATACACACTCAACACGCGCACACGCACGTCACACACATACATATCACGTGTATGGGTGGATATTGTTGCCAGGAATGAAGAGCATAATTATTTTAAGATGAATCATGCATGTATTATGCCACTAAGGTGTAGAGCTTTTTGACGTTATCGAAGATAATAATAATAACAACAAAAACAACAACAGCAACAACAATTTCGATAGCATCTTTTCCCACCACCATAGCAAGGATGTCCGGTGGCCCAACAGCTAGCGCCTGTCACCAATATAGTAAAGGTTGGCTGTCCAGGGTTCAGATCTCGTCTCGGGCTCGTTGTTTTTTCCCTGCATGTGGCATCTGTTTACAGGGCTGCTTTGTCGTGATATAGTCTTACTTGCTGGCTCGGCGTAAAACACCAATCCCCTCTTTACCACCATAGGGGGTTGAAAGTTCTGCGAAAACAAGAACAATTATAGCTGCTAGAGGCACACCGTCGTCAACTCTGGAACTGAGGAAGTATGAGCTATCATGATGTAGTCGAGAAAACTCATGGAGCAGGAGGCAGAAGAAACTCACTTCTCATCTAGAGTGCAGTCGACGTCCTGTGCACTTACAAAGTCTAAACATGTGCGGAAACTTCAGCGTAGAATCACAAGGCCCGTAGATAAGTAAATGTGAAGACTGCATGATCTGTAGATCATAAACAAAAAGTAGCAAATACAGAGAAATAGAGAGAAGAAATCTATTAAACAAACAAACAAACAAACAAACAAACAAACAAACTCGGACAAGATAGTCGAGAGGAACAAAAGGCTGCAGAGACATTTAGTGGAAGATGTGGGGTACAGGCGGCGATGGCTTAGCGCAGCCATAAAACAATTGAAAATAGAGGTTTATGGTGCAATAGAAAGCTGGAGGCAAAATAAGACATCAATCCTCGCGTAGATCCAGGGACGAAAACAAACAAACAAACAAACAAACAAACAAACAAACAAACAAACAAAGCAGTTCGGTCACGCAAAGCGACATCGCCCTCAGATTGCGTTTGAGTACTCATTTCTCGGAGGAAAAAAACTAATCACAGGACAGATATAAGCAACATTTGCTGTATAGTGGAACACAAAAGAGATGAGTAATGACCACTCTAAACAGAAATATTGATAAAAATTAATTTTACGTTTATTATCATATTTTTACTGGGGTAGGTTTACTTGAAGCATCTTCTGACACAGAAGATGGCCGTGTTTTACCATGATATCAACCTTCTGTTGCGGATACCTCGTCCCTTCCTACTATGTGATGTATTTACCGAAGATCTACACAATGACCTCAACCCTTCTTAGCTCTCAGTTATTTTGCTTTTTTATGTTTTTTTTCCTTCTTATCTTGACCTGTAACTAATTTTTAAAGTTTTCATGTAAACGTTTTAGGAATTTATTAAACATATTGTCGGAACGCCTAACTTCAGTATGCTATTTTATTGGGACCAGATTAGTTTTCCTGTCCTAGTGCTGAATAAGTTTCTATTTCCCATTTGGAAATAATTTCAACGAGAAGATTTAAGCAAAACCTGGCAGAGCTTGAGTGCTCCGGTCTTCGAAATAGTTTTTTAAGCATTATTCGTTAAGCATGGCAATACAAATTGTTTTAGTCTTGTATTTATCACACTGCTGGAGCAGTAATTTTTTTTATAAAGCTGTTAAATAGTTTATTATCTTTTTTATTATCATAGAATTGGTGAGATTTGTTCCACGGCCATAACTGACAAGACGCCCCGTCTGGTCATAGTTTGTCATATCCCATAAAAATGTCTTTCTTCTGACCCTAAGGGCAGATAGATGTTACATGTCTTAGATCTCGCGTTTTAACTAAATGTCTTTGTGATAAAGACATCTCCAGACCCAGTTTGGAATTATCACTCCACTAACAACACTATCCCCTCTGCTGTCCCTTGACAAATTAGGGGAGTAGGTGAGTAGTTCTGAAACTGTCGAAGTTCCAATTATTATCTAAACAGATTTTTTTCGGAGGTTGTACAAAAGTCACATTTTACTCACACTGCTATTTTTTTAAAGCTTGCATTCAACAAAAAGCATGAGAGCACTTTTTTTCTCGGAGACTTATGTGGTACGACATTTGGTGCACGGCAAACAGAAATATTGTTGACAGCGCGCATCATCGCAGAAACCTGTTTGAACTCTTACCAACATGGTTAATGTTAATGTTAATGAGACCTTGTCCAACATTAACAAAAACCGTGGACATAGTTAAATTACTAAACAAGGAAAATACAAAACAATAATATTAAACAAACCTTTATCATCGTTTACAAGAATTCGCGCAAAACTTCGTACAAGAACCTTCATCTCCATTTCAATACAAGAAAAATAGACCAACCGACAGCTGATCGACGACTGATGTGATCGATGACAGAATAGCTGGTCCTTGAGTGACAGGTTGTGTGACTGAATCATTAAGCTGAACAGTGAGTCACAGAACAGTCACTTATCTACATTTCTTCAGCAATGTGGACTGTTATTTTTGTATTTGATAGAATTTATAAAAAGGTGTTTCTTTCATTGCTGCTTAAGGGGTTGCAAAAAAAAAATCTTGTATTTGACAAACTTCCACTCCGCTTGTTTCTTTCTGTATTTGAAAACAGCGACCCTGTTCTCATGTTTGTGATGAAGTTGTTTCTCTCCATGTCACATGGCTTTGACACTGAACAGTGCTGTAAAACCATGAGGGACTCGTAGGATCTGTTTTGAAACTGAGTGGCATCACCATTCATCGAGAAAGAGCAGAGGACAAGATAACAATGCAATAACATGTAATATTGTTCTTTATACCTACTGTTTGTAGATTGTGGTAAATGATGTGTCCTGATCGTTAGGCAGTTATGTGCTTGTTTACTCTGCAATACATACAAGTGGCCTCAAAGCTACAACTGGTAATGCAAAAAAAGTGACCTCAGATAATATGTAGATAATAAAAAAGACCATCAGTAAATTCAAGTGCATAAAAGAACTGACCTTAGGCTACGGGTGGTCACGGAGAAGAACTGATAAACAAGTGGTGATCAGTGTAAAATAAAATGATATTAAACAGTCTGATGCAAATGAGCTTGAAATAGTTTGACAATGCTTCCATCGTATTTCGCGAGGAAAGACAAAATTTTTTTTAAGACAAGCTTGTGCCAAGTCGCAGAAGTGATCACGTCAGTAGACTGAGAAGTTGACATCTTGGATATGAGATTGTTATATCACTATTATGTCTTCCTACCTGGAGTAGCAAGGGCATGTAATGACCCTCCCCCCCCCAAGAAGAATGCTTAGATCAAAGAAGATAATGTGTGAAGCAAACAGGTAGTAGTCATTACCACAAGCTGGAGGACATTTACACTTCGAGTAACATTTCGCTGAGAAAGATTATCGCCAAAGTCGTGATGTTGGGGATGAGCTGCAAGACGTTAATTTGAGAGAAGTACCGACCAAAAAAAAGAAACAAAATTTAAAAAAAAACAACAACAACCGATGGACATGACCACGAGGTGTGAGTCTTCGCCTAGTTTTTAAAGACATTCTAAGGACCAGGATGAAAGACGCCAGCAATGAGTAAACACAAACAGGACAGTGTGTGTGTATGTGTGTGTGTGTGTGTGTGTGTGTGTGTGTGTGCATGCAAGCGCGTGAGCACGTGTGTGTTATAGTTGAAATTCTTTCGACACAAATTGCGCCAATGTGAATTTACTTTCTTGCTTCTGATTCCACATTATTTTGAACTCATCTGTGTTTTTGTCTGTGAATGAAACTAAATTCCGATAATTTTTTTTTTCGTAAATGTACCATGTATTGAGACTGCGGCAAGATTGCGGGACATGTAAAAAGTGCGGGACATTTACGCATGTTATTTCGATCCCACGCTTCTTGTCACTCGTCGTTGCAAACCAGTCATTCAGTTTTCTGTTCATCCTCTTATCATCGTCACTCGTTGACGCGCTGTCGTCAGTTATGTGCAGCACTTTTTCATCCTCACTCTCTCTCTCTCTCTGTGTGTGTGTGTGTGTGTGTGTGTGTGTGTGTGTGTGTGTGTGTGTGTGTGCTCTTGTCAGCATGAAGACCTTTACCATTTCAGATGTTGTGGAAGCAGAAATAAAGTGTCAAAGGTCATGTGATCGTTTCTGTGCTAAGTTCTGCTCCACAACTAAATTTTGCTTTTAGTTGGATAGTTTGCAACATGGCTTGGATATAGCGACTCATATTATGAGGACGACTTTATTGGCAGTGAGAGCCTGATTTCTTTACTGAACATTGAGCATACGTGTGACGTAGAGATTGGACTTTTTGTTAGATCTCGTGGTTGATACTATTTCCCAAAGGCTGCTCTGTGGTAGACAATTAAGAGTCATAGTGTGAATTAGAGGGTACATACATATATCTTGCATGAGCCACTCTAGGATGTCAGCTTGTGAGCAGAATTCATCAGTCAAAGCCATCAGGCTCGTCGAAAGATGCACTCTGTTCAAAGGAATTTAGATATGAGCTTGTAATATGGGTCATGTTGAGTATTTGCTAAGATTTATACATTCATTTACTCAGGTTATGATGGCTTCCATTGAGATTCCGATAGTCTTCCGCGATGGTCTCTGTTTTTATTGTCATTTCTGTAGGTTTCGTTGATATTTGTACAGGGTTTCATTGATATTTATGGAGGACTCCAAATGAAACTTTTGTAGACCACTGAAAGATCCCCTGTCTGCTGCTTGAATTTAAGTTATACTACTTCATTAAAGTCGTGTTCAAGTCACAAATCTTCCAAACATTTCCATTATTATGACCGACTTTGCGTTAAGCGATGTGACCTTGCTTTATGTGCACTTTGTTGCATTATGCGTGCAAAGGACATAAAGCTTTTAGTAAGCTTGTCTGACAAATGTGTGCTCCTGTTATTTCATCTATGTATTGTCTGTTTCACGAACATTTGACAACAAATGTTATAATAAACGAATGAATGAGTTGATGAAGAAATTCTTCTGCGAAGAATTTAAACGGTTTAATGTGAAGTGTGGACACGAATAAGAAAGACTCACAGTCTTTCGCCTCTATTGCAAAGTACTTTCAAGGGTCAAATCTGCTTCTTGGACTGTGCTGGACTATATTGGTTGTCTCAGAAGAACTTGCAAAAGTTTGCTTGATCTTGTGAGAACCAGCCTTGCTGATTTTGGGGACTGAATGTTTGCTCTTTCAAAGATCACATAAATAGGGTCTTTGGTTCAGTCGATTATTATTTTTTTTCAATTCGTGGGCAGGATCTCATTCCCTTGGCGTCCTTTTAGTCCGGATCGATGTAAGGCTTCTTGGCCTTCAGCAGTGTGCCTCCTCATTCCTTCATTCATTGCTCACACTTTTTAAACATTAAAAAAACCTGCTGGGGAATCACCAGGGCTGGTTGTCTTGGTATATGATTGGTTCTTGCTTTCAAGTATTTGCATTTGATTTTGAATAATGTTGAGTCAATGATTATTGATTATTGATGATCGATGAGCGATATAGCATTTTTAATGAAATCACATTTCCGAAGGGCGTGCTTTGGTGTTGTTTTTTTCCCGCTCGCTGCTTGTATGCTTACAATCATACTGCATATGATGAAGTGGAAGTAACAATGTCACTTGATCCAAAGGAAAGACTGGATGTGAAACATGTGACAAAATAAAAATGTTAAACCACAAATAAAACTTTGATCGATGTGCGGTGAGACAGGGCGATGTGCGAAGACACAATGTGATTGATTGCCTGCAAAGTGTCTTGTGTCTCAAGACTCGGACACATAATATGCAGTCAGGATGAACACAACTCACGCGTGCGCGCGCGCGCGCGCGCGTGTGTGTGTGTGTGTGTGTGTGTGAGAGAGAGAGAGAGAAAGAAAGAGTGAAAAAGAGAAAGGTTTGGGAAAAGTGTAGATATACAGATAAATCAGGTAATCAATCTTGAAAATGGGAAAATAAAAGAAGCAAAACATCACCATAGAATTATATTTTATAAACAACTTGTTCAATTGACTTCCCTGACGTCCTCTCACTCCCTCTCTGTCACACTCACACATTCACTTACACACACACACACACACACACACACACACACACACACACACATACACGCACACCAATATTTGTGGGCAGCTTTGAGCTTATTTTCACAAGTATGATACATTTTCTTGTAAACAAGCCCCCGTCTAATATTCAACCGTTTATCTCTCACCTCACTATGCAGGATGTAATCTCATCTGAATCATGCGCAAATCTGTAAGCGTTTATTTATTTCTTCTATAACGTTAGGCTCACACAGACAAAGTTTGACATCTGGCCTGGGTGTGGTTACATACTTGGAAATCTACATAATTATGACTGACATTTAGTACCTGGGAACTGATTTCATAACATTAATCATAAAGTGTAAATAAAACTCATTCTTTAAAAATCGTCATTACCTCTGCTACTTAAAGATTGTGTAATTCTAAAGCATACAAATAATTCTTACCACGTAGAGAGAAAGAAAGAGAGAGAGAGAGAGTGGAATCAGTGTCCTCACCTCAGTACACCTGCATTACCTGTTTCTGATAATTCATTGCAAGACTATTGACACTATAAAGATTACGAACACAAATTTTAGTAAAAGAGATTTTTATCCCCTTCGGGTGGCGTAGTACACGCAAAAGCATCAAATATCAGGTTACAAGCAAACATGGAGCGCGTGTACTTGTACAAGTTAAAACTAGCAAATGTTTTAAGAGTAGAGCATGATACAGCCAGAGACGAATAGACGACCAGAAGCAAGTGGCTTTGGTGCTGTGCTGTGCCTAGTGTGTCTGAGGAGAGAAAAGAAAAAGCACAGCACACTAAAAGGCAGGGTTGAAACCAAGGAAACGGCAGCTGCAGTAACAGCAGCAGCATCTGTTTCGAGTAAAGCTTTCGCCAGATGAAGACTTGCGCCTTGCCTGGTCACATCCCTCGCTATACGAGTATACCCGCCCACCCTACCTTCCCCAGGGATAAGAAACTACGACGACAGTGCTTCCAGTTACCTGTGTCTCCTTTCTATTTGTCTGTCTGCCTGTCTGCCTGTCTGTCTCTCTTGGGGTCTGCGGCTAAAAATCAAGAGGAGATTTTGATGGTACGATTCATAACATTTACCACCGCTCAATCGACGAGAGTGACTCTGAACTACTAAATCGATCGACGGATTTACAGATGAGGAGGCATTCAGCCGTAGAAGTGACACTCAAATTGCCGGTCAATGATCAATATTTCTCGTCTGGTTGATTTCAAATTGTAGTCTTTCGTCGACTGGCAATATCTTGTGTAAATCTCCCGACAGCTGAGTACGACTCATTGGAAAGTTTATATAGGCAGAGTCAAGTTTTATTTTAATGGACATTTGTCCAAACGAGTGGCAACTCCGGTCGAACTAGTGTAAATAAAGTTTTATTCTCATCGACAAGTTTGCTGTACCCTGTGAATAGTTGATATCAATGATTGCAGTGATAATATTGAACAATTCGTATTAAAAGGTCTAGTGGTGTATATTTTTACTAAAGTTAAGTGCAATGTACTATTACTCAAAATCTGGCCGAATACCTTCTTCTGTTCTCGAGATACATTCATACAAACATCAAGCACAGAAAGAAGTCAACAACACAGACATCACTAAAGTAGTGGAAATGTTTATGTTGTCAAGGCTACAGCCAATGGGAGAGCTGGACCATATGTTCATTAGGCGTATTAGTATAATTATTGCCGTCACGAAGTTGATCTTTTTCCGTGCATGGTGGTGTTGTAGGCGTGTATTTCGAGGCGTGTATTTACCTAGATTTTGGGAAATAGTATCTTGCACCAAGTTTTATCAAGTCCTTGTGGAAAAATGTGTGCCACTAGATGTTATGAACATGTGTTACCACCCCTGAACGTCGATGTAACGAGGTTGTCGCCCATGTATGAGTATAGATTGTCACCCCTGGATTGAATGTTGATATAGGGGGCGTTGTTTAGAAATTGGAAGACGAAGCAGACGTGAGAGTGTGGAGAGAAAGAAGAATTTGGGACAGAGGTTGGAATTAATAGTAACTGTGTGGATAAATATTAACGGTGTGAAGAAATAGTAACTGTGTGGATAAATAGTAACTGTGTGGATGCATATTAACTGTGTGAAGAAATATTAACTGTATGGAGAAAGAGTAACTGTGTGGAGAAATATTAACTGAGTGGGTTGTCATTGATAAGCGACTGTGTGGTTCCTCGATTTACTAATTTTCTCAGCTGCTGTGTGATCTCCTGAGAAGATCGTAGAACTGTGTGGATTTACCTACTGTGGAATTTTTATTGACTTGATCATTTGTCTGCCGTTAAGACCGTCGGAGTTATTTGGTGAATGTAGGCTGTCCGTATGATCAACGCCAGAGAGCAAGACTGAAAGAGTAGAACTGTTTGAGGTGTCGACCCCCCCCCCCAACAACAGAAGAGGAGAGAACTTGAAGGACTTTAATTTTAATATAAACTGCTTGGATACATTTGTTTTGTGAAAACTCAGTGTAGAATATTTGTGCTGAACTTTTCTTTTGTTATTTAGTGAAGTATATATTTACGTTCACCCGATTAATAGAAACGTCCGAGCCCATGTACAGATTTCAGTGATTTGTTGTCTGAAAGAATACGTTTGGAACTCTGTGTTTGCAGGCGTGCTCTGTGTGTGTCCGAGAGTGTGTGCGTGTGTTCCTCAACACTAGACCATTACAGGAAAAGAAATATTGCTCCTGTTTGTGGTTGTGACTTTGATGTATTTTTACAACGATGATTTTTGCTACACTTGTTCCTCCTTCTGCACAAGAATGCAGTCACAGGCACACGTATGCCAGTGGAACTGCTACTTGACCTGAGTTGAGACAAATTCATTACTTACCGGAAACTCATTACTGTGGACGCCCCTTTTAGCTGTCAGTCTCAGCGAACGGGCTAAGCTCACCCAAAGAGTTTACACATCTCCTGAGAACTTGTTCATCTCTTGAAATAGCAAAAACTGAGAACATCCAAATACTGTTTGGATCTTAACAATAACAAAGGTGAGGGAGGGTGGAAAGGGTGGATGTATGTAACGTTGTAGCCTTTGACAGAAGAACGTATGGTAAAGGCAAGACCACACAAAGCAAGGTAAAAATAAAAAGAGCGACAAGGCAAGGTACGCCAAAGAAAAGAAGGCAAGATATAGGAACAAATAAGGCAAATCATGGCAAGTGAAGGCAAGTCTATGACTATTCATTACAGCAACAAAGATTCAGAACAACACAAAGTAAGCAATATCAAACTAAATTCAAGAAAAAAGCATGCGATGTAATTAAAGCGGAAAATGATTTGCCCTGGTGCTCTTTGACCGGAATATCAGTGACAGCTGTCGTCTAATATTCGGAACGTCCGGCAGGTGGCCAGCACACGACAAGTGATACGCGCGTGCCAGCCTCCCACGTACTGTGCGTGCGCAGTTCGTGAGGTCATCTGAAGCAGGGGTAGAGGAGGACAAAGGGGTGGGACGCAAAAAATCAGCTTAGTTCCTATCTTTTCATACTGTCATGCTCGCTGCGATCGCGTGAAAAGTAGCGGGGCTCCAGACGCAGGGGTGGCTGTTCTTTTGTGAGAAGAGAGAGTATCGAAGGTAAGTAAGGACATTTTCTTTCAGTTCATCCAAGCTTTCAAAACCCGAAAACATATTTTCATATTGCTATGTGTCATAGAAAATCTGTAGATATAGTTTTTTTGTTGGAATTACATTATGTACTAAGATATCGCTTTTCATTTCTGAGACATTTTTATTTGGTCATGCATGGATTCGTTGACTGCTTATTTGTCATCTGACTGATAGTGTAGTCGTTTGTCAGCCCGACATTTTACTGAAAACGCATACTTATTTTGGCTGCTCGAGACCCAATCATGTTTAGACCCAATCATGTTTCTTTCGCGCATTCAGCATTTACCTGGATGCCCTTCCAAATCGTTGCTGATTTGCTTCCGGTCTCTTCCTGACCGCTTTTGTCTGTTCTATCTCCTTGTCTCATGTTTCCGCGTGTAAAGAGTTTTGTCTGTAGAAACAAATGTCCACCTGACAGTAAAATGAATATCGTGTATTTGTGCATACGTCTTGCAGCTGGGGGAAATCAGAAATCGACCAGTCCGCCCCCCCCCATCCCTAACAAAACCTGCAGAGAAAGCGGATGATTTTTAGTTCTGTTGTAGCCCAAAGGTCTGTGAATGAGTAGTAATCGCCCGCCAGGTCAGCTCTTCCACTGACGTCATTAACGGCATCCGTCCTGTAACGTCCATGGAAAGATATAATGGGCATGCGCAGTGTCGTATGATAATCAAAGCCAGTGGTGGTGTAACGGTAACAGGGATGATGAATTCACATCTGTCTCGATTCTGGAAGCCATTTGATCGATTGCCTTGTTTCTGGGGGAACCGAACACTCTCCCCTGACAGCGACACTGCGCCATTATCAACTCAGCGCTGCAGCAAATGCCTGTCGCTGTTCAGGTGGAAGAAGGGACTTTTCTTGAATAGCACGAGATCTCCAGGACATTGATACGGCGAAACATGTGAAGCATGTGCTTCCAGAATGGATGGAGGCAGCTAGCATGTAAACGACACGTTCAGCTGCTGATAGCTCTTTTGATGTCTATATGTCAAGCAAGCAGAGTTTTCGTGGATTGTCTACAAAGTTGACGAAAGCAATGAATGAAAAAAAAAAAAAGAAAGAGAAAGAAGGGGAAAGTTGTAATGAAGACTAACTGCTCACTTGGCTGAGAAAAAAGTCAGTATGGTCTGCTTCAAATTATTAGTTTAATTACATCTTTATGCATGCAATTTTCCACGAGTAAATTAGACATTGCAAAATATTACCGACAAAGTGTGGTTTAAAATCTTTAAAGTATATCTATATTCTCGAAAAACAGAACACGTTTATAAATATATATGCACAAAATGTTGTCCCGTGCATTTAACAGATGAACATCGATGCATGAACATCACAAGACATTCAATGACTATTCACATAAAACTTACTCAACATCACTTGCAAGTTCCTTTGTCTTTATTCTTTGGTGCCATACCGAATTAGATACTTCTGACACAGTGTCCACACCTTTCATAATATTTTTAAAGAAATTCAAAACTACCTACAGGGCAGTGATTCAATTAGTGGAGAATATTCTGCTCGTGTTCCCAGCATCTTTTCCCTTCATGCGCTGGAAGCGAATCGAGCAAATGTAACCATGAAGTTGAAAGAGTCAGCTCCCTTTACACGCCTTTTTTTTGTTCATGCTTAAACCATTAATAATGAAAAACACAAATAAAAGAATAAATAAGCAGTAAAATACACAATAAATGAGAAATAGAAGTTTACCCTTAATAGCATACATTTGAGAATCAATCAAAAGGTTGCCATCTTTATTCTCACTGATTTTGTGTCAATAAATATGTTTTTCACATGCAATAAACACATCCACAGCCACTTGTACGGTAAACATTTTGAGAATGCGGCGAAGGAGAGAAGGAAAAGAAAACGATCGAACACATCCGCTCAAAGTTATTTGGCACTTGGAAGGAGTTGTCGGGGCGTGGGGAGGAAAACCTCCTTTTTCTTCTTGACACCATGCGCCTGGCCGCTGTCGGTGTGAATCACAAGAAAAAGAAGTAGACGACATCGCCCTCACCTTTCCAAAATGAGGTCAGCTGCGTCGATTTGTCTCTGCCACCAGAGATGAATTCGTCAACCGCTACCGTCGTGATGTAGAAGTTCGACAGTGCGAAGAAATACATTTCTGATACTAGCACTAATATGTTTTTTTTTTCTCAGTGCCTACGAAGGTGAGTAGAACATCAGAGTCAATTAAGTTTCAGTTAAACAAACCCAACGCTCCAGTTAAGTTTGCAATAAATATCACATTTTCTACCTGAATTTAAATTTGACAGGAACATATTTCATGTCCCTTAATTCAGAATTTAGCGCGGTTGGCATTTGAGAAGGGCGCTTAATTATAAACGTGATTTTAATGTGTTCCTGTGCATGGGCATGCATTTTCGTTTTTGATGGATGTTGTACTTTTTTAAACTGTTGAGGCCGACATCTGACTTCTATAATTTTAAGACTGAGAGTTTCTGGTTGCCAAGAATTGTGACTTTGATTCTCATCAGAGTCAAGTGCTTTGTGTTTTTAACAATGGTCCTTTTATCACAGCCCACAGACAAAAATGCGCAGGTGAGCGCGAAACGAACTTTGATTCCATGCTAGCTTCTTGTTGTGGGAGCTGACAGGTATGCTGCTCACAGCTGACCCCATAGTCGTGCACGTTTTTTTGTTTTTGTTTGTTTGTTTTTTTTTTTGGGGGGGGGGGTCGATTGCGGCCGATTACACCTGGTATTAATTACTAATCGGGTTATTCTGTGATCTATCTTTATCCTCTACTAATGTGACTTATTTATGATATTAATTCATGTTATTAAAACCCAGTCTTTGTGCTATTAATACCTCTACTCTACTAATAGGACATTTATAGTATTCATTCGTGTATTAATACCCATTGCCTACTAATCCGGTTAATATTATTGTTAATACATCTTCTCTAATTCTTGTTATTAATACCCATTTTCTACTAGTGCGACTCATTCTGTTTTAAGACCTTGGCTCTGCTAATATGATTCATTACAGTATTAATGTATGGTACTAATAACCATCCTCAACTAATGGGACTCATTCTACTATTAATACCTTTTCCTCAACTGATATGATTCATTTTGTTATTGATACCCATCCTCTACTGGTGTAACATTTGTTAACCATAATGCTATTAGTTTTGTTTTTAATTCCTATTGTCTACTGATTAACTTCTTCTTTCATGAAGAACATCTACTGTTCCTGTTACTTCTCAAACTACTTCTACTCTTACCTTTGCTGCTAATTCAAGGTTTGCTGCAACTGTAGTGATCGTCACTTGTGCGCTCGGCGTAAAGAAATACGTACACCCTCCCTCTTAAAAAAAAACCCACCTGACACTTCACACGAGGAAGACAAGAAAACAAAGACCGAAATAAGTGTCCTCTTCCTCTGACTTATGTGTCTGACATAAAGCTTGAGGCTAGTATGACATGCTGCCTTCCACCCTACCCCTCCGACGAGACCGTTAAAGTTTGTCATGTGTCACGTGAGACGTACGTCCTCCCCTCAGTCCCTGTGTAGTACAGCTGCAGGAATTCACCGACATGTCCTTTACACACAGTAAATTTATGCACAAAAGAGTTCAAGGTATGTAAGGGGGCCAAAAGCTGACAAAAAGACATTAAAGAGAAATTTAGAATGTTCTAACTGGTATTTTCACTCGATCATTGTCGTGACTGCTCTGCACACATTTTAAAAGTGGTTAACAGTTTGGATGAAAAATGTCTTTATATCCATTGCACAATGTGAACAGTTTGCTGTGAAAAACTTACCCAGTTTTGATTAAACCTTACACGTTTGAATCGTTTGCTTCGGCTTAAGTTTTTAGTTGTTTTAATTGTCCTTTTTATCGGTAAAATATTCTAGACACATAATTATAGGATGGGCACGTTTGTGGAGATATTTCTTGACAATAACTACTATTATAATTAAGACTGATTCTGAGATACAGAAACATTATTATTAATAATAATAGTAGAATTAGTGGTTATCTAGGCTGCTTAAAAAATAAAGCAGTCGACGTTAAATACAAGTTGTTTGGTTCTTAAAGCTCATAAAGTGGAATCTTCTTATTGACCCGAATGTTTGTGAACTCGTCTGCTACAGCAAGCATCTATAACATTCAAGATGAATGAATAGTGAAAAGCGCTTTTACATGACCTGTGCTATGCAGGGTCTAGAGGGAGATGTCCCGAGACAAGGCCAGTACATCCATAAAAGACAAGAAGAACAAAGGTGAGTTTATCTGATACCAGGGCAGATGACGGTTAAGACTTTATTACACCTCATCTGAGACCTGCTGTGAACGGCTGTAAACATCTTCTTTACTTCATCGCTTAACCGAGTTTCGCAACGTATCTCCTACAGAAAAAATTGTATGCTCGATCATGGTCGTCTTGTTTATCAGTTTCGTAAATTTTATCTTCTTG
The DNA here is from genome assembly GCA_004794655.1 of Marisa cornuarietis. Taxonomy (NCBI): domain Eukaryota; kingdom Metazoa; phylum Mollusca; class Gastropoda; order Architaenioglossa; family Ampullariidae; genus Marisa; species Marisa cornuarietis. Next base: position 17,486,443 of record SMMW01000003.1, on the reverse strand, counting down.
TTCTTATTTTGAATTAGACTTAATGGTATTTTGCCAGTCTAAACACGGAAGAAGGACAAGACCATTAACAAGCCTGGAATACTGTTACTCTCCTGACACAACAACTCTGGGAATACTGTCCCTCTCTTTACTGACACACCCGTCCTGGGAATAGCAATCTGAAATTCTCTCATCGTCAATGCTTTCTAAGCAAAGTCTATATCTAATTTTTCAAAGGTTAGAAGTCGGGTGGATTTATGACAGCTTTAACCTATACATTTAGTTAGACCTTGAAGTGAGTCACATGAAGGAGTGTATGTGGTTTTGTCTTTCAAGATTGTGAAGTTCCTCGTCCGCCGTGACTTGAGACAATACTCTATGCAGGGAATTTCCGCTGCCCTCGTCCTTGAGACTGATAAGGTAGGAGGAGAAAACCGTGATGGTGTTGGCAAGGAAAGTTACACCAAGCGGGCAAAGTTCACGGGCTGTTTGGTGAAGTCAAGAGTTCAGGGTCATACCTCCATCATTTGTAAAGTGTTTACCAGATTAGACAGATTTCTTCCATTGAAAAAAAAAACAAAAAAACAAAAAAACAAAAAACCGAGGAATTTTATAACGCATCCACCCTACGAAATAAATCTGAGAGATATTGATTTGGAGCAATCTGATGAAAGAAAGGTTGTGAAAAGATCATTGCGACTTGCCACCCAGTGGGCTAGTATAAAGGCTATTATATGTCTAGAAGAACTCTACTGATCTTATGTGCTGGCGGGGTGCACGTGCAACACGGAAGAGGGCTTATCCCCCGAGACCCTGGGGATTGTGGGTAACTTGTTCATATTTCGGCATCAAACACGTGATTTCTCAATGTATGTATTCATTAAAGCTCGGAAGGGGACATCATCACAATACAAAGTAATTAGTAGTTTTTAATTTATTTTCTATATTTGAATCGTCTTCATAAATAATTATATTTCTCTAAGTTATAGGTTTCTTCACCAAAAATAATGTGGAGCATTTTTTTTTTACCTTACCACCCAAGAATATGATAAGTTTCGTTGTATCGGGATTTGATTGCAAGCCAGCTGGCAGTGAAGATATAGAGTCTAATGTTTGCCGAGTTGTAGCTGTGTTTGCCAAAATGGTATAAGACATCAACAACCAACCGTTAATGCTGTTTTGTAGCCCTAGGATATCTAACAGGTGCAAATGCGTGATGAATGCAATGCTCTCTTGGAAATCACCGCCTTCAACCAGAAGACAAAAATGTCAGTTGGGGATTAGATCCTAAAGTAATGTGATACTCAGTTGAAAGTGTCGAAGATAATCAGTGCAAAATCAATAGCGGAATCCAAAGGCTAGACTTACAATTCATAAAAAGACGAGATAAGCCTGAATGCGAATTGTATAAGGATTGCAGCAGATATTAATTTTATTATACTGTTACACTTATAGTCTTACATCTGGCTTTATGGATCGGTTTATTTTCAGCTGTTTGATATTGAATCTCTGGTTGTCAGTAATACGATGTCGGCTTTCCGTGCTAGAGAGCTGTCGAGCTTATTTTCACCTCCTACCCTCAAATCTCTACAATGCTTTTGCCTGATCAGACTGATTGCCCCCGGTATTAGGTTTCCTGTACACAGATTTGTAAGCTGCCTTCTCAACCACGTCGTGTGTGTGTGTTGTTGGGTCCCCTATATCACACTAAACTCCTGTGAAGCAGTGACTGGTCCACCAGTTTTACTGTGCAGATCTCACCTTTATCTGTCAGGTGCTAGCAACCCGGTGAGATCTTCCGGGTGGGTAAGAGGTTTGCACCCGTACTTACGTCTTGAAGGCACTTCTTGCTCCAGTATGTCACCTGAACCTCTGATCTTTCAGCATTGGTCAGAGCTTCATTCCAGTGCACATGCTACTTGACTTACGTACGTACATCTTATGTGTGTGTGTGTGTGTGTGTGTGTGTGTGTGTGATACTTGTGTGCGATACAAAATATTCCAGAATGTTTCATAATATGATTGTGTGATGATATACATAGGTCACAGCGGGAGAAGTTCTAACATGAAAAGAATGATGATAGCTGTCGATGTCACGAATCTCTGAGAAGGGTGGTGAGCGTGATCGGCGTTCAGGTAATTAGTTTTATTGGGAAACAGTTTCATTGAATATTTTTATGCCCACCAGTTACGACTGCAGTGGTTGCCTCCATTTTGCTTGTTACCCCAAAATAACGGGAAAAATTTAAGTACCTATTTGACAATAGTGCAACTTTGGCTTTTCAATCTTACTTTCTCATATAGTGAGGCTTTTATTATTTCTCTTCTTATGCTAATAAGTGCACAAAATGTGTGTGTGTGTGTGTGTGTGTGTGTAATATATAAACAAAACTATGTGTGTATTGGGCGGGAATTTATGGAGGAAAAGAGAAAGAAAGATCTTTTAAGATTTTTGTCTGCTTGAAAATTTTGTATCAAGGAACATGCCTTACTGAACTTTCGTGAGCCACCTTTAAAGACCAACCTGAATGGTTTGCGTTTTTTGCAGATATCAGTAGATATATGCGATATAAATATAACCTGTAAATTTCAGCCTCCAAAAACCCTCCGTTAATGAATTATCCGCTAGAAAAGTACGCGATTTGCACCTGCGATCAACGAGCGCCGTTAGCAGTGTTCTACGTCACAGTAGTGCACCATTCACAACATTGGCAGCCGTCAACACCAAACAGAGAGAGAGTGAGCGACAGTTCTGGTTATTTGGATATTAAAGTCTGCATTTCTCGTGCTAAAGTAGCAGTTCTTCAGAATCACGAGAAATACAGACTTTCAGCGTCCGAATAACCCGAACTGTCGCTCACTCTCTCTCTCTGTGTGTTTGGTGTTGACGGCTGCCAGTGTTGTGAATGGTGCACTAGTGTGACGTAGTACACTGTTTGGTGTTGACGGCTGCCAGTGTTGTGAATGGTGCACTAGTGTGACGTATTACAGTGTTAGCGGCGCTTGTTGATCCTAAGTGCGAATAGTAGCGGATAATTAATTAACGGATGTGTTTTGGAGGCTAAAATTTACAGGTTAGTTTTATATCGCCTCTATATACCGATATATGAAGACTTCGAAAACCATTCAGGTTGGTCTTTAAAACGTTTACCTAACAGTTGCATGGGAGTTACTTTCTCCTGCAGCGCTCGGTTCGTGTCGGCGTCCTATAATCAGCAAAACCTGTCTCAATTACTTGTCTCAAATTGCCTGTCACGGAGCAGACTTCAGCAAAAGAGAGAGTGCCTAAAAAAGGTCAAAGGTTATCAGAATCCCCGAGACTTTCGATCAGCTTAGGTGAGGTCTTCCTTGCTTTTTAGACACCCCTAAAACTTCAGACGGAAGGAAAGTGTACAGGGCCTTGACGAAACACAAGGACCTTTTTTTCAGCAGAGCAAGTTTCGAAAGATTAAGAACTGGTGGGATGGCCGAGGCTGAAATGTAGGACTTGAGGGTGGAAACTCTATGAGACAAGAGCTCTGTAGAATGGAAGGAACAGAGAGGTACTCACACAGCGAGTGAGAGAGTAGAGGTAGCGGGTTAACTAGTCGTTGAGAAAAGCGACGAAAAGAGAGAGAGAGAGATCAGGCCAAAACTTCTCCCAAGGTCTGGAGGTGGTTGGAGGGGTGAGGACGGGAGGTGGGAGAGCGATCATGCTCCGAGCACCTCGTTCCCCACAAACGAGCGAGCGATCCAGCTTTCGCCCGCCACACGCGCGGTACCTTAACCCTTCCCCCCGTTCCCCCCACCCCCCCCTAACAACCCGCCCACGAGGTCCCCGCCCCGAAAAGTGCCCGAGTTTGCAGTCGTTTATTTCTCCGACAAAAAAAGTCAGTGTTGCATGAGTTGAGCGCGTGGTACTACTCCTGACATTCCCGGCGTCTTGCTGCGCTGAACAGTCGCTGCCTAACTTGCCGCCAGTGCTGGAGTTATCTTCGCTTACAAGGCCATCAGCGTCTCCTCACGCGGTCAGTGCCATCATCAGTTCCTGTTAATTGTATCTCTTGCAGCTGTCGTCATAACTGTCATCGCGGTTGTAGTTGTTGTTGTTGATGATGATGATTATAGTGCTTATTTCTGGGCTGTTGTAGCGAGTTCTTTGTCTCGAAAGTCCTGTACTTACTCTGCTGATGTGTTAACAATATTGCTCTGCTTGCTTCCAAACAAGTGGAGTCTGCGTTTTGTGCTAGACATATTTTGATAGGTCATTTAAAGAATCATTGAACAGGATGGCTGTTCCCCAGATAAACTAAGAAGATTGTAGACTACCGCTAAATTGACAGAGAAACTTTTGTGACCATATCCGCAAGTGCAGTAATGATATGAATGCATGATACACCATGATAAGAAGTAGAATTCCTTATACCACTAACATTCTTATGAATCTGACGGCAAAGCACGCCTGTCAACCTACCTCAGATATCCCCCCACACACCCCTTTCCTGTGCGTTGGTGTATATGTCATCATCTGTCATAGTGTATGACGGGTAGCTTTGCACCCGGTCACTGGCCAAGACAATCCTCACGCAATCAGGTGCAACAGTCTTGTGGAAAACAAGCCCTGTGAAGGTGGGTGGAGGGGTGTAGGCGCGTTTGGGTGTTTGTTGGGAGGGGGTTAACAAGCATAAACATGTCTAGGTAAAAAAAAACAACAAAAAAAACAACAACATACATTATAAATGTATACGGATCCGCAAAAGACTACATCTAATTAAAAAAAGCTGGGGGTCGAGTGACATTCGAGTTTTTACCTCTTTCTATGTATTGTGCTATTTATAGGTTTGTGTCACGAATTGGAAAGAGTTTTTCTGGGGAACTAGTACTTAACTGAACTCATTCAAGTTACTTGAAAACCAAGTAGATCTTTCAAAACTGAAATTGAACCTTACAAAGGAAAGTCACTCAACAGCGATCCAGCGAAAAGTGTTTAACATTTTCATTTACGACATTCATGAAATCGAATAGATGTTTCCTTTTGGAGAAGAGGTCATTGTTGTGAGTGGTACGGATAGACAGAAGGACGGTTCTCGCTCGCCTTTTTTTCTCATTTTTTTCCCATTAGTGCTCCCCTACCTTTAGTGTGGCTTGTAGAAGTGAGACACACTGCACACACGGCATTAATGCTGGCCTGGCTTTAGTGCGGATTGTGGAAGTGAGACACACTGTACACAGTAGCAAGATATTTCAAATATTCACGCTGTCATGGCGAGATATATCATTTGCTGAACGGATTCAGTATTAGACTTAAAGGTGTACTAGAGCATACCTTTTTTGAAATGACGTCACGATTGTCTCTCTCTCTCTCTATATATATATATATCCCAGTAAACATCTGCTCTCATCTCTCCCATTATTTGTAACCTATATGACATTAGGTACACAACGGCCTTCATGGGCTTACAATTATGGGCTAGTAAGGGAATGCATATCGAGAGCGGAAAGTATTCTGTCAGATCTCAAGAAATAATGCTTTTACAGGGCTCAGCTGAATCACTTGAAGAAATGTCCACCGTGGTAGGCCTTTTAGAGGCTTGCTCGTAGGACTGATAAGACAAGATGAGAGTCTGGCGAAAGGTAAGGGAAGGAACATGTGTTTACTTTCTCATGGAGAAAATCAAAACATGGCTCTTATTTCTCGCAGCATGACACAGGTCGAAAGAGAGAAGAGGCAGACGAAATAAAATACACAGTGAAACAAACGGTTCCAAAGTAGAAAAGCAGTCAAACGCAACCACGTCTCATCTGTACTGCTACCACCATGGAGACATGCAGGCGCACTGAGATAGTCTACGACAGCCATCGTTACTATTATTACTACCACAGCCGCAACTGAAAGAGAGAGAGACACACACACATAGGGAGAGAGACAGAGATAGAGAGAGAGGGAGACAGAGAGATGTATAAAATATATATATATAGAGAGAGAGGGAGACAGAGAGAGTGAGACAGAGAGAGACATATAAAGAGATGGATATATATGTATATATGCCGTGAGAGAGAGAGAGATGGCACATATTTCTTTACAAGGGCAACAGAATAAGCAACCATTTTTATATACATTTAGTCCAAGATCTAAAAAAACTACATAACTACAAAACAAAGATAGTACAGTAAAAAAGAAGGAAATTATATTATTTATACAAAGATGGGGATCGATATGCTTTTGACAGTAAAGCTGTTATTTTAAGTAATGACTAATGATATGGTAGATGCTACTTTTCTCATATACGGTTAGTAATGAATGAGATGTGTTTACGTTGGAAGGATTCCTCTGCAAGGGATATTACGTGTCGATATAAATGAGAGAGAGAGAGAGAGGTGGGGAAGTAGGAAGAGAGAAGACAAAAGAAGAGAAGAGGGAAGCAGAGCAAACAAAGAAATAGAGGAAGGGGCTCAGCTATCAGCTGTCCTACCGTTTCTTAACACTTCGTAGAGGCTAACCCCTGCGCAAGGTGACCGACTGACTCACTGACGGCATACACAAACATTCTGAAGCAGTGCCTGACCGACATCTTCTACTTGTCTTGGCAGTCGGCAGGGTGACCCATGGGTAGCAGGGACGTCTACCGACTTCTGGTGACACATTATTGAAAACACCTCAGTCCACTACGTAGTTGTTTGTTGTTTCACCTCAAGTATTCGCCTCCTCCTCCTCTACCTTCTTCTTATAAGGAGGTAACACGTGTACTACGCTCTGCTATGGTATCAGTGTTGATGTACACGTTGGCTTCTGGAAAGTTCTTGGGAGTGCACAGATGTATATGTTCACACAATGTTTGTACACTGTTTTTGCAGATGGCCACTCCCATTTACGTCTCAGAGCCTTGTTTATGTACAAATGGATATGTTTTGATGACGGGCCTGTTTGCACGACTGACAAAAGTAAAACATATATGGTTTAAAGTGCGTATGTCCTATTAACAAAATCTTATTTAAAATGTATCAAGTAGGTCGAGACCTCCTATCCCTCCCTCATCCCTTATTAACTGATTTTGTTTATTTATTATGTCTGCGGCATATATTCTGAATTTTTAATCCTTGATTTTGAATTGCGAAAGGTAAAGAAAGGTAAAGGTAAAACAGTGAAAAAAATGTTAGAGGTAATGGAATTAAAGAATGGGAGTGGAAGACAAATCGCACATACGAGCAGACAAATTTAAAAAGCTGGTGCATAGCTGCATAGGAAGTCTTCACAGTTCGGATAACATCTGAAGTCCTTACAACACTCTCCAGTGTCAGTTTTCGTGACAGACATTTAACCTACTTTAGAAGTGAGAAATATCTTTGCCTAACACTCACACACCCCTCCATATTAAAGACACACTGTCACCGCCTCTACTGGGTGAGGCAAGATCTGTCCCACTGACTGCCATTCACCGTCCCGTGTGCTGTTCGCTTGTCCTCGCGCATCAACCGTGCCATCGAGACCAGCCTCTTGCTTCTCTTGTTTTTTCTTCCTGCTCATCGTAATCACTTCTGTCGCGTGAAGATGCAGCCGTACAGCTTTGACATACTTCACGAGAAGATTATTTGGAGTCATTTCATAAGGTTTTCATAGTTTTGATTGCAGTCTGCGCGGTTTTGGCTTTGATAATTGGTGTATAGGGTCACACGGTGTGGTAACCATCCTATGGTCTAAATGTTCTGGACACTTCAAAGCTTTTTGTGCTGTGCCATAGTCTCCCAAACAGTCCGCGGTGGTCCTTTCAGACAGTTTACCATGTAAAGAATCATTACCAGAGCCCGGACACTCTCTCTCTCTCTCTCCAAACAATCGTCTCATAAAACATACTCGCACACATAGAACCATGCACGCACATCTCACGACTAACTTCTTGAATCCTGAAAGAAGTAATACTCGTTGCTATGGTTATTTCTTCAAAGGCACAGTAGTTTATATGGAAAACCATGCATACGGCCTGGCCTATCAACGAACTACCCAGATGTTGGAAATTTGTGCCTTTAGCCCAATTTGGCACATGTGCCATCTTCAAAGTGTGCCATCAAATTCCAGGCCACCTTTGTATGTCTGGCCACATATATGTTGGGGTAGGTCATAAACTGTGCCTCTGTTTTTAGAACACATGGAACGAAGATGCCAGAAGCAACATCTTCTTTGTGGGTATGAAGAATGCTGATATTAACACTTCACTGGATAGAGAAAAGTCAGATCAGCCAGAACACTCAGATCACATCGCTGTCTTTCCCTCTGTCTTCCGGAGCTTCAGTACCTCTAGAGATAAATCATAAAACACTTTTGGGAATAACTCAGAAGATCTTGTTCAACTTAAAATAAAATATCCATGGTAAGAGTAGAGGGAGGAAACACTGACACCACGGTGAGATGCGGAAGACACGCGGACCGAGCCTAGATTTATTTTATTTTATTTTATTTTATCACTACATACCAAAGCAAAAGTTGTTTAACTAACTATAAGTGCCGTGTGTTGAATTTTTCTATTTCTCTTACCTAAAACAGTTCGATTTCTACGTCTCTGTTTAGTCTTCTTTCTATGAAACCAGAGTTTTAACATGTCTTAAATTGTTTAAATAAATTCCACGGAGTGTCGAATGTACGGGAGCGCTATTGTCTAGAACACGGTGAAACGTTTATGCAACCTGCACCTAAAGCCAATCATCAGTCAGTCAGTCAGTCAGTCAGTCAGTCAGTCAGTCAGTCAGTCAGTCAGTCAGTCCCTTGACTGGCACCTGTCGTTGGGGGAGCACATGGATAGACACGGCTGATGACAGGGCCCGACATTCTTCCCTATTTCGAGCGATAGTGAGCAGGTCCTGTACAGGACGACCAGTCCAGTCTTTGATGTTCGTAAGTCAGTTCTTCCTCTGGCCACCGCTGAGTCAGCCACCCTCCAAGATGCCTTGAAGGACAGTCTTCGGCAAGGTGTCGTGCCGGGTTACATGGCCGAAGAAGACCAGCTTACCTCGCTTGACTGTTGAAAGTAGAGGTTCCTGGTGTCCTACGAGTGTGGCAATGTTGTTTCTTACATAGCTGTTGGTTATGTAAGACAGCAAGTACAAGTTTTGCACGTGTCAGTGGCACTACTGTACATGAAGGCGTCGGGTCAGTGACATCTAAAATCTCTGGCCGTAACCAAGAGCAGACAGCGCAGCTACCATGGAGGCAGCACTGGGTAAACGTTGAGACATGCGAATAAGTATTATATGCACGATCTTTGAGACCTTATCGCAGTATCAGCAAAGCTGTCTGGCAACACGTGGCGGGGTGCGAGAGAGGGCGGAGCTTCCTTCATACCACATCATACCTATATCAAGCCCAGCCCGTCTTGCCGTGTTTCAGTTGGCGAGTTTCCACTTATGAGTGAGGTCATCAGGGATTTCTGTTGGTCATTGGAATTCTTGCGCTGTTTTGGTTTTTTTTTTCTTGATTCACCGCCTTCTGTGGGCGTCTACAGCTGACAACAGACCACTGGACTGCGTGAGTGCGTGTCTCCAGAGGCCGTTTTTAACCAGCCACAAGTCGCTGAAGACCTCATTTAGTCAAGTTCGCTATGAAGACCAATTTTCACTTCAATAAGAAGTTTGTTGAGATCAGTGACCAAGCTGCGACGGACTAGTGGTGAGACATGTTGACGACTTACCAGTGACCAGACAGTTTTGTCGATGGCTCAGTGACCAGAAATTGTGGGGAGGACAAATGACCAGACATTTTTTTGCTCATGTGTAGGAAACTATACTGGTTTTACCGACCTCTTCCTGTAACAGAAACACTGGTCAAACTGGAGGAAGTTTATTGTGCAGAAAATCATTCAACCACTCCAGCACACGAAATCCACACTCACTTAGAAGTCATGCTTATCCTCAGACAGCTATACATATACCTATCACTGAGCGCATCTCACCTGTGCACGCTATTCTCATCGTCACTCCTGACAGTTTATTGCTCTAGCGGGATCATTTACTGAAACGCGTCATCCTCCTTTTAGTTTTGTACTCGGATTCATTTACCTGTCCGCTGTCCAGGCAACCACGCTCATTTGCCGCGCTCATCTGTGCAGAAACGTGCAAGGAACACGCATCATTGTGAAGAGAGTTTAGGAAAAAACACACTACGATGGGGAAGAAGAACCACGAGAAGCTGGAGCTGAACCCGGAGCTGACCGTCCCCTTGAACCAGCCCGCGCCCTCCGTGGAGATCGAAGGTCCAGAGGTGCCGCGCCTGGCGTGGGACTCCAAGCTTCAGTATTTCTTCATGGTCATCAGCTATGCTGTAGGCCTGGGCAACGTGTGGAGATTCCCTTACCTGACTCAACAACATGGCGGAGGTAAGTGGCTCTTTATGGTATATATTTGCCACTGCTCACCTCCATCTTTCTCTCTTTCTCATCTGGAGAGAGAGAGAGAGTGTGTATGCATATTGCGCACGTGTAGGATACTATACTGGTTCTACCGACCTCTACCTGTTACACAAACATTGGTCAAGCTGAACTGTATTTGTTTGCATGTATACCTTAATGTATGTCTGTTCATGCGCGTATGTGTCCTTTGCACGTCCGTCGGTCTCCACTCTCCGCCTCGCTTTGTTAGAGATCTTTTTATGTTTTTTTATATTGTTTCCTTGTTCGTTTTGTTCTATTTTATCAGCACGTTTATTTATTTGTTTGTTTATTTAATTATTGTTGAATAGTATTGACCACGACATGCCTGTGGAGTTTAACCAAGTCCTTAATTGAGATAGTTTCTATCCACCGAAATCAGGTCTTACAGTGGGACGCAAGCGGGTCAGCCGTTATGGGTTCCCTCGTGTCCTTCTACAATGGTGTCAGGTAAACACCGTGTTAGCTCTCCAAAACCCATAAAACATTACCAACTTTAAAAACATTGCCCACAAAAGATCATTAGAGGGTAATGTGATATTCGCACGGATCGGATTTGGCCCGTAGCCTGAACTCAATAGCCACCGTCACGTGTGGCCCTCCGGACCAAGTACTGGCATCACACGCCATGCACCACTAAACAGACAAGTGTTTATACCTTTCTGGTGGTGGGAACAGCGTTTACCTAAAAAAGAGGTGACTTTGTCAGTAAAGGGTCTGGGTCAGGGTCAGGAACAGGTCAGACCCATATGAACGCAATGGGTGTGCCAGTCTTAGTCTCTGGTAAAGAGAGCAGCTTTGTCCTTCTTTCAACCTTCGTGTCGTCAAACTAGTTGTCAAGTTTCAAGAGCTGCAGACCGACTTGTCTCACATTCCCATCAACTCTGGCCTTCGTTCATTAACTCCTTTGCCTTTGTGACTGCCTGTGACGTCAACGAGGGGTCTAATGAATCATCGCTGTCAGATGACAATGTGTTACAATAAAACCTAAAATTCGTAACTAATAAACAATTGACCATGTATAAAATGAAGATATAAAGTTATTTGTTGACAGCGCTAGAAAAGATTTTGAGTAGCATAAACATTAGTCGCCTAGAGAAAAGATTTCTTTACCGAGCCTGAGGTCAAGGATACAAAGCGCCCACGTCAAGTCAATGCACTTTACTGTGACATGCTCAGCTACCACTGCGCTTCGTTTTTTTTTTTTTTTTTTATATTTTGAGTTTTATTATTGTAGTTGTTATTATTTCCAGTTTATTTGCACTCTGTTGGAACTTATTAAAAAATCTTTTCAACGATAAAATACAAGAAATGACTCATATTTCATCTTGCTTACCGTGATGCACTTTAATAACCAGCTTAAGATAATGTCTTAATTAGGATTAGTCACATCATGGACGTGTACAGGTGGACTGCTGTCTGTCTGCCGAGACCAACGCTGAGCCTCGTGCAAGGTTCTTTGCTGTTAGTCTCGGCGAGCCTTAACAATGAATGTGAATAAACCGGAAGCTATATTGTCTAAAGCCTCGTTCTATGACTTCACTGAAAAAATAAATCGTCTGCAAGCAGTCCAGTAATACAAGTCCGTGGTCACACGTCGAGCAACCAAACCTTTCATCGCAGAATCTCCATTTCTGTCCCCACCCTTCTCATACTCCCACTTCAGTAGTTGTCTCTTGTTTGGCAAACACATGCACGTCTGCACCATCGCAGTTTTTTTTTCCATCTGTCGTCCTTTTCATGTGCACTAACGCGGACCTCTGGTACAACATTTAATACATCTTTGTGTAAGTGTGAACATGTGTGTATTCTTGCTGTTTTCTTGTTTCTTGTTTGTGGAGGTCTTGGTGACTCACAATATATAACCTACAACATAGATACGACTCAGCTGAAAAACAGTCACGCCGTATAGTAATGCCATTTCTTGTAGATTCCCCCATCATCCCCAGAAAAGCCTCATATCATAATAAAATGCGATACTTAAATCTTCAGTAATGTCGGGGGAGAGTAATGGCGCTCTCTTTATACAATACTAACCTCTTTTATAACTTCAAATACCATTCACACATTATAGGCTATATGACATTCACAGCTGCTTCACGATTTGAACACCCACTGCGTGTTCGTCAGGGGCCTGTAGGTCAAAGGTCAGGGTCAGCTATATGTGCTGTATAAACAACAACACTGAGAAGGCTGTGCGGTACATACTGAGATGCCAGATACTGAGATACACCGACATCGTCAATCTTTGGCTTGCGGCTTCCAGCAAATCCACAGCAAAGAAACAGTGGAACATGTACTTTTTGTATTTTTGTTTTACTTGTTTGTTGCTTTTTATCGGTACAAGCAAACCAGAATAAATCATTTATTTAATCTCTGCCACAGTTGCAATTGGAAGGCGGAGCCAAGCATTACTGAGAATGAAGTGCGAAGTTTAATAATTATGCGTTTGATAAGCAAATTAGTTTAGTCTTAGTCGGACATTTACTCTCGGCACTATAAGTGTATTTTACAGAGCAAGAGAATCAGATCGTTACACGGTTTTTTTTTAAAGAGTGGCTTTCGTGATAGGTCCTTTATTTTTGCGCAGTCAGCTGCAATTTCTTGTTGGTTTACTCTTGTCCCTTGGAAATAACAAAGTGTATCTTCGTTAAAAAAAAAATCAGCTGTGCACTAGACTGTGAAGATGTGAGCTGGAGTCAGCAGTGAACAGTCAACGTAAGGGGTGTCAATAAATAAGAAGACCTGATCATAATCATTGAAACTGCGACCTAAGTGACTCTTTAGCTGGTACTAAGGCAATCAGTCGAGTCATGTGATCTCTACTCTGAGAATCTAGTGAGCTACAACAACTTCTCCAACTCGCCTACGCATTTCCACCAAAGGAAGATGGGGTGTTATAGTGTGTTAGGGTGTGTTATCATCTGAAAAATCATAAGACTAACTCCCAGTTCATGTTTGTTTGTAATTGTACTTGTGCATGCTTTGGAGAATGTGTTTAGTGTGAAGGTGTAGTGTGTTTATATATGTATATATATGGCGTGCATATGTGTATGCGTCTGTAGCTTGTATATACGTGTAATATGACTGTGCATCTGAAGTGTGTACATACATGTAGTATGTGTGTACGTTTGTAGCGTGTATATACGTGTAGTATGTGTATACATATGAAGTGTGTATATACGTGTAGTATGTGTGTGCATGTGTAGTGTGCACGTGACGGTGTGCATGTTTAGTGTTTGTGCATGTACAATGTGTATATATGTGTGTGTAGTGTGTTAATGTGTGCATGTGCTTTCACAAAGAAACAGCGTGCTAGGAGGCACCCCATGGTATACCTAGACCCTAGGATAGATGTGGTACAGCGTGCCAAACAATCTACCGCGCACGAAGACCGCAGAGAACGGGAACAATGCCGGGAAACAAACCTGCGATCGCTTCAAGCGGCGTCAGCGTGTTCCACCACACGATGCAAGTCAGCATATTCCTGCACACCATGCATGTTAGCATGTTCCTCCACACCATGCATGTTAACATATTCCTCCACACCATGCATGTTAGCATATTCCTCCACACCATGCATGTTAGCATGTTCCTCCACACCATGCATGTTAGCATGTTCCTCCACACCATGCATGTTAGCATGTTCCTCCACACCATGCATGTTAGCATGTTCCTCCACACCATGCATGTTATAGCATGTTCCTCCACACCATGAATGTTATAGCATGTTCCCCCACACCATGCATGTTATAGCATGTTCCTCCACACCATGCATGTTATAGCATGTTCCTCCACACCATGAATGTTATAGCATGTTCTTTCACACCATGCATGTTATAGCATGTTGCTCCACACCATGCATGTTAGCATGTTCCTTCACACGTTGCATGTCAGCATATTCCTCCACACGTTGCATGTTAGCATGTTCCTCTACACCATGCATGTTAGCATGTTCCTACACACTCTGTATGTCAACGTGTTCTTCCACCCCACGCCAGTATGAAAACATGCTCACACGTGTATCCCCCGCGCACGCACGCGCGCACGCACGCGAACAAAATCACCCGTCAGCTTAGCGAGCTTCTGTGACAAAAATTTCGCTGCAAATTCACGACAAAGGTTGTTGTCATGCGACCCGCCTCTTCCGATCAGGAGTTTCTCTTTAAAAAGACATTCATAAAAATCGTTATTTACAATTAAAACCCGCTTATGTTGTATACCCAATAATAACAATTTTAACAAACTTCAGCACAAAAAAAATAATAAAATAAAATAAGCTAAACTTCATTAAGCAAAACTATTGGGTAGGATAATAATCGAAAGCAGAAATCGTCCGCTTACATTTGAAAATCAGATTTGTTTTTAAAGAGCAGCAAGGCTGTTTCGGAAACCGTTCACAGCGTTTGAGGGAAGATATAAACTGCTCAGTACTAATTAACAATCACTATGACCACTTCCTGTTCATGGCCTTTGCAATCCAACAGGTGTTCTTAATTTCCTTGCTTTCAGTAATAAAAAATTGTATTTGAACCCTGTATTTGAATCTCGTGGATTTTTTTAAATTTCTGCGGCAATACCAGGATTTTCAAAGACATCGTCGCCAGTGCTTGATAAATCTTTCCAAACTCCCAAGGAGGGTAAACACTCAATATTTCTTCAGTATCAGTGAGAAGAATTGATGTACATCATACCATAGTTATTTATAGCCAGATTAATGACAGTCCATTACATTTATTATCTTAAGCTGTGCGACTCAGTTTTCAGCAACATCTTAGCTGCTCATAAATATTATGCAACTTTTAAGATGCGAGGTGTGTAACGTGTTATGTTGTATTGTCGCTTTAGTCTAGTCGTACTGACATGAAACAACAATAAACTTTTACTGTAAACTGCCTTTGCAGTGTAAACCACAGATGAGAAGACTGCTCAGTGCATTGGGCATTACATTGATTTAAATTGTTATTATGCACCGTCGTTGATTTGATGTTATTGTGCTGAATTTGGAAGACAACCCCAGTATCGCTGAAAGAGGTGGAGGACAGAGATGAGGAAGAGAATAGGGTTGGGGGATTGGAAAGGAGGGGAGCTTCACGCCTGTCATGCAAGTGTTGGGTTTCATTCATTCCCCACAGTGCCAGACAGAAACTGTTTACGTGGCATTTTGGCAGTGACACAACAGGGTCACGAGAGCTGACATACTGCCGCATAAGTGATCCCCCGCACAAGCTCGGCCTCATCTTGTAAAGTATTGCTTAGAGGATGTTGAGAATAAAACGAGCCTCTAACACGCTGTCATCAACTTTATTTTTGGCTGTTTTTTTTTTTAGGTCATAGTTATTGTGAGATGGGAAGTACGTGTCTGGGCCGGTGTCTGCCTTTTTTGTATTTTTCTTTTATTTGTCATCAGTACTGTTGTTTATCCTTTCGTCGTTCATATAATGTTTTTTAATCTGTACCCCGTATGTTGTCCGTGTCTCATTTTTGTTCTTAAGCTCTACGAGCATGCTCCTTAAGAGTGAGAGTATGTGATATAAAAATCTTGCGCTTATTGGTAGGAAAGTGATTTCACCTTAAAGTTATTTCGCACTATTGGGGGGAAGGGAGGGGGGATAAAACAGGAGTACTCGGAGAAAACTCGCCATCCAGCCCTGCGAACAGGTGTCACATGCAAGATCCGAACCCAAAGCCTCTCACTGCACTGGTGACGAGTGTTTTAACGAGTGTACAGAAAAAAAGAATGTATAAGTGATCTATGTAACCCATTGTGACCAAAGTCAGCGCTTCCCTTCAACTGTATCTTGATAATAATAAGAAAAAGAAGCTTAAAAATACCGGTTCTTTCCGCCATATTATTGTCATGAAGACAGAAATGAGTGGCTACTCTCAGGACTGTACGGCAGGGGGGTTAATTAACTATCAGCATTCAGTATCGACGTGGCGGACAGGTCGTTGTCATTATCGAGGTAATGTCTGCCGCAGATTGTCTCAAGTGTCTCTCACACAGACAATCAGATCCTATTTCACCATTCATCTGTTCTGTCAAACACTGATTCATTTTCACGAGTGAATGGATGAGGAGCCGAACGAATGAATAAATGAATGCTTCTCGACTTAGTGCAAAAGTTGGCTAAGCAGCATAATATTGTGGAAGTACAGTAAGAACATATATCATGTAAAACTTAACTTTAAACCAACGTCACGTGTTAGGTCACTTATGCAGCCAAGTGTAACCGCAGCTTAACAGATGGCTTAGTCACTAAGTCCCTGACGACTAAAAGACAATGCTACCCTCTCACACACTCCCATCCCCCGATCATGCTGCGAGTGTCGGCTACACATTAGTACCAGCTTACAATAAAGCAGTTTATAATAAAGATAGTAGATTCACATAGCACATCTCCTGACTGCTGACAATTAAATAGACTTGTGCTCTTTCGTCCGCACTGTCTTTCCCATTGTTGAGGTGTCTGACGCAATGAGCGTGACCCGAAATTGAAGGCCACTGCACATTGGAGAAATGGAGAACCGCGGTACATCTGTACTCTCTTGTTCGCCAAGCAACACAGAAAAAACTCTTTTTTTTACAAAGTTTGTAACCAACCAACCAACCAACCGACCGACCGACTAAACAAAAAACAAACAAAAAACAACCAACCAACCAAACAAACAAACAACCAAACAAACCAACAACCAAACTTCCTGTTTATGCCTTAACACTTAAATGTTATAAACAGGTTTAATGGAAGGTCTTTGCTCAGCTATTTGTCTGGTGTAATTTCTTAAACAAACGTGAAAAACCATGTTTGGGTAGGACAATATCTTAGTGGTCTGTTTCTCTGATATTTCATTATTATCAATGTCGACTGACTTCTTAATTGTCACCCCTGATTTCTGTATCTGTAGGTGCATTTCTCATCCCGTACCTGGTCATGCTGTTCGCGGAGGGCATGCCGCTGCTCTACCTGGAGCTGGCCATTGGCCAGAAGCTGCAGCGCGGCAGTGTCGGCGTCTGGAACATCGTGCACCCGCTCATGGGTGGGGTGGGGCTGGCCAGCGCCGTGACATCATACATGGTGGCCATCTACTACAACGCCATCATCATGTGGTGCTTCTACTACCTCTTCAACTCTTTCCAGAGTCCTCTGCCTTGGGCGGAGTGTCCTACGGAGACCATCGCCGAGAACATTACAAGGGTCTGTATTCTAAGATTTAAAGATCATCCTAAAGTCCGCTGTACCCTAATACTCATTCAGTTCGAAAATCGACCAAATTAAAACCAGCATCACGTGTAACTCCACATAGGAAACTAGACCTAACAGCTTGAGAGCTGACGTGGTCACTGGGTCATTGGTCATTAGGTCTGCTCCCTTTTACCCTAAGCTCGTTCATACCCCAAACCTCCTTCACCCTAATATTCGTTTTCTTGTAAGGCTTTTTTTTGCAATCCCTTGTACTTAATATTCCAATCATTCTAAAGCTCTTTATACCATCATCCTTTTTTCCATTAAAATTGCTTCTACTGTAATATCCTTTACACTGTAGTCCTTTCCATCGCACTGCCCCTATTATTGTGGCATTTTCTGTCGTCACTCTTAAAGCTGAATGTTGATTTGTATGTCAGGAAGCTTGGTAAGTTGGCAGAATCTTGATAGTTAGTAGTTAATTCAGAACGTTGTTTTGTGTCACTTTACATCAAAAGATTAAATCTTATCTTTTTATCTGATTGTAATAGGAGGTTGTCCGTTATTTTCGTTGCCTATCACTTCAAAAGACTCAACATGTAGAGGCTTGGAATGATCACAAAAATCACGAGAAAGCGCACACGCAACTTGTTGATGTCAAGAGTAGGCAGGTTAGTATATCACCCTGCTCAGTTCACAGTTGTGTGCTGTTCACTGTTCAAGGTCGTGCCAGAGTGTGATCTTGCGGGGCCTACCTCCTACTTCTGGTACAGGGAGGCGCTGGACGTGTCGCCGGGTCTGGAACATTCGGACGGCATCAAGTGGAAAATGCTGCTCTCTCTCCTCTTCGCGTGGATCATCGTCTACATTTGCATCTGCAAAGGAATCAAATCTTCAGGAAAGGTAGGGAGCCCCAAGGGAGCATGTTGCCGGCAGGAGTTAACGTGACTGTTGTAACAGCGCCGTGCTGTGTATCTAAACCCTTCTCTCGACTTCTTTAATACAGACTGACTGTATGAAGCCACGTCTTGTCTGGCAGAGAGACGGTTACTGATATAGACATGATGTAGACATGAGTACCTCGGATATTAATTACGAAACGTAAAGCTAGTTTGCAAAAGGAGGGAGGACAAAATGCCTTGTATAGTTTTGGATTTAGCCTCCCTTATCAGAGTTTGATGTTAAAGTATAATCGATGAAGTTACGTGCTTTCAGGTGTGTCATGACAGACACGGTCGTGCACTTCACGAGCCCTGCAATATTTTGATGGTTGTCTCTTGTGTTGTGACCAGGTGGTGTACTTCACGGCAACGTTCCCATATGTTGTCCTCACCATCTTCTTTGTCCGCGGTCTGACACTAAGGGGAGCAGCTGATGGTCTACTGCACATGCTGACACCAAAGGTAAG
The DNA here is from genome assembly GCA_004794655.1 of Marisa cornuarietis. Taxonomy (NCBI): domain Eukaryota; kingdom Metazoa; phylum Mollusca; class Gastropoda; order Architaenioglossa; family Ampullariidae; genus Marisa; species Marisa cornuarietis. The sequence continues at coordinate 17,467,478 of SMMW01000003.1, read as the reverse complement.
TACATGCCGTCCTTTGAATCTTTTCTAACTTGCTTTCTTTCGTTGTAATGTCATTTTTGTTTTTAAAAGCTTGCATTTTTTAATTTTTTTCTACTAGGTGCTCAGGCATTTAAGAGACCTTGTATTAAAGCTAGGACAATTTTGTTCACCTCAAAAGTATATCGCATATCGCATATCGCAACGAAACTGTGTTAATGTATGCCAGACCTGTGTTTATCCACGTATTTTATGTACACGAATTTATGTAACTGTACAGTATTACTGTACTGTTTTAGTTATTTCTGTTTTGTTCCATTTTTCTGTTTCTGGTCCCGAGGACATAGTTACCAAGGGAATCATTCTTATCAACAAATACTCACACGCGAAATAAACATACATCGTCATACTCATCATCATCATCATTATTATTATAGCACACACACACACACACACACACACACACACACACACACACAATCTCTCTCTCTCAATTTCATTCTCACTGTTTCTCTCTTCAATCAACAAATTTTCTCTTAAAATCCTTGTATTTTTAAAGAAAAAATATTTCAAGCCCTCAATTCAAGTTGATTTATGCAGCTTTCTAAAATCTCAGGATGATACGATATGGGCGTTGACCTATTGCACACACACACACACACACACACACACACACACACACACACACACACACACACACGTGTGTGTGTGTGTTGCACGCAGTGACAGCTCTTTTTTGGGGAAACTATGGTTGTGGACTGCATGATAATGTAGTTTATCACGGAGGGCTCCCTCCCTTCCCCCCTGTGGTCTGAACCATTCGCATCCTTATGTAGGCAGAGGTCATCTATGAGGTTATTTTCGGACAGAGCCGTTGCTCTCTTGTGGCGCCTTTGTCCAGCTTTGGGAACGAAGTATCTGCGTTGACTTTGCCTTAAGTCAATTATTGTTACAAGTCATTCGATGTCTCATTCAAAGTTCCTTTTGTGAGCAAAATATGATAAAAGTATGACAACTCGATGGGAAACAGTTCCTTTTGGGAAATTTTACTGATAGATGACTGCATGCCTAAATAAAAAAACTGGATTGTAAGATAATATCTTTAGAATGTGTTACAAAGAGACAGGGCATGTTTAATGTGGGTATTTTTATCGTCAGTTAATATGCCTTTCATTCATTGTCGGTAGCATGTGGTTTTAAGAAATACACTTTCTTAATTTTCAACTGTTCTCCTACTCGCATCCACCCACATTCAGGCATTTTAATTCTCTTCTTTTTAAATCACACCTTTATATCCTGCTACGCGCGCGCGAACACACACACATACACACGCACGCACGATGAACACACACACACACAGAGTTCCTTTTCTTAAAAAACCGTACGTAGTGTCAGTCTTTGTTGTTGATTTCTACCTGTGGAATCTTTCTCTGCATAGCTTTGCGTCACCCAACCTTTTTGAGCTATACACTATGAATCGAGAAGCACACGCCTGCGGTAGTTTGCATTTGGGGGCGGCGGGAAAGAGTCCCTTTATTCATCCTTGACCCTTCTTAGTAGTACAATAAAATAACATACATCAGGTCAACAGTCTTATTTCTTCGACATTTGCTTTTCTTAATAGACAGACTGCCTCTTCTCTTAACCCTACCTGAGTTGTTTCTATATATTTATAATCTGTTATTTATCTTTCCATCGTTATTGTAGGTGTAGTGTTGTTGTCGCACCTTTGGCATTTTGCCAGAACGGGGGTGGCATATGGGTGTTTTTCCGCTCTGACACTCCTAGTCAACTCCTAGCACACAAAGCCTGCGACGTAAATTTAATGTGCAACGCCTAGCAGATAGGAAGGGAGATGATTTCCAGGAAATTCGCCACTTCAGCGGGTGACCGGCCTTTACACACCTCCTCTCTTCCGCTCGTCATTAGAGCAAGCCGAGAGGCGATGATAGCGTTGTTGAGGGTTGTTTCTTTAGCAGGGTTCGTGTGCAGCTTATCACGACGGGTACTTCACTTGTCTGCAACGCCGGTCTTTGATTTAGAGCTTTCCACTTACTAGAAGGCGCCATCTGTTGAGGTGTTGAGGCATGAGCCTATAGCTATAGGACCTACAAGAAACTTACTGTGCAGTTATGTGACGTCCAATGTGCACGGCAGTAGTTATGTATGATGTATATGTATCTCTTGGCTATCAAGTTAAAGAGACACACACATAACTTAGAACTCGGAAAATTTAATGTGAGGCTACCAACCTTTGCACATACTGTTAACCGGCTTCAGAATAACAATCAAAGTTAAAATGCTAAGCATAAAAAAATTCGACTCCAATCCTACATAAATATTTTAGGTGCCTGCGAGCTCAGTGCAACAGTCTCTCCCATGGTTTCCAGCTTTACCGAAAAAGCATATACAACTTTGAGCTTTGAGGGTGTATAAAGAGAAAACTGCTGAAGAAGAATATGTGATTAACACAGTACTTTTTAACGATTTCACCTGTTCACCTGTTTTGTTGAGTTCTGCGTTCACACACTGAGAACAGGCAAGCCGGTGTCGTTCACACACGAAGAACAGGCAGAAAATAAACACAAAGTTTTTTAATAAAATTAGATGTATGCAAAATGTCTTGTTATTATACGTATGCGAATTTATTATACCTCTATATATGTCCTGTTTCCTCTCTTTCGTGTGTTTGCTGGACCTATACTCTTGAATCAATAAAGAATCAATCAATCAATTTCGTGTGCTTGCGAGCCCTACTTTGGTCGTGCGGGCACTGTGACATGTGCAGACCGTAGCCCCACAAAGATAACGCGGGAGTATAAGAACGGCCTCACCTGGATGTCTCAGAAATGTAAGTCAATGGTTGAGAGTTTTCCCTTGCATTGCGTCAGACGCACACCTAGATTGCTCGGAGAATTGACCTACTGCAAGCGACATGTAGATCCTCCATGTCACCCAGGTGAGCAAAAGTCTTCTTGTCAAGTCTGCTTCTGTTACCTGTGTGAATAAAGACGACATTGAGAGGAGACATGACAAAGATGCTAAGTGTACCAAGCCTATAACTCTCTTAGTGACGCTCGCCCTGTTTTTTTTTTTCTCTTCTTCTTCTTTTGTCTGCGGTAGTCTAGTGCAAGGCCACGGCACCGATAATTTTTTTAAAACACATTTTTAAAATTTCCTATCATTAAATGATTCAACAGGACTTTGGGCACTTTATATCGGCCTTTAGCTCGCGATTCACGGTGTTTTACGAGAAAGAAGGACATTGGGAAGGAGAGGTGTGAAAACTAGTCAGGAGCCCACGAGTCAGCTCTTACATTTTGTGGAAAGGAGTGAGCGGCAAAAAAACAAACAAACAAACAACCCCCCCCCAAAAAAAAAAAAACCTGTCATAGTTGTCGATAGTAAAGTCGCTTAATCAGTCCAATGATCTATAGTGATCAATTCATCGAATAAGCGATGGAAGGGAAGGCGTGCTGCTGTGTGAGGCAGTCAACCTTGAGAGTGTCGTCTGCCACCAGAGCAGCTCCCTTCGTCCATCTCATCCTCGCGCTCTCTGCTCGTGAGCACGGTCTCAGGTTTCTGTCGGTAGACGCTGTCTCGTGTCAGACTCCGTTACGTCTCGAGGCACGCCACGTGACCAGCAGCGCACTGCGCACGCGCACTGGAAGGTGAGCTAACGAGGTCAGACAGGCTTGATCGATCGTGTTCTTTGGAGACCCCCTTGATCAGTGCCAACATCCAGCGGATATAGGGAGGTATTTTTAACCTCTCTCTCTTTCCCTTCTTCTTGAATTTTTTGCGCGCCCACCCTCATACCTCCCCTTTCCAATCTTCAACGCTCAAGCAGTTGAAGCTGTGACGTAATCCCACGTGACCTACATTTTTGGCGGCGCCGGTCTGGTCTCAGCGAACATGATGAACTGGTCGGCACAGCTAATTTTTGTGCCCTCCACGTTAAACATCGATGCAGCAGCTTTTCAAGTTCAGGCTAAATTCCCAAATTATTTTTTTATGAAACGGGTTGATTAGATTGATGCATTTATAAGTACATGTATATATATCGTCCAAAATCCTTTTATTCTCCTGTGTCTGTCGGCATCCCTCCACATTGCCAAAACTTCAGATTCTTCTGTGTGTTCGTCAGTCTGTCATTCTTATTGCCATCTCAAGCGCAATGAAAATGTTTGTTAATCTGTGGGGGAAATGCTGAAGGACATAAATGGCTAAAGATTAAATTAAGTGGGTACTCAGGTCAGACCCATTCAGGCCAAACTTGCAATGAACGTGCACGTTTTTGTTGACAAGGCTTCTCAGTGAATGAGGCAGGCACACTATCTGTCATACTTGTTCTGACATCTTGATAAGCTGTCAGAGTCTTGTCGGTAACTAGACCCCGCGTGGACTGCACGTTGCTAGCTTTCATTAAGAGCTCCTTGGACTATATCCATTGAAATGAGTGCGTGCATAATTCCCAATATGGACTGTTGATAATAGATAAATAATGGGAAGATAATGAAAAATTGTTTCAGTATCATGTCTACTTGGCTTTCGCGCATGTCTTGTATATCTGGTCAAGTGTGAATAATTCTATGCCTATTAGGGAAATGGTGGATAACTCTACATGTCTATTTGAACAAATGTGGATAACTCTACGGCCGCCAGGCCAAATGTGAATGATATATTACCATCAGGGCAATTTAAGTAACTTTATATGGCTGTCAGGCCAAACTTCTGTCAGCAAATCTTTCCATACTTGTGGAAACATACCATACAGTTCTTGTGGAAATTAGCCATTCCATGCAATGTCCTTTTACACGCATGCTGAAGCATTCCACGCAGATACTAACATGCCATTCCTGAAAAGCTGAATAATATTAGGCAGCCATGTGAAAGAGTTTAATCTAAATAAAGCAGATGTCATTGAGTTTAAAGAGAACCAGCATTTTATCAACTAAAATATTTATTGCATAACTTTCTAGGCAAACTCTTAATGAAGCAGAACATAACTTCGATACTATATTTTTTGGTGTTTGACTTAAGCAAGACTTTATAAAACTTTCACAAAAATGTAAAAAAAAGAAATCTACACCACACCTGGAAGTGGATAAAATATGTCTCTTCTTCTATGTGAGGTCCGCTAACCATCAGCTAAGACTGCGTATATGTGTGTGTGTGCAGATGGATTATCTAATGAACCCCCAGTGCTGGCTGGACGCGGCCACCCAGATCTTTTTCTCCTTTGGCCTGGCGTTTGGCGGTCTGATCGCCTTCTCCAGCTACAACCCTATCCACAACAACGTAGAGAAGGACGCCATCCTGGTCTCGCTATGCAACTGGTTCACGGCCATCTTCGCCTGTACAGTCATCTTTGCCATCATGGGGTTTAAGGCCACACTCATGTATGAGCACTGCGTGGAGCAGTAAGTCACCGCTTCGTGACTTGAACTCTGTGATTGTAGCTCTGTGCTGCGAGAGCTGGTCGGAGTACTAGCTGCTGGACTGGTCGGACTCCTAGCTACTTGAATGTTGGAGTGCGAGCTGATTGGCTGCTTTGCTATTTGTCCAACCCTGACGAATGTTGATGACAACCATAATAATCTTACATGGTTGCGATTACGATTCAAAAACTTCATTGTTATCCCCACCTAAACAAGAGGACCTCTTCCCTCTGTCTCCACTTTTTTTCTTTCCATCATTCGTTATTCCTACCTTCTTTCATCATAATTTGGTGAGTATATCATCCTATATGGTTTGCTTCTGTTCTTTTCTAGCAACATTGAACTGCTGACCCAGATTCTACCAGAGTGGAATAAGACGACACTGACCACGACCGTGTACCACGAAATGTTCGAGCAGAACCTAACCAGCTACAACACCACCGAATTCGGCGCCAATTTTCGCGTCTGCAGCATGGAGGAAGACCTGAACAAGGTAAAAGGCACGGCAATTCAAGGTTGTTAGGTATGCAGGACAGTTGTATTCGACTGTTGGTTTGGCTGTAACAGTATGATGGTTATGTCCGAGTTATTAGCAGTATAGATCTCTTTGTAAATTTTTCGTCTGCATCTTGTCACCTCTCGCCACATTGTGCGTCCTAAGGGCTAGCTACAATAAAATTATTCTGCTAATTTTAGTTCATTACAAGATACTTCTTCCCCAGAATCTGAGCGCCTGTTTTCGCTTTTCGATGTGGCATTCTTTGAACATCGGAATCTCACATACCTGTTGATGTCGAAACTGCCTTTCCTATGACATCATCAAAATGGCATTGCCGTTACGACAACGGTTAATTAACATATGCTTGATTCTGGCTGCAGTCTTACTTTAAGTCAGAGATTAATGTATGCTTTCCCCAAAAAAACCTAAATGTTGAAAAGTGAAAAGAAAAGAAAAGCTTTTAATATTTATGTATTTATGTGAAAGTCCTCGAGAAAACAAGGAAGAAATATCTCCCTTGGCACCCAGGCTTGACAACGTTTCTCCCGCTCGCTGAAGTGTACCTAAGCCCATTTCCTTTCCTTCGTTGTCAGCATACAGATCACTGCTTGTCTTGACTGAATATTGATTAGGTGGCCTGGGCTTGATCGGATCAAGTATAACCTCAAATGGCTGTTTCCCGAACGGCCGAAGGGGCACTAAAGGTGCAGACACTACATAGTTCGGTGGCACTGCGGTAGCTGTCTCCCTTCAGGGCACAATCTAACCTTTAGCGAGAGCCTGTATTAGCGCCATCTGGCTGGCAAACTCTAGCCAGTTGGGCAGAATGTGATTTTTCGTTTATCTGTTCACCAACTATTACACTGTATGCTTACTCCTTTTTCGTCTTCTCCTAATCCCTTAACGCCTCTTTCATCTCCACTTTATCTGTTTAGTGCTTCTTAGAGAAAAACGTTCACATGCATGTTCCTGTCATCCACCAGTCACGAAAACAGTATGATCACACTGTCAGTCTGTATTATCCGTATATTGATGATCACATTCCCACTCTGTATTAAGGGCGCAGAAGGAACTGGTCTTGCATTCATAGTCTTCACCCAAGCTATTGTGGAGTTCGGCCCGTCTGCCCCCTTTTGGTCGATCGTCTTTTTCCTCATGCTTCTTTCCCTTGGCCTGGGATCAGAGTTCGGCACCATAGAAGGCGTCGCCACATCATTGTACGATCTGGACTTTCACCCCTGGCTGAGAAAGAAGTGGCTTGTGTCAGGTAAAATGGATTAAATGTCATAAAATGGAGGGGAGAGATAAGGTAGTACAGTATACAACATGACGGGGATGCACGGAGCTGAACTATTATTCTAGAGGTTTGCATGCATTTCTAGAACAAGTCAAGGAAAGGGTTTTTTTCAGATCGAAATACACCATTTGTCTAGTCGTCTATCTGATCCTCTTGAGTTTATTTGCATGATCCTAGAACACATCCGAAGACTCTTCTTCTCCTTCTTTCTTTTTTTGTCCTTCTTTCTGTTATCTTTTAATCTTCTTTTCTTCGTTTTTTTCTTTCGTCCCTGCACTTTTGTCTTTTTTCCCTTCTACTATCTTCTTCTCTCTTTTCACTTTTTTCTTTCTTCTTCTCGCCTTGTTTTCCATTTTTAAAAATGAAATTCTTTGCTGAACAGGTGTGTTGTGTGGCTCCTGTTGTTTGATTGGCTTCCTCTTCGTGCTGGGGAGCGGCTTTTATTGGGTGGGGCTCTTCGACACTTTTGCGGGATCCTATCCTCTCATAATTGTGGCCTTAGCAGAGGCCATCGGCGTGTCCTGGGTATATGGTATGCCAAGGTAAGCAATAACGGTACCGATGTGCTCTCCTCCTGGTTACTCAACCATTAAGTCATGGAAACATTGTTCCAAGAAATAGGAGCAAACATTTATCACTCACTCACTCACTCACTCACTCACTCACTCACTCACTCACTCACTCACTCACTCACTCACTCACTCACTCACTGTCTGTCACTTTTGCTTCCCGTCTTCCACAGAAATTAGTATCGCAAGGAAGACATGCAATCGCTCATTTTCCGCGACATATTTAACATTTATCGAAATCGAAAGTTTGAGGCAAACTTGCAACTCTATTGTTGCTGTGATACAGTTCTAGTGTTAACATAATTATAGTGTTCAATTATTTAACTATATAATTAATATTATATTAATATAATATAAACTCACTCCCTCTTTCTCTCTCTCTCACTCACAAACACACTCTCTCTTTCACTCACTCACACACACGCACGCACGCACGAAGAGGACGCGCACGCTCGCACGCAAACACCTTTTACGTGTAAAATATTAGTCAACTATTGTCCAAATGCATTTGTTTGTATCTGATGGCAGGTTTAGTCGGGACATTGAGTTTATGATCGGACACAAGCCCCGGTGGTTCTGGTGCCTCGCCTGGAAGTTCGTTGCTCCTTTGTTGATCATCGCTCTTCTTATCGCCACCTTCGTCTTCCAGTTCTCCAAGCCTGTCACCTATAAAGCTTACAATTCTAACAAGGTACGCTGAGTGCACGCGTAGAACAGAGATCGGTGTCAGTTGAGGTATTCACCTAAACAAGAAAGTAGTTTGACATTCTACGCATTCAAATGTAGGAACAACATTAAACGACATATAAATTTACAGAGGTTAATGACCATTATTATCTAAATGCAATGTGTCCTTAAAATGTTAACACTGACTAATTATAAAAGCAGAGGGCATCAAAACACATGTTACTGTCAAAATTAAATAGAATCTACACATATTGCTCAATTGTTTTGTCAATACCTGTGTTCATTCTGGTCCATGCGCTGCTGCTAAGGCGCCGCAAAGGAATCTCAAGCATCAAGACATTGTCTTATTTCAACTGTGCTTTCAAACTCCCAGTGGCATTTTAGGATGAATTTCTTTTAGTCAAAGCTTAGTCTGACTCCCATTACTAATTCCAGTGGGATAAATGTGAAATGAAAGATTAATTGAGCTATCGCCTGTTAAAAAAATGTGAAGACATTTTCTAGGGTGTGTGCAAATAAGTATTCTCCATATCTGTCTTGGGGATGTATATCTCCATTTTGTCTTGACTGTACCTGTAAATTTGCAATAAACATAATCCATGCTGTGAGAAGCTGTCCTCATCTGGAAATCACCCCAGACGCTAAGATAAAAATTAGTGATAATTTGACTCATGGCATTTTCATGAATTGAAACTGGGACATGAGCGACGATGCATTCTTTTTCCTCAATACCAACCCACCTACCCAATAATTACTTTATTATGTAATCTATTTCTTTAAACGAAGCATTTTGGGCCAAATGGGAGAAGAGGAAGCTTATTCAAAATGACCCAAAGCCCTCGTTATATTTCCTTAAATCACAAAAGTTTATTTGAATCATGCCTGGGTATTGCTATAACATAGTGATATGCAAAGTAATATTTATTAAATAACACTTTACAAAGCATAAAAATACTGCAATTGGATAACTCTGTAATCGGTAACAACCAAAAAAACGTACGTACATCGATTACCTCCCCTAGCCCGATAATGAAAACGGGGTGGGATGCCATCGTCACTAGCCCAAGGGCAAACCATATTTTGTTCAGACGTGTTTTTAATAACCGCACACAGATTGGCAAAATTTGTGCAGGTTTTGATTATGAGCCCAATAAACTTGTTCCTTTTTGTTCTTGCAGGGTATACTCGAAGACCATCCGTACCCATGGTACGCCGGCGTCGTTTGCGCTTTCCTCGTGCTTGCGTCCGTGCTGTTCATGCCGGGCGTGGCGCTGCTGCGAAAGCTGGGCATCCTGCACTACGAAAGGGCCAAGGCCATGGCAGCGGACCTGCAGGGCACGACGAGCTCTACTACCAAGTTCCTCGGCAGTCAGATGTCCACGTGCAGCATGGAGCAAGACGGCACAACTGTCAGTGAGAAACCGGAACCCGAAAAACCCATTCAGTTCACGATAGATGACTTCCGTGCTGCCTCTAAGGACTCTGTGGTGTGATAAAACTTTTGTCTAGGTGAACCACTCGTCCTCTTATTTGTATGTTTTGTCTGAATGAAAGACTAACTATTGCAGGACTGTTATTGACAATCGGTGGGTTCCAAAGGAGGGAATACACAGAAAACTGTATATACCACAGTATAGAATATACTATATAAAATAAACATACCTTAAGTTCAAGAGTGTCGACATCGGAAGCTGTTTTTTTAAAAGGTGTTTTCAAAGGACCTTGTGGATGTTTTTAAGAATCTGCTGTTACACTGAAAATAGTTTTGAGTGCTGTGATTGTGTGCAAGAATTTTGTTTAAAGATATATGACTCTAGAAACCTCCTCATGTCACTATCTCTGACATTCAACAGAAAATGAAAGAATGCGGGACTGTGTTTGTGCCGCTGTTGTTGCTATTAGCGGACCGTCACAGTTTTAACTGTAGGATTTTCACTATCCATGGAAGTTTTAGCTATGTCAATTTAATAATGTGAATTTCACATTACATTTCTGTTTTAATTCTGTTGGATTTTATCAGGCAGCACATTTCTATTTTTTTAAATTCTTTCTCTTTTAATTCCTTGCTGTTGTTAAAACGTTGGCCTTGATTCAGAAGAGGTGCTCAAGTATGCATCCTATCCTTGTGGTTGTCTAGAAATGATTTGCTTGATTTTCAGTATTCATTTTACATTTATTTGGAGGTGCCTAGGTAAATATTTTGCATCACATGATCAGAGAGTATATGCATACGCAAGCGCTTCTGGAAGGTAAGACGTGTCAAATCGATGATGGGGAATATTGTGAAAAGGATTGTAAAGATGATGAGGAAATATTGTGAAAAGGATTGTAAAGATGATGCGGGAATATTGTGAAAAGGATTGTAAAGATGACGAGGGAAGATTGTGAGAGGGAGTGTAAGGATGATGGGGGAAGATTGTGAGAGAGGGTGTAAGGAAGAAAAGAAATTAACAACCTTCACCAAGTCTACTTTGTTTGGTGCAATATTACCAAAAGCATGAGGTGCAACCCACTTGCTAACTTGTATACTTCAAAATGTGTTATATCTGTTTCAACTGAGAATGTTGGTTAAAATGTCATTTCTATAAATACACGATATTTGCTTCAAGAGCCTTTTTCAGAATGAAGCTGAGCCTGTTTTGGTCTGAATACCGCAGAGAAAATAAAATGAATTAACTCTGGCGGTTTAGCGTGAACACAAAAGAAAGATTCATGAAATGACAGTATAGGATTGTGAGCAACTTTTTAGAAGAGAAAAGCTAAAATAACATCCCTGCTTACCTCAAGATGACATCTCTATAGCCTTCGTGTCGCAGTATTTCTGTGTCATATATTGTAGATGAGTACTTGGGACAGACTTGCAGGCCTCGAGTGTTTCAAATAATCTTCAACACCTTCTTTGTTTTTGCTTTCAAAGAAACTCATCTTTTATGGGCAGACGGGAGTTTTTTGTAAGATTATATGGGGACAATAAAAATATATAGTGAGCAGATATTAAAAGAAACCCCACACACGTAGCCTCAATCTTATATAGAACAAATGCAAACCAATAGTATCTAAGGAAGGAACATTCTTGAAAAGTATGAAGAATGTGTCTGCTAACCGCTGCTTGTGGCCTTCTGACGGGGGCAGCTGCAAACCGTTAAGTGTCGTGGCTTCAAGAAGCCATGTTTGTGGTCTCTTAACTGACCACACATACAGTGCTGCTGTGTATCGTGTCCACCTGAAAATAAGCTTCGGTTTTACATATTAGACAACTGTGCCCCTTCTCTGTCCCTTTTCTCGGGGTTTTGCGGAGTTGAAACTTTATATCAGCCGTTTTAGGTCACCTCTTTTTTCTCATTAGAACCAGAAGCCTGTCACTTCGCGTCATCCGTTATATGAGGCTTACATGGACTAGTTGCATTGTTTTTTTTTTAAATTTCAGTTGTTTCACTGTTACAGCTGACTACATCTCGTAATTAGGCTGAACATCACCCATTACGTCGAGTTTAAGCCCGTGAGGTCAGATCCTTCTTCTGAGTGGATGGAGTCGCAACTGAAACATTGACCAGCATGTCCAGGAAGAAAAGTGCTCCTCGCGTTGTAAACTTGGATGAATTTTACTTTGTTAATTCTCTCGGCATTTTGTGAGTAGGCGTATGTCTTTTGTTGTTTGCGTTTGCGAAAATCGACGTGTATTGTTTATGTAGGTGTCATGTACAGGGACTTTCTGAGTGGATTCCAAGAACAGGCACTGTACTTGGTTAAGAATGGCTGTACTTCTTTTTCAGTGTATGGACTCCATGTACAGAAATGGATGTATATTTCATGGTTCATTATATTTTTGAGAATATTTCTCTATAATGGCTTTGTTTCCACCGAGGATGAATTTTTTGTCCGAGTGAATCTAAGTATAGGGTGTATGCTGCCAGACCATGCATCTGCTGTAGCCAGATGTGAATGTCTATGGCAGATATATTTATCAAAGTATTATAGGATTCTGTGTGATATCCTGAAGTCGGCTGGTATTTGAACCTTAAATATTCCTTACAAAGACGATTTCCCGTCTATGATTTGGTCATTAAATGTACGTGATGATTACAGGGAAATTTTCACTGTATAAACAGTGTACATTTGCCCATGTATGTTTAACGATCTCGGCAGGTAAGTAATTCAGGAAATATTTGTTTAGTTTTGTAAATTAGGACTGTACTTTTCTGGCTACGTCTTTCTCAATGGAACAGTTATTCGCGATGTATTCTGCTAGCATTTTATTTGCTGCATTCTATTGGGATAGTAAACAAAAATCTTTTTAACGGTTTGTTATAAAGCTAGCAGCCTCATTGTAGTTTTCCGTAGCTTTCAGAAGAATCTTTTCTTGATAATTTGACGTTTTGTCAGACAGGAGGAAAAGGAAAAAAACAAACTGTTGCTTCTTTCATGAAAGTTTTAGCGGATTCTATGAGTAATTATGTTTGAGACTGCTGCCGATCATTCAAACTGCTTCAGAGATGTATCGATTCGTTTCCTTGTGTAAAATATATACATACCGAAATTTTGACTTGGTATTCGACGTGATTGTTTAGTATATTCATTTATTCTTTAAGTGAGTTCAGTCGTGGGAACGACAGACACAAAATGAACGACTTATTAACACTTGCAATAATCCAGAGGATAACATATATAGGGTGTACAGTTACGAGATAACATAAATCAGGCTAAAAGGCCAGTGCTTACAATATTTTACATAAACAAAGATGGCAAAGAAATGATATCCTTTACTTATATCGACCTGTGGAAAGTATACAGGATGGTTCTTTGGAGACAGGGCCACGTTTGGCAGGGACGGGTTTTCACTCCTGATGAAGAAAAAAACCTTTTATACCAAAGACTGGTGAAAACTGTGCACAGTAAAGAGAGCAGTGTGTAGATAATTTACATAGACGTGAGTGCTGATTTTTTTGTACAGAAATTCAAGTAGTTTGGTGTGTTGATTTGTTCATGTTTTGTATAGAGATAACAAATACTAGCACCTTACATATTGTATCCGGAAAGCATAACCAATTGTGGTGTGTGCACACAAATAGAAATTCCGTTTGTAACGGGCATCATTTGCTAAAATCCACATAGCAAAATTCTATGAGGTAATGCATTTGTTGAAAGTCAGTTTACATTTTGCCAGCAAAATACTGTAATATAGAGCCCTTGTTAGCGCTCACTTCACACACTGTCAACAAAACCTCAAATTAAAAATATTTTTGAATCTTCCTGCGCTGCCTCACTTTAAGTTAAAATGTTTTACATATAATCAAGAAATTGTTTTTTTTTTCGGTATACCTGCCTTTTGGACAGTTGTAAATGCTCTTTCATGAGCAAGTGTTGCCAGTACTTTGACTTTTACATGCAATGTCATGCAAAAGTATGCTAATTCCTTTCATGAATTTATCTTGGTGATAACATCAATATTATTGTTTGAACATTTTTAAACCACTTTGAGGGTGCCTTTTGATGAGTGTATGTTGAAAAAGAGAGAATGTTTGCAAAAACAATCATGTGTATGTGGTCAACCTGATAACTGACTTCCATAGCAGCATACAACGCCAAAAACAAAGGGTCCCATAGAAAGTATATGTGATCCATGTGTTTTAAGCATTCTGTGCTGCTCATGTTGTTATATAAGCTTTAATAATTGAAAACTAATTTGAAATATATATAGATATGATATCCTGAAGTTGTTTGAAACAAGTAAATATACTTTTATTGGTTATAAACTTTAAAGATGTTAATATTTAGATGCGTGTGCTGAGTCAGGATTGTACTGCTTGCATCAGTATGTGTGCTACTTGTTCATGACAATGTCTATTAGCGTACGCACACATTGTGGGGATAAAAGCAAAGTTAATGTGACTGGATGGGGAAAAAAATCAATTTTTAATGTTGAGTATAATGTTTGAATATTGCATATAACATAAAAGCCACATGCAGTACACCACAAATAAATTGTATCTGTGCACCCAATTAGTCTAAATTTCACATGAGCCAACTGTCTTCTGAATGCCCATTTTTTTTTTTGCCCTTCTTCCCTCTTCAGATGCAGTAATGTGCGTGCCACAACCGTACAAGAGATAGAATAAAGGTAGCCATGACTGTGTGATGGTGGTGCAGACATTTCCGTCAAGTCTGTCAGCACTCCTCTAAGCATACATAGCAATGGCATTATTATTTATTGACCAACACAAACAAATGCATGCACCCGCACTGAGTTGTTATTGTTTAAAATCACCTGATACATACATGCGTAAAATCGAAAGAAAAAGCACGTAGTAAATAAATGAGAAAAGAGTCCATCCTTGTGAAGACAGAGCAGTACGTTAGTGAACAAGTGAAATATATCATTTATACTGAATCTGATTTTTAATGTTGTTATGCTCCACAAAGTCTATACTGTAACACATTATTAAAATACTGTGCAGAACCATTATTACAACCTTTTATATACGAACAAATATAAACAATTGATTTATCACATATCTGACCAACACTATTAGAACAATATGCTGCTAAAAATAACTGAAAGCAATACTATAGTGACTATACAACCATACTGACAAAATATTATCAGGCCTTGAAAAAATTGTTTTAATCACATTTACAGTGTGCAAGGATTTCATTTGTAGTTCTCCTTGCAACTAGACTGTCTCATCAGAGTAAGTTTCATACCATCAGCATACAGGATGTAGTAAAAGCAAATATGCTTAGAGGTCTCAAATCATAATGACCATTTTTTATAGCAGTTCATGACATGACTAAAATAACATAAAAAACTACAACAGGCTTTGGAATTGAATGTAAATGGATATTATAATATTAGACAGATTTCATTCAATATAAATTTATATATTCACTGATTATAAGTAAATGATTTTTCTTTAAAGTTATGTGATAATAGGTTCCCCATTAGACTGAAGACAGACTCCATCTTTAAAGATGGTCAGTTATGTCACCTCCAGCTTCAGCCATGGTGGGATCGCATGTTCAGTAGCCAGCATGATTTTCCAAGTTTTCTTGTGTGTTGTCAAAGCCATCTGAAAAGCACAACATTTCACATTATTCAAGAGTGTGGTTATGAACAGCAGTCACAGATTAACCCAAGGTAGCTTTGGGTTTCCGGAGCATGCATATAATAAAGTAGCTGTATTTCCTCTTATTTGTTTTATATTTTTTTTCATAAATTCATCTAAACGAAGACAATTACAATTATACATGATTTTGTGTTCATGTACACAACATGCAGGCATATACATTATTTTGTTAATGCTTATGATTCTAACAGAGTGCTTTGATACAAATATGCACAATTCTCCACCCACTCCATCAAGTACTTATTGAAATTTTAAAGTCAGTAAGAGCCTACCTCAGCTATTTCAACTTTTCGCTCCCAACTTTTCACTTTTTTCCGGAGCTCATACAGACTTGCTTTTTCATGAACATACTCCATAACAGCAGGTACACGATAGTCATTTATTTGTTGGCGCAGTGATCTGTTGATTTTCTCTGCCTTGGCCCGTTCCTATTAACACAAAAGTAAAATGGCTTCTGAACCATTACCACTTTTGATGGTAAGATTATGCATATAATTCCATTATTTTGTTTTCTGCTAATATATAGTATATCCACAATTTAAAATGGACTTTTATTTACTCCTAATGACATTTACTAATATGAATATTTCAGGTCTCCAATATAATTTTTCCTGTCAGATGAGTTTAATGGGGAAATCTATCATGTTCAGTGGTTCTTTCACTGACCCATCAACATGTCTAGCACAAAATGTATTCTTCCATAAATCTTAAGTAAGCAAGGCATTAATGCTAGCATTTTAGTGGTGTACACTTACATCTTCAACAAATTCTGTCTCTGTATCAATTTTTGAAAGAAGATCATTTCTGGCTGTGATTTCAGATGACAATCTCTCTGACTCCATTGTCAGGGTGTTCAGTTTTTTCTGAAAACAGATATAATAAAACAAATGACAACTTAATTTGCTCAGTATACTCAGCAAATCCATAATAATGAATGAAAAATTTGTTTTCCTATTTCTAAAAAACAAAGATTGCTAGTTTTCAGTGAGGGGAAAAAAGTACAACTTAGGCCCTGACACCACAAAGCTTGTCTCGAAAAACTTGAAGTGTGCTTATCATTTAAAACTTTCAGCTGAAAGACAGGAGATTTATTATAATAATCATAAGAAGAAGTATTCTTTAGTGCAGAATCCCAACGTTTGGCCAGGCACTTCATGCTTCACGTGACCCTGGCATGATCGCACTATCTTTCCACCAGATAATAATATTTCAGAGTAGTTTAACCTCATTTTCACAACTTCAAAACTTGGGCTTTCTATTACAAATCAAGATATGGATGATGATACAAATGATGGTGTTGCTGTACATCTACAACAACATCATTTCATCAACATACTCAAACTCGACTTTTAACTTTTTAAAGTTCTGAGATGCAAGTTAAATTAAGCAGAACAGAATTCATAAGTTTGACCATATAAAATAAAATACATAATTCTCTATGCATAACAGATTCTTATTTAATTAGGCATTTTCAAATTCTGACATCAAAGAAAGCAATAATGCATGATTATGGACATCAGATAAAAATGAGACTCTATAACCCTTAAGTACTTAACACTGCTAAGACTCAAATTTGGAAACTGCAGTAGCCTAATATACATCATAATGATTAATGCACCTCTGACATTAAAATTAATTCAAAATGGGAAGTGATGTGATCGCACCTTGTAGGTATTGAGAACCTGTAGGGTATTGCCAGCCATTAGCTTTAGGCGCAGTAGGTCCTGGTTCCTCTCATCTATGCGCTCCAGGTACTGCTGATTCTCTATCTTCAACTGGTTGAAATCCACTTCATGCAGTACTTCACCCATCTCTTCTTTCTGTAGACCAAAAAAATATTGTCACCAAGAAAAGACATAATTCAAGACCAGCACCTTGTCTTGTTGATATTTTTGACAATATCAAATTGGATTCATTATCCTCCAGATATTACTCCTCCTTTTATTTAAGTGGCCTCTAAAATTGTCTAGCGATTTATCTCTATTTTTTTTTCTTGGACTGCCATGACCTGTGAAAAACATGAACGCAAAATTAACTGACCTTGGTTGTTCACTGTGGCAGACATAATGTTAGTTCACTGCCAGCATTGGCTGTAGCACCCTTTATTATGCTGTTACCCCATGTGCAGCATGATAAATGATGGAATACTCGAATCCCAGTTTCCACCAAGTAAAAATGATTTATTTTTAGTGCAATCCATAAAGATGCATTGCTTGATAAAGATAAAGGTAGAGATTTCCATAAGCTAATGGCCATAAGAATAGTGAATTAAAAGTGATCTACTGTGTCTACTGCATAACAACAAAAGCCAATCCTCTCTTTCCACTGACTTTACTTTCTCTGAAAAGTCTCATACCAATCTGCTCAGTGGGCATGGCAAGTTTTTTGTAAGGCCAGGGTAATCTCAAACCAACAACCCTCTGCTCCAGCACATTAACTATGTGGCTTTAGCACATTCTCCCATGACTTCTCAGGAAGCGAATATATGTAGCACTAAGCAGTAGCACATGCATGTAAATGGATATGAAAGGAAAAGATTACACAAGACAAAAGAAGTCTGGAAAAGACAAACGCCTCTGATGTGGTTTTGTCTTCTGGAAAACCTCACCTGCTTAAGCTGAAGAATAAGTTTTTTCTTCTGTACTTTTAAGGTCGCATTTTTCAATCGCAGTTTTTCTATCAGTGAATCCTGCATTTTGTTTTAGAAAAAGTGAATTTTAACATGAGTTATTTAACACATTAAAATTGCATGCCGAGTAAGCATATGATGAAATAAATGACTGTTCAACTGAATTGTCCAGTGGTATCTATAAATGGATTCAACCAACACATTGTTAACATAAAGTGCAGATCACAAGGTCACTTCAAAATACTGACTCCAGTTTCCAATTGTTTTTAAAAATAGATACTGTAGCAGTTTGGTTTAAAAAATCAACATCAGATTTTCTACCCTGCTGCTTTTCACCTTACTCAGAATCTGAAAAAAACCCATTGGCCTAATAGATACTAATTCATAAGTTTTAACTTACCCTTCCCTTGAGTCGATCATCAAAGTATCGCAAGACCTTCTCAGCAATCACTTTTGATGTGCGACTATTGACTGATCCTTTTAAAATATCTCGTTCAAACTCGTATGATTCCTTTTTTGTTTCTGCAAGCCGCATGTCTGCTTCTTCCATGATTGCCTGACAACAGGATTAAGATACCAGGTAATACTGTGCATTCTTTTGCATTTGATATGTATGCTTGACATTCTGATTTAGACATTTAACTGAAAAACGTACATGAAGTTGAAAAATGGGACTTTATGGATAGATCAGATTCAGCAGTCTGCTAAAGAAATACACTGTATTATGTATAGTAGCGTTTAGTGCATACATAAAAACTTCTAGAACTAGAATACTTAATAATATTGCAAAGTGAGCAGGGAATTGAAAAATCAGATTACTTTTTATGAAAGATCTACATAAAAAAAGAAATCAAACTGATTCATTGATCAATAAGAGACCACACATTTGTAACCTTTGTAGCAAAGCTGCAGCTTTTAATATTTTGTTTTTTTTTTACTATTTTCAGCTGATAATGAAAATGATCAATAAGAGACCACACATTTGTAACCTTTGTAGCAAAGCTGCAGCTTTTAATATTTTGTTTTTTTTTTACTATTTTCAGCTGATAATGAAAATGAAGTACTGATAACAAAATTTTGCATTAAGTGAAATATTTTTCTTCTTACTCGATAAGTGTCCAGGACTTTTTCTGATTCCTCTTTAAGCTTTTCAGTATCATCTCTTAACTCCTCAATCTCACGCTGGGCAATGTCACATTTCTGTTCTGCAGTGATCTTTAACATTCGGTCAGTTAGTGTGCTGTGACCTCTCGAGCGTTTTTGACCACCCATGGAAAAGTCATCACGTCCAGGATATCCTGGGACACTAGAGATGCTTGAAAATATGCCTCCACTTCGCTCCTTTGGGTCCACACGCTGGAGAAATTTCTCAAACATTTGTGTTTCTGTTTCAAGGACTTTATTGGAGCGTCTGGAATGATATTAGAGATGTACTGTGAAATTATTGTTAGCACGCACTGTCCCGAGGGAGTGAGGAATTTGTGTGTAGCCTGCTGTAGTCTTTCATGTATATGGCGAATTTCTCTTTGAAATTAACTAAAAAATATAAATTTTAACATTGTTTCTCCTTGCCCTAATTTCATTTCTCATTATCTGAGAAAGACTACAATATGGCGCGTGCACTTTCGTGAATGATAATGACAATCCTTTATCAACCAGGGTTTAGGCTATAGAGAGAGGGAGATTTGAGAACATTCATGGTAATCGAAATAAAAGATCTCTACTTAAGAACTAGTGTTCAGAAAAATAGGTGCTATTCATGTGATGATCTGTGAGAACCGTTTCTCCCCAATATACAACTGCGAATGTAAGTAACAAATCGTCTACTAGCTAAAACAAAACAGTTAAAGGTATAATTAAAACGAATCTAAAATCTTACATGGTTTCTTCGACAAAGCGGTATAGGTCCTCATTGTCTAACTCTTGTAAACGCTCGTCAATGGTTGTTTCGTTGCCCGTATCCGTACTGAGCGTCTCCACTTCCATTTTTGCTTTAAAAGTTGCCAAGCAACACATCCGGGACAGTGTAAAAGTAATGTCAACCGGAAAGGCACGGGGACAGTCTGAAATTTATTATAATATTCGAAATGTGAAAAGACGCTAAAAAAACAACCTCGAAGTCGTTCGAGGGCTTTGTTGTTGTAGTAGGTTCATGCACGTTACTTTTGTCTGCCGAGTCTGTTGATGTACTGAGCTGTTTCATGTGACGCCTTAACAAAAGCTTGTTACCCAAAGGGCGACCCGTTGCTCCCTCAGTCCCGCCACAATAATAATGATACATTTGTTTTTATGTTTGGACACTAAGGAAGTGTGGGATTACCCACTGCTTTTAATATACTATACATTTACACAGAAACAAAAGCATATATGTGACTGTATGTGCATTTTTGTGCCTATTTTTATGTGTGTATTTCTTTGCGTTTATAGAGTGTACGGTATTTGCTATTATCGTGGGAAACTGCGCGCTTTAATTGTTATACTTTTAAAACTTCGGTTCTTATATATCCACCATTCATGTCTGATTTACACGTGACACATATATGATAGATAAAAGCATCGAGAAATACGAACTCAACGTTCAAAAAAAAAAAGAAGTTAAAATTAATCGTACACTTCTACGTGTTGTCTACGGTTGCCTCGATCGTGTCGATCATAAGCTTTCAATTAATTTTTCTTACTGACCACCGATATTTTATCCCGCTGTCTACTTTTGTACTGTTTGCGCCTTAAATTAATCATTTGTGTTTATTACATTAATTATTATAGTGTTCTAGCGGCAGTTTTAATTAGTGTAGCGTAAGGCCTAATCCATGCATATCTTTTTTTTCTCCCTGCGTTTGATTGCAGACACGCATTACAAGATGAGACAGACCTTTGACATGTTCCTAAAGTGGCAAAGCATCGTTATAGGCGCATTTTAAGAGACTATATACGTTCAGATTTCATCCAGTTCTTTTCTCAAAGTAAGCTGTTTAAATACAGCCGTTAATTATAAATCTCTAATTGCCAAATGACCCATATTATTTGACTTATAAAAACAATAATGCAAAATAAGCTGAAAATATTGAAAAAGTCTGCTAACATTTGCAATTACCATATAAACTCGATCATCATTGTCTTTTGATTGGTGGTGTATGAGACGAGGAATTCTCTTATGCGGTCACTGCGTTACAGAGCTGATTCAACACAAAAGTAAGCTAATTGTTCAGCACATGGCGTACTCGGATATGTAAACGGCAAGGAATCTCAGGAGCAACGTCAGGTTTTGGGAATTTTCTGCACTAAAACGTATCCGGTTTTTGTAAACAATTACACAAAGTTGAGTTGGGAGTGAGAGAACTATATGCATACTTTGTGGATGGTGCACTTGACTGATGAGAAGAGAGTATACTGTGCTCACGAACTTACATTTCTACATATATGTGTTAATGTTATAGCAGAAGCCAAATGATTATTATGATTGTTATATGAAACGGAAGAAAGGCGCTTGTATAGCTGCATAGCTATGCAAGTGTATTCCTCCAACAACTTACTAATAAAATAGAAGGCTGAATCCACAATTACTAAAGGTCTCTATATATAGTGTTAAAACCGAGTTATTTTCTTTTGGGTTTGGCTTTGTATGGGTAAAACGGGGTTATCAGAACATACGTCAATTCATGAGAGAATTGAAAGAAGTCAATTCTGTGTACGAGGCAGGGATTTTCTTTCTTTATCCTCTAGTACCCTTGATTGTTGTGTGGGGATGGAGACGGCGACTGATGGCTCGGTGTGAGGCCCCGGTGACTGCCACACCCTCCATATGCAGCGTAAACGGTGGCAGGAGCGGACAATCATATCAAAAATAGTGGAAGGTTTTCTCCTTGTTGTACGTATAGTACTCCGTTCGCAGTCAAACCATAACTGAACGTTAATTTAGAATATTGTGTACAGGTTGCTATGGACAATTTTAGTCATGTTAGTGTTATATTGCTGTTCATTAGCATCAGTTAATAGGAAGATGCTCGGATCAGCAAACTCCATGTTGACAGTAAAAAACTTCAAAAAAAACAAAAAAACAACAACAAAACAAACAAACAAAAAAACGCTGTTTATTATTATACTCCTTCTGTTGGGATGGTCCTTGACAAATAAAAAAGTAAAACTCTGCAATATCTATCTGTGCGCGCGCGTGCGATTGTATGTATATGCGTACATGCGTCGTGTCAGTAACAGACTTTGTCTCGATACGCCAATACTAGTCTTTTGTGAACTGCTCGAATGATGTAGCTTAAAGTTTTAATCTTGTCGTTGTCTTAAATGCAAGTTTTTTAATGTTTTTTTCACTTGTTTAACAGTGTGAAATACTTAGTTTGCTTTTCCCTGTGGGAATGACTTTGTCAGTCAACTTGTCCGTTACCGTGCTTCAGAATGTTTGGCGAGAGTACTAGCATGACTAATCGTAGTTTGTAAAAAGCTTTATTCTGTTTGTTTGTTTTTCAATGGTGGCCTGGCAAAACGCTGGTGAAATCATCACACCATGACTGGCAGCAGCAGGCGATGTGACATCACTTTAGTGGAGACCACGGAAACGGTGTCATCAGACGTGATGTGCCATAATCTACTCCACCAGAGTCTAAATGATAAGAAGAACATTCAAACGTCAACTTTAGTTATATTTATTTACCATCTATATTGTTAGCTAGTAAGATGGCACTAGTCTGATATTAGAATAAAACAGCTCAAAGAACAGGGATGAAAAAACCCACTACCTGACGTGGCAAAATCACATGAAGTGATACAAAGTAACAACCAACAAACAAACTACGAGAAACAAGATGCTACAATGTTTTAAAAAAGTGATCGTGGGGGGGGGGTAAGAAAAAAGTGGAGGACGACATTTTTCAAGTTGCACACGTATGTTTGCTTTGCTCATGTTGTTGCAATGTTTATTCTATTAAGTGCATGTCAAGAAACAATACAGGCACTTATCTTTTCTCCTTTTGAAATGGATAAATGCAGAATCAGGGTCTGGATACCTTAACAGCAAATATTCTGAAAAGAAAATCAAATATTGTGCTTGACTGAATTCACCCACTACATGGCTCTATGTATGTATGCACTGGCTCCTCGTGCCTCCTTGTTTAAACGTTGCTGAGTACTATCCAGAAAATGTCGACCAACGTTTTGTCGTTACAAACACTGCTACAACCTCACTCCTCCCGCTCTCTATCCTCACCTTGATAAGAGTTGGCGAAGAGTCCTGAGAACCTGGCGACCAAATTTTCCTCGTCTGACAGTACAGCAAACGTCGTAGGAAGAGGCAGGCTCCGGAGTGCGTAAACAGCTAAACACGCAGACGTCAATAATCATATACATGAAAACATAAAGTTTACATAAAGGGTACAACATGAAATAAATGATGTCCTTCATATCACAGAACTATAGTAGACTCGTGAAAATTTCAAATAACGTGTTTTAAATCTATAGAAAAACAACTATATAAACTAAAAAAAATAGTCAATATAAACAAAAATCTTAAAAACGCGACTTGTGGAAATAAGCTTCTGTATGATTGCTATAGGTCAGAATGAAGGAGGAGTCAGGTTATGACTGTCGGCCAGTCTGCCTTTGTCCTCTCTCTAACACCGAGTTTTATGTTTTAGTGTTAACACTGACACTGTACCTGTGTTAAAGTTAAACATACAAGCGGTTCAGCTGACTCAAAGTAGACTCAAAAGTTGAGTGCTCAGTCATACTCGACATGAAAGATCAAATCGACAGCCAGTGTAAATAAAACACTTGGCATGGGTGACAGTGCTAAAAAAAATAATCGAGTGTGAATGTCAGCAACATATGTCTTTTATTGTTTATAAAAAAAATATAAGAAGAATGGTTTCACTTAACGCGAATTTTCTCAAGTCCGCGTGGTCCTTCTGGAACGCGTCTCTCACATAAATCGCGTTACCTATACAGTGGTACCTTGGCACTCGATCACAATCCATTCTGGAAGGCTGGTCTTGCCGAACACTGTATCCTTATAACAGTGGCATTGGAACCAGGGGGGGGGGGTAGGGAAGGGGGAAAGCCGCCCCTTCAAAAAAGATACTGAGGCAAGCATGTGAACATCTTTCCCTGTGAGCGTGGAGTTTGTCCCCCTCCCTCCCCCGTCAAAGCTCTCTACTGTTTGTAATCGATCCGTAAAGTGACGCTTTCCCCTTTGTTTTACATCCAAGCATCACGTGTAAACGTGACGTCTCATGCATGTTTTAGCACGATGGTTGGGTGCCAAGCAAGTGTTCGAGCACCGAAGCAGAAATCTCTCGAAAAAATATTTTGGCCGAGGACCAAAATGTTCGAGCAGTTTGAGTGCCGAGGTACCACTGTACTTGTAAACGGAGAAGGTGGGCTAGTCACGTACCGTTTGTATAACATTTTCTTCGTTCACATAAAGAACAAGATGGGTGAGTTTTCTGATCTTTGACCCCCGGACGACGCTCTTGCAAGGTCAATCAGTTGATTAGAACAGATAGTAAATTAAGTTAAAGAAAACCCGTAAATCCATTGAAGGATGAAGTGTACGGTAAGCTTTTTTTTCATGGCTGGCAAACACACCGGTTTCATTATTATTTGCTCTCCGGGCAATGTTTGCATTTTACTAGTAGATATAGTAGTAATCCCCACCAGACTTCATTAAACTATAGGCCAGCATTTATGAACATTGTGAATGAAGTTTAAATGTCGAATAAATGTACTGCCTACCTGAGTCAGAAGGCTGAAAATCGGTGCACAGCGACGTGCCTCGACTGAGAACAAGAATCTCGTTCTGGAGTCCGCTAGTGCTGGACAAGAAGTCCGGCAAAAATTCCGTTTGCCACTGCTGGTCCTTTGCCAAACTTTGGCGAATTTTAGCCCGCTCTCCCAGGCTCTCTGGAAATGCAGAGTAGATTTCTGTCAGCATAGTTTAATAGTCATCGACTCTTTTAGTGATTTGTAGGGTCAGATGTTTGCCGAGACGTACAACAAAAAGAAAAGAGGAGCTGGAGGTAGAAAAGCCTAATATATATAGGCAAATACTTGACTGTGTTTGGCGAGTTTTTATGTTAAGCTGCCACATACATTTTTCATTAATGTTCGTCAGAAAAAAGTTACTTTTTTCTTGTATTTTTTGGGGTGGGTGGGTGGATGGGGTGCTCCGCTGGAATTAACGATTTCGTAATTTTGGTCGTGAGAGGAAGTTATCAGAAGACAGATTCAGCCTACCGTACTCCCAGATGTGGACGACCTGGAAGAGCCCACCTATTTCTGTGTTCCAGTAACCCACGGGCTGAGAATACCGAAGGCGAATATCGAATTTCTTCACCATGACATCCATGAACTGAGCAAATTTCCCCGGCTGGACGCTGTACGTTCGAAGCTCATAAACTGGGCCTTTCTCTGAGCCATGATTCTGCAACAGTCAAGCATCATTAAGCGAGAGAGAGGAGTAGTTATTAAAAGTATAGTGACTGGTTTTTACTGAACTTCATGCAGGCCCCTGCTAGTATAAACCAAATATATTTTGTCCACCAAAAAGCCGTCCTGTTAGCAGCGATTTTAGTGAGCGTACTGGAACAAAGAAAATCGAAAACTCGATCGTCATCGTCAGTGCATGTGTATTAAAATACAGATTGACAATTGACCTGCTTGTCAACCATGCTGTACGTCTGTGAAGGCTAGTTTTAGTGGCCTGTTCCTGGCCCATGCACTTCTCCATTTCTTCTCACTTATCTGGAGATGACCCTTGTTGCCAATAATCGCACGTTTTCTATCTCAAACTAATTCCAGTTAAAATTCCGGTTCTATTTCTCTCGGCATTATTTAGCTATTGTAAACTTACTAGACAGGTAAATGCTAATGAAAGTCGCTATAACTGCGGTGTGGGTCATCATACACAGTGTTATCTTTGAGCACAGGTCATCACAAGGGCACACAACACAGGATGCGCTGAAAGGTGTATTATTTTAAAACCCAACCTGCCTTTTGGTCTTGAAATCGCTCGATATATAGACCCCAAAGTATGAGGAGTAAACGAACTAAAATTTTGGTAGCTGCCATTCATTGGTGTCTCCATCAAAGAAGTGTTTTCCATACAAACGTATAATGTTTTCCCGTTGTTGAGGTATCGTGAGTAATATAGTCACAAAGGTTCCTGTATCTTGTCATTAAGAATATACCATGGTTTTTTTTCCTCGTTTTTGCTATTTTGTGTTATCTGTGTGTGTGTGTGTGTGAGAGAGAGAGAGACCAAATTAAAGTTCATACGCATGTTTAAAGTGTAGCGGAAACGCATGTTTGGGACAACGTCCACCTCTGGCAGCATCTTCTCTCCCCTCTGCACCCTGGACGGCGCGGTGAGTGAGGCGAATGACCAGAGGTTATAGATATTTTATATCAAGATATCTACGATCTCTGATGTGACATCGGAGCGGGAGAGAACCCACTTTTCTCACACAATAAACAGCGGGAGAGAATAACATAGTTTTATCACACTATAAACAGCTGGCAAACATCAGTGTAAGCGCATTGTTTTCTGGTGGAAAGCAGGTCATGCTTAGAGTCAGTGCTCTTGAAAGGAAACATGGTCCAGTCTAAAGTAGGTTTTAACTCTTACAGATCGAATGCGTACGAAGGACAGCTGGCTGGCAAAAAGTTTAATTATTCTGCTAGATATATGGCAGCTCTCACACATTTACAATACTTCCGTACACCCTGTACGCAAAAGATCGTAAAGACTTCTACTTCTGGGCAGCTCTCGCAATATCAGTCTCCTGCCTATCTCAAAAATAAAGTTGATATACTAAATTAGGTCGCGGGTCGACTTCCTGCTGAAAAAGCCACCGTTGATGTTAAAGTTAGGCTATATGTACACTATACTTGTATAATGAGAGGGCTATAGTAAGGAGTTCTTCGTCTGGAAAGACAGTAAACCCACTTTTTGAATATATACGTACCTCGATTGTGTGTGCACGAATGCCTGATGTTATATGTTGTCCCGGTTTGAATGAGCGAGATAACGGACTGCACTTTGAGCGAATGAACTGTGTGATGTCTATAGTTAGTGTGCATTAAAATCCAGGACAAGGCAGCTGTGAATTATGCAGACGATACGGAAAAGTTATCCGACCTGGAGCCTAAATACGCACCATAGGGAACACACTTTTGGGATAAGCAGGATTGTTTGTGGATTTCAAAGTCGGTTAAGTTCGGGGGTGTAACAGATGATTAATGAGGAGGGAAGGGGGAGAACATGACGCGAAGTAGATCAGACCCAACCGACCAGCAATTATATGAGCCAAAGTTTATGTTGAAAATTCTCCTTGGCAATTTCCGTCCTCTTCCCTGAAGCAGCAAAGAGGATTGGCACTAGGGCTCTAGGAGCCGCGACTAGCCGATGGTCTGACCTCAGTGTTTAGCCATATATAATGCATCTTGGTCTGGTTACAATGGGCTGTCAAACAGCATTTCAGCAAAGTATTGTTCTACATTTGGCTCTTAATAACATCTTGCTGGTTATAGTCGTTAAGAAAAAACGCATTCGGTGTTTGAGCTTATTTTCTGTAAAAAAAAACGTAGGATTTCTTTCTATAAAAGAAGGATAGGTGTTACCTACACTGCTGTATTGTCGAACAATGTTTAGCGCCCTTCGCCAGTGTCCCCGTGCTGCAGACATTGCGGCCTCCCCGTCCCTTATCAGTGCTTTACATTCAAGGAAGATAATCCGAAGTGCCTTTTATTTAAAAAAAAATAAAGAGACATTTATTGTATCTGACAACAATTTAAATCGTACAGTTGAGTTGCGCGGATATCACAATAGCTCAGATCAATCAAGTTCAAAGTTGGAAAAGCACATTCGAACGTCAGGGAGCGAGGATGAAAACAACCACACAAAACATGAACGATTAAACCAGAAACAAATATAGCAGTTATTTTTTGTTTTGGGGTCTTATATCTTCTTATGCATTATAGTTATTCTTTTTATTTACTGTTATGGACCTTATTCAGCTGTAGCTGTTAAAAAATATGAGGATCATTCAAACCAGTAAACATCTTCTGGATGTAAAGAAATCAGAAGTATAACCAATTGATGCACTTAGTTTACATCACTGGAACCTGACTTAAATGGCTTTCATGGCAAGTCATCGACAAGTCTCTGGCCGTCCTGCACATCCGTTGTCTCTTTCACCCTAACCTAAGGCAGGAACTACAGAAGAAAGTAAAATAGCAGCCATGGAATCAATGCCTACCAGAAAGTGAAGAGGTGGTGCATTATTGTACTCCTTTATATATATATATATATGTTTCTTATATAACAGATTCCTTTTCTTTAATATTTGATTATTCTCTAGTATTATATGTAAAAGCTCTCTCCTTTTATCCCAACACATTTTACAATCAACAGCAGTCATTGCTTTTGTCGTGTTTGATTGTCTTCTGTAAAATGGTCAGGTATTTTAACTCACGGAGGGTAGCAGCATTTTTCTTCAAGCCAAAAACGTGTTACTGCATGACTGGAGCAATAGGTGAGATGGTGACTGCTCAGAATCCAATCCTCACTATGACACTGACCTCTGCCAACATGTGCATGAAGTTCAGGATGGCATTGTCAGAAGCCAGATTTGAAGACCAAACATTTGAACACATTATTTAGAAATGCAATCCCCTTAAGGAATTTATAGTGACTCCATGTGATTGACATTGTAGTTTTATTAGTAAGGTCTACAAAACAGGAAATTATTCATCTCACAGACTTGACTGACCATATGTAGCCTCACTGCATAGCAATGGCTAGGCTGGACAGGATCTGGCACAGCCACAACATCAGGTTTATTACAAAATACAATCTGTGCAAATCCCTTGCAGTATTGATCCTGTTTCCTGGTCTATGGATATGAAATGTGGACTCTGCTTGTCCACATGGAGAGAAGAATCAGGCATTCGAGAGCAAGTGCCTGAGGAGACTATATACCCTAGATCTCATACAGAGAACATAAAACTAATGACTTTGTATGAAGAATGGTTGCCACACCCATAGGACATCAGGAATGTCTGCTTGCAACAGTCAAGCAACATAAGCTGGTCTATTTTGGCCATATGACCTGGCAAGACACCTTGTCAAAAACTGTCCTTCAAGGTACCTTGGAGAGTGGTCGACACCTTGGTGGCCAGAGAAAGAACTGGCTTATGAACATTAAAGACTGGACTGGTCGTCCTGTACAGGACCTGCTCACTATCACCAAAAACAGGCATAAATGGTGGGCCTTGTCAACTGCTGCATCTTTCCATGTGCTCCCCACAGCAACAGGTACCAGTCAAGAAATGACTGACTGACTGATGTATCCTCAATGAATGAGAAGACCACTGCTCTTATAATTTTTCATTTCTATACACATGTTCATGAGCACACACAAAGAGACATCAAACCACAAAAAAACAAAGGGCATTTTTTATTTTCATCAAAACTATCCTAGATTACTTGCAGTTATAAAACGAATCTAAGAACAACAAAAAGACAATTCTACAAACATTCCTTTTGACATTGGGTTATATAAACATTTTTCCACAAAAAGCAATATAGACTGGCAGTAAGGATCCATACAATATATATATATATATATATGAATATAAACCAAAATAAAAGAGAAAGCTAACATACTCTTTAGTACTTTTTAAGTTGCAGTATTGATCCTAGCTTTGCATGCTTATTTCTATACCTTTGATGCTTCCATTAAATTTTAATTACCTGCTCTGCATGATAAAATTTTTGAAGATCACAAGCTTGCGAAACTTATCAATAGATGAGTCTCATTAAAACTGGATCACAAGGGCTTTGATGTAAATGCATTTAACTGTTTACATTTCTAACTACCACTGGTTACTACTACTGCCTAACTTCTCATAAACAAAACCTTTCAACTCCCCACCACACAAGGATATGTAGGTTAGTCGTTATTTCATTGGAGACCATGCACTGGGGATCATAAACCTGGAATATCCTTTGATGCCTTTCCCTAAACAATTAAATGAGACACAAAATTTAATGAGATACTTATCATTTGGATGACATCTTATCAGTTGTGTAATGAACAAGACCATTTGTGAACGTGAAAAGCAGACTACATTAAGAGTAAACATTATTCTGTAGGATATAAACTCCTTCAATGTTAGATCATATGTTTAAAGTACATTCTGATGGCAAATGAAAATAGATGCAACCTATTTTCAGTTTAGAAACCCTCATTCTTGTGTTCATATACCACTATGCACAAATAAGAGTGTATGCTAAAATGCAGTGGTTAAAAAAATGTATCAGTTATTATTTTACCTTGATTTCTTTGCAAAGCATAATTAAATGCAGTGTTGCCATCAACGTAGCGAAACAGTAAGTACTCTGAAATGAATTGTAGGTAAAATTAAAAGTAAAGAAATCACCATGACAGTAGAACATTACATCATTCGTTTGTTTATTTTCCACAGTTTTTATTTGTTTGCTATTTTTAAGCAAGAATGAAAATTTATGTTTATTTACTTTTTAATACTTTGTCTAATGATGAGAAAGTGGAATTTTCTTCCTTGACAATAAGGGGCCCTAGGTTTTCTTTTAGCATCTATCCACAGAGATTTTTATCTAAGGAGCTTAAGCTTTATTAAACTTCCTCCGTATCAGCAGAAATTAGGACTTGCAGATGAAATTCTTCAAGAAAACAGAAGGGGCTTTTCTGCACTTAGACTCATGAAGTTTTTTTTTTTTTAAATGTAACATGACAATTTATAATGTTCACACATCTGGAAAGCACATGCAGAGTGAAAAAGAGAAAAGGTACCTGTATTGATTGGTCCATACACACCAGTGAATCTTCCAACCAGAAACTCACTAAAATAATCCTTTTCTTGTGGATATCGTCCTTCACACATCTGTAGCTCATACATCCCTGTCAACAAATAGTTTTAGCAAATATTTGTCTCTACCAGTTAAAAAAAAAACACCAACAACACAAAAACTTCTCCTATATTCATCTATCTCAGTGTACAAGACTTTCCATTCCTCTCTCCTTTCATCTAGTTCTCTTCTTATCATATTTTACTTCTCACTCCTCAAGTCAGGTCATTCTTTCTCTCTCTCTCTCTCAAAACAATAAATCTTTTCTTAATTTTCCTGCTTATCAGGATTTACTCATGAACTTTTGATCTCTTGTTGCTAGGAAAACACTACACAGTATGGTGCCTTAAACACCAGTTTAAAAAATTTATTAGTATTTTTCAGGATTAAATGGTTTTACCTGGAGATGATTGTGTAAAATCAGTATTAAGTTTGGACCCTTCAGCAACAGACAGAAGAGCATTTGTCATCTTGGAACACATAGGCATAAATTTGGGAAGGAAACCTTTTTGCCAGTCTTCATTCTCTGCTAACTTCTTGCGTTTAAGTGCTCGATCACTAAGGCTATCTGGACAAATCGTTGAAATAGAAAATCATTGATACATACTGAAATAATAACAATAATAACAGAATTTGTAAAGCACATTAAATTTTGCCATGTGGATGACAGACAAATATAAAAGTGAGCATAGTAGTTACACACTGAGATTAAAAAAACCCTAAGATTTTATGGCAATGTACTAAAATGCAAAATGCAGATTGTGAGTGGTTTTTTGTGAGGGGGTGAGTGAATCCAAGATACAAAGACAGTTGGCAGAGAAAAAGTGGAGGAAGACCAAACTTGAGATTGACAGACAGCTGTATAAGTTAGCCAGAAATAAATATGTGTTAAACCGGTTAAAATGAGTGGGCTGCATGAGGCATCTTCACGGGCCGTAGGTTGGGCACACCTGTCCTAAAATGTTTTCAGAATATCTCAATGTAAAATGCATAAAATATAAAGTTTAAGGAAGAAAGGTTCTTCAATTCTTTTCTTTCTTAACAAAACAACTTACAATTTTATTCATAAAGCCTAACAGTAGATAGAAATTTACATGCGGTGTTTTCAATTTTCTTCCATTTGTTCTTACTTCCTTAATTGTTTATCATGTCAGTTCTCTCTGCCATCTTGATCTTGTTTTGTGGTTCCTTTATGACTCACAGGAAAACATTTAGTTCATGGTGGTAAATAAATCAGTGAGAATGTTAAAGAAAAGCCTTGCTTGAATCTGAAAAATGGATCATTTGTAAAATGCCATTTCTTACCATACTGCCACATGTGGATGACCTCATTGATGGCACCTAGATCAGAGATCCAGAATCCCAGGCATTTGGAATCTGCAGATCGAATATGCCAGTGTTTCTCTATTAGTTCTAAGAAAGGCTTAAAATAGTCTGGCTTCAGCTCGTAAACACGCAGTTCAACTACTGTTCCCTTAGTAGACATGGCACATCCATGCTGAGAACATAAAACATTGGCAGCATCAAAGTAAAGAGATATAAGTATAAGTTTAATCAATTTATTTTTATTATAAGTACAAAAGCACTATGTATAGGTGTCCTAAAGATATCATTCAAAAACACATTGCATGAATGCTACTGTTTCTCCCCCTTCATTAAATAAAAGAATATTCCCTAGTATAAAATCAAACACTCGAGCATCCTGGAGCATATAATATTTCAAAAAGGCAATGACTGTGACTGAAACAACTTTTATAAGAAAAACAAACTATCCAGCCATGAATATTTTCTTTCCTCGTTTGTCTTCTGTATGGCTATATATAGTTTTTACCACACAAGGAATTTCTCTGAGCCTAATCTGGGAAGACTGGTAACAGTCTCACGCTCAATATGTAACTTTTTTAAAAAAAAAAAAAACAATGATAGTCACCAACATTGCCTCATCTTACAAAACAATACACCCAGAATTTAGGCTATATATACATGACTCGCACCCTGGCCGAACGGCATCCACGTGGATTAAACAGGTGAGTGCGTACAGGTAGTGGTGTACTTTACAGTGTTTAATAGTGACACAAGCTCATAGACTGAACATTGAACAGATTCCTAACACATCGCATGCAGGATGTAACAACATATGTTTATGATTGTATTTTATGTGTGAGTCTCAGCATGAAAGTTAAGAGTCACGCACAGCTAACTGTCTCCTTGAGGACAAGCGGGAGGTAAGTCGAAGGTTTCGAACAAATGCCATGATGAGTATTGGATGTGTTAAGTTTGTAAGCAGCAGCTGTACTCGGTACGCAAACGTCAACTCTTTGATCAGCTAACGACACTAGAAGGTAACCTTCTGCAGCTACATGCTTTGAAGAGAGACAACTCTCGGTCACTCTGTTATTAGCGCCCTGCATACAGTCCCCTTTTCAAGGTGTGGAGGTGTCACATCAACGCGGTGTAAATATTACTATAGTAATAGTTCTTACTATAGTTATATTACCTGGTGAGTAGGTCTTGACACAGTGCAAAAGGGTGCCTCGTCTACATCTCTGCATACACAGAAAAATAAAATGGCAAGCTGCTAAAACTAGAATAAACTGTTTTCCTTTCCTTATGGGCAGGTTGGGAAAGTTGGTTTGACTTGTCGAAATCTTTACGTGCCACTAAAAGCATGAACTTACGTGTGGTTACTCACCACCTCCAAGGAAAAAAACAAATTCCACATAAGCTTACACTAGCCTGAGGTGACCTAAGGTCACCAAATGTATCTACTGTTGCTGGGAATGTGTGTGTGTGCGTGCGCGAGAGAGAAATTATTTCAACTTGTATATATTATCTCCTGTGTATTATATATATATATATAACTGCTAGTACGAACACTATCTGGAATTGCCCATGTGGATGAATAAAGTTGTATTGTATTTATGTAAATAAATTTAAAAAGTCAAACCTGAATTCAGTGTGGTACTGTTGACTGCCTACTGTATTTCAGTTCTTCATTCTCACTGTACTCGAGCCTTATCAGTGAGGTACTGTTGACTCTTCATACCAAAAGTCGTGCGTGACATGCGTTCAAGCCTCTCTGATATTTCAATATTTCATTTCGATGAGAGAGCTCGACTTTGTTTTATGCAGAGCGCCTTTCATGGAGTTTATGCTTTTAGCTGAGTGCCAGGTCAGGGAGATCTCCTAAACTCTCCAAGGAGATTCTGTTCTTCGACTCACCTGCACAAGAGCCTTGGCTTTCTGATTCCAGTTGGCGTTGGCAGTTTGGTGGCACAATAGTTAGCATCTGTCACTAATACAGTGAGGATTAGCTGTCCTGGGCTCAGACCTTTTTGGGGGCACTCAGTTCTTTCTCTGCGTGTGGCACCTTTTTACAGGGCAGGCTGCTTTATTGTAATACAGGCTTGGTTGCTGCCTTGGAGTAAAACACCAATTTACCTCCTCCCCAGTCACTTCCTATTTGAAAAACTTCTAAGGCCTCAGAATAATGTCACTCTATTGTCTTCCATAGGTGAAAAGTTTACTACGTGCTACACCCCTTCTCCGCGAGCTTGACTTCCAGTCCAAGCATGCACTGTGCTACTGTTGTCTTCATGACTTTCCCCAGAGTATATGTCTCAGCTACCAATGCCATACCACTCCAGACTGTCTTCTTGTGTTGTCTTCCTCTCTCATGCATGGTATAGACTGGAGCAGTTTCCCTCTCAGATCCCACTCTTTGAAATTCTCTTCAAATTGTGTCTACGTTTAAAGCTTTCAAATCCAGCATCAAACCCCATCTCTTTAAGAAATATTTTGCATAATCAGTAGTACTGTTCTGCTCCCCACTCGGTTACCCATATTAGTTCATGTTTTTGCCATTGTGTCATCTGTTTGTCAGCTCATGTCACTTGCACACACTGTTGGCTTGTTGTCTTTCGTGTACAGCACATTGAGCTTGAATTTACAAGGAAATGCACCTTGATAATATCTGAATTATTATTTAAAAATCAGTCAGTGCAGATCTGGACTGAATGCCTCTAGAGTCTCTCTTGTTTTGTTTTGGTGAAAGACCTTGATTTTGGGGGAAAATAAAGTCATTGCGATAAATGTCAGTCCCATTGTACCTGAAGTATTTGGCAGTTGACAATCTGTCCAATGTATGCCAATTTTGCAGTCTCTCTATACTCGGGTTTAACCTAAAGTCAGTGAAGTAAATATGATTCTGAAGTATAATGATAAAGGGAAAGACTGTAAAAGATACTTGCAACATATACAAGATAATAATTTGACTCTCCCAACCAGTGATAATTTATTAGCAACATTAGTGTACATTTTAAGAGTATGATCTTTCTTCTCTGCACACAGATTAGTAGTACATCATTAGAAATCTTAAGTCTGCAATTGTATTACAATTACAACAGCTCAGATAAGGTTTTGCCATTGCCCTCTTACTGTAAATACAGACTGAATATACACAGGACTGCAATAATTACAAGCAAATTAGAAACTATTTAAAACATGCACAATCGAGCTGCTTAGCTTCTCTAAAACTATTTGCTTTCTTTCTATTTGCATAGTGTTTCTAAATTTGTATGGTAGGGATTTTTCGCTCATAAACCCCAAACAAAATGATGACAGCAAAGGGGGAAAAAAATCATTTAAATTCTTGCTCACAAAATCTAATCCCCAAGCACTGCAAAAAAAGAAAACAGCTGCTGCTAAGAAACATCATTCTAATTGTTAAAATGGTCTTGATTAAAGTTGTATCTTTTATTTATTAAGAATGTAACAGAATGGAGTACTTAACAAGATCAGAAGATCTAGAATGTGTTGCAGCTGCCAAGCTACTATCACCTTATACTGACAATACATTACCATGACTAGCAGATCACGAAAACTCAAAAAGCTTTATGTACCATAATGTAGATTCCACAAAAGGTGATCAGCAGGTAAGGCTCCAAGAAGGGATTTTATAATAATTATTATGTTGATTTTGAGTGTTTACAAAGATCTAATTCTGAGCTCTGTGTAGTTTTGGCAAAAAACACCATCAAGACACAGGGTGTCAATATGCAAATCTGTCTTGGCACCCAATCTGCTGAACATGTGGTGGACATACATGTTGCAGTACTCAGGAAAGTTGACTGAACTAACACACTAGACAGGACGCTTCTCTTGCTCTTCCACCTACCCCTACCCTACCACCCATTTGACCATACAAACACACCCAGCTATACTTGCATGCAACCACCCACTCACCCACACATTTGTACACTCACAAATGTATGTGTGCATGTGACAAAATACATTCATGTATGCACACACCAAGTAAGCCCAATGAGCGAAGAGAAAGCAAGTTGGTAACTGAAAGTGGGTTTCCTTCAGTGACTCTCCTCTCTCATGCAGTACAAGCTACAGATTAAAATGCTCTTCAGTTCCACTCTTCATCGTCAGCCTCTCCGTCCCTCTCCTCTTCTTCCTCCTCTTGACCTATTTGTCCGTTCTCTACAGGGGGTGGTGCAAGACGGATGTTGTTCAGGAGGTCCCGCATGGCATCCATCAATGCGCCAACACCACGCCGCAGCTCATTGTGTCCCTGGTAGTCAGGTTCCTCTGCCCCACCTAACTCACCAACCCCTATTCCTGCTACTGCAGTATCTAGTTCTGCTCCCTGTGTTAAAATAGTGACAATAGACAGTAATTTTCATTTATGGGGTTAAAGGTGCTTATGCCTGTAACTTTGTTTAATTTGACAATATACATTGAAAGATAATGGGTTTTAAAAGCTTCTAAACAACAATAGTAGTGACATTAACACCAAGAATTTTTAATGTGGTTAACTATAAATTTTTTCTCGATACAAACCTATGTAAATACTTTTGGACTTCTCTTAGCACTTGAGACAAAAACAAGACACGGACAACATATGAAGGAACATAAGGATAAAGAACAGTACTGATGACTAATAAAAGACAAATATAGAAAATGCAAAGAGGAATCAGATAACAAGAACTAAGAGTGTTGTGATTCAGCAGATAAAGACGAGTACGGAAGTAGCAATAAACGAAAGAGGTAAGGGGTTAAAATGAAATAGCATTCTGTGGACTGTTAGGAGTAATGCTCAAGGAAGAGGTGTTTTCAGTGCACATTTTAAGGATTTAATTGTGGGTAGGTGGCGGATCTGGAAGGGGAGAGAGTTTCATTTTTTTGCTGCACTTTTTTTGCTAACTAAAAATACTGAGACCGTATCTTGTTCTGGTGACAGGAATAATGAGGATATGGTCATCAGATGAACAGCGTAGTTGTCTAGCTGAGATGCACCCAAATAACTTCAAAGATATATCACTCTTACATGCATGCACACAGAGGCATACCTACACACCCAGGCACACCTACATACACCAACACTCACAGGTGCACCTACACACAGGCATACCTATAAACCCATGCATGCCTACATACCCAGGCACAACTTTACACACAGCCACATGGATAATGTGGGGTGAGCTGAACTGTTCCCACTGACCCAGCTTTCAAGAAATATTAAAAAAATTAGTTCAACACATAAAAAAGGAAGAA
Source organism: Marisa cornuarietis (assembly GCA_004794655.1). NCBI lineage: Eukaryota > Metazoa > Mollusca > Gastropoda > Architaenioglossa > Ampullariidae > Marisa > Marisa cornuarietis. Next base: position 17,429,794 of record SMMW01000003.1, on the reverse strand, counting down.
AGCTGACCTGCAAACCAAAGTTTGGCAACAATGATCTGACAAAAAGACTGAGAGGATTGACATTCTGCTCTGCTGGTCTTGGCCTAAAACATAAGGAAAATACTTCATAAAATCAAAGGTCAGACAGCTTCACAACCTATGAAGCAACTGTGTACCACATGTATAATATGTGCTTTGAAAATAAGTCCCCTTTAATCAGTCTGATTGTAGATTGTATTGATAAGAGATAATAAAGCAGTAAATATAAAAAGCTATGATAAAAAAAAATCCAAAATTAAGGAAAAGAAAAAAAAATTAGAAGAATGAAACTTAATGCAGAAAAATTAGAATACCACCAATATGTACTAAAAAAAGGTCAATTATTACAGCCTAACTTTACCTCTGGGGTCTTGTATATGAAACAATTGCATCCTGGGGAGGGAGTGGGTCATAATTTAGCACAGGAGTATTCACCAGTTCCTGCAAGCACATAGAGCATTGTACTTATCAAATAAACTTCATCCAAGGGTATTTCTGTTAGGCTTATTCCAAAAGCACCTGCACCAAAAGGTAAAATAATCACACGGTAACACATGAAAAGTAACTATATAAATGCTAGTGAAACCTTCCATGAACAAAACAACCCAAAACCTCATGTTTCCTGTTTATAACAATAAATACTACACTATTATTAACTCAATGCTGATCAATATACATGTAAATATTTTGTTAATATGTAATACTCTGGAAAAAATGGATACTAACAGGAGGCAACGTAGCTGTGGCATCCTTTATCTCCGAGATTATAAAATGTCTGTAAATATTTCTAGGGGTTCCTTGGTATCGCACTTTCCTCCTGAAAAACAAACATCACTAATCAAATATTTTTCCATATTCTACAAAACAATATAGTATAATGCTGATTCTCACATTTGTGAGATGATGAGACACACAGTATAACTGAACTGAAATGAAAACTTACTTCTCAGCATAATTCTGTACACGAGGGTCACCAGCATCAACCCGCTGTAGTGTTGACTTCACCACCTTTTCAAGCCACAAAAGAACTCCTGCTTCTTTCCAACAAGCATGACAACGGCTGACATAAAGAGTCACAAGTTGCAGTAATGCTGGACTCTGGCTGCAAAGGAAATGAGCTGATCAGCTTCTTCAAAAGTAACATTTACAAAGCTGTTCAAAACAAAATTATAAAATAAAAACTGAAATAAATGATTTTGACAAGAACATGGAGTACAGATGTGTGCATATTATGATTCAAACAAAATTATATATTTCACACAACCATTTACCATAGTATTATTGTTTAGAGAGTCCATGTGAATAATAAGCCCTGAATGATTCATCAATTATCCATTCAAGAAACTGATATTTGTGGAAATGACATACCCAAATGGTTAAGAGAGATTATCACATTTCCCTTCACATTCATCACCTACTGTACTCTGATTGTTTTAGCTGCTTTCAAATTGATGCTGTCTACTAATACTGTCTATTGATGCTGTCTTGTGTTGTTGATATCAGTGACACGAGGCACATTGACCTATCAACTAAACAGTTATGTGTGCAGTGCATAAAAATTCAGAACAAAGTACCTCTATGCAGTGAAAATCCTGACTTATTTACCTGCACTGAGAGCTGGCACCAAAGAAAGAATGATTTGACACTTCTTTGTCTGGGCAAATCCCGCATTTATTCAGCAGAGGCATCAAAAGGCCCGGGAACATGAGCAAAGCATCTGCCAGCTATCAAAAGGGTTGACAAAACACATTAGCAGACAGGTAGTATTTTCATTTTATTTTGCAGATTATGAACTTTCACAAAAGAATGGGTAATGAAATGCAAAGAATACTGGACTGGAAATTTACTGTTTGCACTGGACATTGGACTGTTTTATCTCAAGCTTAGAAAAAGTCTGAGAATACATTGTCCTCACAGAATGAGACAGTGAGCCATTTCTATGTATGTGAGTAAATAAGAGAATATGTGTGAGAGAGCAAATGACACACCATCTCATCAGCTTTCTGGACGTAGTTCTCATTCTCCCCAGCCAGATGAAACATGGCCAGCGGCACAGAGAATGCAAAGTTTGGCAACTGGGACAGGTTCCGAGAAGACTGCACACAGACATGAGTGAATTAAAAAAACAAGCACTGAGCAAGTTATACCAAAGACTTTATATATCATCTCTGGTTAAACTGTATATAGCAGCTGTGGCACAATCAAATAATCAAGGCATCTGTCCGACTGCTATTGTCTGAAGTACTACAGTGAGACAAAAAAGACTACCAGTGAAACAATCATTTACATTGTAAATGATAATATTTGACAGCCAATGATTTGTTAGGGTTAGAACCGAAACTAACGATAAAACAAAATAAAAAACCATAAAAATAAAAGAAAAATGAAAATGTGCCAAAAGTTTCGCACCTCCCATTCTTCATACATGCGTATGAGAAAAGTGTACTGCTCTGAACGCAAAGCATAGAAATCGATCATGAGCAGCACACATAAGGGGTCACCATCAGGATCAAGACTGCAAAAGATTAAAAAACAATGCATCACATGTTATGGGAAAAATGAATGTCTTACGGGGAAAAACGTTTTAACATTTTAGCTGAAGTTCTTATATAACCCATTCATAACTTGACTGATGTCAAACACTTGGAAATAAACTGTCACAGAACAGGCGAGAGATGAGTTCTTACTTCAAAAGAAGTTTGCAGAACTCCAGAGCAGTGCGGTTGCATCCTCGTTGCCCAACATTCACCAGGTGCTTAAACAGCACCAAGAAAAGTGCCCTGCACAACAATCAAATATGACTATGCATCTATAACAAACATAAATTTTCCCATTTTGTTAATTAAGCAAAACAAAGAAAAAGAAAAAAAAATCAGGTATGCCAAGTCTTCAATAAGAAAATGTTACACTGCAGTAGCTAGTCTGCCAGAAACAACTTGTTAATAATTTAGGATGAAAAGCTACACGAGTCAGGTGCTAAAATGACAGATGAAGATTACCCAAACAGTTCATAATTGATATTAAAGGTTCAAGAATGGCACGCTGATGCAATAATACATTTTTGAAATTTTTAAGATTTTATGAAATCTTGTCAAATTGCATGGACTGACAAAATGCTGCTGTCAAAGATGGAGTGATCATCATTTGTTTCATCTAGGATGTAGCTAAACACTGACCTAGATATAAAAAGAGAGTCCCATATACACAACTCTCAGCCTGAACTCTACTCATGAACGGACACTTCCCACACAATGGTTATGTAGTGAAAAGTCACATTTCCCATGCCACAGGCAAGGATTTCTTAAAACTACCAAGACACAAGAACAGACCAGGGAAAAATTTATACATCCATAGCATATATGGTTGTTGTCACACTTTTATAAATTTAGGACAGGTATTGGTAGAATCGATAAGCTTCACCAATGTGTATAGTTGCAAGGCTTGAACAGATCAGACTTGAGAGCCTTTAGCTGTATGCCAACACATCATCTATGCTTTCAAGTGGGTGGGGAACTTTTCTCTCTCCAAGGATCATTTTGAAATTTATGATATCATTCACAGGACATACACAATTATTTGCTTAAAAATTAGTCTGCTCTATTGGGTCAAACTGTAGCTTCAGCATGTCAGCATTTTAGAAACATGTTCAATCCCAGCCTGGCTGACACTACTCTTCTCTGAGTCACCACAATATGCCTTTTGTAATTAAGGGTGTGAAAAATACTCCTAAGCCCAAACAAATTTTTACCAGCCAAACATTTGCTCATCCTTTGGAAATCCATGAAAGGATAACAGACACTCATAGGCCTGAACTGTACAATATGGTACACAGCAATGTCGATTAAAAAAAAAATTGTATGAGCCCACGTGGTCAAAGAATGCTACATGTATCAACAGCCAATATTATACTGGAAGTGGTCTACCATCGGCATGGGGTGAAGGAAATATGCATGCATAATTGTCCAAATTGTCCACATAGGCCGTGGGCAGCCAACTAGAAGCATATATGTCCGGTCTATTCCATACTGGATGTTTCTTGATTGTCCCTTAAAGTTATTATTATTCACTTAATATACATTTATGTTGCTATGAAATAAGACGTTAGATTTACTGAAATCTGCTGTTTCCTTGGCCGACCAGATCAAATGATTTTGCAGGCCAAACTTTCCCCACCCTTGGTTAAGATATGTCCAGATCTTGCCAAACATTTACCTGTTTTCTTGACGCCTGTAGTCTAGCCGGCAGTTTCCAGTAGCAATATTAAACAAGGGATGGAATGCATATTCAAACACATGTATTGCTCTCTCTGAAACGAAATTTAAGTTAAAAACAGTTTATCTTTATGGATATCATGTCAAAAAGTGCAAAACAGAAATTCTAACTCTAAGTTTAATTAAAAAATAATCTTATACCTTAAGATTTCTTCATCTGCTTTTGATGTCCTTTCACCTAGCTGTCATTTTGTTTTGTTCTAGGATCTATGTCATCTTTTGGTGTCTTATACTGCTCCATGCTTTTTGTTATGTTACCTCAGCTCTGAACTGTTCTTCTATACCTCTGCCACCTATAGTCCTCTTCAGTCTCATAGATGGCCATCTTATCTGGTTTTTAGATTTACGGGATTGTCTTCATTTCACTGCAAATTAAAATTTTTCAAATCTATGGATCCTGTAATTTTCACTTTTTCAAATCTACAGCCCAAGTGCTTCCTTGCTATCTTCTGCTGACTAGAATCTGGATCTGTACATCAAAATGTCTAAATGACGACACCTTAATTCCAGATGACAGTCGACAGGTGTGTTTAGTGCTATCTTGCTTCATCTGCTTCTTTTGCATCCACCAATGCTTCCACAACCCCAGGAACTGACAACCGTGTGCCCCAGAAGTTAATTTAAAACACAACTTCAAACGAATTAAATTAAAAATTGTTTCCCTTCTTGCCTTGACTGTGAAATAATAATAATAATGGTGATTTGTATAGCGCATATTCACACTCATACAGAGCATGCTCTTAGCGCTTAAAAATGGGGAAGAGACATGGACCAAATGGATAGAACACAAGGGACGGAAGAATACACGACAGTACTGAAGACAAACAGAAAACAAAGATAGAAAACACAAAAAGGCACAGGAACAGAGGACATTGTGATTCTGCAGAGAAAGATGGGTAGAAAAGTAGCAAGAGCGGAAGGAGGGAGAGTAAAAAGGACGAGCATTGTGTGGACTGTGTTAGGAGTAATGCTCAAGGAAAAGGTGCGTTTTCAGTGCAGATTTGAAGGATTCAACTGTAGGAAGGTGGCGGATGTGGAAAGGATATGGAAATATTCTTCCTATACTTTAATGCTGTCATGTTGTGGCTTTGTATACTTGTTTTGATCTATGTTTATATGCTGTTCATTCCAAGTCTATCTTTGGATATTTGTGCATTTATGATTTTGAAAAAAAAGTGCACTGAGTCTATTTTTAAAATCTGCTTCTTCTTTTTATTATTTTTATATGTCTGCTTCTGATTTATGTAGAGTTCACCGTAAGCTGTAACTTAGAATTTATTGATGACTTAGTCCATGTTCATCACATTCTCTAACTCTTTCATCAACTGACTGCTTTTTCATAACTGCAGAATTTTCAGTTAGTCTGTATCTAGAAATGTCTCTGAATGATTTTCTCATTCGTCCTTTGTCTTATGCACTTTACCTATTAAATCTACAGCTGTTTGGAGGTCTTCACTCATGCGGAATATTTCACTTAGCTGTATCAGAGAATCAACATGGTAAGGATGTTCATGGATGATATTCTGCAATGAAATAAATCACATGAATCACACTTGTAACTTGTATACACTTTTACTATATATGTCATGCATGCTGCTGAATGTAAAAAATTTTGCAACAAAAGAAAATGCTCATACATGGAGATACATGAAAATTTATTCAGATGCAGGAACTGAAATTTGAGAATGATGGATAAATTTAAAAACAAACTCGTTAAAAGACAGAGGTAGCAAAATCATAGCTACTCACAGCAATGTTCTGTGGGTTATAAGACTGCACAGCATCTAGGAAGAGGAACTGAACCTGCTGGTACTGAGGACTATGCTCAAAAGTGAAACACTGAGAGTTCCCTGCTCCTGCTTTCTTGCTGTCAGCTTGATTCATCAGGGTCATGGACAGACCTTGATAAAAAACCCACACTATTTAATGCAGCGAGTCTAAGATAACTGTAGAACAGATATTGCTTAGGTCACAGCAGGTAGTGAGCTTACTTAGGTCTACTATAGAGGGCTAAAATAAGCTTTACCATAGGGAAACATCTCGACCTTCAAAATGTTTCAGAAAACAATAAACATCCAAAAGCTAATTACTTTTACAGATGTCTCCTGTAGTCTCATAATACTAAGCATTTAATTATACACTTAATTTCACATACTAGAAGGCTATTATCTTTTTTTTTAAGCCTGATCAAACTAAAAACCCCAGAAAAAGTGTCCATGACACTTCTCTAGGAAGTGATGTAAGAACTGTATACTTCGTATTAAAGCTGCCAAGGTTCCTGAATTACTGTTTGAATCAGCTACAGAATATTGTACCTGTTCTTCCAAATACTGGCCAGTTTTCCTTGGGCTGTACAAGTCTTCCACTTCTTTGACTGGTTCTGTTTCGATGCCGGCCACGACTAATGACATATTGATCCATAAAGATGATACAATTACTTATGATTAAAAACACCACCAGCATCTCCTGCTGTACACCAAGGTCTGCTTTTGTGAGTTTCTTCAAATCTCTCTCCCACTTATTCTCACTCTCTTTGGCATATGGTGTACATACAAGTAAATGAAATACTACCTATACAAATGTGCTCAAGACAAGAAACTGGTGAAATGAAAGCACATTAATCAGATTTTCTCTGAACTGACATATCTGTCATTTACTTCACTAACTGGGTAAATTATTAAAAAAAGTGCTACAAACTACCTCCTTTCCACCATTAACAAAGAAAATTTAACTATGCATACAACCAGCAGCAAATTTGCATTTCTCTTTCAGCTTGAGTTAAAAATAAGATAAAAGATTGCTATCAAAGCTGTTTTAAGTACACTAAAAAAAAGTATTGCAAATAATCATCTGTTTACCCATGTTCTGCTTGAACAACACGTGAACCAAATATTTTTCGCATCTCTGCATCTGCATTCAAATTTCTGGAACAAAAGCAGTCAGTAACTGAGTCAGGTCAATAAAATAAAATACTAAGGTGTTGTGGTTATCATTTCTCCTTGTCTGCTGCACTAACACTGTGGCTATATCTCCTTATCTGCAGCAATGACATTTGTAGGTACACACTCTTTCTTGCTGTCTAGCCACCGAAAGGTTTCCATACCTTTGTTTAGAATGAGCGTAAGCACTCACATAATAAGATAGCAGTCGTAATGATTTAAATGTCTAGAGAAGTGGATTTTTTTTCTAACTACTGGGTAAAGTTCAGAGTAAAATACTATTTCTCCAAATATGGGTAAATATCTTCCTTCTGTTCTTGAGATACATGCCTACAAACATTACCATACACAAAAAGAGGTCAACAACTCAAAATCAATATTGTACATAATATACATTTATATTGTCCAGGCTACAGCCAGTGGGAAAGCGGGAATCATATGTTAATAATCTGTGGCTTCATGATTATGACCTTCTTCTGTGTATGATAATGTTAGATGACAGTCAACAGGGACAAAATCTACATAGAAAATGTCTGTAAGTCATCTGACAAAAGTAGCTTCCCTTTAGACACTGACTTAGCAACATGGGCATACAGGGATGCAACATGGACATAGTGTGTCAACATTCCAAAAGCAGCATAGAAGTTACTGAGAATTTGTATATAACAGCAGAGTGAGATTAATACATTATTTTCTAAAGGCTTACTTGTATTCCACACTAAGCAATGCCTTCAATGTTAGGGATAGCTCAACATTAGCTTCTTTACTGGAGTCTTCCAGTGAGAAACCTGCATTTCCTAGAATGCGGTTGACCTCTTGTATGCTAGCTTCCACCTCATCCTCAACCTTTAGAAAAGAGGGAGAAAAAAATAAAACATACTATGTCTAACTTAAGCAAACCAGTTGTGATTTTTTTCAAGAAGTAAGTAGAAAAATATGGGATGAAGTTATATAGCCAGAAGTTGCTCCCAGCATACACAATCCCTCTGAAAAGCAGTAATCCAGGCTGCAAATGTTTTTCCACTCCACAGTTCCAGGCATAGAACAAATCAAACAGGTACTAGTCCTTTTTGTTTGTTTTTTCTTTTTTGGTGCTCATAAGGCTGACTGCAGAATCCCTCTTAAAAAAAACATTCACAAGCCAGCGGAAAGGAAGTAGTGCAAATATAAGTTAGATATAATAAGTATATATGTTAAATATAATATATATATATATACATAGGTTAAACATAAAAATATGTATATATGTGAGACTCCACCACAGAATAAGTCTTAAGTTAGAAATTTGAGATTTTGCAAATTTTATATTTTTAAAATGACCTTTTTTTCAATACTAAAATTGTACTTCTAGTCCTAAAACTGAGTGAGTTATAAAGGTTTGAAGTGTGCAAGTCTGATGGCACAAAGTTGACCCTAATCACCTTTCTGGGCCTCTAATATGAAACTGCTCTAGGTAAAATAAGACTCATTTCGTGGTGACGGGTCACATATGTTAAATATAAGTTAGGTATGTCACACACAGTCTTTGGAAGTCGAAAACGAAACTATATATGCTGGAATTCAGTCTTACTTCCACGGGTGATGTACCAACTTCATGTGTAACATCCTGTTTCTTCTTCTTCTTTTTTTTCGGTTTCTTTTTCTTGCTTGAGTTGGTACTTCCATTTTCTATGTGTTCGCATGTCCCAGAAGTCTCATCTACAGGTTCATTGTCCTTGTCCTCGTCACCATTTTCCATCAGCTGTTAAACAAGTATGATAATATTTAAACTTGATGGTATGACAATTATGTTTACTACTACTTGATCAAAACAACACCTTGCTTGAGAAGCAAAGTTCATGTGATACCTTTACAAAAACTACTTCCCAGCTTTTTCCCTTGATACATCTACAGTAATATCTTGCTGTGCATCTGACAGCATGCTTTCTCTTACTTTAATGTGTTCGTTTGATGCATCTCTTGGTGATGGCATGTGTAAATGTTTATTGGTAAATGGTTCAAAGACATACCTGAAATTTTGTAACTAAAATCTGGGCCTTACATTTATTTGTTTGTTTGAGTGTTGTTTACTGTCTTATGTGGTTGTTACTGTTATTATCCTGTCTTAAGTAGTTATTTTTGGATTGATGTTTTCTTGAATCATGCACTTTGTAAGATATTATGTAATAGTGTTTTTTGCATGTTTTTTCATGGATGTATATTTTGATGTCAAACGATTTTTCTTTCCTTTAGTCAATTCCACATATCACTTAAGCTGAGATATTCATATTGCTAAATCAATTTCTTTCACTAGCATTTATACTTCGCAGCTTGTTTCATTTTAGATTTTTCTGTTAATCACAATCTGACAGTATCTGCATATCTCCTTTCATGTGCCTCACAATACGGATAACAAGACTATACTCTTGGGAATAGCCTATATCTTATGGAAGCTGCATGTGAGGGTTGGGGTGGGGAATTGGTGTTTTATGTGGAGCCAGCAACTAAGGCTATATAGAGGCAGTCAACCCTGTAAATAGGTGCAGAGAAAGAACAGCATGCCCGAGACTAGAACTGAACTCAGGGCAGCCAACCTTCACTGCACTGGAGACAGGCGCTAACTGTTGCGCCATCGGACTGCCAACTGCATGTGAATTAAAATGTTATGAGATACCATTTTGTGTGGTGGTCTTCATATTAAAACAAAAGGGCACAAAAAAACCCACAACACAATCATTGATAATGATGAATATTAACACACTAGTTCCAAGTAAAACTATGGTGATAACTGATTAGAACAGCTAATGATGTGACGAAAGTAATCAAGCAGTTGTCAACAGTTCTAAAATTATAGTTACATGACAAAATTAAAAGAACATCACAAGTACTGAATATCGACGACGGCAATCATGATGATAATGAGGGTGGTAGCTTCAATTAGGCCCATACCAATGCAAATGGGTTGGCCGGTTTCTTTTGCTTCCCTTTTCTTGACTGGCAAAGCAAATCATCAGCCAAATCAGTATTGTCTAACAGGTCTACATCTGGCAAGGAAAGCGCATCTGTTTGAGGTTGGAGTTTTTTCAAAGCACGATTTGACATTTTCAAGACGGTTCCACTTTCAGTCTGAAACGACCGAGGTCTATTTCACATACAGATTCCTAAAATGCTACTTTAGTTGAGATGAAAGTACGGTGTGAACTTTATAACTCTCAACACTAGGGTTGAAACGGCGACTTCACACAACCGGATGTGAACCTTTCAGCTGCGGTCCCCTTTTTAGTCCATGATACCCGTTTTGGGTTGTTAGTAAAATATTTACTTAGTGAATAAGTGGTTCTTAGATTATTCTTATATATTCTAATGTTACACTTGTTAAATCCTCTTTTATTAAAACCCAGCCCTTGGGCAGTAATCCGATTAGTCTTGACGGTAACCTCGACATATTGAGCTGTTGTTTACATGTGACGTCATCAAAACATGCGTAGAGGACAGCTAGCCTGCAATCTTACGGTGCTACCGCTACAACAATAACGATCACTTTTGTTGATATTTCATATTCGGACATTGAAGTGACAAAGAAGTGTGGGCTTACCCATCCCCACTACTTTACATTGACTATACTTGTGCACACACAAACTTCAACATAACGTTGCAGTATCACTACCCCAATACAATCGATTTTGTGTGTGGAACGTGTCAGCATCATACAATTATTTGCAGTGGCGTACGTATATAGGAACCAGGGTAGCAAGGGGCTCAGCCACCCCTCTCAAAAAAGCTACTGAGGGAAGAATGTGAATATTTATAATATTTTATGAAATACTTTAATTATCCATGTCTGAATGATCTCCAATCAGTGGCGTCGGAAGATGCTCGATCGGCTTTAGTGGGACAAACTCGATCCATTCAGACATAAATAAAGCTATCCGTAAAATATTATATAATAAATTCCCTCAGAAAATAATAAATAAATGAGACTCATAAACCCGTACAACCGCACACCCATTACCAAAGGATGGTTAAAAAATAAAAAGCACCTGTATATGTATCATGCATATATTTTTATATTTTGTCCTGCAGGTGCTAGAAAAAGTTGTAGAGTTCAATGTATATAACAAAAATAATTATAAAAAGAAATTATTGAAACAAAATGAAGATAGTAAAAAGGATTGTAATACGTATATAACCTGTTAAAACCGTTTAGTGACATTAACACGTACACTATACGTGTCGATCCTGATCGAAGTGTAATTACGATTCACATTCTTTTTGAAGTAAGATATGCGTGAGATGATTATGATAAGATAAAGGTAATTTTGTGAACTTGAGTTTTGATGGTCGCAAAAAAATACAGTCGTAGTATTAAATCTACTTGCTAGAGTCAATGCCAGTTGCCGATCGAGAACTGTCAGTAATTAAGTTGTTAAAAACAATTAAAGTTTATACATGGTAGATTGCGAATGTACTTGTGTCGGCGATACTTCGACTTACTTAATGCTTTACTGCAGTTACTACGTCCCACAGATATCGCGAGAAACGGACAAGACTAGACTATCTAAGGAACAATTATTGATTACTAGTGAGATTAAGACTAGATTAACCTATACTAGTAAAACAAACCGATAAGAACCTCTGCTGTAAATAATGTGGAACACAAGAAGATGTTTGTCCGGCATAAAAGTTATGACCTTTATTTGCTTAGGGATACGCAACTTGAAACAGTTCAGTATAGAGTATAAAAAGAAAATGTTTGAAAGAGTGTTTTTATATATGGTATACGTGCTACACGTTTGCTTCGCTAATTGTAACTGCAGGGCTATGGCTCTCTTCAGGATCAGACAGTCAAAGATAATAACTATTCTTCATCAACATATGTTCTTTGTTATCTGGGAAAACAATTTTTAGTTGAAACAGGGGCAAGATTTCTTTTCCTTCTTATTCTCTGAAGGAACTCTAACAACTTTTACATAACACAGATGCCATTCAAGCCACAGCATACGATTTCATGCGCCTAGGGTGCCAGCAGCAATTTTGTGCCAGGGGACTTTGTCAGTCACTATTTCCAAACAGAACTTGTAGAAGGACGTCCTAATTGCCTCGTCAAAGATTGCAAACTTAGGTACACGTGAATATTTTTTTCTTTCTTCCCTGTGTTCGTCCTCATGGCTGTTGTGTTTTTTTTCTGTCTGGGTAAGCCTGCTTTCTTATTTATGAGTGTGCACGAGACCGCATTTCGTTTCTCTCTGACGCCTAATTAAAGTGCGGGGGGGAGCGCGTGTGTAATGGAGATGAGTTGTAAGTTGCAAATGGGAAAGTTGCAAGCACGCATATAAACACAGTGAAAGAAAATAAAAAGAAAGAATTTTTCACATAGTTTTCCTGCAGTAGCATATAGTGTCACATTGGAAGGTCTGGTACTGTTGCAACATCTGGGTTTAGACTCAATGTTGACCTAAATATTTGACTTGTTTTGATAATAATGTTTGAGACTCGAGCAAAAGTGACTCTACTCAAAACAGCGAAGGCAATAGAAAAGACAATGTAATTATAACTGGAAGACCACCACCTTGAGCAAGACCCAGCTTAAGCCACAGTCCATCCCCCTCTTCTCCCCCTCTTCTCTTAAAAAAAAGTAAGTCGGGTTAAGAGGCAAATGACAAGGGAAACTATCGAGGGAAATTATAGCGCCATTCGTTTCTCAATCCTCAATTTGAGCTGCCGTAAGACAGTTGCTCGATCAAATAACGAGAAGGTTGCTTACATTCAAAATGCCTTACAATCTCACGGACACAAGAAAACATGGATACTCGTACACATGTAAACACAGGACGAATCTGTAAAATATGATAAAAGTACTTATACCAATTTTCTTAAAGGTTTTAAACCCGTTGCCTATAAAATGCAAAATGTTGGATACGAGACTTGTGACACGTAAGACATGGTGAAGATTGTCTAGAGCACAACCCAGTCCTAAGACTGTGGTAGCCTTAACTTAAAGGGCTAGGAGTGCAAAATTATTTTCTACTGCGTAGACAAAGTTCAGTTTTCCCCAGATTTTCCCAAAGCTGGATGAGTACCCTGCTTCCATTTTCCAGATTCACGCCGACCAGCATCGCCATGCACAGGTCAAGGTCAACCCAACTGACATCACGATTGTACATCGATACGTCTAGGGTTATAGCCAATGGGAAGTGTGGGACATTATGTTAGACATATCAGTATACAAACATGACGTTACGATTTTGACCTCATTCTATGTGTGGAGATGTTTGTAGGGGGGATCTAGAGACCGGAAGGTGTTGACTCATATTTGAGTGAATGGTATTTTACACTACCCAGTCATAAAAAAGTGCAGCCCACTAGTTCTTTAATTAAATAAGTACATTTCCTGTTCAGCGTCTCTTCTTCACATTCCATCTCAGCTTCACCTGCCACACCCGCTTGCCGTCCAATAACTGTTTCGTTCAGCAGCACCTGCTACAACGCTGCCTGGGGAATCGTTTTACCAGCAGCCACCGAACACACAAAAACCTCTACGGTAATAATCGATACGCATTTATTTTATATGTAACTTCTACGGTACATAATACACATTTATTCTATATATATATATATATTACTCTACCTCTCTTTCTCTCTGTTGTGTGTGTGTGTGTGCGCGCGCGCGTACGCTTTAACTTTTCTTCCTCATTAAATAGAAGATTTTCATAGATGCTGTTTCTAGCTACCTCATGATGTTTGCAACGAGCGCTCTTGAAACAGTCGAGTTATCATGGAGAATGAAACAGTCGGAGTCTACCGGTGTCGCCACACATTTTCCGACAAAGTCAGCACTGACACCGCCACATTCTTAACTACTTGCATGTTTCGCCTCAGGTTGTTTTTCCTGTGGTGGTCGCATCTTCCTTGCTGTAACATTGACACCAACCTCTAGAAATGAACAATGTACTCCTAGTGCACTGTCTGAGTGGACAATTGGAGTGAAAGACAGTAACGAGCAGGTTGCATATGGTTAACAGTAAAAGAAATAAACCGAAGCGACACGATCGATATTGAACACGTAATTTGTGATTTAAGTAAAAGTATTGCGAGATTCTATTATTGTCAAACATTTCTCTCTCTTGTGGCCAACATGAAAGAATCAAAGTTTATTAATCGTTACATTTCTTCCGGCAATGTTTTCAGCATAAATCTTGGCCTTGAATGTCAGAGATCAACAATGTTCAAATATCAATGGATATTGATAATGACAATGGATATCAAGTGCAAAGCTGACCAGTTCGTTTGTTGTTCGGTTCGCTTCTTTATTCAACTCTGCCAAACACGTGTGCGTTTTGTCCTTGAATATGTAGAATGTTTGATGTGCTTTAGTCTCTAGTAAACTGGGGGTTTACATCGTTACACAATTCTCTGATGATAGACGTGACTATGGTGACATCGTCTTCTGTGTCTCTTATAACATTCTCATCCGCCGCTCGCTGTGACACACTGTAGGCGACTGCTGCTGATCTTCTGAGAGTGCATTGATTTGCCCACAATCTATATGAAATCTGTTGCTTGAAAGTTTGAAGGTTCACACGAATTTGATCCGAAGCGAAATGCGAGGTCAAATTTAACAAAAAATTTAAAAACAAAATAGCCAAGCTCGTCAGGAAATAAGCCGACAGGAAAATAGTTGAAATTGATGGGGCTAAACAATTCTCACAACCAACAAAAACATCTGACATTTGTGTCTGTCAGATCTACACACAGAACTGGCAATATTAGAGGGATACACATTTCGACCTCTTTAACTCCCCATGTCCTTACTGCACGTGCGTGTACAGTGTAAGAAATTAGCCGAGATTATCAGTTCCTTGAGACTAAGCGCAGTAATATTGTGCACTTGTCGACAGAAAGTTACACCATATGATGGTATGAAGTGTAGAACCTTTACGTACTAAACAAGAAGGCACAGCAAAGCATCATCAAAAAAAGGTCAATGAGCTTGACTGCCATTCAACTAGTGCGGCTCATTAAGGACCACTATAACGACTATGATGATCACGTGGCTGAGTGGTCCCGGACGTTAGAACAGCAGCGAACGTGCTTGAGTGAACAAAAGTGAATGACTAGAACAGCATGGCACAGTTCGGAGACTTTCTACCTGAAGTCCTTCAGGCAATCAATGGTGGCATTTAAAGCAACCCTCGTTCTGATCTGCTCAGGTCGGATGATAAATGAAGCGAGATGTATCCGCTGTCCTGCTATGTGAGTACTGCTTAATGCCATTGGAAGCGGAAGATCTGACCTCCAGTAGTAATGTAGTACTAATGTGACTTGGCGCGTCCTGTATCTTCGTATCAGGGCATCTCTCTTCCCACAGTGTATCTGTATCAAGGAACCAACAAAACCACTGGAAATAATATTAAGTCATGTGTCAGCCTCTAGTTATTCACACGTGACTCTAATGACAATGAACAGCATACGCGAAAAGAAAGCATGAATATAACGTTCCATCGATATATATATATATATTTTGCAGAGTGGGTTTGAAGTCAATTTCTTTGTTATAGCAGTCATATGATGGTATGAAACAGCAATGTTGCTGTAAAATATCGATCTCAGTGTAAAAGAGCGATTTCACTGTAAAAGAGCGATCTCAAGGTAAAAGAGCGATCTCAAGGTAAAAGAGCGACCTCACTGTAAAAGAGCGATCTCAAGGTTAAAGAGCGATCTCAAGGTAAAAGAGCATCTCACTGTAAAAGAAATTCAGAAGTCACTAGAAAGGCAGTAACGACAAGCAGACAGCCGTCGGCCTGCTATCTTTGTGAAGTCGCAGCTGATGATCGTCGATGTCTTCTTTCAAGAACGCGCCATAAAACGGTCGACACGACAGGGCTCAAGTGGGATGCTGTGGCAAGCAGAACTTTCGCCGCTGCATCGATCATCTATCGTCCCATATAATGTTAACGTTCCTCTCACTAGATGGCGATAATTGGGCTTTTGATGCGAAAGTTGAGATCGACAAAAAAAAAAAAAAGAGAAGAGAGAGAGAGAAAAAAGAAAAGTTGGATAAGGGATAATATTTCTGGCTAGAGATCAAGAAGAAAAATGTCAAGTTAAAAAAAATAATAATAGTATTCGCTGGCATGAAATGATAATTTGAGCTTGGTGGTGAACAAACAATGACTAATTTCTAGCCGGCCCGCTTTAGATGACAAGGCAAGACAGTAGAGATTTGTGGAGTAAAGGAGTAAGAGATTACTCTGCACGAACAAAAATGAGATCTAGCCAAAGCTAGAGAAAAGTGTGAAAAATTAAAAGAAAGGACGCCTCACCCTTTTATTCTTTTTTCTTTTCTTTTTTTTTTTTTTAAGTTCCCTTTCCCTTGTTCAGGGTTCAGAAACGATAACCGGATGTCATCTGGCTTCTGAACCCATAGCAACTGTCACGCGCACTACACAAACACATAGATGGAAGGACAGACATAGAAAGAAGGGTGGATGGAGGCGAGCATTTTTATCAGACATTTTTACGTCTTCTCTGCGCTTGAAAGGTCGTAGATGTCTATGAAACTATTCTATTTCTAATATATGTTCCAGTCAACACGGAATCAGGATGGAGAGGGAGAAATAGAGAGTACACCAGACATTTAGTGAACAAGGACATTGCGAACAGCCTACGCTTTGCTGTCTTGCTGAGCAAATGTGTTTCTTCTTTCTGCAGACCTGACCAAGTTATAATTGTTCTCACAACCTGTTGCATAATTAATGTGCATTAATTTAAAGTTTCTAGAATCTACCATGCTCCTTTACAGAAAAAAGAGGGAGATAGGGATAAGCTTGTTAGACATTTTCCTGAAGGCAGAAACGGAGCAACAATTTTTAGAAAGAGCGAAAGTATAGTCGGAAAAACATTACGACTAAATAGACTAAGAAAAGTGGAGTTTACTGACCACGTAAACTCAAACTGTTGAATTAAACAGTACATCTACTAAATCAGTGACTTTTTCTCGCTAACAACCACTGACTCAATGAAATGTTCTTTCAATCTGTTCTCAGCAACAACACAACTTGTCACTTGTATTATGGCTTGTAGAATTATTAGGAATCTTTTTCCAGTTGTGAACTGTCTGCTCCAGATATATCTCGTGTTCGCAATCATTTTCGTCTTAATACCTTGGCTTCTTACCATCATTTTTTTTTCAAAATTAAATTCGTTTCTAATGTCTTATCTGGTGTCTAGATTTTACATTCTCGAAATTTTGCATCAGAAAAATGCCTAGATTTTGAAAATAAGTCTCTGCTACTTCTAAATTGAGAGGATGGCTTCAGCCTATTATTTTATGTCGTCGTGTGAGTGGCTTCAGCTACGTCTTTAAGAAAGTCATTTCTTTAGGCAATTTCTTAGAAGTTGACGGCTATTATTGGAAACTTTTTTGAAAACACAAGAGATCAAATGTGTCTTGATGGGTAATGAAAAGTCTGTGAGGACGGCACTTAAACATCTGTGTTAGCTGATCGCATTCCGTTAACGCCTGCTTTCAAAAGAAACTCTTTGAGAGCGTCTGGATGCTTTAGTTGTCTTCGGCTTCAGATTCCTTATCCCCCCTCCTCCGATAAAACTTTGCATGCCCTCGTCATCTTCAGCCATAAAAGCAGGTTCACCATGAACCACGATGAATGACGAACGTCATCTAGGGCGGCGGTGTGAGTGTGAGTCAGTGGGGGTAGAACGTTGAAGGGATTAGAAAGGGAGCGAGGACAACATCCGACTGGGAAAAAGAGGGATCGATGGGAACAGCGCTGCCAAAGACGTCGTTTCCCCCATCAGGCCAGCGATGCTGCTACCGGCGACAACACCGCGCATGCGTGCGACCTCACCACACGAGAGTGGTTGTGAGACTGCAGCGTGTGTCCGTGCCACCTGAAGGTCTGTAGGACTGCAGTGAAAAGTTTGCGACAGGACCGACGCATAACAGGATTAACGGCTTTTGTATCCTGCGCGTCTTGCCGCTGACGAGGTCCGACGAAGTTGTGCAACGTGGATGAAAGGTGTTGGCATCTCTGCAACAAATCTCTCGTGCTGCTTAAATAAACAATTGTGCGACAAACTTATTCTTAAACATGCCGTCAACAGATTCTGATGTGTGATCTCATGGTCTGGAACTTGACCTGCAAGTAACTCCCGATTTAGTCTTTCGTGAGTAGATTTTATTTCTTTCTTTCTAAGCATCACCTATTTAAGTTTATAATTTTCTATTTTGCGATGTTCATTCAGAAATATATTTTTCTAAGCACTTCTGTGAGTCGTAATTACGTAATTATTTAATTATGAATAATGAATGTTATGAATACGTTGATTAAATAAGGATTAAGAGAGAAAGATAGAGAAAGAGAGAAAGAAAAGCTAAATATAATTGCGCATCTGTGTGTATATGTTTGTATGTTAATCTTTATTTATATTCGCATGTATATTTATTTATTTATTATATAGTAATTGTGTGACTTGTGCGCGTGTGAGTGTGTGCTCAGGTGGGTTTGTTCTACCAATCTGACTCTACGGATTAATAAAATGTCAAGAAACAAAGCATATTTTTACGGCTAAAACTGTAGAAGGAAGCTAAAAAAATAAAGAAACTAGAAATAAATTCAAACAAACAAATCTTGTGTTTTGAGACCCAAGAGTTGTTTTTGTAGATGAGGAAGCTGACAGCTCCAGTCTCCTCTTCTCGCCAATTTCATTGACGGGCTAACGAGGAAGGCAAAGATTTGTGTCCCTCCTAGGCCACCATGACGTCACTGTTAATTATTGCAGGCGGGGATCTTTACAAGGATGCTAAGGGAGCTAGGTGTCCAAAAATAATTCACTATCAAGACAAGGGTGAAAGGTGAGCCGGCCGCGCCATAGAATATGGCTGCTTCCAAAATGACTTTCAGCATCCAGTGGCCACTGGTGGACTAATGCTTGTCTCATAGTCCCTCATACAGACCTCAGGCACAAAAAGCCGGTTCAGCCGGACATCGGCGAACAGCCCGACAGCTGTCATCGGCAAAAAATTTCGACTTTTCCCCTCAGATGGTCTTAAAAAAAAGTCTGTGACTATGCGAGTGACCTAATATTGACCATTGACCTAAAAAAATAACGAAGATTGAGCCTTTTCATCTCTTCACGTTCAGAATACGGGTAAGACATACAACATTTATTTAGAGGCCATTCTCAACAATCGATTTAGTGCTATTTTATACAATTATATTGTCAGACCGTATGTTTAGTTTATTATTCACAAGTCTCTGACCGCTGCATGTGTTAATCAGCCACATATGACTAATTTGCTATTATCGGCAAAGGACATGATGTGTTAAAAGTCGCATCAGCTGTAAAAGGCAGTAGTAGGGTTTCCGTAGAATTTCTATTTTTGTCGTAGACAGCCGTAGAAAGGCACTAACTGAAGAGCACAAGATCGAAACACCAGAAGATCTTTTTTTCCTCAAGCCGAGTGCTGACGATGGTCAAGGGCGAGGTACGTCCTTCTTCTGGTGCGCATGCGGGGCTGTTTCCTGTCATTGCGTGTAGTCTTCCTCTTCATCCTTAGTGGAAGCTATTCCACAGCACTAAACTTCAGGGCGTGCTCAGTAGAACGGCAGAAAAAAGCAACAGGTGGCGTGAACGCTTCGTGGGTGTTCTCAGCAAAATGCACAATACTGCGTCTTACTTTTCATCCCTCTTCTCCCGCTCACCGAGATTGCTTCCTTGTTGTCCAGAAAATGTTTGTTGCGTTGACTACGTGAACATCATCCGTGAACACCATCCTTATCACTCCCGCATAAGTCGGTTTTCCCCCCGCGGGTTTGTCTGGTATGTCTGTAGGTTTACAGTTTTGATGCAGACGTTACAAGTGAATACAGTGATACCCGGAAGAAACAGCTCTCGTGGTGGTTTTTTATGACTTCGTAATACGCTTGCCCGTCTGTCATAACTAGGCATAACTAATGGTGGTAGGCTTCTTTAAAGGAAAGTGCGTCTACTTTTTGTTGATTTCACCATTGGCAGAAGACCCTTGACGGCCCTGTAAACAGAGATGGGCTCCCCAGAAGCAAGGAAGCTAGTATTTCGCGAGTGAAGCGGGCTTAGCGCCCACTCATGGCGAGTGACGCGAGAAACTGTGGGGAGGCTATCGCGTGAGATAAACATGACAGAGTTGTGGGACTTCTTGTCGATGATGAATGTTTTTCAACTGCGAAATAGAAACAGGATTCGGAACCGTGTCTAAAAGAAAAATATACTTCATTTTGTTTGATTAAATTCTTGTTTGATGAAAAAGTATTTTTTATTGTACGTCTAGGATGATTTATTAACTTTTTGATTGCATGGAGCGGTGCAGTGTACTAACGCAAAGGACCCCCCTCCTCCTCCTACGTGGCATTTTCTGATAGCAATTACCACGTAGTCCCAGGAAATTAATTAATATATCCTCAGTTTATACCTTCAGGTATCTCATCGAATATTTAAAATTAGGATATATCAATTAAAGCAAAAACAAATGGTTGAAGAGAAAATGTGCGCTTTTCTAATGTCTTTGTCAGTGTATAACTATTTAGCAAATTACTGACTGTTCATTCTGATAATTAGTTATTATTAACGTTTTATTAATTAATGATTATTCCTGTTTAATTAATTATTATTAACGTTTTATTAATTAACTCTTTATTAACTCTTATTTTTTATTAGCGTTTAATATATATTTTTATACAAATATATCAACCACATATACTATTTTCTGAAACGATACTGAATAATAGTATTTACTATCTTGGGTTGTACTGCCTCGCTCAAATTCATCTCTGGCAAGATAGCTTCTTTCACGTCTGTGCAACGCATCTCAGGCGTCAGGGGAGAAAAATAAGTTCACCCCGAGACGACATCTGAACACGAAACCTTACCATCTCCTTTCATAACTGGACGAGTGCAGTCAAATTTTCTTTCGCACATGCTGGTATGCACAGAATAATTCCGTGCCCACTGCAGAGGCACTCTTTAGCGCTGTAAACACACGAAGGTGCGAGCTCACCTGTGCACACAAGTGTTGTGTGCCTAGATAAATTTCAGTCAGCGTATCGTCCTGGGGCCAGTTGCACAACACATTTCTAATTTTAAACACTTTTAGGCCTTAACTCTATTTAGATAATTAGTTTAAAGTGCACACCACAATTTTAGAATTTTTAAAACTAAAACTGCTTTAAGTAAGATAAAGTTGTTTAAGTCTGACTTTCCGTCCTGTCAGCACAATTTTTTGTATGTTTTACTGCAATGCATCAAAATGGCTAAGAAGAGATTTTGCTTCTTTAGAACAGTTTTAAGGTTTAGAAACGTGTTGTGCAACTGGCCCCTGGCTTCAGCACAGAAACTGCTCTTCTTCGTGTGACCAATGACATTCTTTGTAGTGTCAACTCTGGCAACTTAGTGCTGTTAGTATTACTCGATCTGAGTAGTGCATTTGACACCATCAACCACCGCCTGCTGCTCCAGAGACTGTCATCAGAGGCTGGTATCCAGGGCGCTGCGCTGCAGTGGATTGACTCCTATCTTGCCGATAGATCTCAGAGAGTGATTGTCGGCTCTGCAAGCTCTGAGGCAGTTCCACTGGTGTGTGGCGTACCACAGGGATCCGTTCTGGGTCCATTATTATTTTCTGTATATACTCCACAGCTTGGACAGGTAATTGAACGCTTTCAGATGGGACGACAGTTCTTTGCGGATGATACACAGATTCTGAACATTTTTACCCCCGACCCAGCAGTGGCTAGGAATGCGCTTCAACGACTTGAATCTTGTTGTGTCGCGGTGAAGGCATGGATGACCAGAAATCGTCTTAAACTCAACGACGACAAGACAGAAGCGTTACTGTGCGGCCCCAGGGCCAGAAGGGAGCAGATCGGCATTAGTGCCGTGCAGGTCGGGGACGCTTCCATAGCCTTTGCTGACTGTGTACGGGACCTAGGGCTGTTTATTGATGCAGAGCTCTCCATGTGTAATCATGTTAGTTCTGTTGTGGCAAAATCCTACTACTTTTTGAGGACTTTAGGTAGACTACGGCCCATGCTGACTCAAGCTGCTGCCAACTCACTTTAGCTGTGGCTACCATCATATCAAGATTAGACTACTGTAATACTGCATTGTGGGGTATACCTGCTACGCAGTTGGATCGACTCCAAAGAGTATTCAAAACACAGCCGCCAGGATTGTCACCCGTGCAAAGTCGTCCACTGAGCACATCACGCCTATCCTACAGAGCCTTCACTGGCTCCCAGTGAAAAAGCGCATTGATCACAAAGTGCTTTCGATTGCACAGTCCTGCATGTTTAAAACTGCTCCTGAATATTTACAAGAGGTAGTTCCTCCTTACCAGCCGTCACGTGGTCTGCGCTCTGGCTCCCAGTCACGCTTCTGTCTCCCTGCAGTGGAAGACACAAACAAGAAGCGCACTGGAGCCAGGGCCTTCAAAAACGCGGCACCTAAACTGTGGAATGCTCTGCCATCGTCATTGTCCACCATCACCTCACCAACCACGTTTCGAAAAAGACTGAAGACCCATCTGTTTATTTAAGACGGACTTAAACTTAAACAACCAAGCAACACTTGTGTCCTTATTTTTTTACTTTCCTGGTGTTTATCTATTTCTTTACTTTATTTTTTTTCTTATTTTATTATCTATTTTGTTTTTGCTGCGCAATGAGCATTCTTCCGAATGGATACCTGCGCATTACAAATGGACATCATCATCATCATCATCATCATCATCATCATCATCATCATCATCATCATCATCATCATCATCATCATCATCATCATCATCATCATCATCATCATCATCATCATCATCATCATCATCACACCTTTGCATGCTTTGTGTTTAGCCAGCGGTTCTGCTAGTCAAGGTATTTACGTTAGGTTGCAGGGCGACATCACGACGAGAGGATCGGGAACTGCAGGCGAGAATCTGTTGTTCTCTTGCTAGTCACTCGGAAAATGTTTGCATAGAGAGAAACCTTTTCATTTGTGTCAGAACGCTTGGCATGTTGGCAGTCAGGGAAATCGACGATTTTAATATATCTCGTTTACACTCTCGAGTGACCTGAAAGCTTTTAATCATCCATGATGTATCCGGAGCAAATTCATGCTCTGTTGCGTCTGGTTCAGAAAGTCCTAAAGTTTGAAAGGACTGTAACTATTCGCTGGAGCGGTTAAAAAAAATCTTTGCGAGGAGATTGGAAGTTTATCATGCAAGAGGAAAAATGAAAAAAAAAAATTCCAATGCAAGAGGACAAATGACAAAAAAAAAAAAAAAAAAAAATCCAAGCAAACTAGATAACTACTAGGTAGACGGAAAATCCGGCACGCAGAAGAGAAATTGTTTTTCAGCTGCTTGCACTCAGCTTTCACTGTTGACTAAAAGGATTCTTCAGCACTCGGTCGTAAACTACCCAACAAGCGTGTGTAGAGGGATGCATTATTTAAACGTATTGGGTTAAAGAGAAACAGCCTCTTCATGCTCTCAGCTGCAATGGAATAGTGGAAAATAGGGGAGTAGCATAAACCGCAATGGCAATTAAGTACTAGTGCTATTTTCCAGAATGGATCGGCAGTAACTAGGGAAACTAGTTGTCAACACGCAAAGACATGTGATAACAGAAAATTCTACAACTAAAAACATTTGTAAACCAAAAGCGAGAAACAAAGAGGAAAAGAAAATGAACTCGAAAAACGTCAGCAAATGTTAACAAGTATGATTTATGTTTAAAAAAAAGCCGAAGAAGCAAACAAAGAACTGGAAATTTACGAGATGCGATCCATTGTCTACATATAGGCTGTCTTTACTTTGTACTTACTTTTGTTATGTGCTCTTGTTTGGATTTTTTTGTCCTCACATCTCAGATACACGGATTGGAGCCAGATACATCCTCATGCAAAATTTTACAAGAGTGCTTCTCAATTTCGATTACTCACTAACAAATGTTGATCATGTTGTCTTCTTTCTTTCAAGATGTTGACATAAAGAACGAATTGAGTTAAATAAGTTAATGAAAGTTCATGACTTTTGCTTACCTTATTCATTTAATGGTGTTGATAATGTTCATTGTATTCTTCAATATTATGTTACTTGTCATCTTGACTTCAGCAAGATTTCTGTGCAGCAGATGTTACAAAAGCATCTATTTGCACTATAATCGCAATTTTATACCGCAATGCACGACTTTTATGCTTTTGTTCTGTGATACTACATTTACACAGGGGTTATGAATACAAACCTGTGAGAAGTAAAGTCCATGTAAAGTCACTGGGTGTGTGCCGACGGGTTTGAGACAGCTTGTGTTCTTTGTGGTGCTTGTGTGAGCTCTCTCTTCGTAGCTGTCCACAATATTTTATTATTTAAATAAAGTTCTAAAAGAAGCATATGGAGCTCGGAAAGACACTTGATCTCACAAAGCCACTCAAAACAGGAGCTGGATCATTCATCATCTCTTTGAAGATATTTTGATGCAGTTTTGTTTCTTTCAGAATAAGGAAAACTTCAGCGTTTTCTCAGGAGAAGATAATGTTTGATATTTAAGATCATCTTACAAGAATCATTATAGAAATAGGGTAAAGGATGGAGCAAATGGACTCGAATAACATCCCCCAACTTCAGCGAATAACATTTTTTTAATGTAATTAAAGAGGATATCAAAGTAACACTAGTAAGAAGACGTTTACAGATGAAAACATCTCTTGCACTTATCTTAAATTCACGAAAAATAATCACCAGATTCCTAAATTTTCATTCCCTAATTTGCTCATTCCAGACCAGATCAGCCACCCAAAGAAGTTCAACTACAAAGTATTTAAATGAAATAATGTACATGAAAGTAAGATTGCGAAATGTTCAACAATTTATAAAAAAAACCTCTTTTGTATTACAGATGTCGCGACACTCTCTACATGGTGCTGCTAAAAACACGAAATCCTAGTAGAGAAATGCTAGACAGCCCAAAGCCAGAAGTTTTCTGAAAAATACAAGACCCCATCAAAATGGCATCTGTTCTGGAAGATCTTCAGTATAAAAGGTACGACACAAAACTATAATGAAAAACATGTCAATCAGTAATTCCTTGCTTTGTGTAGTCTTCTATGAGTACTAAGACAAAAGAACTGAAACAAGCAGACCTGTCTATTTATATGCGGGAGTAGAATACGTGTAAGTATGCAGGTGCGTGCGTGAGTGTGTGTATGTGTTAATATTATAATAAGTACAATGAAATATAGATTAGACTGAAAATGTTTAAGAACCTCACATATTACTCTTAAATAAGTACAAAATTCATTGATTTATACAAGCGGCCACTTGGTAATTACTTCCACTTTTAAATCCTCGCAGAGAGGAAATAAAAATATTTTTTTACGATGCTGCATGTGTCTGTATTATCTGGTGACACGTGAATCTGGCTTATCGGATGACACCTTATTAGTGCAATTATACACTTAACACTTTGGTCTAGACGGATTTTCAAGCATTTCGTAGGGCAAACAACAGAAATGACATTTGCACAGCGCTGCGCTGATTTCAAAGAGTAAAATGTCGAGATCATTGAGAAGTCAGAGAAATTGCTTATGGCTGTGTGGAGGTGGCAGACAGGGAAACACTGCTAAAGGCGAGGACATTCCAAGCAAATTATTGTCTGCTGGCAGTGCCTGGATCAGATGTTCTTTGAGGAGTATAACAACCACTCTCTAATGAAAAAGTAATTACTTGGTATTTTGCTGATTGTAAAATCTCCGAACAATTACCAGTAGAAATAAAACTAGACGCACACAGATGCACCGTGAAAGATCTGTGCATGTTTAAAGGGAAAATATTATTTATGAACACTATTTACGGACATGTGGGCTTGTTTGTTCACACGCCCCTGCCGTCAAGTTAGGTTGAACGACAGTAATATTAGAACAGTCGTGATGTTAGCATGGCAGTGATATTAGAACAGCGGTGATGTAAACATGACTGTGATATTAGAATAGCGGTGATGTTGACATGACTGTGATATTAGAATAGCAGTGATGTTAACATGACTGTGATATTAGAATAGCAGTGATGTTAACATGACAGTGATATTAGAACAGCAGTGATGTTAACATGGCAGTGATATTAGAACAGCAGTGATGTTAACATGACTGTGATATTAGAATAGCAGTGATGTTAACATGACTGTGATATTAGAATAGCAGTGATGTTAACATGACTGTGATATTAGAATAGCGGTGATGTTAACATGACTGTTGTATTAGAATAGCAGTGATGTTAACATGACTGTAAATTAAGACATCGGAGACGACTCGTGGGGCATCATTACAAGGACAAAAGTACAGAGAAGAGAAAGAAAGAGATGGAGAGAATAATTCAGACAATGATCCTAAAAAAATTAGTTACAGATTCCTGCACCTACTCACCCGTTCACGTCATGTACCCATTTATCAATCCAAACAACAGACGCAAGCAGATCTGTAGTGTTTTGTTAAGTGCACAGTACGAATTACCAATTGTTAGAAACAGAGCATCACGCACAAGAAGCGTCATAACAGGAACCAGGCATACAGAGGACCAAGAATTGTGAAAAAACGAACCGCACCTAGACTGAAGGTAAAAAATAGTAAAAAAAAAAATAACTCAACAGGGTGGGAGGACGTGGCTACGACATCCTGCTTAGTCTGAGACAGAGGAAGGGGAAGCCTTTATCAAGTGGACCCTCACCGGAACAGAGGAACCGGAATCTCTAGTCGTCAGATGATGGACAAATCGATGTTCATTTTCCGACAATCCTTCCTGACATTTCTTTCGCACTGGAATGCACCTGTGAGAATATCTGGCCAGTCACGGGCAGTCTCCGCAAGCCCTCGTCGTATTCTCAGAGACCTTAATATCCTAGCAACGCGAGGCTGGCAGAGAGAAAGCTTCACAAGAAGGCTTGACCGTGCTCGACATAATTACACATCGCTTGTTTGCCCCCTGAGAATCGCATTTGTATACAGATCGTCATGGAGCAATCGCCCGCCCCTTCCTTTGAAACAGCAGCTACTACTTCAACAAATGCGTCGTCGTCGTCGTCGTCGTCGTCGTTTCTCATTCTACTTTTTTTCCTCGTGACTCTGACCCATTGATGACGTACTCATGATTCTGACACATTGAAGAGACACAAGTGATTTTGTTATGTTGGTGAGAGACTCGCCATTTTGACACGTGAACAAGGAACTGCTTCTATTGCTGTACACTTATATGCCACTGCCCCCAGCCCAGTAGAGACAAACGCAGCCCAGTCTGAGGTGGTGATGATCTGCAAAAAGTAGGCACCTTGCAGAAAAATATTTTTCGATTGAATCTTGCGATCTAAAGTGTTCCTAGCCATTGTGTGGTCGGGTTTGGTTGATTTTTTTTAAGATAATATCTTCTCAGGGCTCGACAGAAATTGATTTTACTCTTCCTGAAGAAAACAAATAGAGCGTGCATTTAGAGCTCTGTTCTAGAAGGCACAGGTCTTTATTTTATTAATTTTTTTAACCCAGATACAATTCTTATTTCTGATTTCTATCTATAACTTAATGCTCCTTTAACACAGCTCAGTCTTTGAAATACTGTCACCCACCTTCTCAGCGAATTAACTTTATATGACAGACGCCCCCTTTTCTCCCATGTTTACTAATATTAGTATAATATGTATCATTCCAACGTTTTATTGTCACTAAGAAACACTGCACGAGGTCAATGAGATTTATTAGTCAGCTCTATCGCTAGACTCTGGCGGCTTAGGTACATCAAAGGCCATGTCTGTACTGAGGACGCCATGCCACACACCCTCGGGCTTGTCACGCGAAACATTCTCAGTCGACTTTGATTACACCAACGCCTTTGCAAAGCCAGACTTTTTTTTTCAGAAAAATTAAGCTGTTGAAGTTTGGAAACATTCTTTTCATTTTAAATACTGCAAGTTGCAGAAAACAGTTTTTAATAGTGATTGAAAGTACATGTATGTACTTTGGGAACATGAAGGTCTTCCAGGAACGAATAGTGCTTGGAGATAAGTAAATGTGAAACGTCAGTCATTTGTAATCCAATCAGTACATGACTTTTCTGGTATGATCAGGTATAGAAAAAAACCACTAAATGTGCTGAGGCAAAAACTAATATCCGACTCAGCTATCCCCGCTTACTTCACAACCATCTTTTAAGTAGACGGCTCATAAAATGTGGCCATGGAAATAGAATATTGACTCATTTCTGTACTGGTCTTACAGTTAACGATGTAGAACTTCATGTTGGACAGAATTAGAAACTCGTCTTATTTATATATATATATATATATAAGAGAGAGAGAGATCGCGTGTGGCCAGCGACTGTAAGAACTGTAGAAGATAATATGTCGTGTCTCTTTTTTTTTCGCACGGACCTCTGAAACATATCCCCCATCTCACGCACGCGCAAACACAAAGAGCTGCACGCGCCGTGTTCCTGCGAGCCTGTATGTGTGTCTGTGTATGTCTGCGTGCTTTTCTTTTGTGCATGAAAACAGAGATGTGTGAGATATACATTCTAACCAGAACTCTTTTATAGTTGTCTCAGATTTATCACTTACCTTGCTACGGATGCGTCTGATACTGACGACAGCATCGCCTGCTGAACACGAGAAAGCCTTTGGCGGGAAATAACCGCACACTATCGATCAGTTATCTTCACAACATGTAATTATATAATCACTGGGGACAAAAGTGAAGCAATAGCCTTTAGGCAGCAATGGCGAAATCAATCAAACTTTTGAAAGCAGCAGCCTATACAAAAGAGAGAAGACCAGGTTGATAGCTTTGTTGTGGAGCGCACTCTGTCTCTTTATGCTGAGACAATGGTACTAGAATAG
The DNA here is from genome assembly GCA_004794655.1 of Marisa cornuarietis. NCBI lineage: Eukaryota > Metazoa > Mollusca > Gastropoda > Architaenioglossa > Ampullariidae > Marisa > Marisa cornuarietis. Next base: position 17,400,664 of record SMMW01000003.1, on the reverse strand, counting down.
ACCCTGGATAATTGCCTATTATACCCTTATTGTGTCGTGGAGTTTACGTTCTGAGGATGAAAGCAGAGCTAAAATGTTTTCTGTGATGGGTTTTTTTTTACATTGGAGAACTGTACACTGTTTGTGAAGTCTGATCAAAATATGAAGGTTGGACAACAAGCATGATCTTAAGACCTAGAGGACCGAGTGTCAAACCGCCGACATGTCTCAAAATCGCATTGCTTATGTCACTCTGTTGACAGTGTATTGGTCAATCTATTGGCAATGTATTAGTAAACAAGTTAGGTATTAGTTTGGTATGTTAGCCAACGTGTCACTGTCTGGAACGTTTGTCCCAAAACCATTTGTTTCCTGTGATCTTCACAGACAGCTTTGCCAAACGTCGTCAAATATTCGACGAAATTATTATTTATTAACAGATGGAATTTAGACAATACGACCAAGATGCACATTGGTCAAGAACTAACTTGGCTTCTAAGTATTTGATTACTTTCAATCACCTCACCTCACAGCCACTGAAATTATGTTGCGTTTCTTTGAGCACTAGTCCTGACCACCTTTTCCATTCGACTCGAGTGATCTGTTTTAAAACCAAAGGTAAAATCCCAAGAAATTCAACATTTAGACTGAAAGATAGACAGAAAGAAAGAAAACAAAATCACGTTGCATTTTCAAACCTGTATACTCGAACTGTTTATTGATTAGACCTACGCCCATTTCAAGGGGAGAAGTGAGCAACAACAACAGCAAACATCCTGATTATAAACTAAGATGTTAAGACAATTATATAAAATATTACACAGCATTATCATCATATATTAAAGCAGCACCCGTTGAGAATTCGTGATCCAGATGACATCCATCAAGTAAAGTATATGAGACTGAGGTGGGTAGGGGGAAAGGATAAGACGTGCCTGTTAACTAAAGATGAAAGGCTCAATTACTAATCAGCTACAGGTCAGAACTTGTACAGTTTCTGTGATGGCTGGTAAAATCAGAAGGAAGCACGCAATTTAAAACTACTTTGTTCACTAATAGAGTGTTTTGAACCAAGGATTCTTCAGAGGGTTGCCTGGTAATAGTTTTATTGAAACTGCCATAGGAAAAAAACATTGTTTTTTTGCTTGTTTTTATTTGGCTTTTTAAATTGGGTCTTCAAACTTTCTGTTTTATAATGGGTGACGATGGCTCAGTCTCTTTAAGAAATACATTTTGAAGGTTACAATGCCAAAAATTAAAAAAAAAACCAAAAAACAAAAAACAAACAAACAAACAAAAAAACAAAACAAACAACAACAAAAAAATTGCCTCAAGGGAGTGCTGAAACTTCACAAACGTATTTTCTTCGAGTACGGAAAGAGCCAACAACAAAATTAGAAGTGGGCGAGACCGATATTATTAAGCTCCACTGAACGCAACTACCGTCAAGGATATTGGGGAGTTAATATCAGCGACGTGTTCACTGGCAGCCAGAGGTGCCTCTGGCTGCATTCAACATTACTTGGAGTGTTCTTTTGGGCCCATCAACTGCAGACTTGTGAGGCTTCGGCGGCTGCACAAGGGAGCATTTTCTGCCCCCGTAAATACGCAATGAAATTTTTGTAGCATGTTTGTTGCCTAGTCGCGAGAGTGCTGGCGGCTAAAGAGAATGTCACAAAGATGCTTGCTCAAAACTGTCGCTGAGTAGATGCGATGAAATCGATGGAGGCCAGAGGAAACCGGACAGAAGTGCTGATTGTCACCTCTTATCCTTGAGGACTGGCTTTAGGCCTTTTTATTTATTTCTTTTTTTTTTGGAGAGGTGATGTTGAGGATTATTGGGAGAAAAACATCATTCTGGCGACGTCACAACAACGTTCCATAAAGTATCTCGAGGGTTTGCGCACTGACCTGTCATGGCTAGCAACGTCTGTCATTCATCCTTATAGATGGCGCCACCGGTTTCTTCTCTATTCCTCTGTGGAGATGCTTTCCTTGGGACTAAAATATATCAAAGAACTGTAAGCACAGAAGTCGTGCAAGCCATCAAAACATGAAGCCTACACATCCATATCACAAAAGCTTCGTCGGCGGCTCATACACGGGAAGACATGAAGACGTAAAGACACGAAGCCATGAGATGTAAAGATGTGAGCACACGAGGACATGGGGGCATGAAGACGCGAAATCGTAAAGCAGACTAGTGTCAGCTGCAAGAGTTGCACTGAAATGTTCACTGCAAACTGCCAACAGTTCCTTAACCGACGACTTCACAAGAAAGATGGCGGGCAATTAGGGCGTGGGACTTGAAGACGTGGTGGCGTAAACATGCGAGAGCGTGAGGACCTATGGGCACATATGTACACAATATATGAGGACGAGCATGTGAGAACGTGAGATATGAAGACACGAGCGTGAGGAACTGAAGACACAAACACGTGATATATGGGGACTTAATGGCGAAAGGGCGTGAAATCTATGGACAAAGAAATGTGGACACGAGATCGTAAAGCGGACTGTGTGGTCAGCCAACAGTGTTGCAGACAGTTACTTTGCTTATTACTTCATACGACAGATGGTATCAATGGCTTGACCCACCTTCCCTAGCCGTTGGCTGGAAATTGAATCCCCGCTTCAGCTGTTCTTCATAGTTTGCAGGATGGCTATACAAAGACGTCTCGGGTTTCTGTTGCCCTAAAACTGTCCTTAAAGCTTGGTCACAACGATTATTTTGTGATAGTGCATGGTAATGTGGATATGTCAATATCTTGTAGAAAGGAGAACAAGTGAGTGAGCGAGCAAAAAAATATTGCTTTCCAAAATGTGCGTGAACGAGCGCAACTCAACGACAACAGCAAAAAATCTTTTACAAAAAAGAAATTTGCAGCGTTAACAATCACATAGAAAATCTTTCCATTTTCTCTAATTACGCTGCTGTAATTTAAATAAACAATGAAAAGGCAAAAAAAAGAAAAGTACGGACCACAGAAATTCATTTTCTGGAAATTGCCGCCTCTGACACAAAACCCATTTCCTCGTTGTCATTTTCTGGAAGTAAACGGGGCGTTTGTAAACCGAATTTTAAACTGAAGCTCAGGCTACCTCTACCCTGTCTCCTTCCCTTTCATTCACGTACTGTCCAGACTTTGAACTGAAATCTTTTTTTCCACTTTGAAAAGTAATGAAATGCAAGTTGGCGGCTTTAATTTCATTAATTTCACTCGGCGTTTTCATGCCGCTTTCTAAAATGTAGTCACGTGTTTATGTAAATTCCGCACAGCCTTCCTGCCGTTTCCGTGGAATTTTACGATGATTTATTTTTAATCAGGGTCTTGGGCACCAATATGCGTTAATGTGGGCTTGCCGCATTATTGAAACTTTAATGTCGATTGTCAAGAACGCACGGGACGTGTGGACGGGTCACATACAACACACACTGACCTCACAGCGTTCTTCACGTGTCCTTTCACACAACAAAATACCAAGACCTGCACGTGGGTTCCTATATCTGTATGATTAAAAAAAAATCCAAATATTTTCCCACTCTCAACGAATTTCAAATAAAAGTTACATCAACATATATCGCAGCTAAAGTAATGATTACATAAACCCTACTAATATTCTAAATATCCTTTCAACAACGTTAACGTCTTCTTTCAACCTTCCACTCAAACGTCGCTCACCGTCTCTTCTCTATATCAGCTTAATTTTCTTCCAAAACGTACATGACCAAATCACACTGTCAACGTCTGATCACAACTCACGCACCCACAGATGTACACTTGCCTGTAATTCTCCTTGAAACTATATAGAAATACACACCACTACGAATCTCCAAAAGCACAGCAATTACTCCCAATATAGAATCCACTGGCAGAAACACAGCAACTGACAAATCTTTTCGAACACAGCATTACTCCAATTTTCTGAATAAACCAGTAGAAACACAACAACTGGCGAAACACTAACCTATATACTCCAAACAATACTACAAATGCCGACATCCTTTACTTTTCTCGAAAAATCACACACACACACCGGTGCATTCCACTCAAACCATCTTTACTTCTCTCTCTCGAAACTTCTGCGCTATTGCAGACGACACCCCACGTCATACGCTCTTTTACGTCACGCTTTTCAACCATAGCAAACGTATCCCCCTAAGGGCCACTAACCCTGCTGTACAAAATAAACAAGGGGCTAACTCCATTTCTGTCATTCATTAATTTCACGGGTCGATCCGTTTGACGTTTGACGTTTGCGTTTCCTTACGAATACACATGGGAACGAGTCAATAGTTTGATTTTCTTTTAATTTCTTTTACTAATGACTGGGTAGAGCTCAGTGCAAAATACTACTTCCTCTTTCTGTTCTAGTATCTAGCATTAATCTTTACCTAGTCATTATGAAAATAGTGCATGCCCCTAGATCTCAGAAAGGCTTCTGGCGAAAAGTTGACATGACGGGCGTATAAAATATTTGCCAAAGACACATATTCAACGATATTTGTCTCTTTAGGAGGAACGGAGCACCCCGACCCGGGGTTCCTTAGAGCAGCGACCCACAGGGAGGCTCAAAACAACATTTCTCACATAATACAACACAGTCTCAATGAATACCTCAGACCCAATGCCTTATATTCTAGTATCCTTTTGAATATCCATGCAGCCAGTCACTAGTCTATTTATTTATTTATTTGTGGTGATGATGATGCTGGCACTTTGTTATAAATAGCCGAAGACACAGCAGGCGGATTTCTGTAACGTTCGAACGTCCTAAAAGAAAACCGAATGGCACGAGGAATCTGAAAGTTGTAAAGGTCTACTGGGTGAAGAGGAAGGGCAAATGGTGATGAATTAGTGGACACATCCGACCTCCATGCTGTGTGTGTATATTTATCTAATTAATCACCATAATCACCGATATAACACATCGTTACTGTAGTCTTTTCGGCATGGCGTGATTTCAAATGATTTTTCTATAAGAAAGAGATCGAAAAAACGAGAAAAAAGAGAGACTGACGACAAGCGTAGAACCTCTCCAAGTGTAAAAACTCGTTACTTTCACGGCCTCGCAAGCTAAGCGAAGATTCAGCCTTGAGAACCCAGATATGCACCCGCAAAAAAAAGAATTACGCACACATTGTATACGAGTGCAGTATGAAACAAGACTAACACCAAGACACGAGCAGTCAATGTTGCAAATTATCTCAAGCTCGAACAAATTATAGTTTTTTTGTACTAATATTAAATGAATTTGTGTTCCCGGGTGGATGCAAGCTCAATGCACAAAAGACTACAGACAAAGTGACAGACAGTACAAGAATGATAATCGTTCTCAAACAAATGACACCATGACAAAAACCTGAACTACGTGCATGGATGAATGATCGAGGGGTAAGTGGTTCTCTTGATTATGCAAGATATTTCTGAAAGAAATGAAATTTAAGGCTGGACGTGAAGACTGAAAAAAAGGGGAAAAGAACTCCAAAAAGTGGAGCAGGAGAAGAAACGACGCGTCTGCCTTTTTTTCTTTTCGTTTAATGCGTGACACAGGGAGGAGGGAACACAAGCTGACCAAAGAGACCGACTCGGGTGGTCATGCGTCAGGAGCTTAGACAGGTAAGATAGGAGGAGGCCGTAAAGACATCAGGAGCACAGTGTGGCGATCTTGTAATCAATGGGAACTTGGAGTGGCAGCCACTGAAGCTCGACTAAGAGGAGGGTAGCATGATCTGCTTTTCGCATATGGAAGACAAAAGGGGCGGCATCATTCTAAGCCCTTTGAAGTTTGTGCAGAAGGCGGTTAGGGAGATCGACAGATGCAGTAATCCAGATGGAAAAACACAAAAACAGACCTGAGCTTATTGGTGGCAAAAACTGACAGAAAATGTCGGATGTGACTGATCCTGCAAATCTCAGGGAAGATGGACTTACAGACTGCATTGACGTGAGATCCAAGAGATAAGGAACTGGTGGTAACACGAAGAGTTTGGACAATCTGGTAGAGAGGGATGTTAACCCGCAGAGGAAGTAAACGTTAGTCGAGAATGTCACACATTTCTGTTTATTTTACAGAAGCTATTGAAATGACCTCAGTTTTGTTGTCATTCATTTTTAATTTTTTTGTTGGACATCGAGGTTTTCATCGAACTTACTTTGTAGTGTGTGGTGGTGCAGACCTTCTGAAAATGAGAAGAAAGGCCAGATGCTAGTAACTGGAACTGACCATGCTAAACACTCATTTCTTTCTCCAAGAACAAACCAACCAATCAATCAAATGGACTCTATATAAGCGAATACTTTTGGACTGAGAATATAAACCCCGGGCAGACTTTAGTTTACAATGACCACCTTTTCCACTTGAAACAGCGGGGCACACACCCACACGCTCTCTCTCTCTCTCTCTCACACACACACACACACACACACACACACACACACACATGCACGAGACAAAAAAACCGCACACATGAAAGAAATCGCGCGAGGTTGAGGGCGATGGGTGTTGGTAGGTATCAGGACAGAAAGTCAAAATTATCATTTCTTCAGTTATAGCGAGTGACAACATAGGAATATACATGCATTGTTTTAACCTCTCACCCGAGAATAATAACAGTTTCCTGCTTTCAATGTCGTGAATGACCTGGCATGGCGCCATATCTGTCTTACTTTCATCAAAATGCAATTTTCACACGAGCCAGAAATCATTTCTGACTGGACTGCGTCCTGATTTATTGGAGGAACGTCACACACAGCTGATTTTCTATTTTAGAATGTCAAGAATATCGAAGATTCTCTTTTCAGCTTCTTGAACTCTACATGCACATAGGGCGACACAGCTGTGCAGAATAAGCTTTTTTTTCAGAGGAAGGATGGTTCATTTGTTTCCCCTTTATTCACCAGGGGCTGTAGTTATGAAGCAAGGGGAAACAATCGCCCGGGGCAAAGTGGGGATACAAGGGAAGTGTCTCGTCTCTGAAGGTGCGAAGTGGTAGGCAAAACCTGCGAACGTTCCTTATGTTACATTAACTGTGGACGCCATTGCCACCCCAGGGTGTAAGCTATATCTGCGTTGTCTGGACTCCACTTTATAACTACGGAGATAAGACGCTGATCCACGAGTTTCCCATGTCGCCGAGGGCAAAGATGTCCCCACCCTTACTAAAAATAGCCCCAGGGATTTGGCCGCTTGACACTTGGCCAGACCACCGCGTCACCGTATTCCCTGCGGGAACTACGATTTGATTTGCTTATACTGGCCACGGAATATTTAACCTGTAGCCATGTAGACAGGCGCAGTTCTACTTGAATAAGGGGAAAATAGTTTAATGAATTAAAGAGAGAAATAAACAAAGGCAGGAACAAAAAGCAAAAGAGACTTAATCTTGAAGGGAAGAACAAAAGAATGAAGAAAGAAAAGAAACAAATTTACATAGTTATTATTAATGTATTCCCGATTTGTGCAGATCTCCTTCCGTCAAGCTTTCATCGTGTAATGAAAATTTCTGTGAATCAATCCTTTAAAACACACAGAAAACTAAACGGCTGCTTCAGTATGCATGACCAGAAACATCAGAGTGATGTACAGAAGAGCTAGGAGATCAGTTGGTCAATAAACAGATAAACGGCTGCTCAGTCAAGGCAACACGCATTCAACAGACTTTATATAACCTCTCTGTCCAGCCATAAGCACAGAATCACATGCAGCAGGCAGCACGGGCCCAGACACAGCTCCAGACGCAGGCTTTATTTCACCATTCATAGAGTTTCTCGCCTTTCTTTTTTTCTCGAGACGAGCCAATGCATCTTCTCTTAATCTGTCTGGCGTTCGATGTCCTCTGGCAATTTCTTATGGCCTTGATATTTTTCATAACTTATGAAATTTACTTTCTCGAGTTTTCTTCCATTCCACAAAGGTCATCATTTTGCTTTTCATTATAAACACCTAACGCGTAGAGAGGCATCATTACAATAACAGCAATAAGATTATAAAATAATCTTTCCTGGATGTCCCTGTTGGCAGGCTGGATGACACCAGCATGTCTCTTCAAAACATGAACGTCTCCTACCTGCTGGCGATGATTAAGGACCTGTCGGCGGAGGACCGGCTGGAGCTTCTGGCCTCCTTAAACATGGCTGAGGACGAGCTAAACCACCTAATGGGCAGCGCTATGGCTACACCCCTCGACAACACGGAGCAGATCTTCATGCAGTTTACCGAGTACCGTGCACACAAACTGCTCCTGCTCTACACCCCACCAATCCTCCTACTGCTGGGCACCTTCGGCAACATCTTCTCCTTCCTGATCCTGCGGGACAAGGCTATGATGCGGCAGTCCACACACCTCTTCCTTGCCGCGCTGGCCATCGTCGACTCCCTCGTCCTTTACATCGGTCTCTTTCGCCATTGGCTCGGGGAGCTGACGGGGTTCGATCCCCGTGACCAGGCTGCCTGGCTGTGCAAGGTGATCGTCATGCTCGGCTACACCAGCAGCGACGTCTCCGTTTGGCTCATCGTCGCTGTCACGGTCGAGCGATACATTGTTGTCAACTATCCTCTGCAGGCAAATCAGGTGAGTCAAGACGTGCATACAACACTATCGTACAGATACTGACAGAGATGAGTTTAGGCTAGATTACAATATCGTAGAGAAAAGGAAGATAATAATGTGAGTTTAGGCTAGATTACAGTAAGACAGAAAAATTGAAGATAATAATTTGAGTGTATGCTTACAATAGAACACGAAGGAAAACAAACACGCACGCAGACACACACAGACACACACATATGAGAGCCTGCTCACATTGTTTCATGTTTTCTTTCTGTTACACCTTTCCCCTTCTTCCCGTGTAATATGGTCCCTATGGAATTTGACTGATAAAAATGGTCTCAGTTCTGAGTTTTAATCTGCAGAATGAAAAGGGATCATTAAGTAAGTCAAATCACAAAAAGCATTAAATGTATAAGCTAGCAGTAAAATAGTGACGTCAGTTGATTAAAAAAAAACACCAGAACTACTATGCGTGCAAATCTTTAAGCAAATTTCCTGTCCACGTGTTCTAGATGTGCGTGGTGACTAGAGCCAAGCGGATTGTTGTCGGCGTGGTGGTAGTGTTCATGATCATCAACTGCCACTTCTTCTGGACAGCGGGCATTAAGTGGGACAAGAACTCACATGGCGGACTGTACAACCCTCGCTGTGACAGTACCGAGGGTCACGAGTTTCTCGTCTCCGTCGTCTGGCCTTGGGTTGATGCCTTGCTCTACGGTTTTGGTCCTTTCCTCATCATCTGCATCTTCAACGTCTTCATCATCGTCAAGGTCGTGAAGGCCAACACCGGGCGGATAATTCTTCAGAACCGCTGTACAATGGTCGGCGTGAAAAACGGTACGCCCACTCAACAGAATCATCACCTGCCTGCCCACCAACCTCAGAACACCGACATCAACAGCGAGATCAGCAACAGCAACCACATCAACCGCAGCTGCACCAGCTTCCGCGTGCCAGGCCACAACCCTCGCCGCAACGCTAACGAAACCAACACGCGCCTGACCATCATGCTTCTGTCAGTGTCCTTCACCTTCCTGCTGACCACTCTGCCCATGAACATAAGCGTCATTGCGGCGCCCTTCTGGAACCGCGAGGCGGGGGACATCCGCCGGATGTCTCGCTTCCAGCTAGTGACCACGATCGCTGAGCTGCTGATGTACCTGAACCACTCCGTCAACTTCTTCCTATACTGCGCCACGGGTCACAAGTTCCGCAGCGAGGTCATCAGGAAAGTGTGCGGCAAGCAGCGGCCCAGCACCATCGTATCCGACCATTCGCAGCACATCTTCTGCTCCCGAATGTGCGTCATTGGCAACGGATATGTAGAGATCCGAAAAAGTGCGGACGAGACCGAGATATGACTCAGCTGAGTTAGGAAGTGGGAGGCAGCTGGGTAAGACGATGTCTAAGTATGACACAACTGTTATAGACCCTCACGCAGTGCTTCTGAGTGGAGTCCTGTTGATCACAAACAGATTTTCTTGGAACACGATCACATCTGAGCCCTGACTTGCGACGACCCCTACAGCTGGCTACGACTCTGAGAATTATGACATAATAAGAGTGTTATTATCATTGTCTGAATGTTTTGACCATATTTAGCAGAACACAACACGCTGCTAAACATCATCGAGAAATGTATATTCTACAAACCACAGAGACCACGACTACAAATGATTGAGATTTTCTTGTGAAATTCGTGACTTTTTTTTTAGTCGAATTGTCGACACAGATAACACACAGCAGGATGCTAATTTGAAAGTGAGGAGAAGAAAGTGATATATCTTTTACTGACATTTTTGCGAAGGATGTTAGTACAATACGCCAGTCCTCACAGCGGATTTTTACCTCACCGATAATTAGCGACATTGGAGACTCTTCTGGGGCTACAAACATTGTCTGCCTAATGAGAATAAAATGGTTCGTGGCAAGGAAACGTCTCAGCATGAGGAAACAGTCTCATGGTGAGCACAGCTAAATGTTACAGTCTGTAATAATACCGGCATTATCATTGTGTGAACAAATCGAGTACAAGTTAAATACAACCAGACTACGCAGTCTGTAATTAATTCAATAAGCCGTGAAGAAACGGAAGACAATAAACACTTTGGTATGTAACAATTCCACTAGAAAGAGACGAAATCAAGGTCTGTAAAACTGTAAATTAATTAAGCACCACGAGCATAAAAAGTCTTGATAATAACAATAAACCGAGGAAAATAAACGTACAATGTTTAAGTTGTGGAAAAATATTGACTAGCTGTTAATTAGGGGAAAAATGTATCATCTAAGCCGGGCCAGCATCTTTTCGCCATTTTACCTGCGGAAAACGTCAGGGAAATGCAAAGGTAAACAACACAGAGAATCATGAATAACCACATCAATAACCACACCAATAATGATGTAATATACGAACAACATTCCCACTACTGCTATGTATTCTTACTAACAACCAAATACATAATTGTGAACATGTTAAGCACGAGTGCTGAATTAGGAAATGTGACTAAGAGCAAAGGTCTGCATCCCACGTGACTCTATAACCTTGACACTCATCGAGGAGAATCGGTAATTAATGTTTTAGGCCGAGCCAGCAGCTCCAGCTATATCACAGCAAAGCAGTCAGCCCTGACATTCCCTTTGTGGTCTGGACAGCAGAACAAGGTCTGAGACTTACTTTGATACTGCAGCTATGTTAGGTGGAAATCTGGGAGGTGGGTTTCAGATGAACATTCGTTTCTAAGTAACAAACATAATGTAGCATGGTACATACATCCCGTCTACGTACAGCACGAGGCCGTCAAATCTTGCCAACTGTCATTCGCATTTCTACTAATTGTTTAATTTTGTATGCTCCTGTCCAATCTTTCGGTGTTCATGTTTCAGAACGTTGTTATGGCTACTTAAATAGGGATTTAACAATTGTTTTCTGCCAGTTCTCTTGCACAAATCAAGAGAGATGTTTTTAAGTTCAAACAGCGAGACAAATGTCACACGTTCAAATATTATTCCAGGATTCTAGATGCAGATGAGACAAAATGAAAACAATGGGCAGTGTAATGATGTACACATACATCTTTGTGACCGTGCTCTTGCTCCGCTCAGTGAGAGCTGTAAAGGTAAATTACTAACAGTTTTCGACTTTATTTTGTAAGTGATGGAAGGATATTAGAGGAATATTTTAATAAATTTAATTCTTCTACTAAATTGTGCTTTTTGTTTTATGTTTTTATTCTCTCAGAAATACAGTTTGTATAGTTCCGTAAACAACAAGTTAAGCATGACACTTCAAATATTTCTATATATATATACATAAAACAAAACACGGGAGATAAACACGATTCAACCGGATGCACGGATGGCAGACGTGTTGAATCATCGTCTACCTCAGAGTAAAAATGTTAAGTAAAATTTGTCGAAGCAATATTTCAAAACTAAATTTAGAAGAGCCTGTCTTTTTTGAATACGTAATCACTTTGCAAGCAGAAAATGTTACAGCCATGCCTTTACGTGATGCAGCAATTCCCTCGATAGAGCAGACAATATTACAGCCATGTCACGTGACAGCAGTTCCCTCGATACAGCAGACAATATTACAGCCATTCCTTCGATAAAGCAGACAATATTACAGCCATGTCACGTGACTCAGCCATTCCCTCGATAGAGCAGACAATATTACATCACGTGACTCAGCCATCCCCCTCGATAGAGCAGACAATATTACAGCCACGTCGCCACGTGACTCAACAATTCCCTTTGGCACAGCAACCTCAACTTCTTCTCACGTATTTACTACTACTACTAATACTACTAATAAATGAAGATTTTTATAGCGCACATTCACACTCATAGAGAGCATGCTCTTAGCGCTTAAAACGAGGAAGAGACGTGGACTAAATGGATAGAACACGAGGGACGGAAGAATGAATGACAATACTGACAACAAACAGAAAACAAAGATGGAAAACACACAAAGACACCAAGTAACAGAACATAGAAAATATAGCGATTCTGTAGAGAAAGATGGTAGAAAATTAGCAAGAGAGGAAGGTGGGAGGGTAAGAAGGCGAGCATTGTGTGGACTATTAGGAGTAATGCTCAAGGAAGAGGTGCGTTTTCAGTGCAGATTTGAAGGATTCAGTTGTAGGAAGGTGGCGGATATGGAAAGGAAGAGAGTTCCATTGTTTTGTTGCACAGTAACCAAAAATCCTGTGACCATATGTTGTTGTTCTTGTGACAGGAACAGTGAGGATACGGTCATCAGATGAAGAGCGTAGTTGTCTGGCCGGAACGTAAAGGATGAGAAGTTCCGAGAAATAATCAGGACAGGAGCCTGCAAAGAAATTAAAACACAGCACAGACAGTTTGTACTGGATGCGAGAACGGATGGGTAGCCAGTATAGAAAACGAAGGAGAGGAGTGACATGGTCCCGTTTCGTGGCTCTAAGCACCAGACGTGCAGCGGAGTTCTGTACTTTCTGGAGTCTCTGAATGAGGTAGTCAGGGCAGCCTGCCAGCAAGGAGTTGCAGTAGTCAAGTCGAGAAACAACAAACGCACAGACAAGAGTGTTGGTAGCGCGTGTAGAGAGAAAATGACGGATTTCTTCTCTCTGCTCTCAGGAACTTACCAAATGCTGTCTGAATGTTTACTTGTTAACGGTCCTCTATGGCTGCAGATGGAAGCTGATTAAGTTAATTAGAATCTCATGTGTTCTGTAAGACAATTCATTTCCTTTCATTAGTGAATCTTTTTGTAAAAAATAGCACGTTTTGGTTTGTATGTGGTATTTTACATTAAATGCCTGCATTATTCTCAGTTTCTAAATGGGTTCTACTTTTATATACTGTAGAGGTATAAGGATAGGTGCAGCTCAATCCTCAGCTGTGGCAAGTGGCACTATACTCAAGTTTCAAAAGTCGATCAGACGAATTTAACTAGTCATTAGAAATTTGTTATTGCGCTCGTTCTAAAAACATTGAAATTAGACAAATTTGAGGTTCTCTTTGACTTTTTTTTTAGTAACAGCAATGACCTTCGTGGAAATAAGTGGTGTGATTTGTATAAGAGAAGTCCACCAAAGAAACAGACACACTTATCTTTCTGCTACGGTGATATAATCACAGATAATATAGCGGATAAATAAATCTTCAAATAAATAACTAAATAAATAAATAACGAAGAATGCAGGTAGAAGACAGCACTACAGGAAAAGGTAATCCGTGATGTTAATCCTCGGCAGCAATCAAACTAAGAAAATATCGAGCAAGTTACGTGGCTAGAGAGCGCGAGAGCGAAAAAGATGAACAGCTATTTTCTGTAGAATCTCAGAAACAAATTTGATACGGATGGGGTTGGGAAACAGTTGACACGCCATTCAATCAATCTGAAGCATCAAAACTGGGCGTCGCTTCAAATTTAGTCACGTGACTTTACAAGGCACGCACCTAAATTAAAACGATGCTAAACAAAAAAAACTCCTAAAATATCTTTCTCACCAAGTTTATTAAAGGCAGTCCATTAACGACACACAACTCAATCCACGCCCCACTTCTCTCTGTTCAAGCTGCTCAGCTCCACTCCCTTCTGTCTAATGGGATCGTATCCGTTACTTCTACGCACGCACCAAATTTCTGTAATTTAAAGAATTTTCTGCAACAAATAACACATGCGATCGCTCTTAAAAACAATTTTGCAATGACTGCTTTTAATCAATGAACTGTCACGAAGGAACTCGAAAAATATAACTCAGGACACTCCACAGTCACGAAGATAAATGGTCTCGTCGCACTTTCTCTTAAAGTACATTCTGCAGGTCACCCCACTCAACAAATTCTCTGTCTCATTGCAATGTTCTACAACAGATATGATGTACTTCATGTTCGACAAGAGACAAAAACATCGTATCATCCGCCCGGAATGAAACAAGCTGAAGTAAGAAAGCACGACCATTGGACAGGAAAGATCACGTGACCTGCCCAACTACAAACTTGATCACATTTCCATAGCCCAGCTCAGCGTTGCTACCGGGGTGTAGGCTGAATGCTCCCCACTCCAACCCCCAACAACACTTCCCCCCTCCTGTATAAAATTTGAGCCGAATCTCACATTAATTTATACCCTGTCTGTGCAACAGCCGCTGGGCCTGTCTGCCAAAGCCTCCTGGGTGACTTGTTGACAAAACAGGCAGTGGATCAGCTCACTTGGCGTCCCCATGTCTTTCAAAAGCTTACCTCCGTTTCCTCCGTAGACTTGCGTCTACCATTGCACGGATAACACCGCCAAAGACAACAAGGGGCCTCAAGGCTGAAACCAATACGAGGTCTTAGACTGATGTCTACGTGTAAGCCTTTCGCCAGGGTAAGCCCCAGATGTCAGCTCGGCGACAGAACAAAGACCGCAGTATTTTAAAGCTAGCATCTCGTTTATAATACTTAAGACATAACCATTACATTAGAGAAAGTATTGCACTACACGCAAGCTTGCGGACTGCGCTGACCCCAGAATAACAGATAGAAGGAACAAACGGGGAAGAATATCATGGCAGCCCGTGTCCTTTCTCTCTACAAGACACAAAAATCCTGTCAGTGGGTTTCCCGTGACTCAACCCAATGCCAAACTTGTAAATTCCTTGTAGCTTTTTCTTTCCTTCTTCTGATCATATAAACATGAAATACACAACAAGAAGGCAATGCAACCCAACGAGAACAACAGAAAACGAATAAGTTTTGAATATTATTGTCATCCTCCAATCAACATATCATTCGGTGTCCGAATATCAATTTTTCTGAGTTTACAATCATTGACAAATCTGGGTCAGTCTAAAGTCAAGTCAAATAACAATACTCAAAACAGCTAACTGTGGTCGGATTTCCAGATGTGTGCTGGGTGATGCACCAAATATTTACCAAGTTACAGTATTTTCCCACAAACACGCAGAAGGGAAGTTAACACACGTATTCCACTGGGTGGGGGTCACTTCGTTCACGTACCCATCTGTAAATCCTTTAACCGTGCATCAAACACATGTCCACTATTCCTAACAACAGTCTACACAATACTGGTCAGTCTTCTAGCACCATCTATTTCTTCTTTGATTTCTAATGAATAGTCTTACAAAGTACATAAAATACTGTTATGTCTTCAGAAAGTTCGGTTTCTGTACAATCATTTTTATTAAAGCTAGTTTCCCAAATCCCAAAATTACGCCTCGCTTGTACTAAAATGCGTGAAAACTTTAATCTTGTATGGCGTCTCTGAGAATCTCGCATGCATAATGGTTGACTAGAAGTTTAGTCCGAATGACTACGAACTTGTCCGTGGAATGACTTCACGATCCAGTAGAGTCCCTCTTGCGCTGAGTCGACAGGCTACTCAGAATAACAGAAAATATATAGCTTGGTTAACCTAAAATGTTTAGTATCACATACCATCTCTTCAAAGATTCCATTTTTTTTTTAATTTTGGGCTTCCGTGAATACAGTCTAAGTGAATGTAAACAGTAAGATGATGCGTAGGTGAGAGTTGGGAGAGAAACATTGCTATGGATTCTTCGCTGTTTTGATGATTTACTCAAAACACATGACTATTTCCGCCGTTTTTAAGAAATAAAAATATGTACATTGAAAGGGTTTCTGTTTTGTATTTTTGTTTATAAATGGATCTCACCTAAAATTACAAATACTTACTTGCTATATATATATATTTTTTTTTCATAGAAGATCATCAGTGGGCTTTGGTAAAACACAGTACATATTAGATAAGTAAATATTAAAAAAAATTAAAAACAAAAAGCATGAGTGCAGAAAAGGAAAACTGTTTTATATATGTCACAAATATTTTATGAATTTTTACATGTCAATGACGCTGTCTTTGCCTAGTTTGCTGTATAACTAACGAATAATACAATTATCATTGTGACTCTCTCTCTCTTTCACCTCCTGAAATATTTTTTGCTTATATACACTACATCAAGCGAAGAATTCAATGTTTAAAATTACTGTAATAGTGAAGGCAGTAATGAAAGAAAACGTTTGGTGCGTGTGAAGTGGGCAAAAACAGCGTTTGCATGATATCGTCCCTCATGGTGACGTCACGCGACTGACATCCGGTAAGGGAGTAGCACGCGATTCTCGTTCTTGTATGGCGGACAATCCAGGTGGGTGAACGTATCGACTCAGCTTGGTTTTAGAACATAAAACACACTTCTAATGACGATCGTGTAATAATTTGTCTTCAAACAGGAACTAAAGGCTGTCACGCTTGTCACGATAATGACAGGTATGCGTGTTTCGCACGTAAGAGCGAGTAAAAGACGATTCTTCTTTTTCTTGTTTTTCTTGTTCTTGTTATTCTTTCTTTCTTTTCAACTCATAAAGACGTTTATTGAAAACTCTAGGATCAGTATGTTCTGCCCAAGGGTGAACTTGCCACAGTATGATTACTTACAGTGATCACTACTCACAGCGTGCACTGCTACTAATGATCACAGTGTGCCCTACCAAATGATCACTACATACAGTGTACCCTGCCCACACTTGTTTTGCCTGGTCAACGTTGTAATCGATCAGAAACCGTGGGCCAGCTGCTCCCTAATAGAAAACAAGCTATTTCTTATGTTAAACACTCTATACAGACTTTCATCAGGTAAAGACACGCACAGCACATGTGCACGTGTGCCCACACGTGAGTGAGTGTGGGTGGCTGAGTGTGTGGATGTGTGGAGAAAACGCACGTAGCACTTTTGTCCTGGTTGTTAAGTGTATCGGAGGATACCACCCATACAAATATAAGTAAAAATACATTCATTAATCCTTTTCAGAAATTGCCTGCCAACGGTAACACGAGAACATCAATTGACATAAAACACAGGCTTGAATAAAAAACCTGATTACATTCAATTCATTTACTCTTGCACTTACAGTCTAATTTGAAAGTGTTAAACGTCGGTACACACCCACATTACCACAGAAAATCGGAAAACAGTCTAACATCAGTTCAAACGTGTACATCATGTAAGTGGACCGTCTTGCATAGGGGCAAGCAGTATGGCCATCTACATTGACATGTGTGTCCAGGAGTCGATTGTGGATGTGGACAGCATCCAGGATAATGAGTGCAGATGACTTGTTGCTTTAATGTATGATGATAATGTTGCTGCAGTAAATTTACAGACTTGTAGAAACTTAACACTTAGGTTATAATCAGGATGTATGGTGTTGTTATTGCTCACTTCCCAACCACCCCTTGAAATGGGCCTAGGTCTGATCAGTGACACACATACACGCATACTCTCACGCACACACATGCACACACACACACATACATGCACACACACGCACTCACACACGCACTCACACATGCACACACACACACACACTCACACACAGTCACGCATAACATGCGAAAGAACGGCAGCACGCGCGTGTGTGTGTGTGTGTGTGTGCATTCGCGCAGGCGAGCTCCTGGGTGTGCATTTAATATGTCCCTGTTACATCAATTTTCAATCAATTTAGATTACTTCTAAAATAATAAAATAACTGTTAACGTTACGTTTTAAAATAAACTTAGTAATATTAAATGGCGGTCGACATTCGATCTTGTATTTTTCTAATCGAGGGCGCCGTATTGTGAGTGTTAAGAACCCCGTACATGGTCATAGAAACCTGCAGGTTGTGGGGTTTAGAGGCATCCTTAACCCTAATGTCATAAGCAGCATGACTTGAATAGTTCTTGTCAATATTTACACGCTCTTTCTGGCAGCACCGGACTTTCCTGTGAAGCTGACCTTCGCAAAGCGAGGGTCGGTATAAGCAATATCTTGAATTTCAAATTCAGCCCAGTAAAGAGAAAGACTCGTCGGACTACTGCATTTGAAATTTTAGGGCAACACAGTTGAGAGCAGAGCACAATCCCGGTACTGAGGAAGAGAACGCGACAGCGGCCCAGAAACTCGCCCGGAACAAGATGCAGGATGACACGAAACGCATCTGTCACGAACTGATAGATTTTTGCAATTGTAATTGTTAATGATCTGTTAGCTAGCTGGCCTGTGAATAGAAGCGAATGTCGGAGGAAAAAAAAATGTTGATTTTGAGAGCTCATTATCAAGCTAATTATGCCTGAGACATTCGAGAAATAAAGTGAATTGGTGGAAGGGAGAAACGCAATCGGAATTTCGGTTTTGCGGCCTGTGCAAAAGAGTTCGATACAATTATCTCTTTACTGGCCTGTGCGAGAGAGGTCGATAGAATTATCCCTTGACTGGTTTGTCACCGAGTTCAGTCCAGTTGTTGCTGGGCTTTCTACCGTGACGCGCTGATAAACTGCTGTCTGGAATGCAACCAAGCAGAGACAACTCTCGTGACAGGTCTTCTATGCTCCAGAAATCGTAGTTATGAAGCAGGGGTAAGTCATTGCTCCCAGGGTGAAATGAGGAACTTAGGGGAAATGGCCTTGTCTCTGCAGTTACAAAGCGGTGTCCAGACCCAGTGGATGCTGCTTAATGTTCTTTTACCATAGGGCGTATATGGCTGTTTGGGTAATAGAACATCCTCGGGGTCTGGACATTGCTTTTGAAACTACGGAAACAACATGCCTGCCCTTGCATTTTCAATGTTGCCTCATTGCAATGACTTTCCCTTCCTTCGTTATTACAGCCCCAGGAGGAGGCTGACAGAATCTGAGCAGGAAAATACTCCTCTGACCGACCGACCGACCGACCGACCGACCGACCGACCGACCGACCGACAGACAGAGAAGGATGTAAGGCAGGGATGGGGGAATAAGAGGGAGAAAGGGAAGAGATTGAGAAAAAAAGGAAGGACAAGCACACACATAAATTGTGTACATGTTATGAGCTTGCTTGCGTATGTGTCTATATGTATATCATATGTATGTGTTTGTGTGTATATGTTTCCAGAGAACATACCCAGGGCACGTGATCCAGCAAGTGCCAGCGATGAGGCGAGAGACCTGCTTCATCTGTTTAACATGCACTAGCGTTGATCTGCTTAAGATCGATCGAATTCGAACAACATACACTCACATTTTCTCCTCCGTTCATTTTTAAAAATAAATTTAAATTCAAAACAAACCTTTCAAATTCTCAGCGATGATGCATTTTGTCAATTTGCTGCTGTGCATGCATACACCACGAGAGATATGTTTGTGATATCCAGCCGATACTCAGGATTTTTAAATAGGGGTAGGGCTGAGACTGATAGACTAGACAGCTTGTAGTTATTATTTTGTTAGTGACAATAATACACCACAAGGAAATAATATTTATAGAAGTATTTATACATTATATATAATCATATTCATTATCCTTAATTAATAATACCATAATACAATGACAAGAACAATAAACATAGAAATAACACAAGCAAGGAGTCGCACTTGATCACTAGGTCCATTGGAAAACTGAAGAAAAAAGGAAAAGGAGAAAGCAGATAGGAGACAGGAAAAAGTTGAAGAAGAGAGAGCAAGAGCGAAAGAGGGAATAACAAGTTTGTGTGAGATGTTTCTCGACAAACTGCCCTTCGCCTACGGATCTTTCACAAAACAAACCGAAAGGAAACAAAATTCTCTCGAGACAATCAGTTGAATGTGACATGAAAATCAGAACAGAAAAGGAATAATTTGTCTTGAGAAGCGTGGCAAAAGCTTTTAAATGATTATAGACTGAGAAACACCGTCCCATGCTGTTATTGCTGTGGTTTTCTTGGTGAATGCACTTTTTGTTCTTGACGATTTATCGTCAAGTTTTGGACAGTAATCCGTAGTTACAGGTTTTCGACACATTTGCCTAATGAGAAATTCTTTTCCCACAAAACTTTGCCAGGTTCTCTTCTTCTTTTATTTTAACACACACTAGAAAACAAAGTGCCATGCGAGTGTGTGTGTGTGTGTGTGCGTGCGTGCGTGCGTGAATAAATGTGTATATTCCTTTGTCCATATCTAATATAATCTGTATATGTACAACAAAAGCATTGGTTGTGTTGCTGACCAATATCGAAACATTCAGTGAGACGCGAAATAAAAGAATTTCTTTAAGCACCAAATATTTCTTCGCAAATTTAATTAAAAATTGCTTGAAAATTCAAGTTAATATTTGATATGATTTACAATCTTAATCGACAGAAAGCAACATTAAAAATACTTGTCATGCAAATATGTCATTTTTTCTTTGATTTGGAGTCGGGAATAGATTTTGCTTTGAGAAAGCAGTTTTCAAGAGTGCGCAAGTGCATATCAATTGTATTTTTTCTCAGAAAATGACAGTTATTTATCTTTATAGTCTATCTTCCCCTCCCCCACCCCCACCCCCATTGTATTTTGACTTGCATCCTGGCTGTCGCATTTTTACTTGGATGTTTCTTTCGGCCATTTTCTTCTCGCTTTCTGGCGTCCAATCAGCAAATCAATTAGAAAGTGAAGATTGAGGGAACAACACAGGACTGAAAATCCTGCAAAATTCTAGAATTTGAGGACTTCTTTTTTTACTGTAAGTAGAGCTATAAAACTAAGAAAAAAGAACCCCCCACCTTTCATCTTTCATTTCTTGTAATGGTTTGGTGGATATGTTGACAACAGGCAATCCGGAACTTTGAACTCTCTCAAATATTCTTCCTTTACAAGTGCAGAGGTGTTGCAATGTTATTCCATATTCTTGAATCATCTCAGCTAATGTAAAGTCCATGTTCCAAGGATATTAGATAGCTGCAGTTTTATTATCTCCGTAGCTGCTTTTATTGTATTTATCTTTCTTGTTTTCTTTATTTTCTCTCCATTTTCTTTGTTTTTTTCTCTTTTTTCTTTGTTTGTTTGTTCCTTTGTTTGTTTGTTCCTTTGTTTGTTTGTTTCTTTTATCGTTCAGCTTTCTGGTCTATTGAAATAGCGTTTCTATTAAATCTGCGTACATAAACTTCAATCATTTGTGATCATCGTAGATCTAACAGTAACAGATGATTTCGTTTGCTTTTGAGAGAGAGAGGAAGACAGAAGGAGAGAAAGAGACAAAGAAAGATAAAATGCATGATTGCATGCAGGACAAGTAAGGTAGCACGGTGCACTCTAGTCTTGAACGAGAAAGTGTTAATCTGCATGTAGAAATCCAATGTCAGATGGTGCAGTCCAGGCTGTGGTGATGTTGCCAGCATCAGGCAGTTTCGTGACGGGAAGTGACGTGCTGCTTAACACTCATCCTGTCTTCCAGTCCACATCACACCCTCTGACATTGACTTTTGTACCTTCGCACGCAAAGAAGCAATGAGGCACTTAATTTTTCACGTTTCCTAGCCTGCCTCTAACCAGGACTGATGACGGTTGATGGAAATTAGGCAAACCATGGACTCGCTTGTATGTTGCGTGTAAGCACACATGAATTAAAAGATGAGACAAAATGTACTAAAAAATTCTAAATTGTAACTCTCACATATATTTTCATTCTTTCTGCTTAGACTTATTAATCTCTTTAAAAACAAACTAAAACAATCTGTAGATATCAATTTAAACATTTAGACAAGATCAATTCTGTGCGTGCGTGCGTGCGTGCGTGCGTACGTATGCGCGCGTGAGTGTGTGTGTTCTGTGTTTGTGGAAACTATGTGTATGTTATCATGTATTGAATCCTATCGATTTTTCATATTTACTGGTCTAGCACGTGTTGACCTTTTGTGTAGGATTGCACCTGGTGACCACTCACATCATGCAAAGCTCCCTGGCTCTTATTAATGAATATGAAATGTGTTTGCAGCATTAAGTCTAATAATATAAAAACATTTATTATCATTTATCCATCAAAAACATTGCAGCACACGAAAAGCTTAAACAAGCGTAGATTTACTCAACTGACATCAACTGAGCTTGTGGGGCACAGTGAAAATGAATTCTCTTTTCACGGACATCAAATTAACGTGAATTTGTTTACAACCTTAGACACCCGGCTACACAAGGATTATTTTCACCTTTGTCGTGCAAGGTACCCGGGGAAGAAATACGAAATGCGCTGTTTCTTTTTCTTAAGAGTTTACGGGTAGTCATATTTACAGGTGAAAACGCTTGTGAAACCCAGAAACGACCTGTAGTCCCACTTGACGGCTCTCTATTCTCTTCCTAAAATAGTTTTTTCTGGTCGCATAAGGTGTAGAAAATAGTTCATAAACTACAACTTTAATTTCTTGGCAATGAGGGGCTTAAAGACTTTTTAATTCCCACTAAGTCATTGCCACAATCGTCTGCGACATCGACTGATTATAAAATTATTATAAAAACTTAGAAAAGTGGTGGAAACTAAACAATTTTAAATTGTCTGCGCAAGCTCAAGTGAAAGAACAACCACTGAAATTAAAATAAAGGCTCCATCGCAGTTCTGATCACTGAGTCTCTGGCGAGTTTTTTTTTTCTTTTTGAGTCTTCGCATTGTCTGTAAACGATATTTCATCTTCTCGTTGATTCGATGTAACCGCATTGCACGCTCATAAAAAGAAGAGGAAAGGCAGTCTCCTCTTGAAATAAAGCAACCCAACCCCTTGACTCCTCCAAAAATGTGAAAAAATTCCGCGAAAAGATCTAAGGCTACAAAAACAACTAAGATTTTGTTTAAGCGAGAGAAAGGCCCAAGGTACAGTATGAACTGAACTGAGGCATTCCGAGAATCAGGAATGTTCACAAGGAGTCAAACTTTCTTGAGAAAAGCCAAAAAGAAGCCGTTGTGCTCTGGAAAGCGACGACTTTTTCTTCAAGAATAAAGAGAATGTCTTCTTGACTCGAGTTGACCTGCTTGTGACATGATGTTGATACTATTTCTGTCAATGTGATGATCAAAACAATGCCAGCAGCAAAGTCCACCGCAAGGCATGGCACCAGTGTGAGGGCAATGATTGGGTCTCGCATGCGAAGTAATCTGCCATCACTGGCGAGCACGCAGAGCCCCGACCATCATTATCGTTCCTGGCTGAGGTTAGACTAGTGTTTTTCACTCTCGCACCCTCACCCCCACTCTTTCTGTGATTGAAGGAAACGGGGATAGCTGTCTATTAGCGGAAGGGATCAAAAGCGATGTTTTACACTTTCTTAAAGGGATCTTCTGCTTCAAAGAACAAAGCCCAAAACACGAAGTCACGCGTTCAAAAGTCGTTCAAAGTCGTGAAACCACGCATTTAAAAAAAAATCAAAAGTCTGTTATTCAGATAAACAAATCATCTGACAGTATGGACTTTTTACACAAATAGAACAGATCATGTAAATAGAACACTTTACATTCTTTACCCATTTATTCATGAATTATTTTCTGTAAACGAAAACAATAGAAGAGATTCTTCTGTATCTGAAATAGAACAACACAAGAATGACCTTTTAATTATCATCGCTCCGACGGGAGTATAAGGTGCCAAAGAATCTCAAACAGCCGACTTCGTTCCAGGTCTTGTCCCCTAGACAGTTCTTCGCCACATACCCAGCGGCCTGTTTGTCCTGCCTCCTGTTGGTGCCCGCATGAGTGCGGTTTGTGGATCCTGGTCTTATTTATCTGCAGGACTTGTGCTCCTGACTGTTCCACTTTAGTGCGTAAGACGAGGATTTGGTCTGTGCAACTCTTACGAATCCTAACTGTTCTTCTCTTGAGATTTTCTCGGTGACTTGCCTGATCCTCTGTAGTGGGACTCTACAAAATGCCTTTTCTGGTTCTGAGAGTAGATTGACCCCCTTCAGGTTGGCGCACAACATCTGGCGCACGTTTCGTTTCAGTGTGAAAGGTTGTGTCTACTGTGCCTCCTCTGAGTCTGGTCTATCTGTTACCTCTCCGAAGTGTTCTGGTCTGTCTGGTACCTCTCTGAAGTGTTCTGCACATCAGTTGAGTTTTTTTCTTCCGTCATAGAGACTTCGCTATTCTTGTCGCTTATTTCCGTCGTCTTACTGGTGAATCATTCAGTAAGGGTTTTGGTGATATATAGTTCTGGAGAGTGCGCTTCTGGTGCTTAATAGAGAAATCCTCTATAATACTTACAATTACTCTTCTTTACAGAAATGTTTTTTTCTCTGTATGTCTCTTTGATTGCAGTCTTTTTTCGTTCCCTGCTTTACTGCCTTCCTGTACTCAGGGTATTTTAGAGATCCATTTTTTATTCTTTCTCTGTTTTGTAGCCCAACACATCTTTGATGGTATCGAGGTATGTTTTTTATACGATCACACCTGTCATTGATGCATATTTCTTAAAGCTTGATACCTGTTGGTCAGTTCCAGAACGAAATAGATCTTCACCGTTGTGTCTTTCAGTCTGCTTTGAATAAAGAGTTGTTCGTCGTTTTTTTTTCTTCCTTGTTCTCCCCAGTTTCATCTGTGACTCGTACATTATAAAGTGTTGGTCGCTGTTGGTGTCTGCTTGCTGTTAAAACTTTTATATTTCTCATTGACTCCCTTTAGCATTTCTCATCTATCTCCTCTATCATTTCTCATGGATTTGCTCAATGAACGACTTACACTGGTGAAAATAAACCCAGCTGGTATGCTGGAATTGGAATCTCTTTAAGGCGTGTTTTTGTGTTATTTACTTCGGAAACCTCTCGTCAGATATATGGAGGGTTGTGCCACAAGTATATAAAAAAGGAAAAATCGAATCACTCGTAGCCGAGAGTAGCAAATATCAAAGTCTTCGTGAATAGAAAGCTGTTGAATTCTTCACACCAAGCTCCAATATACCTACTAATATCACCTTTTCTTTTGGCTTGGTTATTATGTTTGGTTTTATAAGTTTGCTAAGTTGTTTGTTTTGTTTTCTTTCTTTCTTTGTTTGCTGGTTTAGATTTTTTCTCTTTCTTCGTGTCTTTCTGCCTCAGCACAAAGGTATTGTCGCGTGCAGCACACATTTATTCTCTTTTCAGCTTTGGAAGTAAGAACCACAAATAAAACATGTGGTATATATGGCAGTAAACCTTTCTTAGATGGATCTGTGGCGTGAAGGACGGACAAAGGAAACAATGACAAAATTATCGTTATTATCTTTGTCTGTGACTGGCCGACAGAACTGAAATTAATAAGAGGAAACAGAAGATAACGCAAAAATTTAGAAATATTAAGTGAATTTCTGGCTTCTTTGTAGTCCAGTTACAGGGGCACTAAATAAGGAGGTGGCGGTGGGGTGTGATATCGTGTGGGGAAGATACAGAACGCATTACTATGAGGAAGGATCATCATCATCATCATCATCATGATCATCATGATCATCATGATCATCATGATCATCATCATGATCATCATCATCATCATCATCATCATCATCATCATCATCATCATCATCATCATCATCATCATCATCATCATCATCATCATCATCATCATCATCATCATCATCATCATCATCATCACAACTATTGCATTAACCAACGATCTACATTAACCAATACCTGCTGCATGCAAAAATTTGAAGAAAGAACAAAGGTGGGCTGCTACTTTAGTGCACCATCACGTTAAATTGAAGTTATCACTGAAATCGAGGCACTTAGTCCCTTTCTGCTAATTACAAAGTTCTTCTTCAAACGTCACGACACGTGTGTGTGTGTGTGCGCGCGCGCGCATATGCCTGTCAGCACACGTGAGCGTGGTAGGTACAGCAGGATAATATATGCGGAGCACATCTACAATAAAGGACAATAATAACATTATAAACAGTGGACTAACATTAGCCAACCTAACCAATGATGTACATTGTATTTAAAAGTTAGAGGCTATAAAAAGTCATCACGATGACCAGCTGAGCACACAAATACCATTTCCACCTATTGTATCGACACAAGCGAGAGGAATCTGGCTTGCTTCTAATGTAGAAGACAGAAAAATCACTTATAAAATCCTGCATACTTGTTTACAGAAATGGCAGTAATAATTTTGATATATACTTCAACATTATACATGAAGATTAAAAAAGTCCACTCTTAATATAAAACTGTTGACGTCATAGAAACTATAAACACAAACAAAAGTCTACATTTAAAAAAGTAAGAAAGTAAATTATAAAACACCCGACAAAATGTGATAAAACTTTAAACACATTACAGTCAGCGATTTTCTTAGACTATAAATGTCCAGAGTTAATATATATATCTTTATTTTGCTGAAGAAAATGTAAAGAGATAAAGAGAGACAGGAAGTCGTAAGGAACAGTAAATTCGGCTTAGAACAAGGAGAGCTTTAGCACAAGAGCTTAGCTGGTATGAGCAAAAAATAAAATGTGGAAATCCAGCCTCATAAAGCAAAGCAGTCGTGACTTTTACTGACAGGGGACGCAACTGGTCCTCGCACATTGATAACATAACTCCGGTTATCCATCTTCCCCTGCAGCCATTCAAACCCGCCAGTAAATGTGGCAAAATCAGCTTCAAGCCCGATTGCATGCTATGGAGATACAAAAGTGTTAACAACTTTGAAGCGCAGAAATAGGACTAATTAACAGAACTAATAATCATAGTTAAACTAAGCAGAAATTGTTAACTCTTTGTGTCGGGGACTGTGTACCTCCGTGGTAGTGGCGCGCGCGGTTTGGATATATGCTGGTGTATCTACATGTCTCTTATCGCTGATCCCCAACACGTTTTCTGTGGTTAATTTAGTCTTGTCATGTCTTCTAGTCTGGACTTTTAGTGTTATCTTCAAACCTTGTCTTCTGAAAATATCTTTTACTGCTGTTTTGTAGTGGTGCCTTTTCCTTCAAGAGCACGATGACTGAGCCTTTTTTTGTTTTGTTTCCTTTATCTGTAAAAAAGCTGATACCATCCTGTTCACCGGCTATATGCACTACATCTACCCATACACACTATTCCCACACATGTATTTAAATATTTTTAATATTCTGCTATGCATCTAGCTTCTAGATTTTGTGTCCGTCGTGAACTAGATGTAGTCAGCAACTAATTTTCTTCAGGTTAATGTTATCTGTTATCTACAAATCTAGGAGCTGCTGCTGTCATATATTATTAATGAGTGCTAATTATTTACTTATTATTTACTCAGGTTGTCAATCGTTCTCGTCCCAGCTCCCCTATGTGCCCTAAAAGTTGACCTGACGACCCCCAAACGCGTGATTCATGCGTTATTATAACACACTACACATAGACACCTACTGTTCAATTCACTTACGACCATTAGGCAATGAGGCTATTGCCTTTCTATTTTCAATAGCAATATCATCAAATTTTAGGTTTACTTATGATTTACCTATTTTTAGATCTCACTACATAGATATTCTTTGTCGAGTAATTCAATTCGTCAACGTTGAGGACTCTTTGGTTAATACCGTGCGGGCTATGCCAAGAAGCTTCAAGACGGTTTTTAAAATCTGTATTTTAGGCCGGAGGCACTTTCTAACCACACTTATCTGGTCTGACAGTGAAGTATTTTTAAAACTTTACTCTAGAAGTAGACGGCCTCTCGTAACATAATGGCATGTAGGCGAAGAACTGAGTATTTAGGTGCTCGAATTTATTTCGGGAAACTGTTGCATCACCAAAATGGGTTTTTGAGAAGAACAGCAGTCCTCCAGAAGTTTCATTCTGACAAGTTCTCTAATGACTGCCTGCTGCATTGTACACATTGTAGAGCTAACAAACACTTCATGGTATGTACTCACGTGCAGCACATTGGATAAAAATGCAAAACGCAAGTTTTGAGCAAAAACTGACTTAATGCTAAGTTATTGAAGGTAATAAAATGCATTGAACACAGCGCAACATTTAAGAAAGATGAAGTATATTTTTTCATCGTGATGAGAATTTCAATATAGGAACAGTGAAAAAAACGCTTCTCTTTATAATGGCCAAAGGTAGTAATGAAATGATATTGATACGAAAGATGATTGTCAGCTAAGCAGGAACACACACACACACACACACATACACACACACACACACACACACACACACGTGTGTACGTGAAAGTATGCACATTGTCACAAGCCTGTCAGACTGTGATGTAGTGTTTAACCTACACGTGCATGTACGAGGTACGTCGCACACAGCGCAAGCGAACGCTTCACAAAGATGCTCCGACATCCATGCATTGATTGAGCAGATGCTTGAATCAACTTTGCGAAGTCGCTTGGTGGCTGTGCTGCTATGGTAACTGCACGAAGCAATGACGAGGACAAACCCTGGGTTAAACAGATGCTCACACGCAATGGTTGTTTTACTTTTCTCTCTTTGTCTTCTCGAGGAAGTCTCGCTCGGCTTCGGACGGCTTACAGACGTTGACAATTGTGTAGGTGGTCAGCATTTGCATGTCCCACATCTGTCCCACATTGTTTACAACAACGGTCTATGCGGCCAGAATCAATTTGCAGTACAGACCTTTCTCTAGACTAGAAAGGAGACCAGTTTTATTCTATATTCGCACGCACACGCACACGCACACACACACACACACACACACACACACACACACACACACAGAGGAGAAAGTTTCTCGAGGTTTCCAGGTCAAATGTTTGACCTCAATCGGGTTCATGCACCCGAGTGTTTGCCGGGAGGCTAGAAGAGGTGGAAGTTGGGCGTGGCTGTGGCCAGTGAAGATTTATTCGCTATCTGCGAATCCCAGGGGCATTTGTCGGAGTTTGATTTTAGACATTTTTCTTTCTGTGTTCATCACGACTACTTGTTTGCACGTTGAAACACCTGCTCACCTGCTTGCGTCAGCTCACCTGATTCCGGCAAATGATAAAAGAGTTCTGCCGGCGTTTTCTGGTCGACAGATTCATTTGTAGGCGTTAGGTGTGTGGACGTCTGTGGATACGCGCTCAGTGAGAAAGGCAAACAAACAAACAAACAAACAAACAAACAAACAAACAAACAAATGGCTTTTTTATTCAGTGCAGGCTCACCCACATGACTAAAGGACGGTAAACAATGTAAACAGAATGCAAAAGCAAAAAATATATATCTACA
The DNA here is from genome assembly GCA_004794655.1 of Marisa cornuarietis. NCBI lineage: Eukaryota > Metazoa > Mollusca > Gastropoda > Architaenioglossa > Ampullariidae > Marisa > Marisa cornuarietis. Next base: position 17,371,199 of record SMMW01000003.1, on the reverse strand, counting down.
AATCAGTGAGCTTGCTCGGGGTAAAATCAATCATAGCATGATGTGCAAACAGTTTCACTTTGCAGGTTTACTAAAATAATGACAAACTAAAATATACATATTAAAATAAATTCCTTTTTAGACAGGTAATAACAAGGTTACGAACTGAATGCACTTGCAACTAACATGTGCTTTAAATAGATGATAGTTCGGTACTTTTTGGATATTATTGCTAATGCATGGGCATTCACTTAGGAGGCGAGGAGTGCCTTATTAAAAAGGCACTAGGGAAGTTAATTTTTGTCTTTTTCTCAGTTCTATTGCTCTGTAGATACATGCGACTATAGTGATAATCTTGTTACGATTATCTGACATTGTAGAGTGGAATCTGAATTGTTAAATAACACTGAACACATTTTGGCAATGTTTTCTCCTCGTAAATTAGAGATTTAACACAGATAAATAAGATTTGCATTTCTTTTTCCTCTTTCACGCAAAGGGACAAAGTGATTTCGCTATGATAATAGCGGAAACGAAGCTAGTGGAAGTTCAAATTAGCTCCTGCTTGCCTGAATTTTATATCTTTATTCTTGTGTGCAAGAAAGTTAGTCTGTACTATGACAGATCGCAACAACATGTGTGGTGCAAGTTGAAGCTCGGACTGAGTTTATTCTGACAGTCATGGTTAAAAACAATTTATTAATCTTAATTTCAATTCTTGAAAAAACTCTTGACATTTCCAACCCCTTTTCTCAGACTAAACCAAAGTCACATCTATAAAGAGAAATCATCATATAACATATCCACGTGCCAATGGTGCAAATTAAGAAGCATTTCATAAACTTTTCTGGGCAAGCGTTTCTTTGGCAACTACAATACTTCAAGCCAGGATGCAATACATCTTAAATGCCATTGATATGTATTGGCCAGCCTCCGTATTCACTATAGATCATAACATTAAAAGTTGTGCTGGTAACATCAACGTCTTTGGTAAGGTCTTGCGATTGCATGGATAAAAGAATGTGAAGACAATAGCCTGCCTAGATATATAGACATTTGTTAACAATCATAAATTTTTTCCCATCATATAAACAGTTTTCCCGTTTTGCAATAAATCCTCATTTCTGAAAATAACCACTTCGACTGACATATTCATGTTCACCGTAAGATCTAAATTTTGGCAATACGATATATAGCTGGTGTTGGAGTCCTACAGAGAGTTCATCAGAGATAAAAGCAATGGCATTAGCAAAGAATAGAATTAACATCTGCATTAAGTCAAGTGTGACTTTTATACCATGTTGTCCGTGTAATTTCGTTTGTGAACTCATTTATAATTAATGGAACAGCACTGCAAACCACCTTGTTTTGGTCTTCTTGGGAAGTTGAAGCGTTCAGATTTCTTTTTATAGAGGAACACATAAAGCAGCGGCACACACACACACACACACACACACACACACACACATACACACACACACACACACACACGTAATAATAATAAATGAAGATTTTTATAGCGCATATTCACACTCATAGAGAGCATGCTCTTAGCCCTTAAAAAGGGGAGAGACATGGACTAAATGTATAGAACACGAGGGACGGAAGAATAAACAACATTACTGACGACAAACAGAAAACAAAGATAGAAAACACAAAAAGGCAGCAAGTAACAGGAACAGAGAATTCTGTGATTCTGCAGAGAAAGATGGGGAGAAAAGTAGCAAGATCGGAAGGGGGTAAATAGGACGAGCATTGTGGGGACTGTGTTAGGAGTAATGCTCAAGGAAGAGGTTTTGAAGGATTTGAAGGATTCAGTTGTTGGAAGATGGCGGATATGGAAAGGGAGAAAAATCCATTGTTTTGCTGCACAGTAGCCAAAAATACTGTGACCATATGTTGTACGTACGTGTATAAAAAGATTGAGAGAGAGAGAGAGAAGGAAGAAGAATATCTGTCCAACATCACAGTCATGTGACTGGAGACTCGCTCACCGCAGATTCGTGTTCATGAAGATGCTATGCTTGTTGCAGCGGTTTCCTGTAGAACGTTCTACATAGATGTCCTCCTACTGGATGGCACTGATGGCGCGACAAAACCATTGATGGAGATTTTCCGGCCGCCTCTTATGGCTGCTGGTCGTCTGGCAGACCTTTCTAATACGACTGAGGGGCATAGTGCGTGACCAACATGACTTACTTCGCAAGAGGGAGCGAAGTTTTACTTTTCGAATGCATGGGCTAAGTCTGTAACGAGACACTAATTCCCAAGACCCGAATAAAGCCTCGTCTTCAGTCTACAAGTTAGAGGTCCTCTAAACGCTGACGTGCACAAGAAGAGGTGAAAGGTCAGTAACGAACATAATTACGTGGATCATCATCAGGGCGTTCAGAAAATAAACGTTAAACAAAAGTGAAAATCCTTGCTCTTCCAACTTATTAGTCATTTCTGCAGTTCAAGAAGCTAAGTGATATAAGAGCGTGTATAAGCTATGTTGTGGTTCAAGAGAAGTTGTAGGTCTCCATAGCAACTAAATAAACAACAGTTGAGTTTTTGTCCTTTCCACCTGGTCCAATGTCTCTCCCTTTCAATGTCTTAAACTGTCGGACTGTCTCTGTGGGTGTGTGTGCACGGGCAGATAGACAAACAGAAAAAAGAGCCGCATGTCTTATAAAAAGTGAACATCCAACGTTATAAATTAGTACCTTTGAAACTCAACCCCTTGTATGCAAATGTCTTGTCAGGCTGTTTTGTATGGAGCTACTGGAGACCATGCACACAAAAATGAAAGAAAGTCCTCTGGGACGTAAATATAACGAAAGGCAAGGCATTTATTTATCAAAAGCGACGAATCCAATAGTAACACGAATCATGCTAAGGGAAAACAATGGATAACTTTCACACTCTTTTCGCTTTGTGCCCGTTGAGCTGGTGACAGGAAGAATGAGGTGCTAGTGGCAACTTGTCTGTATTTCAGTTTAGAGGCCTCAGCGTTGACAAGAAACTATAAATCATGAAGTCGCTCTTATGTGAGATTGCAAAGTAACTCACACACCATAGGGTCTACAGTGCAGGACATCCCCGCAACCTAAAACGAGCTATTACTTAACGAGCACTGTGCTTCCCCTCTCATATTTTTTGTTTTTGTTTTTGGGTCGTCAACAAGCACTTTAAAAACTGTTTGGATAAAAGTACATTTTGGAGACTATTCACACCAGTGTCTTTGTATTTATCGGGTTTGTTGCACTGACGTCAGAGTAAAACCCTGTTAAATATACAGACTTCTGAGCTTAAGACTTCTGTTTCTAAATCAGATAAAATCGGTTAATACCAGGCTGGACCACCAAAGGAAGTGGAAATTCTCGTGTTTACTAGGTCTGTTTCTGAAAGTAATGCTTGTGAAATCTTAAGATAGCAGTGCCTTGTTCCCACGCCTACTGTCAGCGGCACCAGAGAAGGAGAATCAGTACATGACTTTAATGAAAAACAAATCGCCAAGATTTATTAGATTAACTATCAGAAATTTCCCTCCCTGCTACAGGAGATAATCTAGTCGAGTCAAAATGGTCCATTAATATCTCTTGCTTTGGAAAATTATCCATTTTTAGTTTTGCGAAGGGATTAGGTCGACATGTCCATTAGCGGCGGACAGTTAATCACAGACAGAGGACTGGTTTAATTTCACCAGATTAACGCTACGGGGGGGGGGGTGATAGCAGAAAGTGTGCTACTGTACCCATACCATCAGTACTTTCAGGAACTTTGGTGTGGTAAACGTACACATCTTATACCAGTGTGGCAAGGTGAAGGAACTCCCACATGAGGTGGAACGAAACTGATCTGACATTTTGGGACTAACAGAGGTCAGATGACCGGGCTTTGGCGAGACAGCAGCGGACAAAGCCACAGGATATGTTGAGTGCCGAGGAAGCCAAATACGAGAGTGATTTAGGCTTTCTTGTAGGTAGAGAAGTGGTCAGCACAAGACATCAGTCATGGAAGACACCAGTGACCACCTTTCCTGAAGAAGCATTGTTTATTGAATACTGAATACTGCCTTTTCTAGTAAACTTCCAGTTTAAGATAGACGCCAAAGTCCTTCAAAGTATCCAGAAAAGAACCCAGCAAACTCGCAGACCTACCGGTACTATGGGAAGAGGTAAAGAGTGCTGTACACAGTCTGAAGTGAGGAAAGTCACCTGGTGTTGACGACGTCCCATGTGAGCTGCTGGCACTCACTGCTTTGTGCCAAACAGTCTGGGAACGCAAAGAATGGTCCAAAGAATGGACCCAGTCACTAATAATACTCCTTCCAAAGAAACAGTAAACGAGCCAACATTACGGACCGCGAGTCTAATTAACAATCCTACGTGATGCTGAATGTCACTCAGATTCTCATTAACACCACCGCTGAGGAAATGGTAGCAGAAGAACAGGTTTTCAACATCATGATAGACCAATATCTACAACACTATCGGGAAAGTTTTCGTATCTTTTCGACTTAAATAGGCTTTTGACAAACTCTAACACTAGAGGATGTGGCAGCGATTCGAAGAAGTCTTCGTTCAAATCACTGAAGCGTTCTACAAGAGCTCAGTGACTGCAGTACTACTGGAGAACCGATTGGGAGTTCTCTTTCCCACAATAGTGGGTGTCTGTTAAGCCCCTATTGCCTGTAATGGTCAACATCGTTTTGGAGAACATGCCAGAAACCATTCACAACCATCACGCACTCATGACCATATGCGGTAGACCCCATTGCAACAGGCGATTTGCAGACATCGATCTGATGGGAGGAACCAACAGCGAGTTGCAAGATCTTACCAACAGACTGATCGACAGCATAAATGCATATGGAATAAAGACTAGCACCGACTAGAGAAAACAATGCCAAGGTTAACACTAACGACAGCGGCAAAGCAGAAATCTTTACGAACGCAGTACCGGTCTAGAAGGGGATTAGCTTGAAGTACATAGGAGCGCCATTCCAAAGATGGCAGCTGCACGGCAGGCGACTTTATTTTTCATACAACGTTTCGGCACGCATGCACAGATCGTCTTTTAGTTTGTCATTTTATTACAGTATAGTACTTTTAAATGATAACGGATAACTTATATGACTCAAACTGCTATAGCGTAGAGGGTAAGGCAAACGGTTTTAAATACGGTTGCAGGCTCGAATTTGTTTTTCGGATGCTCTTTTTTTTTTTTATACAATTGTTACACACGTTTTTATTTTTACGTAGAGCTATGTGTGTGTGTGTGTGTGCCTGACTGTCTGCATATATGTTTTAACTCGACAAGTGAACACAAGTAACACCGGTGTACATCAAGGCAGCGCCTCAATGTGGTGGGTCAGTATAGTCGCGTGGTAGACATCAGATAATGATCGCAATATAGCGACAGCAGCTATGAACAGCTACAAGTCCGTCGCAGTTCCTCTCATGCCGCACGGATGCGAGATGTGGACACTGCCTACATACAGGGAGAGAAGAATCCAAGTGTTTCACCCCAAGTTCTTAAGAAGGTTGCACTGAATCTATTACAGAATGTCGTTCTTCGGAGCACGGTCGTCACCCTTGAGAAACAGTAGGACCCCCTTCTCGCAACAGTCAAACGGCGCCAGCTGATCTAGTTCGGCCACGTGACCTGACACGACACTCTCAAACTAGCAAGACAGAAATTGTATTACTTTTTAAATGAATAATGAAGCATACAGTGTAAAATTAAAAAAGCAGAAATTGCGGACATCAGAAGGCAACGGGGGAAAAAAAGAGGTCGCTGTGTGTCTTGTGCATTAACTTTGCTTTAATGCGACTGTTGATCTCTTCCAGCAGGTGTCGGAATTTAGTCGCAGGCACAACATCAATAGTAATTGCTTGTTATTTTCTTCCTAAACTCAGCCAGGACAGACGTCACGGAACCGTGGGAAACAGGACAGTGAAAATATAATGCATGGTTTCATAATAAGAGTTCTGCAACTCCCATCTTTTGTCGCCAAATTTTGAGCTGCTAATACTAAAAAACATATTTTTTTCTTCAATACATATTTCATATATCTATACGTACACACTCCTACTCTTTTCTCTTATAGAGAACAAGAAGGTGAAAGACCCCCCCCCCACATGTGTATTCCTTCTGTATGCATGGGAGATAAATCCTAGTGTTTACAGTCACAATGTTGCCTGTTGTGTTTATAGTCGCGTGTATAGTCACGAGACTGTAGCTGTTGTGGAAAGTAATCTTTTATTCTAAAAATATGGTGAAAATATTCAAAGCAGTAAAGAGGCTGTTCACTGTGTGATCAGACTTTTTATCGGTCATCAGCAGACAGGACCCAGCGGTGAAAAGATCAGCCTGTTGGCGTAGGGTATGGGGAGTGGATGGGAAGAGTACATATCCGCCCTGAGCTGACCCAAGAAAGTGCCTCGACTTGCCTCGGAAAGACGTGACGAAGCTAGAATGGCTTTATCTCACTGCAAGCACGTGCCTCATAGCGGGAGAGAAATACTGCTCTTCCAGGACAGGAAGGGGAGAGAATCACACGCGCAGGCAAGGTATTAATTCCCCTCACGGATCTGCCTATCACTTACTCGCAAATAACTCCGATGTAAAAGCTGGATTACACTTAACAGGTCGTGACAGGCCCTACCCGTGGACTTTATGCATTTCGCGTGATGTATTGTTTCCTCTGGGCAAGAGATGCAGTGTAAGACCCTCAGTGAGAACAACTCACTTTCCATCGAGACAACCATTAGTATGGGAGGGCATCTCAGGCTGAGTCTTAGTGAGGACACGGAACACAAGATTCACTGCAAGATACAAACTACAGCAGACCTCTTTACACAAAAGGACAAGGGGGACATGCTTTATTAACCTCGTAAGGAAGCAAATTTCTCTCTCTCTCTGGATCCTCATACAAGTCACGTTCGCTTCAATTTATGCTTCAAGTAATCGCAAGTAGTCTATGGAATCGTAGAAACTTGTTAACAGTGAGTATGCTAAGGTATCACTGTAATTATACAGGACAAAGCATAAGCTCACCACAAACCTTATTTTTAAGGTCATTTTTCGCATGCGACATCATCGAGAAAATGAGCCACGGGACATGGATGTATAAATACCATTCCCCAAGGGCATGCTTTTCTTAATGTTATCGTTCATCAGATACCAAGTTCCTTAGATCTAATTTAACATTAGTCTATTGCTTTCACCATCCACGCTGAGAATGACATCTATGCAACTAATATTGTGACCGAAACATATTAAAGTGGAAGTCAAAACTTTTTTTCATGAACGTGCAAGACCATTGCGAGATATCCGTAGTACTGCTGAGAGTGTTTTAGAACTCAAAATAAAATTTGACTGCATATATTTAACTGCTGGTTAAACTTTTTTTGTGCGATATTTTTTGTATAAAACATTTTTCCTGCATGCATAAGCTAATGATTGCTGCGTTTGTGATAGGTCACTTGCTAAATTCTGTTTCTCTTCGGATTTTCAGTAAATAGAGTACCACTGACTAAGAAATGCTGTTTATACTAAAAAAAACAAACAAACCTCGATGTATTTTGGAAGGAAGCAAAACACCTGAAAAGTATTTTAATTTCCCAGTCGCCTAAAAGACAGTGGGTATGACTACTGAACACCGGTTTATGCCAATCACTGTGTGTGTCGCTTCTCGCTGGAAGTCTCCCTTAAATAAAATGGGTTTGTTTACTAAGGTTTGCGTTGTGGTTGTCCAGTTAAGTTGTTGTTCTCGGATACAGTTGCGTTTATTTAATTTTTCGCGACGAATTAATGCTAATCCTTCATGAGTTCTTGGCATCAAATAGAAAACTGATTGCCAGACAGCATCATTGAGGCCATGGTGTCAGTCTGAGTGTAAACACGGACACCATTTACATCAGGGGTTAGATCTGCACATGCAAAGTGATCGTTCTCGCTCGCAACACAAATATTTGTTTACAAACACGATATTTCTAAAAGATGAATGATTTCCACTTCAGTAAATATACATATACAAATATACGTAACTGTAAATATAAATACACATGTAAATGTTTATATACGGACCTAAATGTGTGTGTGTGTGTGTGTGTGTGTGTGTGTGTGTGTGTGTGTGTGTGTGTGTGTGAATGTAGCTAGCCACAAACCGAAAAGAGGTTAATGAGATAATAGTGCAGGAGAGCAGTGACAGTTTGAGAGCTTCTCTTCATACCGACAAGCGACAAGCGACTGGGAGTGCGTCCCCCGGGGAACCCATTCAGGCGGCAGGCGACATAACAAGGGGAGCATTTATTTTATTTCACTACGGCCTCCAGCAGAGGACCCATTACGAGGTGTCATCTGAACACCAGAAGGACGACAGAAAAACAAATTTATCACAGCTCCGGTTCGACAGAAAGTTTATAAATTATGTCAAATGATATTTGTCAGCGCGATTTTTGCAGCCTGCAAGAAAAGCAGGTGTTTTGTTCCAATGAAACGCTTACTCTCTGGTCCAGATCCTTAGCCCAGTGTTTTATTGATGCAGATGGCCAGGGAGAACATTAATTTTATAGGTTTTCTGAGTTACTTCTTTTTTCATCACTCAAAAGAAAATTTTCTCTGATCAAAGATGGATGTAATATGGCATCAAATCTGCGCAGAAAGCGTACTTGAAAGTTCGTGACTAGATGAAAGAACATGGAGGGATTAGCCTGTTAGATTCTGGCTTGTAATATACTGGAAATATTGAGTTTGGCTGACACGCTTCTCCAGGTCTGTGGCATCAAGATTAACAAGGTTGTCTAGAGTTGAAGCGCACGTCTCAGTTTCTGGACAATGAATGTGTCTGTAAACTGAGTGAAAACTTTGGTTTAAAAAATGACAAGGTGTATTAAACCTCACATACAAAGTAGAACACATCATGTGGTATTCATCGCAGACATCTTTATACTTCAGCAACACCGGGAAAGACCCAAAGCATGGAGATGTATCGTTCGAGTATAGTGATTTTTCTTGAATTTTTTTATTTAATGAGACGACAATACAGTGAACTACACACTGACCCCAGTACGATCGCAGCGAACAGATTTGAGTGTTTATAATGTAATATTGTATTTTTGCAAAGTGTCATAAGAAACTGAAGCTTGGCATATTTAAAGCACAAACACGTGACATTCCCCATGTCTGGGACCTGCCGGCCAGTACAAAGTCAATGGCGTCCCGTGCAACATTTTCGTGATGATTGGTAGCTGGACGTCTGTTGACATCATCGGGGCAGACTCTCACTCGTGGAATATGCAGTAGGATCGCTGTCGGTAAATGGTTTCGCTGATAGTTCTAGAACCTTAAAGCAGTGTGACACAGATGACTCCTGCTGTCAACAGGGGCAGGCAGTTCTAGGTGCAGGGAGAAAGGGAAAAGGTCAAAAGACCAACTAGTCAGCCATTCCGCTTCGAACTCGACCTTTAGCCTCTGTCAGAATGTTCCCGTCTGTCCAGCTGGAGGCTGAGATAATCGTTAAAACCACGATTCGGTTATTCTGATAAGATTTGCTGGCGTGCTTGAAGATATATCTGTGATGGTTTTGTTGTGATTAAACCTGTTGTGTCTGATCGAAGTGATGTTTAGATATTAATAAACCAGACTGCTTTCTAATCCTTCTAAGGCTCTCAGTAAATGGACTATTCAGATTCTGTTGTACCACAGACTGTACACGACAAGCTTCACCGATAAGTTTTGCCTTAGCCAAGTTTAACTTGGGAGTGAAAGAATTAGCTAAAAAAAAGGATAGATGCCAAAAAAAGGAGAAAGATGGTATTTAACCAAGAAATATGTTGACGGTCATGACATCGTCATGACTGCCATTTTAATAGTCTAACTCTCCCAAATATTCATGCTGATCTATTGAGCTTTTTTGCCTATCCTTTCTAGTCAGCGTGGTCCATATTTAAATCTCTACCTTCTAAAGTAAAACTCCAGATATGGAGTATCAGGATGCCAATTTAGTTATAGAACAGTTAGTAGTAAACAACGAAATAGAGCGGATTTTTCTGCAGACGTGTCTGGTTAGCTTTTATAATGTAAATCAGTTTTGATGGGAATGAAAGAACACAACAAACCAACTGAAAAGCTCGGTCTAGACGTGCATACCCGGCACAACTAAATTAGATGTTTGCATCAGACAGGCCAACACAGAAAGCAGGAGTCGGAGAGGATTGAACCCAGCGTCACAAGAATCTGTTTCATCAGTTTGGGTTTACCAGTATGAGGCACATGCCGCCCTATGGCTTATCTTTGTTAAATTGCAATGCACCATAGACGAGACTTGGTTGGCGAACAAAGTCAAGATTATTGCTCGAAGGAAAAATGTAAGTTTTGGATCTGGCTACAAAGGATGACAATCATGTTTTTTTAAAGTGTTATTGCAAAATGGCGACACCATCATTAAATTGTATAGGAAAAGGTCTTTCTTGAGAAATATCAAAAGTGCTTGACAATGTGTACTGGGTTGTCTAAGTGGATCTGGTTTATGTCGGTGCCGGTGGAAGAAATAATAATCTATCAAAGTTTGCTTTTTCTGCATTTGCATGGGCGTCAGCAACACTTTGCATAATTGTCAGATACAGGATCACGAAATTCAAGCTTTGACGTCTAATATCTGTTTCCCTCGTGTGTCTGATGAAAAAGCTTTTATTCCGCCATCGCCCGAAGCTCACCCACGCTCCAAGTGGGAATTTTCCCATTTGAGAGGAAACAAAAAAAATTATTGGTTGTAGAATGGACCCTTACGACTGTCGCATATGTTCAAGTGAGATTTATATTGTCGATGCCTAGTCTGCGATGAAGATTTCATTTGATTGCAGTTAAAAAAATGTCAGCCAGACCTTCGAAATGCAATGGGGAAAAGCTGTTGGAAAATAATCCTAAGCAAAGAAAAGCTAATCCAGTTTTGAGGTTAAAAGTTTGATTCACACGAAGACTTGCATGCCTGTGCAAGAAAACACCCTCACGCTAAAAGCACACACACACACACACACACACACACACACACACACACACACACACACACACACACACACACACACACACACACACACACACACACATTTTCATTAAGCACGACTCTAGCAACCGTCTTTAACAGGAAGTCAGCTACTTCTGACCTATGGTACCTATAATCCGGTTAGTATGTGTCTGGATGTGTTTCTCTCTCTAGATATATGTGTGTGGGTGGGTGGGTGGGTCGGTGGGTGTAACTTAATATGCATACAAACCTGCTTGCTGTGAGATCAAACATATAATAAATATAAATAGTAAATTCCTAGAGAGAAAGTAAACGATTTTCTAAGTGTTCAAAACTTGCAAAATATTCTCCATGCATCATTTGCTATTTGCTTTCTCTGTAGAGCATACACGTTATAAAGTGCAGTTTTAGAAAATAACACCGAGGAACAAGAGGTTAATTACTCTTGAACGGGAGTGTTGATCGATGGCACGCGTTCCGTGCAGATAAAACAAAGTTGTGAAGTAACCAGATTCGCTCCATGTCTGTCATTTCTTCATCAGGCCTGGGCAGAAAGGGCACGTAACTCGATTGGTAGCAATGCGCATACGGACGTGCGAAGAGTCGTCCGCCCTAAACCTTCATCTCTGACGATATATTATTGGATAGAAATTGATGACAGCGGAGGGTCTGATGCGTATGGAGCAAGTAAGGGTTCATTAGTTCGACTGTTTATTCGTAACTTCCTAAGACCAGAGATGGATGGTAGTTATAAAAAATACAAAAAACTTTTGACTAAAATTCCTTAAACTGTGCGAGGAGCATCATGGCAGTTGTAACCACTACATGTTCTTTAAGTCATTAAACAGAGCCATGGTTATTATTATTATTAAAGCAGATTTATATAGCGCAATTTTCAACTCTAGAGTCGACTCAATGCGCTGTACAGTGTATGGGGTTAGTTTTAAAATCACTGAAAAATAGCAGAATTCTTGTAGTAAGATCATCAGATTAGTTTTACAATCACTGAGAAATATCCAAATTCTGTTGAAGAATTTCCGGACTGAACTACTGGAGGCAATCAGCAGTATGCTAGGAAAGTCATAGACTGTGGAGTTCTGGAAGCCAGTGAGACACACCTGTCCGCTAGCTGATATAAAAGCATGGGTAGTCTTCACACCCCTGTGTATGACCAGCAGGTCACGGCAAGAACCATAGCCCATGACAAGCATGACTGTCCACAGTTCATACAGTTCATAGTTACACAGTCTACATTTCAAATATTACTGCAGATTAACTTGCCACAAAAAAAGATAACAGATGATTAATTAGAAGCAAACATTCTCTCGCAAATTTTAAAGTCATATTCTAAAAATTTTAAATAATGAAATGATACGCACTAGTCTTTTTCAATGGGTTAACGAGGGATCTTATAGTCTCCTATGAGTAGTGCTTTGTCAAGGGTTACAAAAATTAAACGAAACAATTCAAACAATTTTATTATATTTAAAAAATCAGTAGTTACTGACCTGAGTGTAATGATATCTTTATATCTCTAAAGCAGCATGAATGTGTGTGTTGTGGGGGAGAAAAAGGAGGTTTTGAGGGAGAGAGAGAGAGAGAAATAAAGAAAGATTAAATGTGAGATAGAGGGCTAAAGTACCCTAGTCCTTATCAAGAATTTCCGCGAAAGTGCCTGATCTCTGCTAATTGCCTGTGGCTATAGATGGTAATTTGGGAAATGATTTTGCCAGAAGGTCAAGAAAGGGTCATTGTTGCTATCACCCGTTCCTCTCCCCGCCATCTCTCAATCCCCCGCACCCAGGAAGAGCTGAATTTTCTCGTTGTCGTCTGCTTTCTCCGCTCCTGTGTGAAGGAGCCGAAAGAGCGCGTAGCCCTGTTAACCACTCCTATTTGCACCTTGTAAACAAACACTTGTACTTAAGGTCCTTGCAATGTCTCAAGTTTTGCTTAGCCAGAGAGGTGAAGTCACATTTACACCTTAGCTTTCTGCGTTAAAAAGGATTGCGGTAGAAGCGTTTGAATAAATGCAACAAAGATAATGCACTGAGGTCTTCGAATAAAATCCAGAGAAGCATTAAGAATGAGAAAAAGTAATCCTTGTCTAAAAAGCAAGGTAGGACATGTGATAGAGGGGTGAAACTCAACCCATCGACCTCGACATGTAATTATACATCTGACCTGTAGAGGAATCACAGGGAGCACGAACATCATAGAGATTCTGCCCCTGAGCGACAGAAAGGAGGCCCAAGCGATCCGACGAGTACACGCCTTCAGGGACCCCAGCAAACAATGATGCCTCCAGTAACAATCTTCGAACTCTTGTGAGGAAAAAGGATCGCCGAGCACTAGAAAGTGGCACCCTAGTCATCGACTGTTTCAGCCAGTCCCGACCATTTTGAGTCATTATATATAATTTATCGACCATTCTAATAAAACCAAGAAAATCTGCTAAAAGCGACACATAAATTGTACACGTTGCCATAAAGGCTTCAAACATCCTTGTGACTTCTGGCGAACGACGAGCCTTAGGATCGATAAGCAGCAACGAAAACACTCAGTGCTGAAGACGTTATCATCTAATGACTCTGAAGGAGTGCGCATCAGTCGAATAAACAAGCTGCGCACGTTTTGAGCCTTTAATTAACACCTGCATCACGTGATATACACCCGACACGGAAAACTGTCTTCTCGAGGGCAAAGCTGGTCACGTGCTTCGTGGTTATTCTCACTTCACTTTCGTAACGAGTGTTTTGAAATTTTCACGGTTAGTTCATGAAGAGGATTATTGTTGCCTTCAACTCTTAGCAGGAGCACGTTCGTGGAGAAAAATCATAATAATAATAAAGTTAATTTATATAGCGCTGTACCCTACCATCAAAAGCTAGCTCAAAACGCGTAACAAGAAATATAAACAAATCATCATCATCATCATCATCATCATCATCATCATCATCATCATCATCATCATCATCTCAAAACAAAGAGTTCATTTTGTTCCTGATTAGTGTAGCTACTTACGCTGAGAAGAAGGTGAAAGCCATCAGCATCTACAGGCTGTAACCTAATTTTGCCTGAGAAGACAGTCACTTGATCCAATGAACATACCCACGCAAGGTACCATAACTTAATCCTTTGTTTTGATTATTTCCACCATTAAATATACAAAAAATACATTTAGTCATTAACCTGCATATAATGAGCTGTTAAGTAAGAAGAAGGGAAATAAATTAAGTACTTGACATCTTTCGACATTTTTCTAATGCAATCAAGTTGATTATATCGTACCCCAAAACAGATTAAGAGTAATGGTTTTTCTTGTTTGGGGAAGCATTTCCCTTTCTTGCTGGCGATTTGGTCCTTTGATATATGTTATGGATGGGTAGTGCTGGCTTTCTTTCATGAAATGAGTTCCGCTTAGTTTGACTCTACTCTCTCCTACATTTAAAAACTTCCCCATTAGCTCATTGGAAAAGTGTTGATCTGACATTTGCAATAGGGAAAATAATTTTTTATCATTTCACACTGTGTCTGGCAAGAACGGAGAAGCATTGGCAATAGCAGCGTTCAGACATCTTTACAAATCGCAGCCAGTAAATTGTCTTTATTTATGGCCGTGAAAATCAAATAAACATCTGCAGCTTATGGATGGAGTAAAGTCATTTTTATAGCAATTTGTCACTATATTCAGCTGATAAATTTGTTTACGTAAAATCTGTTGAGCATTGAATACAGACACATGACTGTTTGCTGATGGACCGCGTGTGGTCTGTCGAAAGAAAGGGGGAAGTCTTTCGGTTATGATGAACTGCCCTATAACCGCAGCCTGTCGAAAGTTTGACCATTAGAAGCAAGTAAAGATTTAGACTGATGGTTTGATTTGTCACTTCTCGGTGCTGTGTGTTTGAATTGCCACTCTTCAAAGGTATTTGTTAATTTTCCCTTTTAACAATTGTTGTGGAAGTTGTTTACTTTTCACCCACCCAAGACATTTGCTGTTTTGTTTCAGTGCACAAAGCGTGACCACCAATGATTAAACAGGCTTCAACTGAGATGATGATTGACAGATTATTCTGATGTCGATATATTAGCTCAGCATAGAGTATAATAGTTGTCAGTTTATTGTTGAAAATGGTCAAAACTATCGTTGGTCGGATTTCATTTCTGACCTGTTAATGCGGTTGAGAGAATGATTTGCCACACTAAGGAAAGAAGCAGTGCTGGCAAGCAATCAGAATTTTCAAGAGAGTAAAATGGTTTATTTTTTTACATTATCTGCAAAACTATTCGCCAGTTGCAACAGGGGTTTCAGAAATATATATTGTCTATTGACAACGTTGCCCGGATGTGATCCCAAAAGATTTATCACCTTGATTAAAATTCAGTTTGTTGAGTACATCTCAAAAAAGACTGACAGGTAAGATTCAAGTAGGGTAGTAGTTTTTTGACAGTTTAATCAACCATAGAATGATTTTTCATTTGGCGCAGACGTGTTTAGAACGATCCTGTGATCACCCATGAACATAGTTTAAACATCAGCTTTAGAAAGGAGTTGCGTTGAAGTAGTCGTTGCCAGAACACACACTGATCGTGCGTGGCAGGCTCCGTCAAGTCGACGCAGCCAATCAACTGCACAGTTTTGAAGTGACGGCTTGTTTGATGTTACTCGCGCGGAACGTAGGCAGAAGTGAAAGGAATTTCCGCTATATAATTCAAAGAACTGCTATAATAAGAGTCGAGCGAAGAAGGGCCTTGTACAGGGCCTGTTACGCATAACCAAGGGCTCTCATGAATACGAACCTAAACGTTACTTGATAACAACAGCAGTCTATTTGAAGAATCGTCATTATTCATGTTTTTATTTCTTTTCTTTTTTCTTTTTAAAGGAACATATGGGCCTTCATCATCTTCTCATTGCTTTTCCACTTTAGTGTCCCCATCAAACGTTTGATTGGACCGGTTCATGACCCCAATACTATCAGCCGGCGTTGTCTTCTGTTAGGAGATTGGCGACAAGGCCTATGCAACAGGTGTCACTGATAAATTATTGAAACCGTGTGGTAGCAGATGGTGCCAAACGTCCATTGCACTGATATGGCGCCCAGGGAGGATGAGCGTATCTTTGGTTGTATTTGGCGTATCAGGTGCCACGGACGTTAATAAAATTATTTAAATGAAACATCGAGATTCTGCTTGCTATTTAAGAGGCGGAAACTGGACCCCAAGAAGCCATCGCTTTTATTTGCATCAGAAATCAATGTCTCCCTCTTTCGTTACAACTGGCATGGAGAGTTGCTGAGCTGTTCTGTTCCACCTAAAAACCAAAGATGGAGCAACACAATCCCAGTAAAGAAGAAATATTCTTGAATTTGTGTAATTTGGTAGCGTTATCTACAACATTTGACAAGTCTTTACGGCCAACAGAGATATTTCTGAAACCATCTGTTAGTATCTTATTTTGCCACACAATAGTTGTATAGATGTCCGCAATACCCTAATTCCACAAACGAGCCGTTTTTTTTTTAGTTCCGTTATAGAAAGATTTCCTCTGTTAATGTGGTATAACTCCTTTGTAGAAAACTTTAAATCTTTGTTGCATTAAAATCCACTCTCAAGAGAAACTTTACTGGAGACTCCTCGTGAGTGGTGTGATAACTATTGTAGAAAGAGGGCCTGCACACATCCCATTAATCTTTGTATGAGATGATTAAAATAGCGAAAAAAGGTTACGAATGTCTCGAATATCGAAATGCCAAAAGTGGTATGTTCCAGAGCGCCTTTGTAAAGCTCTATCAACTACAGGCTAGAAACAAATCATCAGTGAAGTCTCATAGTGTGCAAGGACGAAGCTCCGAGATGGGTACAATGACACTCATTTCCTCCAGAAATTCAGAATCTTGGAACTGAATAACTGATCCTAATTGTACAATTAGAGAAAATTAATGTTATTTGTTGTTTGCAAAAAAAATCTACTACCTGCAATCAGTGGTTTCGCCAGAGTTTAATCACACAGCTAGTCGAGTTATTATTTATTTGTTAAATCTTTGTGTGCAGTTTAATAAGCCAATGCTATACTAGAGATAGTTTTCAGTTGTGTAGTCCTTGTTTTTTTGTCCAAAATAGGGAAATCGCAGAATATTTGACTTCCATTCACGCTACGAGTATTTTCAATTAACTTAGTATTTATAGAAATAGAAGCTTCACTCCTCTCGGAACAGCACAAAGGCAAACGTTCCACTGGTGATGCCATGAGTACATTTACTGGTGGGTGGAAGTTAAAAAAGAGAAACATTGAATGCTCTGTGTTATCTCAGTAGCGTATTACAGTTCCTTTTCTGTCTTTCATGGGATCACATAACTGCGCATTGTCTTGGCGGAAAATCTATGCCCCATCTGATTTCTATTTTCTTTGGGTTTGATGATGAGGTACTTCCTAAAATCTGTAATTACCGCGAGGACACAATCATCACTTTGATGGCGAATTACAGATTTTAGGAAGTACCTCATCATCAAAACCCAACCAAAATAGAAATCAGATGGGGCCTAGATTTTACAGATGAAAAGCGTGCAAAATGTGTTTGGAAAGAAGTTTTCTCACGCGGCTCTCCCAGAATGACATTCTTTCCCTAAAATATCTACTGTCAGTGCTTCATTATCTTATTCGTTCTGTGAGTCAATCCCTGATTTAAAGACAAGCGGTTAGGAAACCTTTATCAGCCTTCACTCTAACCGCTTTTCTACCCAAGCTAATCTTCCTTGTTTCAGAGCTGAGTAAATTAAGATACTAATATTTATCAAATGACAAACTCCTCTCCATTTAATATTGTTATCCAGGACAAAGACTCCAAGAGAAAACGCACCCTTTCTAGCGTGATGAATCTGTTCTTGTTCATTTACAGCACGTTGCAATGACTAGTAAGTCTGTTCTCCCTTCCGCTAAATCTCTTCATTCCGCCATTTTTGCGGTCTGCACAAAGAGAAGCTTAGAGATGGTCCTTAATTCTTCCTTTCATACGGGGTCTTAGAGCTCAAGGAGCAGCTATTGTTAGCTCTTGTTAGTACCAGTTGTCCGAGTGGGAGGGGTCGTTCTAGAGAACGGTTTTCAATAACCGCTTTGAGGCACGTTTTCTTCATCAAACCATGAATAGGGATGACTGCTGCAGGATGCTCAGAGACGGTGAACGGCTCATCACTATGGAGCACACGCCTCTAATGCTTTTCGTCCGTGAGAAGGTGTAGCCTGTCTGTTAATACAGAATACACTTATCCACTGTGTGACTTGTTGCTTTCAAGTACGTCTTTACCTGTCACTTTGGTTCGTCACTGTGCAAAAGTGATCAGACGATAGATAACAAGCTCGTGTACTGTCTTTATTTTTTATCCCAATGTGAGCTGTGACAAACAAGCAATATACTGCAAGTTTCTCTAAGGTAACCCAATATGGAAGTTTCATAAGTTGGTATATTTACACCTGCTTTGATAATCGCTGTATGGTATCAGACTTGATGTTTTATCTTGGAAAAGTATACTTTCTGGCTACAAACACTGGCTTATAGTTTAGTTGACATCACACTGAAAACCGACTTTATTGTTTTTGACTAATGTGAGAAGCTTGACAAAAGTGTTTGGAACTCCCAAACCACCTATACTTTTAAGTCTAGTGGGGTACATTTTTTCTAATAACTGGTTGTCTTTGTCTTTGTAAGATGCCATGTTGCAACATCTGAGTGATGCCCCCTTCCTTTCTCGACACCACGCCTACAAACAGCACCGTGCACAGAAACTCGTGACGTCACTTTTCCACAGACACGTCTAATTAACATATGATCCCCAATTGGCTGTAACCTTAATTCAAATTCATCAATGCACAATCCTGGACTGGCCTGCAATTGAGGTTTTAAAATTATCTTAAATCTTCATTCTCAAGGACAACTCGCCATGTTTGCGTTGGTCTGAATAAACCACTCACCTTTTGAGAGCTGTGACTTTTTTTTAAAGAACTCACATGTAGCCCTAGCCAAGGCAGGTTTGGGAAGCCAAGCAGTAAAATTTAACCTCAGGGTCAGATTTAACTTAAAATCTCGTATGCAACCCGACCCTGATGTTTGTGGTGTTGACGTCTTTCCATGCATTGGTCATGTTTGAGGTGGTGCTCACCCAGATTGTTGGGAATAATATACTGCACTGATCTTTTACCCAGCCATAAAAAAAGAGTTCTCCGGTAGACTTTTTAAAAGAGCTGCATGCTAGTTTGATGTCGGCTCATTAGAAGACATTTTGAAGGGAAGGACACACACTTAAGCGAAACACTCTTTCCGTGTAAAGGGGACATCTGTTCCTCGACCAGTAATTTAGTCAACAGTGTCATTAATTATAATAGAGGACACAGACTTCGAAGCCGATAACAGGAAACAAAGGAAGGAATAATTGGAAATAAAATAAATGAACGGATTAAAGAAGAGAAATAACAAAAGAAAACACTGACAACACGAAGAACAGGGATGTCTTTCTTGCAGGGTGGCTTAGAACAGAGACGGTACTTTTAATGATTCTGTCTCGGCGCTCAGAGTCAGTAGAAGGCTGACTGGACTTCATGCGTTAATGCCTGTTGTAGCACATGTTGTAACACTCTCTGACCTGTCACGATATCGGTTGCAGCTTAGTAGTACCGTGAGTGTCTGCAGCTCTCTCTTATTCTGTGGTCCGCATCTGGATCCTGATAACCGCCATCTTAGAAAATAGTTCGCTATCCTATATTTTACCTGCCAGGGGCGAGTTGCACATGTTTCTAAAGCTTAAAACTGTTTTAAAGAAGAAAAATCTCTTCTATGCCATTTAGATGCATTGCACAAGAACATACAAAACATTGTACTGAGAGGACGGAAAGTCTGACTTAGATAACTTTATCTTACTTAAAGCAGGTTTAGTTTTAAAAATTCTAAAATTGTGGTGTGCACTTTAAACTGATTATCTAAATCGATTTAAGACCTAAAAGTGTTTTAAATTAGAAATGTTTTGTGCAACTGGCCCCAGATCTTCTCCAAAAATCAAGTCTTTTTTCTATTACTTTTATTTTATAAGTGCAGTGTTTTGCAATTTCTTTTTCTCGGCTATACTTTGGCTATTATGGCAATGGTAAATGTTTGGTTATAGTTAAATAAAATAGTGACTAATTAATGCACTAACTCAACATGACATTCACTTTTTAGATGTTTTACCTCAGGACATATCGACTGTTGTATTTATTTATGGCTTCATGGTGTGGGCGTGGGTTTAGTCTAACCTCGCCGCCAAAAGCAAGAAGTAATGGTATCATAAAGCAGAGAATTACACACCTGCGTCTTCTCGCTGACCTTTCACTCAAAAGTGCAATTCAGCTGGCCCTAAAATTTATCTTCTTTAACGGTCTCGTGAGGGTGTAAAATAATTTCCACTGACTGGGTAAAGCTCACTGAAAGATATTATTTCACAAAATCTGGACACGGACGTGTTAATACCCTTGTTCTATTCTCATCATACACGTGGTGTTGGCGCCAGGTGTATTTGTCGCTAAGATGTTTGTCGATTCAGCTTTCTTTCTTTACGCCCACAACCAGATGCGTCTGAACAGGGTACCTACTGAGTTTCGCCGCAAATAAGACCGGTTTTATGTTAGATTTTGCTCCGAGAGAGGTATTAGGGCTAGTTTTCAGGAGATGTCTTATTTTTTAATGTACAAAAATCTACGTTCATTTAAGCGCGAGAATCTACATTTATTCTAATACAGTCCTTTCATCTTCTTCAGGAACATCTTCATAACTCGCCAAACCCTTAATTCGGGCCTGAATTTCTTTCTTTCATTTCCCGTTGTATCCTTGTCCATTATAATTTATATTGCTATTTATTTTAAGCATTAGTGTAATATCATTTATGTAGATATAAACATCATTACTTCATAATTCAATACGCCCGTCGTGTGTTTCAACGGAGGAACGAAATCTGTCCATTTGTCTGACCATCTTGGGGTAGGGCTTTTATCACGTGGATCTTCAAAAATCATTGTGGGTCTTATTTTCAGGTTAGGTTTTATTTTCGGGGGAAAAACTGTCTATAGTCAAACCAAATTTCAGTCTGAGAGAACTGTGCTCTGGAATTGAGACAAACCTGACAAATAAATTTGTCTTTCGTATCTTAAAGCTGTTCTTTTCCGGGAAAATATTATTTAATCAAGCTAACAAGCCTGGAAGATATAAAAATGTTTTCTCCCTGATATAAAAAAGTTCATCTGTTTGTAAACAAGTATTTTGGAAGTCATTTCGTTTCAACAATTCTCTTTTTAAATATCATTCTTAATCCGTAATTTATGACACTCAAGTCTAGTTAACACTTTCAAATGTTTTCCTGTAAACATGAAAAAACTTCACACAAAATTATGAAACTTATGCTGCAGCCTTGGATAGTTTATATAAATTACATCTTAGAGTGCTATTTTCAGATAACCAAATCATCGATTTTCTTTTTTTCCATTTTTTAAAGTTTTTATGTCTTCAGCCTTGTTCTTATTTAGAAAGACCCAGCTGAGCGAAGGGACGTAAAATCGAAAAATCAGAAAAATCTATAGAAGCTTCCCATAAACCAGATTATAAAAATATTTAGCAAATAGTTATTTCAGAAATGACATTTTATGTGGCAAAATTAGACAATTTAATACTAGCGAGACTCATAAAAAATAAAAAGCTGAAAAGTTTTAACTGATATCAACACCTTATTTACTGTTGGAATTGCTTCAAAGCAGTGAGGAAGACCCTGGGTGGGAAGATGTGGGCGTTGGTGTAAATGCCTCAAGAATAGCTCGTCCCTACGCTAGACTGGTCAATGAGAGTGACTTTATCTGTCAGGCTACCGCCTCTTGTGATCACCCACCGTTATAATCATGCACTTTCGACAAAACTCTACGCCTTCTTTTCTTTTTTTAATTCAATGATATATTTACAAAAGACATATGTAGACAAAGCCTTTTTTGAAACTTTTTTCACCAGTATAGTTACAAAACCTCAGTGACAGAAAACAATACATGAGCATCGTCCTTTGCACCTATTTATTTATACTTACATTATTATTTCTCTCGAGTATGTACAGCGAAGATAAGAGAGTAAAGGTAAGGCGAGGAAGGAGAGACGAAATTATTGATAGAAGGAGAAGGGAGAAGGAAAGCAAAAGAAACAGGAGAGCTGAAATGATACACAGGACTAGCTCATTATAAATCATACCAGTGCAGTCAACAGTACTGGGTGATCATAAGGCTTTCCCACAGGGTCACATCCATCCAGGTGAGGTTATTACAATATGTTGTATTATGTATTTCTCGAGTGCATAGATTTTTATAATTTCATGAAACCCATACAACGGGCTTGGAGTTTCTCCACTTTCGTCAAGGTATATAGTATTTTGCAAATAAAATGAGTTTTTTTAGAGTTGTATTTTGATTGGAACTGTTCGGTTTAAACAAAGCAGAGAAAGAATCATTTTTAAACACTGCTTTTTCTGAACGCTGAATCTAATCGTCTTTGTCAAACTTGACCAATATTAAGAAAGTCACAGAGATATATTAGTAATATAAAAGTAAAAATAGTAATATTTGTACATAAATTGGACAACCACAAGAATATAATTTTATATTTCAAAACAGTCGAATAATATAGGCTTTATGGACGATACACCGTGCACCGTCTCAAACATTAGTTGTTAAGACTTTACGTGCCCAGCATGTCACTCGCTTATCATAGTCCCCTCATCATTGTACCTGCTTACACCAGCTTCTCAATATACTCAAGCGCCGTGTGAGCAGTGTGCACCGTACACCAGGCACTCACTACATCATCAATCTTTGTGGATGAACGGTCTCGTCTAAACTAACGACGCTGGTTTAAAATTTGTTCCCCGATGTCTGAGAGCCTGGCATCGCGGCGATTTGAATTGTTAGTTCTATGTTCAAACTACACAACCGCCGCTGAATCAAGGTTCATCCTTCTCTGGGATTAAAGGGTAACACTGTGTTGTAAAGACTGCGGCGGTGACTAAGAATCAGGACTGTTAACCCCATCCCATCTCATTTGTCATTTCCATTCCACCCCTGACACATTATTACTAGAAATACTTAGACTGTCTTCGCACGCGGCCTCAAACACACAGTTTCTCTGGAGAAGTGATACGTGCACAAGGACTGGATTGAGATGCTAAAGAAAACTTTGAAACACATAAACCAAAGCCACTGTCCACCTACTTCAGCACAGTTCCTGGCTCTGCTGTCACTCCCCTGTGGTGAGAGAGACACCACGTGGGCGCTATGTTCTTCCTACGCTTCTTTTCCTGATGGGATCTGCAATCAAACTAGGTTATTTAAGGTTCTTACAACAGTTTTTTTTTTCAAGCGCATAATTTTCACTTAGTGTGCATAATGCCCCACTTTACTGTCCAAAGCGCACGCAACTAATTCCATCATGGAGTCAACACGATAACTTATACCCAGAAGAACGTAAAACAAAATACTTGTGTACTTTCTGACATTCTTCAAACTGTAAAATACGATAGCATAAAAGCATAAAAGAGCGAAGTAAATAGATAATACTGAATCGAAAATAAATCATAAAAATTTACAAGCATAGAATCATTTCTTTATGGATTTTTGAAAGAGTTTTTATCTTTTTGTTTTAGCTTGGCTTGTGATGAGACAGTGTTATTAATTAAGTCATGCTGAGTCAGTATTATGTTTTGGGCGCTGCAACGAGTCTTGATGCTACTTTGTAACAACTTGTACCTAAAAAGACGAGTCGTCTGGGGGTATTACTGAAAGCGTTTTTTTTTTTTTTTTGTTGAAGAGTTTGGGCAGGAGGAAATCCGAGGGCGAAAAGCGCACCGAGCTCACAGCGTCCGGACTTTATTTGCATTTCGATTTGTAGCGCCGGCTCTCACGTGGGAAGCAACTCGAACTGCCCTACGGGGATGCACAGGGGGCGCTGACAGACGTCCTCCGCTGCCGCGCGCTCTGTGCTGCACCCTCCGTGCTGCACCTCTCGCCTTCTGCTGCACATCACATGACAAAGGTGCAAGGAGTCGGACTGCGTCTTGCTGACCTTAGCGTCCGTGATTTTCTCGAGATCGCCTGTTCAAGACCCCGTGAAACACCTTTATCCAACAGGTAAGCTTTTTATTCTGTGATGAAGACCGACACTCACACACACACACACACACCTGTTGTTACTGTCAGGCAACGTTCAGTCAGTTGTAGATGAAGTGGGAGGGAGGGTCATTAAAGTGTCATCGTTTAGTTAGTGGCAGATCAGGTTGTCATCAAAGTGTTGCTTTGTTATCTTCTTTCATTTGATGTGCATATGAAGAATTCACGATGTCAGATGGATGTTCCTGTCAATATTTCTTATGTTTTAATCTTTTGTCTGGAGCAGTGGGTTTCTGTAATACCTTTAAAGAATGAAACATACTGGAGATTACATATACAGACAAATTACAAAGATACAAAAGTATAACTGTATATGAAAGGTATATTGTCTCTTACTAATTAACAGACCTAAGAAGAGGAAGGGGAAGGGAGGGATGGTATAGCCGGGCCCGTGGATGTGGAGAGGGCTCGGCCTTGGACAGTAATTTTGTTCGAGTTTTTTTTTCTTTTAAACAAAGTCAAAAGAAAAGGCAGCAGGAAGAAAACAAAAATAAAGCCAGACTTAAAGAACGGTATAAAGTGTAGGCTTCACCACTACTAGAGTTACTGCTGCCTGCAATATTTATACCAAAATCTGTGAATACTGTGACATCACACATTCATTAGGGTGATCGATATAAGCCTTGTATTGTCTTTAATCTTCGTTTCTATAATATGTCGAATTTTTTAATGTCCAATGGGGACGTTTTCCTATAGGAGGGGTGCAAATAGTTTGATCTTTTACATTATTTTCCCTCCTTTACTGACCAGTCACGTGTACACACCTCTAAAATGTTCATCTCATGCAGTGTTGTAGATCCTAATTGTCTACCCTTTTCCTAACGTTTGCTGTTTGTATTCCCTTACTAAATATTGTTATTATCGGTCTAATTTTAACTTGTAAGCATACTGTTATAAACTGGATAATAATAAACGATTACAATAAATGACTAATGCAAGGGGCTCGGAGAAGTCGTCTGCCCCGCAGCCAGTGCTGGCTTCCGGAGTCCCTGCTAATTAATCGAAAAGTTCTTAACAGGAAACTTTAAAAAAAAACTATATAAAGCAAATTAAATGAAAATTAGAAAAAGAAGATGAAATACTTGGCAGAGAATCGCTTGAGTGCAAACAAGAAGGTTAACTGAGTGTGTGAGAGAGAGGAGCGGGATCTATCGAGTTACTTATCTATGGATTTATAACAATTATCGTTAGAGAAGCAGAAAATATTGTTTTCTAGGAACCCAAAAGTGCAGACGTTTGCGTGCCACGAATATTACTCTTGTTGATTTTTGTAGAAGAAAGAAGTTTGTAATTAAGTCATTACCCCAGTATTTTGATTATTTTCTTAAGGAATGAGACGTGTCGGGTTGCTCTGTGCCGCGAGCCTATAGAAGCGCACGCACGTACGTTTTCACGCGCATCTCGTGTACGCTGTTTTGTTTCTAGTTTGACTATCTTGTTTATTAAAAGAAATCGTTTACCGTTTGAAGTTAAAGTAACCTGCAAAATCACCTGCCTCCAAGCGTGCATTTACAAAAAATGAGGAAAGATATGGCAGCAATCTGCGAGTCGTGCAGGTCTGACAGTAAATACCTGGGTGCCGTGTGTTACACAAGGGTGAGCACCGCTAGTTTACACGTTGATATAGGAGATGCTGACCCTAAGAAGCTTCCTTGCCATATTTAACAGGCGACATACCAGACTGTTTGTTTTGCTACCTCTGGGTGCTGTATTAGGAGGCATAAAGCAACTGTGCCTGCAGAAATTGCTGTGCATATCGCGTGTTTTACGACTTCCGTGAAGCCATGTTCATTCATGCAGAATGAGAAAATGCAATCATTTCACTTACTGGTGTCATCGTGCACCGCTTGTTCATACTGATGGTTTGGGGTTGTCTTTAGGGTTAAACACGTTTTTCCATCCGCTGCTAAAAAAGATGCGTTTTACAAAGACAAACAAGATTTAAAACAGCAACTAGCTCAAATTTTGTTTTCCTTTTAGCCCGGTCTCTGGTCGCAAAACATTGTCCACTGCTTTGTTTTTCGTTTTTATTCATTCCGCGTGAATTATGTCCGCTTGTTCCTCCGGTGACAGTTAACTTGGCAAAGACACGCAGCTTCTCGCTGGCGGGTAAACTCGAAGCAGTCAGTTAAAAAGCTTTTTACCCTGAGCAGTGTAGCTGACCGCTTCGGGTCAGTCTTCCAGCTAGCATCTCTTGACATCTGATATACCTCGTGCCTGGCACTAGCCATCCCGGATGCTGGTCAAAAGGGAACCTGTCCTACGCCTTGTTTATCACAACTCCCAAGGGGTACGCATCATGATTGTAAGCAGGCAGTTCTTGTAAGTGGAACTAGCGATACCCACTTTAAAACATCGGCCCGTCTCTTACAAACATTGTCACTCAACCTTCCAATCAAGTTCCCCACTCTCTCTCTCTCGCACACTCATGCTCACTCTCACAAGCATACAAAGTCTAGGCATTTACTCATTATACATCACAGTTATGGGATGTTCCAGCAAAGACCACCCGCCCACCCGCCTTGCTAAGCAGACGCAGCCGGAGGATAGGGTAGACTAAGTGTTTGCTTCTCACAAAAGCCACCAGCACCGCGGGAACTGAGAGACTTATTACAGCCCTCACTGACACTGCTGGCAATGTTTATATTTCATTTCACTTCATCATCTTGATCGAAAACTTCCAGATGACCTACGATATCGATGAAAGTTATTCTTTCCTTAATGCCAGACTAGTACAACTAAACATATTTCAGTTTAAATCGATTTTAATTAAACTATAAAACATTCATAACAGGAGGCATCCTTTACAGCATTCATCTGCTGCCCTGCTTTCGGAAACTTGTTCGTCGGTCCATCCGTCTTGGCCTTCTTATTTCTCCCCAAAGAATTCAATGCTTCGATATTTTCGAGTGAACGGGCTCAGTAATACCCTGGTAATAAAATATGATGCCTCCAGGAGCACACGAAAGTGCAATGCTCTTCTGCTATCGTCCTTTCCTCGTAAACAAGTGAAAACATCGTCTCCCTCTTGGACAGAAATAACTACATTCAGAAAACTGTTTTTTTACGAGATAGCTATGCGTTTATTAAGAGGTGGTTTATGAGCACACCATTTATGATGTAGCAGGGTAGGAAGGTTTATGAGGAAGTGGTTTTGAAAGCATTTCGCGGGAGAAAGTGGCTTTCGAGCCCACGAACTGTTTTTATCTCGAGTAGTTGGCTGATCCTCTCTAACCAAGTTTCTTGGTTGTTCCCTGTCAAAGTCCTTGGTGCACAAGCAATCGCAAAACAGCCCTCAGGAATCGAGTATGTCAGACATGTCATTATGTCACCATTAAAAACACAATATACTGAGAGCACAGTGTCACAGGGGGGAGGAGTGTCTTTATCGAAACAATGCGGACTTTAACGATAAAACACGATGTGTGGAATAAAAAAAAACTCCCTTGAGTAAATAAATAACACGTCAAAACCTTGCACAATAACCTTCTCCTTGCTATTTATTTTTTGTGAGGGGTCAACTGTAAAGAAAGATGTTATGGGAGATCCGAGTGTAAGCAGAGTTTTATGAAGAGATCCGCTGTAAAGCAGGATGTCATGAGAGATCCGCTCTAAAACAAAAAGTTCTGAGATCCGCTGTAAAGCAGGATCTGGCGTCCGCTGTAAATCAGGATGCTGTTAAAAAGTTGAGATTGCTCACAGGTGCACATAAAAGCGAGTTCACGCAAACCTACCCCTGGGTATACGTAGCCATGACTACACAGAACTGCAGACAGACGTAATATAATCAGGACGTACAGACAAACGCATTCTTATATACACCGGCACGCAAGCACACACACTCTCATGCGTATATATGTATATACACACAAACTCTCACAACAACAATAATAATAAACTTAGGTAGCATCACGTGTCAGCCATATGGGCAAGCAAAGGCGTTTTATAAAGAATGACACATACGTTAAATAATATACACATACAAAGACACACACACACACACACACACACATACACACATACACACACTCACTCACTTACACACACACACACACACACACATACACACACTCACTTACACACACACACACACACACACACACACACACACACACACACACACACACAGTTGCTCAACGCTGCGTGTCTCGCTATTTCCGTCTAGAGATAACAGAACCACTCATACAAATGCAAATATTGTTATTACATGAATAACATTTACATTTAATATCATTATAATTTTTTTTAAGCTCCACTTCCTGGACAACATGCTCGCAACAGGAAGAGGCCTCGCACCAATACATCACGCGCTGGATGCAAATAAACAAGAATAAGAAGAATGGAAGTTTCACGAGCACAACTCAGAATCAACTATCATCAGGACAGAGCCACGTGCGTCTTTGTAGTGTTCTAGTGATTGACGACAACAGCTCACATCCTCTGGCGACTTGTTGGTCATTTAGTCCGTAGAAAAAAGTTATTTATAGGTGAAAGGTTAGAAAGTTTAGAATATTGTTACAAAGCTTCGTTAACACGTTGCTAATTTAATGTTTGGGTATCAATATTTTTTTTAAAAAGAACTCTGTAATGCTTCTCGCATGTAAGTTAGTCTTTTGAGACACTCTGGAGACGAAGTGGGTGGTCTTTATATTGATGTAATCTTCAAGTCAGACTGGCTAATAGGATCCCTTCGAGCGAACCCAGTCAAATGTTTTCCACCGGCGCATCTTTCGTGAAGCACGACAGGACGCAAAGCGCAGGTCTGAGTACAGTGAGGGCAAAGGTCAGTATGTGGTCACGGACAAAACTTTCTCTCTACCAGTGTGCGTGACGTTAGATTAAACAGAATATTTTAAAACCAAAATGGAATGTCATACAAAAAAAGAGAACATTTTTTCCAGAACAGACGAGAAAGAAAATCGTATATTGCATGACTAAACAAATCAGCAGCTAACGACTTTCCCATTTTTTCCCCACAATAAGATCTTGGTTTTAAAATCAAATCTAAATGAAGATGGATAGGAAGTTTTCACACACACACACACACACACACACACACACACACACACACACACACACACACACACACACACCACACAAAGACACGCAGACGAGCGCGCGCGCGCACGCACGCAGCAGACATAGCAGACATAGGTACAGAGAGAGAGAGAGACTGAACGAAATAGTATTCAAGGGAAAAAATCTGTTAAATGAAAGCCGCGGTTTTGGAATAGGGACAGACATCCACGGCGATGACAAGAAATCCAGACCCAAGCTGACATGTCATTCTGTCGAGGGCTTTGAAAGAGGCAGGAGAAGCGCGCTTGGCAAGTTCCAAGGTTTTAGACCTCCATTCTAATCAAGCTCACAACAGGCACTGCAGTGCTGCGCACGTTTTGCTATTTTCTTCCAGGAAAAAGAAAAAGCTGGCTCTGCTTCTCATATTGACCTCCCTTCCTCCGCTCATCCCCCGAGCCTTGCAATTCTGCAGCGTTCGTGCTCTTGAAGGCTACATCTCATGTAATCTTCTTAGGGTCGCGTGCTCTTTGGTATCACACTATGTCGCCAGGCTATCAGAATGTTCTGTCGGTCGCGGTCTACTGTTGTCTGCTAAGCAGCAATTCGTTCCGCACGAGCACATCGTGGCTCCATGCAAGGTCTAATATAATTTTCAAAGAGAATATTACTGTTTAGTTGCACCGAAATACTTCTGATTGATCTCGGTGATAGTGTGTGTGTGTGTGTGGGGTGGGTGGGTGGGTGGGTGGGGGTGTGGGTGTGGGTGGGTCGGGAGCGTGGTGTTCATTCCTCATTATTAGTGTCATGCACATCGTGTTAATTCCGGGGCATTAGTGCCATGAATATCGTGTTCATGTTTGAGCGCAAGTGTCACGAACATTTTTACACGTGGGTGAGCAATACTGCCACGATGTTCATGTTTGTGTTCTGCTTTAGTGTTCTGATTCTTACGTTTATACTTGTTCTGAACCTTTTCTTTATACCCTAGCATTTGCGTTATGAACGTAATAAATGACTGCATTCATTTAGATATATATTTAAAAAAAAATTTCTATTGTTTGCCTGCTTCTTTCAAAAGCCATCGGAAAACTGTGCTCTGTTTTATTCTCAAAACACACGACAGAGAGTTGTGCTCAAGACATAATCGAATCTCTTTAGGTCTGTCAGCATTCTTTTCTGTAGCTGTATTGTGTTTTTTTTTTAAATGGTGCTCTACGCCAACCAAACAAAATAGCTGGCCCTGTACAGAGCTGCCACAGGCGGGAACTGAACCTTTGGCATCCAATCTTCAGAGTATTGAAGCGTTTTAACTGCTGTGACCCTGTCTGTAGCTGTACGACCACTGAATGTAAAAGAAGGTGAGCGGGTCTTGACCGCTACCCGAAAGCATTCTTCAAAATTCCAGATGAATTATTCACGTGACCGAGTCAGGGTGGGAATAAATGTAAGAAACAAACGCAAAAAGACGGCGCGGCCATAAAATATTGTCTGCTATCAGCGGGTGGTTACAACAGGAGTGGATCACGTCGGTTACATATTAAGATGTATATTCTGGTCATGAGGAAGAACGGAAGAAGAAGAACAATGAAAAGATGACAATGAAGTGAGGCAAAAAAGGCTGATAAAGGAAGACAAAGAGAATCATCTTTGTTTTCTTTCATATTTGGATTTGTCCTGAACAGATGTTAGTTTGTTTGAGCTGCTTATCTTCTCGATCGCGATTCCTACTACAAGATTGTGAAGTAGTTCTAGGAATATTCTCTTCCACATCAGATTATTCTTCGTCATCTAAATATTATTTTTGTTTGTTTGTAAGCAACAACATTTCATTCATTATCTCTCATAATATCACTACCGAAGACCTGACAGCAATGAAAGCTTGGGTGGGTGGTCAAGAGGTCAAGTAAGTGAAAAATGTCAGCATTGCATACAACAGAACTTCATTAGAACTATACACAGGAATGATTATGATTATCATCTGACCTGACCTGACGGTTGTCTTGGTTCATTTGGGCAACAATTGTCTGGCCGTTTCTGTGGTGACAGGACTAGAAAGATTTAAAATCACGTTCTATTTCACTCAGGTATTATTTCACAGTCATGTGATGCTCCTACTTTGTTGCTTTCCTTGTCCGAGTTTCTGATGCACAGCAGACAGTATGACGCTTCTTACGAAGCCTTATGTTGTCTCACTTCTTGAACAGTTTCGCCCCCTCGGGCAAACAAGCGGAAGACTGCTGGCCAGACACTTTTCCTGAAAGTCTAGACGTCGATCCCATGCTCTTTCAGGTTGTTCTGGAAATGGAGTTTGTTGTTCTGAACGCCTTCCACTTTAATGGAAAGTTCAGAAAGTAGGGGCCAGATGGTCTGATTGAGTCTCATCACATACTGGTCTTTCCCAGATGACGCATTTGTAGTACTTAAGGGATTTATCTAACATTTCTGTCACTGTACTAAAACCTTTTAAATGAGATTGATTCTCTATACCAATTTTGAATTAACGTACACAGTTAATATCTCTTGTCTGGGTGGACGCTGTGCAGTTTCGTGTGAATTGTACGTAGGTAAGGAAACAAGAGAATATTTGTTGCCACAGCTGTTCACTTTTTGTAATTAAACCTTTGTCAATCGACACCTTGAAAGAAGGTAAAGTTCATTACCGGAGGGTTTCTGCAAAAAATATAGCTAGAAGACGATTTAATGCCCTTATACTTACGACTGTCTGGAGCCTTGTTATCACAGAAATTGTCATCGGAACCATTGCATCTGCAAGGCCAGTAAGGGACAGCGGCCTGACCTCCCCTGTCGATCAGCGTCATCAATCATCATCAAGCAGTTCCAGACGTTCTCTAGTGAGCAACATCGTATGTTCCTGGCTTCGAGAGTTCTTGTTCAGCGGCCAGAGAACTAATGATGTCTGCCCTCGACATCGTCTATTGACTCATTGACTCATTGTTTCCCGCTGTCTTTATGTCTGCTTTCCGACCGAATCCTCTATTCATTCATTGTTTCGTGCTGTCGTTTTGTAGCGGGTGTGACTAGCTGAGATGCTGGCTGTATCCCCTGCTTTTTGTTCTATTTTCATACCTTCCTTCCACTTTCAATCCTTGTTGGTACTTTATATGTCGGCAAACAGA
This sequence comes from Marisa cornuarietis, assembly GCA_004794655.1. Classification (NCBI taxonomy): domain Eukaryota; kingdom Metazoa; phylum Mollusca; class Gastropoda; order Architaenioglossa; family Ampullariidae; genus Marisa; species Marisa cornuarietis. Next base: position 17,338,834 of record SMMW01000003.1, on the reverse strand, counting down.
TTCCTCGCTTTTAGTCGACAATAAGCTGCTTCATTCTTTTAAGTAAACTGAAAAGGATGTATTGATGCAATGCCGCTTACAGTAGACAACGAAAAAGAATACCGCGGAAAACATTCTACAAAGCTGATTTGTCCTTCTGTTATCAAACGCTGATATATTGCTAAAGATACTCTTTAATGTGGTCTAGTGGTCAGATCTGAACGTTTTAGAAATCTCATAGGAGGTGGTGGGCGGGGAAAGAGAAATTATAAGTCTCTGAAAGTTTTAAATGCTTCCAAATACGCCTCGTTGCGATAAAAAAGAAAGAAAAAGCAGCACAAACACGCACGCACGGGAAGGTGCGCGTACCCACCCACCCACCCACCCACACACACACACACATACGCGGATGCCCCCTGCATGACACGCACAGGGCCAGAGTCATAACTAGACGCAGACGGGGAAACAGAGGTAGAGGCACAAACAGACAAACAGACAGCAAACTCAGAGTTAAGCAGATGAACGAAGGAAAAAAAAACAACAACAACAGGAAACCACAAAGTATCGCTCTACGATGCTGGTTTCATTGCAAGGTCGTTTCATGAACGCAAAACTCGGGCAGGTGGTGGTGAGAGCACCAGTCGGCTACCTTGCTGATCAAAGAAAAAAACTTCTGTTTAAACAAGCAGGTGCGTGCTCTCCGTTGATTTCCATACAGACTAGTTCGAGCGTGTTCGATCCAGAATGATATCTCATTAGGGATTACTGATGCCTTTGAAAGAGTCTGACAAAAGTAAGGCGCAATGTCCCAGTTTTCTGACGATGGGGTCACGATAAAAGCCGAGATTATAATTATCGTGTTTACTTCCTTTCACTTTGTGGCAGAAATTGCAATTTCTGAAATGCCGAGTGAAGTCTGTGGTTAAATTGTTGGTTAAAATGCTGTACAAAATACTATAAAAGAAAATCTTGTAAATTGCAAAAGAATTCTCGGTCAGTTCTCTATCGCACGTTTGTGATTTTAATATCAATTTTGTTGAAAGTATGCAAATAAATTTATAAACTTCAAACAAAATCTGAACCCTTGTCCACTCTCGCTTCACCACCCGGTTGTCGTCCAGCACCAGCGTAGTTAACCCGGCTGGAAAACAAACATCAAAATGAAAATATGAAAATAAAGTTAGCATATAAAGCACCATATCCCAAACCTATGTACAAGCTCACGGTGCTTTTCAAACGATGACGAACACGATAAATACGTCAATGGAATTCCAAGTTCGCTGTTCTGAAGATGACATCCTCTTCTTAGACCAAGATGTTGATATGGTCACAGTTTAGATTTACAGGTCGTACAGTCATTTTCCAAAAATGTCGGGAGATTGCTGGTACTCGCATGATCACGCAGAGAGAAAGAACATTAAAATGTTAAAACATATGACTGTTTAGTGATGATGTAAAGTATATTGGAATGAGAACTTGTACAAACGAAGATACTATCATGGCGTTGGTTCACTAATACTGGCTGAAGAAAGCTCATATCAGTAGGTGAACAAAAAGCTACAGGCAAGTAAAGAGTCCAACAAAATGCTGATGCCGTTATCAAAACTTGTAGAGCAATGCAATGGCACTAAATCCCAATGAATCAGAACAAAACTTTGGACATCTGGTCCAATCAAGCCTGTTTGTCTCATGAAAACATAATCTTTCATCGAAGCCTTACCCATTCGTAAAGTGTCTTAATTTTAGCACTAAGTCAGCAGCCAGACGGTGAACAGTAGTTTGTAGTTCATGGTTTTCTTATTCGATCTTTCTACAAGAGCATTTTATTTACAACTGCGTGTGAAAGTTCATGATTTATATCTAACTGTATGATAAAGTTAGAAGAAATCGTTATCTACTTCCTTGTCATGAGCAGTCGTGGTCCATTTGGCTAACTGTCCACATTGCCGCGTCATGTTCTTCCAAATTTGTTGGTTCTTTCGGCTTGACTCAGTCTTGAGTCAATACAGCTATACTTCCAGATATTGTATACAGGACGTAGATATAAAGTGTAATGGAGCTTTGGGTTGAGGAAGTTCTCTTGTCGCCTTGCAGCCGCGTAGTGTGGACCTGCTCTTTCCGTTTGCAGCGAAACCTGGGGAACCGCTTCAGCAGCCGGACTAAAGGACATAATGGGTTCTGTTAGCACATCATTTCAGAAACCGTGCTTCATTCAGGCTTTTGCCCCCGAGCCTCTGAGGATTTATTTTATTTGAGCCGAATGGTAGGAGAAGGACACCCTGAAGCTAAACCTGGTGATCACCACAGCCGTCTTAGATTTCTGAGCCATTGTAAAAAAGATGCCTGGCCTGAATAAAGGGATTGGATCTGCTCCCCGATCTCCACTTAAAATGTACGCTTTGCAGGCAGATGTAAGCCCCACAGTGATGGAGAAGAGGCGGGTACCGGTAGGTGCAAGTGGCGCTGGTAATTGTAGCTTCGTCTGCATGTCGGCGGCTCAGAAGTAGGTGTCTCGTGACTGTCAGTTTTATAAAACATGAAGTCGTCCAACTCTCACGCCCAGGGCATGAAGCCATCCAACTCTAATGTCCCGGAAATCTTCGCGCGGGAATTCATACCCTTCTAAACACGTGTGACAAAGAGGAGACAAGAAAGAAATACGAACGAAAGGAAGGTGCGTAGAATTGCCACAGGTATGAGGAGCATGCGTTTTCTCCCTCTCTCGCACTCACACGCACTCAAAATACAAACGCACACACACTCTCACACGCACACACACTCGTACGCACACTCATACAAACACAATGTCTCTCTCTCTCTCTCTCACACACACACACACACTCTCTCTCTCACACACACACACACACACACACACTCACATTCAAATTCACACTCGCACACTCACGTATACACACACAATCTTAAATATACAAATCACACACCCACTCACACATACAAACTCACACGCACTCAAACACCCCCACCCCACCCACCCACACACACACACAACACACGCGTGCGCGTTGTCTACACATATCTGTGGCAATACTTGTCGTTCCTTGCTTTTTTAAAAATCACTATTCCCTATTTCTTTCCATTTTCCTTTTTTTCTTCAAATTTTGAAGCCTGACATTTAACGCAAGAGGAGTTTCACGGAGCGTGTATTTGTTGTTTTTGAGAAGCAGAGAATTTGATTGCATTTTGTATTTCAGACATAGCCTTATAGATTGATTGTAAGAGAAGTTTTTTTTTTTGCTTTGACAAAATCACGTACCGAAATGATTAGGTTAGTCACGAGGAATCCGTCAATAAATAATTTGTCTGTTTTTCTTTTTGCTGCCTCATTTTAAGGGTCGTTGAAATTCTAAAAAGATACTTGGCATTAAATCATGCAAGCCCATCCTAAAGAGAGTGAAAGCATTTATTTAATAGCATTATTCTATTACCTTGTTCTAGCTGAACTCTAAAATCTTTTACAGGCACAACAATGCTTTAACGACACATTAAAACTAAAGACTTATTATTACAGATTTTGAAACGATTATTTCATATGTAACAAATGTGTAAATGTTTTTAAAAATATTTGTCTTTTAGAAAAGATGGTGTGGAGGATGCAGAGAGAGAATTTTGCAACAGAAAATAGCATGAGTTACTGTATAATTTTATAGGCGAAATTGTGGAACTGAGGATGAAGAAAATGAAAGAGAAATGCGGGTATAAAGATGGGTTCTAATATCCAGGTATACCAGGGATATTAACTGCTTGCACTGACGATATCATTTCGTAAGCGTTTTCCATAGTCTTTCTCCTCTCGCGTTCTCCTCCAGTGTAGGAACTGATTTCATTTGCAAATTTACGTTTGGTCGTAAAAGTGGCAAACTTTCCGAGCATGCACACAAGAAATGTTTCTTATCCGATTAATCTCGCTAGGGATGTCATCACACGAGACCCGCTGTCACCCGATTGTCCCCACTCTGTCCCCTCTCTGTCCCCTCTCGTCTCCGCCTTCTCGTATTACTTCCAGCTGAACGACCTGCTTGTCAGACGCTCCCCCCCCCCCAAAAAAAAAAATCTTCTATCAGCAGCCCTCTGTTGCAGAAATTTTTTTTTTATTAAATGACGCAGAGTTCGATTCTTGATTCGCTTGAGCCAGTTTTCTCACTAATTAGTCGTCGCTAGACGATTTTATAATCAAGACTTAGTCTAAACTAATTAGCCAGAACAGAACCGGTAGCTTTTGAGATTCTCTATTTCTCTTTGGATAAAAGGCATTTATCTGAACTGGTGGTCATTTGGTGGTGGTGGTGGGATTGATAATGGAACACAATACATTTTGTGTTGTATTACGTAAGTTTTACCAGTTTTTTTCCGTGTGCTTTTTTAATTACAACCGATTATTTCTGGATATTTTCACGCAAAGTGTCCTTTTGACGCTAAAATTGAGATAGCCGCTTTGCTCACCAACTTTCTGTTTTAGCAACTACACCCACCACCACATCTGACATCTGTTCCTCTGTCAGGATGTTTATCCTTTGTCTTTATTTGCAATACCGTACAGTGTCTTATGAGAGAAATTTATGTAGCATTTTCAATTGAAACATGCATATCATTCTCAAAATGGACTATTCCTAAGAAACCATTGTGAACACTTTTCTTTACACTTTAACACCATTTAAGAACAGGTCTATGAGAACACTGCGCATAATACTGTTGTTACAGTTTGAACGTGTTTATTGAAAAAAGCATGTTTTTACGTTTGGAAAGTTTATTCTTAGACACTCCGGGATTAATGCAAAAAAAAAGGTCCACGAAGGAAAATACATTTCGTGCCGGTTTATGTTCAAACTGTCACGTCACCGATAAGCACCCACATTACAGCTTGCTTGTAAAGCGTGTAAAGGTTAACTATGCTAACTAGCCTAAGGGATAGTGAACTAGTCGTGGCGTCTAGGCCAGGGTATGCGAAGGCGTAGCGCAGCCTTCTCCCTTCATCGTCTTCTTTTGATAAATCGGGTAACCCCTCCAGCTGGGTGGGCAGGGAGGGGATTTTTCCAGCGACCCTCGAACTGGTCCTGAGCATGCCACTAGGACTCGGCGTTTCTACCCACACTTTCAGACCGCCACTGTATTGCGTTTGATTTGTTTATTTAGCAAGTTTTGGCCCTGTCGGCCCCCCCAAGCGGTTGAAGTCTTTTTGTTTTTTTTTTGGGGGGGAGCTCATTAGGCCATCAGGGCAGCTAAATCTTGTGTAGGATGTGATGGAACCATTGTGCGTTGCGTGCGAGACTAACATCTTAGCATGGCACCGATGTGCTGTTAGGAAGTACACTCAGCTGCAGATCTTGTGGTCTGCCATCTCGCAAAAAGGCGATTAAATGTGGGAGTTGTTCGCTGTTCGCAGTTATTGCTTCCTAAACTAAAAAGTCTCAAGCGGAGAAGGATGAGCGGAAGGAGCTGAAAGCAGCGCTGGCAGTGAAAGTAAAAAAAAAAAAAAAAAACAAACTAAAAGAAAGAAAAAAAGAAGAAACTAAACAAACTGTGCGCATCCTCTTTTAAGACCGCCTGACACTGCTGTTGCGAAATTCTCATGCAAAGGAACAGGTTCGGCTAACTTCTCTTTGTAATTTTCTTTATCTGATTGTTTATAAGTGCGTAGTTTGGTGTTTCTTTCCCTCTTTCCTTCTTTTCTTTCTCTTTCTTGCATTTTTTTAAAATTATCATTCTTTGTTTTCTTTTCTTGTCCTAATTTCTCTTTTCTTGCTACCTCTCCTTTCGTCTTTTTTTCGTTCTTTTTTTGTTTTTCTTTTTTTTTCTATGTGCGTTCTACTTTATTTTTTGGGGGTTAATTTTCTTTCTTTGTCTGTCCATCTGAGTCTCTCTCTCTCTCTCTGACTGGCTGGTTCTGTTGCTGCAGTGATGAATGTCACCGGGAAGATCAGCCATGTATCGTTTCTCTACTCCACCACCCGTTTCTTACCAACTGTCAATCAGACATTCCCTAAACTATGGATTTTTAGTAAAATTAATGTGCAGATGGTTTCAATCGATCAACAAAAGATAGCAGGGGTATGAGTCATGGGGGAAAATGCGAGTCGACAAGCCAATCAAATTAACGGGCAGAGAAATAAAACGCCTTTACCACCTGTAAATACTAATATCTAAAGACAGATTAAAATGCCTCGGAACAGGTAAAACGAAAAAGGTAAAGGTTATTCACTTCTTGATCCATTTTAGGTAAGTGTATATTAAATGCCCTGGTTTATTTTTCACTTTATACATTTACTTTTACTGGTTATCTTTGAAAAAATGTATAAAAATGGACAATTTCTGAAGTTTATTTTTGAGCAATATTACTCAGAATTTTACGATAGCGAATGTTCTCTGAATATTGTTGTAAGCCATCTGCTTATGTTTTACAGCCAGTATGTTCATAAGTAAAAATAATGCAATTTATCTCACGTGAAAAAAAAACTCTAGCAGACCAAGTGTCAGGCCTACACATTTCCTACTATTAAATATTAATGCTGATGCGAGAGTTCTCATTTTTTGTTCATTATGATTTATGAATTTTGCTTTCGTCACTCTGAGATCAGTTTGTTGCGGTTGCTCTTCATGATACACAAGGTTATTATCGTGAAATGATGCAGCAGTGTAGACAAGGACCACTCCTGCCACCTCGTTGACGTATTATTCGCATTTCTTGGGAGGACAGGGCGAGGGCGTAAAGGTGTGAATAGATGTGTGTGTTAAGAGTCGGGCTTCCTCCGGTTTTATTACAGTCTGTACCCGCACATCAAAGCTCGCAGCTCTATCCCTTGAAATAGGAAGGAGGCTGAGCGCAGGCGAGCAGAAAGAACAAAAACATAATGCGGTCCTTCCAGCGATGTGTTTACGCGCCATTAGTAAGTAGCTGTGACGCGAGTAAAAATGCGCAGCGTTTCAGTGTCAGGGTGATGAAGACAGTAGCGATAAATCATGTTACAGCAAACCCACAAGTTTATCTCCCGCTAGTAAAACTTCAAAGGTTTTTTTTCTCTCTTTTTTTCTCTCACCTTTTCGTTTTTCTCTCTCTTGCAGGATCGTTTTATTTCTTAGTACAACTTTCTCTACACGGCTTTTTCTGTCTCAACAGATTTTTCTTTCTCGATAGATATGTTAACAGCTCACTCGACATATGATTATTTCATGCAGTCATCTAGAAATTTGCGTGTTCAAGACAAACTACACCGATCTCTTGCTGACTCTATCTAGCTCCACTTTCCATACGTCGGCGTCGCGGATGTATACATCTGAGACACTCCTTCTAGACCCTTCTAAATACTTTTTCTTAATAAGACTTGACATACTGACTCTTGCAGTCTCTCATTCAGCAACGTGCTGACGCAGCCGCACAACTTGTGTCACCTGTTGATGACACTCATCAGCTCTAACCATGTCATAGAACGAACGAACGAACGAACGAACGAACGAACGAACGAACGAACGAACGAACGAACGAACGAACGAACGAACGAACGAATTCTTTATTGAGCAAACCTTTTGGTTTGTTTCAAGGGGAATATTACAGAAAATAGAACAGCATCAATATTCCTAATAGTATTATCCATGCATATTAACAATTCTTTATGTTTTTTTTTTTTACAATGTACTCATTTCATTTCTATGTTTGAATACTTGATACAAATATCTTGAGATTTGTTTCATAGTAGTTTCCGAATTATCTGTAAAGACTTGCGTGATTCCATCTTTGCCCTGTTTATATGGTGTTGTAGATTTTAAAACATCAACTTTCATTCTATAGCTGTCATAGGCAGGGCAGTCAAACAACACGTGCACTTCATCTTCAATCTCATGCTTGCATCGGGGGCAGCTTATCTTGCTGGGAGATACATCACTTTTATAGCGATATCGATGTACTTTGAAACCATGTCATATAAAGTGTAAAAAAGAGCCAGACGAGTCGATGGATAGACACCAAGATATTTGTACATATTAACAACAGATAAGACCTGGTCATACAACTATTTCTCGTGAGCAGATAAAAAGCCCCCATTCCGAAATACAACAACATTAGATTTATCAAAGTTAACTACTAAGCCTAAATGATTTGATGCATTCCTTCAGACATTTAGTTGATTCTGAAGACCACTGCGATCATTCGCTCTCGACAACGTTTTCTTTCGCAGACGATCTTTCATCGGAATGTTCCTTTTTCCATTTGTGTCCACGTATTTTTTTCTTTTATACACATTAAAGTAATAATTACAGTGTGAGAGAAATCTCTCGAATGTATAAAGCAGTTAATTTGAGTACTGACCTGTCTGTGAGGTACTTAGTGGAGAATATCTTCAACTACAAGCGAGCGTCTGTGTCTGGACGCCGTCTCTGACTCGTAACTTTTATCATTTTACTCCAAAGATGGGGATAGCGTCTATGAAAGGTTAGCGGTTCTGCCACTATGATTTGGTGAAAGATATATATATATATATAAGAAATCGTACCGAACGAACAACAAACTGTAGAATTCCGCTGAAGATGAGGACTTCCGCTGAAGATGAGAAAGAGATTAGAAAGGTAAAATTATCTCAATAAATATCTCTCACAGAAATCTGTTCCAGGCGGACCTAATCAGTCTCAGGCTTCCAGCTTTAGGAAGAAAATACTTTTAATCAACTTTGCCGTACAGAAACATGAAACGGCTGACATGGTTAAAAAAAAACCAGTTCACATTTTTTCAGCACAATCTGATTGGTTCATTTTTCTCTCCGAAGGTAAAACAAGAGAATTGCGCACGTGAAGTACGACCAAATTGAAAACCTATCTAGTAAGCATGACAACGACGACTTCTTTAAACTGATGAGCAGGGTATAGGTTTTCTCTAGCTCCTGCTGTAAGAGGCGTTGTCTTCATGCGGGCAATCAGCAAACTCGAGACTAGCAGCTCAGTAGGCTAGGTGACAATAGAGATAACGGAGGCATCGTCAATCAACTGTAATTGTAATTTTCACATAAAACTAATAACGAAAAATATCTTTCTGCCTCCTTGACTTGTCGTCCTTCTCCTTCTTCGATTTCCTGTAACAATTACGTTTTAGCATGTAAAATGACGTCATAAATTGACGTAATATGTTAAAAGATCTATATGTGAGGTCATAAATTGACGTAATATGTTAACATATCTATTTTTGACGTAACGGCGTAAAAGACAGAGGAAGCCATGTGTGAGTACAACACAAACTAAACACTGTCGAACAACAGTCAGCTTTCATAGTGTGTAAAATATGTTCAAAATCCATTGTAAGCAGTTTACCATATTTTTGATAAGACTGCTGATGACATTTTTATGTAATTGCTATTTTGTGTTGCACTCTCATGCATGGAGAATGAATTACAATACATTTAGGGCTGTACTCCATATACATGGGTTGTAATAAAAAAATGAAAATGGATTCTCCTCAGGTGCAGAGACTATGGTGCCTCGTTACCTAAGCTGTGATTGTCTGCATCGCAAACAAGTTTTAGACTGCTTCGGATGGATAACAAAATATTATATTTTTAATCATTTTTGACAATAAATTGCACGAGTTCCTAATGTATTTTTCCGTTTAAAATAGATCCCTTGACAATTTTTTATTAGGTTACATAACTTTTCGATTCTAAAACCAAGTTGCAGAAACAAAAGTTTCTTATACTTAAGCCAGACGCGTTTGGCACTTGCAGCTTAGATGATCTTCCAAGTGTTTCCCACCAAAGCTTTGATTTCGTCTGGTTTGTCAAGTTGCAGAAGTCCACAGTCTGGGCTGAAAAACAGACCGATAAATGCATCCTCAATGAAGCCCCGATGGGAAATCCATGTTTCGAGGAGTTCCCGAAAAATCTCATGATGTTGTCGGGATCGAATGCGTAACATCCCTCAGTAGGCAGCACTCTTTGGTCTTTTGATGTATAGGCGGCAAGAAAAACTGCCATAGTTCCAGCACTTAAATGTCGCTTTTTTGCTGCTTTTCTTGGATAGTCTGAACTGACATTATTTAACCGATGGCACTCAGTAGAAGGAAACTTAGAAGTAAACCGCGTAGTACTTGGAGCACATCATATTGGTTTCTTCTGTGAAAGATCCAAGTCTTTTCAAAACCTTCTGTCGGTTATGTTTTTTATATTTGCTTCTAAGGCATTCAAATTTATTATATCCAATGCCATGAAGTTTTAAGTTCCTCTTGACCTCAAATCTGGACTTTCAGACAAACTCGGAAAAAAAGAGAGAAGGAATAGAGCATGGAGAGAAATAATACAGCAACGTTCGTTTCTTAAATCAGCTGAAATCTTAATTATTTTATTATAATCAAGTTGACATCGGAATCATGTTATGTTAATCAAGGCAGCTTCTCAGGCGTAAGCTACATCTTTTTTTAATTAAGGTGACAAAAACTGGTTTGAGAAAATATTGGATGCTGCTGGCAATATGTTCTGGAACTGGATTTGCTTGGCTGTTTCTGGCAACCTTCTCTGGACCACAAAAAATCTGATCATACGTTTACTGATAAAGTAAGATTACGACAACCAACTTCAGAAGGAAAAACTCTTATAATTGTGATAAGAAGTGATATCTATTACCAATGTCTTGAAAAATAGCTGTCTACGCTCCTTTTTCACGTTGAATGTTTCTCTCAGATTTACTCTCAAACAACTTTTGTGGTTTTACGCATGACGAGAGGAGTAATGTGATGCTGTGATGCTAACATAAGGGAAGATCGAAGAGCTTATCTTCATGGTGTTAAATGGTCGATAAAGCACTCATCACCTTCTTAGGGAGCGATGAGAGCGCAAAAACAGCAAAACGTTTCCCTTGAAAAAAGAAAACTTTTGCAGTAGATCAATGCAGGAAGCGTATGTTGCCACTCACTGTCCTTATTGTCGCTCCTACCATACCTCCGAGTACTCCTGCCATATAATCGTTGGCCTTTTGAGTCTCATTGCACACTTAAAGTCACTAAGGGATGGTATACATCAATGACATCAAAACAGGTTTGAGGATTTTTACATTTTTGTACAGGAAACGTACTCTATTTTCATGATTCTCGTACCCGTTCTTGAAGAACATCATGCGATAAACTCTTAATGAAAACTATACCTCTCTTTCCATTACCGAGGACATTGATCTGGCGGCAGAGACATATGGTATGAGACCAGCAATGAAAACTCAGAAGTCGTGAATAATTTCGACGACCTCAGTATAGTTAGAGATATACATCAACAGAGAAGAGTTAGAAGAGGCCAACCGATATAACACTTTGGCTAATTACGCCCTTCAAGGTTACCTTGGAGGCATACCTTGGAGGCATACCGACGCAGCGGTGGGCAATAGAAGCACTGGCAAACATAAAGGAGTGGCTTGAGCACACCATCAGGACTTGCTTAACGCCACTTAGGACAGACCTGCGTAGCCAGTCCCTGTCAGCCCCTTTATCTGTTCAGTTCCCTTGAACACCAATGCTCCCTGACCACGACACGTCAGCTAGTATAAGTCTAAGAAAATAAATTTTACTACCTGCATCAGCAAATGCCTAAAATTTTAAGCACGGAAGAATGGCGCTGTAAGGAAAGCCTAACAACTTGAAATTTTTTTATTTATTTTTCAAGAAGTAATGATTAAAAATAAGCTTTATAAGTATTAAATCTATAACGGACGTTACGCACCGCTACATAGAAATACGAGAGAATTCATGCCAAAGGTCAAGTATTTCGGTTCAGTATTAACCAAGAAACTAACAAAACCTAAAAATGGTGTATGCTTTGTCTTCTTAAATTACCATTGCAGTTTTATGATGTTAAAGTCTGATTTAGCTAAACCCTCACGTTGATCTGTTCCGGGAAGCGGCAATCAGCGAGAACACATCCAGCCTGATTGATCTCCTCCTTGCTTCTTGTTTTCAAGTTGTTTGATGCATTATGCCAGCAAATGGTTAAAGTAAACAGAAAAAGGCGCACATTATGTGAAGGTAGCGAAACTTCGGTCCCGCCTTTTCATTCCTTTGTGAGTGTACTTGGATTTTCAAACAGTGAAGTGCGTTAATATGTTGACGTCTTCCTAACCAAGGACTTTGTATTCCGAATTCTGTTTTCTTTGTTTTTTTCATCGACAGTCGAATTGTGACAAGTGCACCCAGCGACTCTTGTATGTCCTGTCAGAGAGCAAATGTGTACAAAGTTTGGTCGAAAACGTGTGACCTTTGACCAACGAGATGTCCCCAGGTGTTGCATGTCAGAGCGAGAGACTTTTCATTACGTAGACGTGTAAAGCATACCTGTAGCATCGACAATCGCTGGATAGCAGGTAAAACTGAGCTTCAGGCAACACAAAACTACGTGAGGTGAGTTCAGGGGTCACGTGACATCACGTGTCGGATAGAACGATAGCTCAAGTAGCAGGAGTTCAAATCCAGTTGTCGACACAATATTTCGATGTCTGCTGCACGAACACGCCGAGGGCCAGAGCGCATCACGGCGCTAGGAGATATCTGGGTGGTTACTCTTACGGCATCTAACTAAACTGCTGGTATTTTACACTTAACTTAGTTGACTGCTTAGTGCCGTCCCGTGCATCTGGCTTCTGGTCTGTATACTGGCACGGCCAGAGGGACACGGCCTTTCTACGCACGTGGCTGTCCGAATCACGTTTGATTGCTGTTATCGTGAAAATCTGTGGTGGCTTGTCCCGAAGCCATGCTTAGACAACTGCAGCTTGGCAAGTGGTAACACGCAAGCTCGGTGTGTGCACCTTTGTTGGTTAGTAGTCATGCGCATTGCGGAGTCTGGTGACATTACGTTGACTTGCTGCCAGGGAATCTGTAGCATCACATGGCATACAGGCAGTAAAGACAAAACGTTTAGAACCTTCCAGTTCTAATAGATTTTTTATTGTCTTTTTCTGCCCAAAGATCATAATATTTGTTTAGCTGTTCGTTAATCAATGCGTTGTCCTGAACGGAATGTTAGGGATAAATTACTTTGCGATTAACTGGATCATTTAGTCTCTATGAAAGACAAGAAGAAGGCTTATGTTATATGCATATATTAATGTATATTTGTTTCTAGTAAAAAAAAAACCAAATTGTGGTGCTATCCATACCATAACTCTCTTGAACGCTCTCCCATCCCTTGCCTTTCTTTTTTTGTCTCTCTCTCTTTCTGCGATTTGCTTCCCCTTGCTTCCTTCTTTCTTTCCACCACCTCTCTTTCAATGTCTCATCAGTTAGTCTAAAATTACGACGATTTCCACGTTTGCTGTGCATAGAAGAGGTACGTCGCAATTTCTGCGTAGTTTTGTGTCATTTGGAGCCGCCAATAACCTCTGACACTGAAAAAAAGAAAAATAATCCTACTCCAGAAGCAACTTACGGTTACAAAGCATAGCCCACAACCGAGCCATAATCGAAAGCAATGTTCCCGACAAATTTGGTGAGGATCGGCAATAGGGTGAGAATTTCATTAGGTTTCAAGCGCCACCTGTAAAACAATGCCTTAATTACAACGTAGCAAAAAAATAGAACAAAAAACAAAAAACAAAACAAAACAAAGCCCAGACTATTGCATTTTGAACTGTCTGCGCGTTCACCACGGTGATGTATTCCAAGATTTTCGCTGATGGTGACTCCAAGTCCAGGCCAGCAATCGTTTCCTCGGTAACGTGGAGGTAACCAGGAAAATAAGTAGCGGCCATTAGCTTTGCGGACTGTGTGGAGCTCCTGTTCAGGAAAATGCAACGAGCTTCTGTCCTCTTGGCGCGAGGCGGTTAGCAGTGACGTCACTCATTGCTGGCATCGATGGGAAGGTCGATGTTTGTGGCGGACGTTTGAATGGCGGCGAAGCACCAAGTGTAAGGCGCGCGTGTCTTTTCCGTCGTACACGCGACCGCTGCTGATTGGACAGCCTGCATTCTTGCAACCGTCGGACCAGAGGATGTTAGCGGACAATACCTGCACTTTCCTGTTAAGCCGCAGACTTTCTTTCCTGAAATATCGACTGTCACGTCAACAAACAAAGAGACCGATTTTCTCAGGTAAGCGTTCGATTAGTAGTTTTAGTGGACTGGAAAAGAGCGTTTTAAAGAGGACTGAATAAGCTTGCTTGTTGTGATGATGACAAGGATTTCGGTGAATGGAGGAGCGAATGACTCGGTATATATTTAAAAAGTTTGTTTTCGGCAGTCACGACTTTTACCATACATAATGACAGATGTTTGAACTTAACACACCTCCGCTACTTTATATCAGCAATAATTTGTAACAAGCTTGGAAGCTGAAACAGCTTTAATATTAAATTGCTGTAGACAACACTTTTGTACCAAACATAATGATCTGTGGTTGTTCGGTGTGTGAGTTGTGTACATAAGAGGTTAACCGGCTTGACAACAACATGGGAGCGGGAGCACACCATGCTAACAAGCATTGAAAGGATCTTAGACGCGAAAGGATGGGTTGAGCTGTTCATATTTATCGGTAGTATAGCTGACTACTTGTCTTTATCTTTCCAGATTGCACTTATCGTTACTTATTACAACAGACTCTACCCACACTTAGGTGCGTTACTCCCCTGAAATGTCTGAAACATTGTTGGACCCGTTTCAGTGTTTCATACTTGCTGTTTGTATAGGTATTGATCACACCTCTTTACAGACATCGTTTAGTGATGAACCATAGATCTCTAGCCTGCCTCGAAGTCTTTTGCAGAGCATGATGGCTCCATATTGCTGTGTTCAGTTCATCGCATCAAGTAGAAAGTAGCCCATAAAAGCCCATAAAAGTGACCATAAAAGTGATGACTATAGACGGCAGTAGCTGTCCTGGCATCCCTGTGTTGATAAGATTCGATTTGCGGTAATATTCATCTGTCGTCATTACTGGATCGTCTTTTGTCCCTAACACTTCATTCTTTATTTAATGTAATAAATAGACAATTTAAAAGTTGTACCACAGGCTTTGCAGAAACAGGTAAAGATTTAACACTGTATGTGAGTAATGAAATATGTGTCGTAACGATGTTATCTCACTCTTAGACTCACTCCTGGTGAAGAATGGAAAGAGAAGCATTAGAGATTTCCATTTTAACCAAAGGTTATAGCTTATCCTTCACCGATTTTCCCCCTTAACTTTAAATCCTAACAGTTCAAGGTTTCTTACTTATCAATAAACATCACGGTAACAACAGAGATTCCCGAACTGTGAGGAGTTAAGTGTCAAACAATTTTTACCAGCCTGAGCGATTCACAAAATTGAAAATATTTAAGCAAAATAGAGCGGTGCCTTCCCTGAAGTTTTTAGATGTAATCCTTAGGGGAACAGACAAGAAAATTATGCGAAAGTTGGAAATTTCCGCAGGGTCGCTCACACTTGTGTGTGTGTGTGTGTTGGGAGGAGGTGTATGAAGAAGTGTATATGTGCTTGCGTGTGTGTGTGTGTGTGTGTGTGTGTGTGTGTGTGTGTGTGTGCGCGCGTGGTGTGTTAGGAGAGAGTGTATGAGAGTGAATATGCTTGTATGAAAGACAAAGGGAGACAGAAAAGGGAAGAGGTACACACATTTTAATTAGCAAAGTATACTTAAAATCTAAACTATCGTTTTGACTTCACATAGAAGTAAACAGATGAATGTGCTTTACAAGAGTTTGTAAGCTCGATGCCTTAACAGTTGACATTTAGTGTCTTTTACCTTCAAGGCGTATCAAGAAATTTATAAAATCCGCGTATTTGTGCCTGCCTGCTTCTCTGTCCAAAATTTAATTTGTGGACGAATCAATGTCGAGGACCTGTTAGCTCTAAACAGCGGCAGTTGCATGAATAGAAATCATGCATCCTGCATACAGAGCCGTAGTCCCCTCACGTGCATTCAGGAGGCAAAAGAGGGTAGACAGCTCTCAAGATTTTTCCCTCTTCGTAGCGATCATTGAAAAGCTGCTCGCTTACTAAATGTGTGGGGTCCGTTGTTGTAAATATTTTCTCGCCATTGTCACGTAGAACGAGATCTGACCCTTTACATCAGACTTTGCAGAAATTGTTCGTTGCCAAATTTCTGAATCTGTTGGTGTACTGGTCTACAGTTAAGTACTAACCAGAGCTTTTGTCCTTTGCTGGATGTGAATCTCATGAGACTTTTCTTTACTTGTCTGTCACTATACTTTCTTCTGTCAGCAAAAGAAGTCTTCGTTCTTGGCTCCGATAGAAAGTTACTTGTTTTTCAGTTTGTGTGAAAGTGAGGCTGACTTCTGATGCCTCAGAGAAATAAATGTCGTCTTCCAATGTTTCAGCGTCTCAGTAACCAGTAATCATTTGATATAATGCAGTGAAGTATTCAAATAGTTAGTCTTTCTGAATGAAACATCCAGCCGCTGCCGTAAAACACTAAGAAACCCACCCACTCTGCGTGCGCGCGCACACACACACACACACACACACACACACACACACACACACACACACACACACCTTAAACTGCTGACGATGACCAACACACTCAGAAATAAATTTTCTACACGCAAAATACAGAAAACGCAGTGTTTAATTCTCTGTATTGCTTCATGGCAACAAGGGACTTTCCGAAATGAAAAATTGTTGAACAGAAACCTAATTACATTGGTACCATCCGCGCCCGTGGAAACGGCGCACTTATTCTTAAAGCGCACGGAGACAAACATGGAGTGGAAACACAAGCAGACAGGCGCGCTTCAAGATATTATGTTCCTCACGATCGATGGTTGTGCCATTGCTGGCCTACCATACACTTCATTCTCCTGATGGGTCCACAGAAATTTCCCCTTGCCCGTCTTGTACAAAATGAGGTACTGCTAGGAGTATGCTCGTAAATATTCATTCGTCCTCCGTTTTGGCCTAAACTTAACAGCACTTACTATGGCTATACTTCCTACATTTTCACTTTCGGCACCGTCTGAGGCTATGCACGTCTGTAGTGTTCGATGTTGTGATGTTTCATCCCTCTGTATACATTTATGACACTGAAAATGATATATATATATATATACATATATGCAGTAACTAACCTGCTTTTGTTCTTTGTTGACAAGGAGAAAAACGCGTAGTTTTAATCTCTACACACAATCGCTCATGTATCCTATATTGCGCCAGTATAACTTACAGTATTATGTGAGTCTTGTAAAGTGCAAAGCTCTCGACTTGTCGTACGTAAGTAACATACATCCCGAGGACTACGTTGACTCAGGTGAAGCTAATGTATTAAGAATAAGGTCAAGCTTGAGAAATATCACATTCTTACATCTACGTATGCCACGAAATATAGATGAGGACATAAATGGGACGGGAAAATGGAGAAGATGAAAATGGAGAGGAAATTGCTTGGATTTCCTCTTTTTTTTCTTTTTTTGTCTCTTGCAAACATGAGACTTAACAATGGTTGAAAGGAGCCTAAACCTGAAAAATACTTAAAAGGAACTTTTAGAATTTTTTTTTTTTGCTTTTCGCACCGTCGGGAACTTTTTAATTTCAAGCAATCTTTGACCCAAGTTTAGACCCACCGACTTTCAGATTTTAAAAAAAGCAAAGTCGGGAGCCTATTAAAGTCTGACTTGGCACTAAAATAAATGGAATCCCCGAAAAACCTGTAGTCTTCAATGAGATGACCGGATCCTGTTTGGCGGAGACAGATAGTTGCGGGCCTCAGTGATGTTTCCCTGTGGTGCTTGCTGCTCAGTGCCAGTCACCAATCTGTGATATTTGCATGTCAGGCCAGACAGGACGTCAGACTTTTAACAGGCATCTTGCCGAAACAGTTTTTGTTGGCATGAGAGTGTGTTGTTATCTGCCACTTGCTACCGATGGTTCTCTCGGACTAACTAAAACGGTTCCATGTTTCAGAGTCGTCTGCAAATGTAAAAAATTATAGTGGTTAGATTTAAGAAAAGCAAGAAAAAAAACGACGAGAAAAGACATCAGCAACAAACATACAAAGAGAGCCCCACGCCTCCAAAAAATCTTAAAAAGTCGTTGGTGTGTTAAATTTTATTGCTTCATTGTTAGATCAGCACATCGACGCAAAGGATGCTTTGTAAAATGTATCCAAAACAAAATACCCCGTGTCTCATTAGATCATCAAGTGATTTAAAACGATCTAATATCTCTGAACCCATAATGTACTAGACTTCATAGAAAATTAGACAAAGATAACTCCGAAAATTAACCAGAAAGTACATATAGTCAACAGTAACCTGACAAACGAAAAGGTTGAAAAGTAAAAATAAGGTGGACAGATGGGAACCTTATAACAGAAAAGGCAGGACATTTACAACTGACTTTAGTTTTGCACCGGGGGGTTAAAAAAGACGCAAAGAGAGCTTTTCATTTTATTGAAGATCTAATGACACGTGGTGATTTAGAAAGCGTATTAAACAAAATGATCAAGAAGATAGCATTTTTGAGTGCCCTTTTAAGTGCACTGAGTTTTAAGTTTGAAAAGAAGAGTTGTTCTTCTCTCCTAGCCTTCCCAGGCAGAACTAATGCGGTCTATAATGGCGTTCTTGCAACAAATGGCAGGTGTCGGGGCAGAAATAGAAGATAAACATTTGTTTTAATTCCTCTGACGATTCCACTGGATCTTTTTCTGCAGACACACGTGAGGATGTCAGACTTCTCCCACCTGAAGTAAACAGCTGCAGAAGGCGCGGCAAACTTGTATAACACCTGTGTAAGAAGAAAATTTGAAAAATATTCTGGGCCATCGCAGGTTTGTATGATTAAATAGGTAAACGCGCTTAGGTCAACAATGTGGTTGTTGTGTGCTAGTATTTTTATACAATGTTACTGATCACCACCGTCTCTCTGCTTGTTTTCCATTTTCGTCTACCATCACTTGTTCTGGCCTTCTTTCTTCTTCTTCCCCATCCTTTAACATCAACGTCTTTTTAGTCTCCAGTAGCCATAGTTATGTAGAAAGAGAGATATATATTAGTATTCTCAGGGCTAAATGGAGAACTCGAGAAAAAACCTCTTGTTTTCTTAGTTACAATGCGTTTCCCAGACCCCGAGAGCATTATTTCATATTTCTGTATCCCAGGGCATCTGTACTACCGCTTTGTAACTAGGGTACCACAGAGGAAAAACATCTTCGGGTTATGCACACGGGTTTTGAGCTTCGAAAACAAGACACTTGTCCTTAAGTTTCCCATGTTGTCCCTGGGCAAAGACTTACCCTCACTTCACACCTGAAGCCCCTGGGGGTCACTCATATTAAGACAGAGGGCTTTTTTGCATTCTGGAGTTTACAGGAATAGTTTTGACACTCAAAGAATTCCCAATTATGCGCCCATGTAATGAAACGTGCAACCCCCCCCCCCCCCACACACACTATTCCACATAAATTCATTGTTTCATTATAGCATCACGTTTCTGACGTTTGGTGGCCCCAAGAAAGGTATCAGGGTGCTGTAACTAAACTGTAGGAAGGAAGGAAAACCCATAAAACTAATTCTTGGCTCCTGAAACGCAAGGCGAAAATTACACACAGACAGGCTATTCCATAATTTACACATAGAATCATCCAGTTTTTCTCTTCTGCATTCATCCATCAAGTCATTGATCAGCTCATTCTCTTATCTAAACTTTCTTGAATTGTGGACTATAGTCTTAAGACTATTTTACCGTCTCTGTTCTAATAAAAGTGTTATTATTTTCCGTTGGAGAGAAGAAAAGTGTGTTTAACCACACGTTAAGCAAGTCTTATACATCTAATTATTAAATTGCACAATGTGTGGCAGAGTGCAAACATCTTAGGTTTAGAATAGACAAAAAAGTTTTGTCTACTGCAAGTTTGTTCATATATAAGAAACGACAAAACACCCAGTAAAAGTTATGTGTAATTTTAAGTATAAAAGGAATTAGTAAGGGTGATGCAAACACCCACAACAGTTTTCCAGGCTGATTGAGGAAACGCGACAGCTGTGGCTGATGGCAAAAGGTGGTGGGTCACCTGTCTTGGCAGTAAAGTATAATTTACTTTTTATATTTTATTGGAAGATTGAGTGAAACTGATGATTCCATGCACAGGGTATCCATTGCGTGCAGGTTGGTTTATTCAAGTGCAGGAAAAAATTTTCGTCAACAAAATTAATCCGGATCTTTTCTCGATAATAAGTCAAGAAAAAAGTTTAATTTTCAAACCATCAATCTAAGTCGGTATTTTTTTAAAACCATTTGGTTGCTAATCAACCCTATGCGGTCTTTGGAAATTAGCTGCACAGCCATTCATGTTTGAGTCTGCAACAAGTAGTATTTTTGAGAGAACGTATTTATCTGGGTATGGCATCAGGAAGGGAGCTTCTGCTTATGAATTCTTTAACGAAAAAAGTCCTTTCATAGAAACAACGTAAGACATTTAAAATTTCTCTGAATTTTGCTCATGATCCAGTCTTGAAGTGAAAACTTTTTATATTCTTGATAGAAGAGTAAGTCGGATATGGTCAAATTAAGGCGGAACAAAACTTTTGAGCTTAAAATCCGGACTCGCAGCTCGATTGACGTCTGCTAGCAGCATTTTTCTTCAAAATCGTCTTCTCTGAACAGTTTTTGACCAGCAGCTGGTGCTAAGGTCGTGCACCAAAAACAGCAAATTAAGTCTAGAAAGCAAGCCGGACAAGACAAATACCTCTTCAATATTCTTATACACGATCACATTTGGAGAAAATTAACTCTTGCATTATACAGACGATTTTGCATATAAACTCAAGGGAAGGAAGGAAAAGACAGAAGGAATAGAGAAAACAAAGAAAGACATCAAAGAGAACAAACCAGCATAAAACTCAAGTTTTTAACCAAACGGGTAGATCCACTTTCAGTCTCTCGCGTGGAGGTTGAACACAAATGTCGGCGCTGGTTTTCTTGTGTAGGTCTCAATGCTTGTGACTCCTTGCATCTCTTAATTCCTTTTAAGTCGCCATTTCCAGCATTCAAGTAAGATTTAAAACCTATTTCCTCCGCCTGTTCGTTTCATAATTGTTGGCTTCATCTCCCTCCTTGCCCCCGCAACCCCGATCCTTCAGGGTTTGTTGTCGCGTTCATCTTTCGTTTTTGTCTCTTCAGTTTTTCTGATAAGCATTATTGTCCTTATTATTCTACTGCGCTGGAAGCATCTCTTGTGGGGGACAGAGATTTCGTACTCATTTTTTTAATGGCCACGCGCATGACTAGAAGACATTCTTGGCGTTGGTAAAGGAAAAGATGTTTCTTTGTTCTAAATGCATCACATAGATCACAACTATACAATAATACACCCATCCCATCCACTAAGACAGACCCGACATAAAACACTTCGTGGACAGTCAAACGTTAAAGCACTGACACAATACAAATACACTTCCTGGATTAATATAAGAGAAAGAGCTTTGATTCTAAGGTTTCTTGTTGAAACGAGGAAGCGGAAAATGTCAAGAATAAGATAATGAACGCCCAGACCTGGAAGGAAAATTGAGAATATCCCTAATATACAGCTTGTTAAAGTTTCTTTGGAGGATAAAACCGGTGCAACTTTACACGGAGAGCGGCAACAAACGACCCTCTGATGTGTACCCGAGATAAGTCTAGCTCCACAGTTCTACCCTCTCTGATGATCCAGTCAACAGGAGGAGGGTTTCCTTAGACAAGACAACATGGATCTACAGTACTAACAAGAGATTGTAAGAAAAGTGCCCGATGTTTCTGATACTATGTTCTTCGTAAAAAAGAAATAGTCAACCTTCTTGACACGATTCTTCACAAGTTTGTTGTCTACGAAAAAGCCAAGCTCAAGGACAAATTTAGTCAAAGAAACTTGTCTCAATTTATCGCAGAATGATCGTCAAACCGGTGAGAGATATTCAGCTTCAGGAGTCGTTTTCTGGAGCTGGTTCTGAATCATCAAGCTTTTAACTTACGAAAGACGAGTTTTAGTGGAGGAGAAAAGGAAATCAATAGAAGGATTCTCAAGAGTAAAACAGTTGCGTTTTATCGGCAAAGTCAGTATGACAGACAATGTTATCCAAATACCTCAGGGAGAGGCTTGATACAAAGGGCGGGAAGATCCAGGGTTTGAGGAAATGGAGTGGTGCAGATTCTGAGGAAAAATAATCTGCTTTCGATCGTTAAGGTAATGTTGCCAACATCAAGTCTCAGCTCACGGATGCCAGATTGGAGAGTAAGAACTGATATTTGATTGCTCCGTCACTCACAGCAAGTCTAGAAGAACTGGAAGCAGTACAGTTTCTGTAGAGTGGTGAGCTTGATATACAGATTGAAACCATGATTTAACATCTGGTGCATGCAAATCTCCACTAGCTCTGACAACAAGATATTGGACACGGACCTTTAGATGATAAGAGTGTTTAGATCAAGATTTTTAATTTTACGCCAGCTCAGACGAATTTGCCTGAAATAAGAAAGTTATCGATCCTATGAGTGATAGTTGGGAAAAGCTCACCAAGACACTGCCGTAGGGTCTGTTCTGGAAGAGGGTGGAGGGCAGGACAGGGCAGGAGACCCTCTGCACTCATGTCGATGACGGTACGTGTTTTTGCGCACAACAAACAAAAATTTGCCAGTGGGCTTCCTAACCAACAGCTGGAATTTTAAATCTCTTTAGCTTCCTTTTTTCATGTCAATGCGAAATAACAAACAGTGGGATGTAGACCATAAAAACTCCAGCAAAATATCAACCTTCTACGAGTTTCACCTAACGTGGGGCAAACATTAAACACAAAAATACATAGTTTTTTTTCCTGGCGACATAAATAACGAACAGGGCTGCAACTTCCCAAGGCGATGGCAGAATACATTTGGGGAACAAACGTCATCAAACTTTTTCGTGTTAAGGAAAATTGACCCACATATCAAAACATATTTTTAAAAAATCTATGGTACAGCGGCTAATTTAAACACTCATCAGAATCAGCTTAAGTGCTAGTAGCTCGTGTAAACATTCTTACTAAACATCACCTACTAACAAAATGCAGCACTCTCGTCAGATCATGTCAAGCGTGTCCCCAAGTAAACATGTTATCATGATCAGGAAAGTCTGATTAAAGTTTCGAGGAATATGGTCATCAACCGACCAACAGGTACAAGTGTCCGAATCTCAGTTTGTTCAATCTGACAATTACTGACCGAGCTAGGCCTGTCTTATATAAAGTCAAACATCAGTACCCATACCTTATTGCGGTTCGACCCATTAGTAAGGGAGGTATTCCAGCCCAAGATGGATGGTACATCAACACTTATTAAATAAACAAGAATCGTCCTGAATTTCCATACAATTTAATACGTAGATGGAAAGCCAACAAATAAACTCCCTTGGGTGGCGGTCGCTTCGTACAGACGGAGTAGAAGAAAGCGGTTTGGAATCAGAAAACGTTGGAGTCTCTCCTTCAAGTCGAGTTCTCAGGTTTGATCTCAGGCAGGGTCACCGATACAACAAAAATCGCCGCTTCGCCTAACACCAGTAGGCCGAAGGTCTCATGACTCTAGCTTGAAGACTGAGACACACGAAAGTGATCCTGGGGCGTAACTATGCAATACTCACAAATTTCATGAAATATCTCATTTAAAATCGTGTAGAAAAGCGTACAATGTCGACAAAAGCGGTTACTGCAAGAAATACAGCATTCGAGACGCAAAAATGGACATAAAGTGGACCAAAAAGTTAGCTTGACCAGACAAGCATTATTAAGCCATTGATTCCTTTTTTCACACACAATACAGACGTTTTGCTGGTTTGACAGTCGTACTAGAGAATATTAGTACATTGTTCAGAAAATAGAAGCGAACGCTGCGCTTTAGTAAGTTTTTCTTCCGCTGCACGTGCTACACATAACATTCAAAAGTTCAGAAAAAGATCGACATTCAAATTATGTAAAGTCAAAAAGTAGTGCTATCGCAAACACTTCTTGACAGTCGAGTTCAAACTTAGTCGGGCTTGTTCAACGAACAGTGTCTAGCACATGTGACTCGGTGACCGGTTAGCAAAACAGAAAAACAGTGGAAAATGTTCACGGGCATTGTTGTATCGGAAAATAACTATTAACACATTTTGAAAGTAGAGATCTATAATATTAAAAAAGCTTTGCTTTAAAACAAGGGGAGTGATTTTATGTTTGACATCAGTGCAAGATGGCTTATGAATACCAAGCCCATCTTCGCTGTTATTGAGAGCCAGAACCAGTGTCTAATTGGGAGGCAGAAGGACAGAGAAGGTGTTTTTGTGATATGTCTGACGACACTTGGATAAGAACTCAGATAACGCACAAACTGATAAACACAATATTATCTTGTCGTGGTACTTTCTTACAAGCATTCCTTCCTTCCTGCAAAATATTGTTTTTCAGGTGAAAAACGCACCTACGCAACCCACATCTTCACCTCCCACTCACCCCTGTTCACGAACGCCCCCAGCTTCACAAGCCCATCCATCTACGCACGCACACGCACGCACACGCACACACACACACACACACATCGAGGCATCGATGCTTTGGCAAATTAACCATTAACCATTAGGTGGGAAACATTTCTTTATGGTTTATTGTTCACAGTTTTTTTTACTATTGCGTTTCTTGGTGTGGAACGTATTATTTCTAGATGTTATGCCATTACATTGCTAAAAATATATCTTCTGCTTAGAAACATAATGACAATACATTCAGTTTAAAAGCCTGGGGACGTAAATCAACTTGTTTTTTTTACAAGTTGACACCAAAGCAACAAAATGTTTACAGGAAACTTTTTAGGAGACGAGAGAATATATAGCCCTATAGAGAGTTCACCCAATCCAAGCGAGGGTCTGGAATTTCAAGAAATTAGGC
This sequence comes from Marisa cornuarietis, assembly GCA_004794655.1. NCBI lineage: Eukaryota > Metazoa > Mollusca > Gastropoda > Architaenioglossa > Ampullariidae > Marisa > Marisa cornuarietis. The sequence goes on along the minus strand of SMMW01000003.1, from coordinate 17,314,009 downwards.
TTTGCCCCAGCACGTGTGGACACAGTCTGAGGGTCTGGTGGAGAAAAACACTGCATAATTATTTACCATGCGTTTTTTCACCTACGTAATACAGGGACTGTTGACGAATCCCCTTTTGTAAAAATTCCCAAAAGGACCTCCACAGTGTTATTTGTGAGACCGAGACTGAGAGGTGGAGTTGGGATGGGGGAAAGAAGTCCTTGTCGGTAGAAAAAAGAGTTCTTCATTTGTATTCTCAGCATGTAATGTCTAATATATCAGGTTTTATTTAAGGAATAAATTTTAGGAGATGTATCGGAAGTGCGACCCCAGACAGGATGATTAGTTACACTCTCGCACGCCTACTCTCGGCTTGTACGCGGATGATAAGGTTCTTGTCTGAACACTGTTCTTTCAGTCAGAATGCAAGAAAAACGTGTCTCGTGCACGAGAAGGGAACACTGCCTGCTCCTTTTATGTGCGCTGTCCAGGCGCACACTCAGGCATGCACGCGCATTCATGTACATTTGCAAGTCGTGGTATTTTCGTCTTCTGGCGATAAATGACGATTGGCGATAGCAGTTGCATGGGCACAGTCTTTCACAGCACCTGCTCGCCTGGAAACATTTCTTTGCTATATCTGGTGACGATACGTCCCTGATATTTGCTGCCTTCATTTGCTAGATGGATGCTGGCTGACGAACTCCTGGTTTTGATGCTACCTGCTGGCTCAGTAGCTTCGAGTATTGGGTCTGCTGTAATCCTTAACCACGGGGACAAGTTTGGTGCTTGCTGAGACATCTGGTGTTAGTCCAGTCACTTGCTGAGACATTTAGTGTTAGTCCAGTCACTTGCTGAGACGTCGAGTGTTAGTCGAGTCACTTGCTGAGAATCTGGTATTAGTCCAGTCTCTTGCTGAGACATCGAGTGTTAGTCCAGTCACTTGCTGAAACATCTAGTGTTAGTCCAGTCACTTGCTGAGAATCTGGCATTAGTCCAGTCACTTGCTGAGACATCTAGTGCTAGTCCAGTCACTTGCTGAGAATCTGGCATTAGTCCAGTCACTTGCTGAGACATCTAGTGCTAGTCCAGTCACTTGCTGAGAATCTGGCATTAGTCCAGTCACTTGCTGAGACATCTAGTGTTGGTCCAGTCACTTGCTGAGACACCTAATGTTAGTCCAGTCTCTCGACAAGGCATCTAATGTTCATCGAAGACACTAGTCAGACATCTAGCCAAGGTGCCTGTTTAGCAGCATATGTAAACCTCTTTAAGACTCGAGCAGTACTGGTCGACAAGCATGCAGTCAGAGTTTGTTTTCCTATGATGTTGGCAAGTAAGTCTGGATGATTATATGTGTATGTATATGTGTGTGAGTGCGTGGGTGCGTGCTTGAGAGAAAGAGATCATTTAGGTGTCAGTGTGTGTTAAGTGCTTACCCGCGAGTTTATTTATTCCAATTTTTTTCGTAAGCAAGTGTATCTTATGAGGGCTTTTATTTGAGAAAACATACCTAAAACAATCAGGGTTTGTCCACAGATCACACCTGCCATTAGACAAGCATCCTTTGATCACGATCTCCGCTGCTTTCTTGCTGTCTACAGACTGCTTAAAAAAAGTTGCTGACTACAATAATGGAAATGACTACTCTATCAGTCGGTTCTATCTGTGACCACCTGCCAAGGTTAGTACTTATTTTTACATTGCAAGGAGAGACTACAGAATAATTCTGATGGACAGAATTTATCATCTTTCTCAATATTTGATTTGGTAGGCAATGTTCTTTTTTTTAGTCTGTTCTATCTCTACCTGTTTTCGGTCTTCATTAATTATTATACAGGCTGTTTCCACATCGCTTCTTAATGCTGCTTATGGTATGGTTTTAAAGACTATTGCTTCCGTGCGTCAGTCTTTAAGTTTGTTGGTTAAGATCTATTAAAAATTTCATCACCCAAAAACACACAGTGTTAAATACAGGGATTAGCTAGCAACAAATGAGTCCTGTCATAAGCCATCCAACATATTTCGCCTTAAAAAAATGTGTAGTAAACGAAACATCTGCTTGATTAACTTTTTCTGTCACATTATTTCCGTTTTTGAAAGTAAACATGTGTTTGCTTTTCTTCAAACGGCACAGCAAAGCCTTAATATTTTAAATTGGCACAACAATTTTTCTAGAAGATATCTTAGTAAAATTTAAAACAATTTTTTTGCAATATTTTAAATAGTGTTATATTTAGCTTTGTGTTTTTAAAATAGGTTTTGGTTCACATTTCTAATACTCCATTTTTTGTTTTGAAGGTTATTTATAAAGAAGTAAACGAGCCTAACTTATTTATACACTGTATTTACACACGAACAAAGACCCTGTGAAGTATTTATACACTATCAAATACAATGGCGTATTTATACACGAACAAAGACAATGACAAATTGATCAAATGTACTAACACTTACCCAAGTAAATTTCATGACTTACACAAGTATTCTTGACTTTTGTACTCACAAGAGTATATTATCAATTCAGGAACTATCATGACAGTCAAGCCCCGCAGGAAACGAAAATAAAAATCTCAGAAAACTCCCCACAATTCCCTTTGACAAGCAGGATTCAGATGAGAGGCTCGTGACATCCTTATAACCTGCTGTCCATTCTGTCTCTAATTCGACTAAAAGATGAGGCCAGTCATAAATGGATGTGAAAAGTTTTATTCTCTCCGATCTGGGAAATAAGTGTTTTGTCATTTACATAACCTAGCAACTATAAGATAGTTTTGCATTAGGATGTACCATTAATCTTCTAATTATGGCTTGCAACACATTCTATGTGTCACTGGCTTGAAATATTCAAAACTGAACACCCATCTGAGAGAGACGAGAAAATCATCAGTGTTGCCTCACTGTTCATTAGGCCTCGCCATCTAAGAAGCAGTTTATTGTTGCTAGATTATTTTAGGGTACACATTTCTTACCTTATCATGGGAAAATGAAGCCCAATAATAAGTGAACAACCTGCTTGATAAAGTGTTAATAGGCTGTGTTAACAGGCTCGGAGATTTATAAAAACATCAACGAAGGAAATCGGTAACAAATGACGAAGGACAAAACAGACATTCGAAAAGAAAAAGCAGACTACATTTTTAAAACCTGCTTCATGACAGAGGGGAAACATTTCAGAATACTCCATAATTTAATCTGTCTTACGTTTTAACACGCTATAACAACTGATTTAATTTTTTGTTGTCTATTACGGCAGAATCAATAATCTGGAGTAATGGGACACAAAATCCATGGGCTTTGTTTTCTGTATCGCCTCAGCAATCCGCCATAATCAACGAAAAGAGAGCGAGAGAAAGAGGAAAAACTGTTAATTCACGAAGCAGAGGAGACAATAGAATATTTTCTACTCCCATTAACTTGTCGCCAGATTAGGTCTTTTCTGAAGAGAAGCTGAAAGTTTATCAAAACGAGACTCTCTGTTTCAGTATTTCTTGTATCCGACTGTAATTGCAGCAGATCGTGCGTTGGCACGGGTGGAAGTCGTTCGTTATAGAACAATTCTCGATTTGGCTAGGTTTCCTCGGGAACGGAAACGTGCTCAAACAAAATCCTTGGCCAATTAGCTGTTAAGGAAATCTTTATCTGAAAAAGAACAAACGCACTGTGAAAGCTGATCGCTGTAAATCCGCGTAGGAAATCTTGTTATGGTGCACAGGCATGTCGAGACTGCAAAATTTCATATCACTTTAGATGTTCCTGTTCCAAAACGACGCTTGCAAAATGATGTTTGCATAATTACGCCCCCTCATTATCCATTACGAGGATGACACTTTACGGATTTCCTTCATCGATAGGACTACATTTTAAAGGTCTGCAATGGATCATTTTTTCTAATGACTAGTAAAGTTAAGATAAAAAACTATTTCCTGAAATATAAGTAAATGGCTCCTTTCGTTCTCGAGATACACTCCCATAAACGTACCAGGCACAGAAAGAGGTCAAGATCATGACGTCAGGCTTGTACACAGGTTTGCCTATTTAACACATGTTCAGCTTTCTTACTGGCTGAAGCCTTGCCAACGTAAACATAATTATATACAATCTTTATATCTGTGATTACCCTTATTATGTACTGTATCCTTAACTAGACACATAAGCAAAGTATTCCACGAGACCTTAAGCATTTCAGTGAATAAAAATATTGCACGATTACCTCAGAGGGTTAAACTGCAGAAAGAAAACTGGGTGGTATGAAAACATATTGAAAGAGCTCCATAATTTTTTTTAAAGGTCTAAAATATACGTTAGGAAAGGTATACCCATGTACACATAGATGCACAAATTAACAAAAAGCACATTCATATACATTAAAAAGAAAACCTTCACACACAAATATATGCCAGGTAATCAGAGTACAAGGCTGTTTAATGGAGGAAGACATACAGGATAAATTCTGTTCAGCATGTACACGTATAAACTACTGTAAAACACGTATGCTTGCCTTCTGTGTGTTTTCTTGTGCATACATCTGTTTACACACGTGGGAGTCGGCGTGTGTGTGTTTGTGCATGAGACAAAAGATGAGAGTGAAGAGAAGTAAAATCGGACGCTGTTAGTGTTTCTTTGACAAAGATATAATAAGATTTCATTACCCGTGAAATGTGTCCCTGCATACCGAATATGTGATTTAATCAGCTTTCTCCCATGTTCACGCCTCACAAGCAATATTGGAGAAGCCAGACCCAAGGGATCAGACAAAAAGCCACTGCCAGGAACGGGAGCCTTTCAGTCCGTCTTTATTTCTATGGTCCGTCTTCGATTTTCATTCAAGAAGTCTCACAAGTTTCTTCCTTCTTGGCTCCGCGCCGCTTTAAAAATACGTATTAGATTGCTTCTCAATCTTGGGCCAATAATTAGTGTCAGTGCGCTGGTGAAAACGAGGATTTCTCGCTGTTGAAAGAACTCAAGAACGGAAGGTAAAAAAAGGGCAAAAAATTTTCATCAAAATGTCACAGTCACAAGCTCTGCTGGAAGATGCTATTTTTTTTCTCTAGAATCCAAATGTCTGTTTTCGTGCGGAACAGTCCTCCGAATAGTGGTAGTGGTGAATGATACTATTTCTGGCGTGTAATTTGTTATCTTCGCTACTTGTCGTATAGCCTGTGTGCGTGGACTTCACCCAGTAAACACAATATGGCATCAAAATTGTCAAAGATTGAGAGACAGAGTAGGGTGAAAGATGATATATTGAAACTAAAAGTGTCGTCATTTAGGCGCTGTAAACATTCTTGTTCTTATCTCTTCTCTGGACAATCTAAAGACTAACTTAACATTGGAGGCAGTGAGAAAACAGTTTAGTCACAGAGCTGTGCCTGTCTGCAAAACACCACTCCCTGGATTCTGCATCAACAGCTTCCCTTCGGTGCTCGCTGTACAATCTGTCATCTTGGTTTCCTGCTGCAGCAGCACAGGCATGTCATAGTGGCGCCCTCCCACATCTCGCAATCAGCGAATGCGTAACGGTGTGCTTTTGTTAGGCATCTGTATCGCCGGTGTTATTGTTGTCTGCGTTCTCTTGCATGAAATTATATTGCAGATATCGAAAAATGTATGTTTATGTATGGCCTTGTTAGTGCAGTCGGTAAATCTGGGAGATTTATTCTGAGATATGTCTGGCCATTGCTTGTCTTTTCCTTTTTGTTCAAGTGTTCAGTCGGAAAACAGGATTTAGAATGCATTCACGAGTAAGCCAACAAGCAACTACGGGCATGCTATAAACATGATTTACAAAACAAAGAAGAACTTACATTAAAAAATGTAAGTTACATTCGGTGTGTGTGTGTGTGTGTGTGTGTTTGCGTGTGTCCCTGCCCATGCCAGTACCCTAGCAAAACTTTCCCCTCTCACTACAGACATGCAATCACGCAAACAAGCTCTTCTACACCATCTTTCAAAAAATAAAATAGACACGACAGTTGGCAGTTTGTTAAATTTTACACTCCAAACATCCTTCAGACAATTTTGGCTACCAGAAAACGTTAAACATTCAATTAACAAAAAATGGAAATGATTTCATGTGCAGGTCAACTAAAAAACCCTCACATATCTTCAAACGTTTATTTAAATAATTCTAAGAACATTTAAAACTGGGATTTGCTTAGCGGTGGGAAGTAATTTTTAACAAAGAAGTATTGATCTTGCTAAAGACGGATTTAGAGGTGAGGTTAGTGGGGAGAGAAGCACCTTAAAGGCTCGTTTTCACGGATTGTTAGGCCACCGCGAAAATGTTCAGTGATATGGCTCGCCAGCCTGAAGTCAGCAAAGTGTGGGCGTCTGATAGCATTTCTTATGAGATGGAGTGGGCGGCGTATAAAGTCTTTGATCTTCTAGCGCTTTTTAAAAATTTATTTCGATGTAGCAGAGACCACCTACGGCTAGTTACGGAGACGCGCGAGCGCGGACACACACACACACACACGGACCGACGCATGGACGCACTTTTGTCACAGATAGAAGACCACAGATACTTCCATTTCCATCACAATCTTATAAACTATATGCTTTCTGAGGTCATTTTTTCATACCTCTATCATCGTTATCATCATTGTCATCCAGGGGACAGCTGCACAATGCATTTTAAACTTTTAAATACATTTATGTTCATAGTGCTTTCAGCATAATACGTTTAACAGAATGCTTCTCAACACAATTTAACAACACATTTTAAAAACCTTTTAACGTTTTAAAAAAGAAAAAAAGACTGTTCGAGGTGAAATTTCGATTCCGTCAGCAAACATTAGTGTAAAAATAGCGGCTCTCATGGAAAATCAGCCGAAGGATAATTTTTCGGACACAGTAGAAGCAGAATTACCGAATGGATTGCTTACTCGTCAAAACTAGACAATAATAGAGTGATGTCCCTTCGCCTTACCGGCTTGAGGAGACTAGCTCTCCGGATTTCTTTGGATTTTGTTATTTGTATAAGCTGATTTTGATTTTTGAGTCCATTGTTTGACCTGTCGTCATCCTAGTGATGTGCTGGACTGTGTTTCTTGATTGTGACATTTTGTTTCACTTCTACGGCTGCAGTTGATCCGCTGACTAACAGTCTTTTCTTCCATGACGCCATTTTCATCTCAGTCCAGTTTCTTGTTTGTGCACGTCGACAGCGAGATAAAACATGTGCAATGTGGCTAAACTTTTTGATGACTCGAGGCAGCAAAACTGTCTACATTTTGTTTGACATGTGAAGGTTTATCCTCAGCATTCTTGATCCGTTCTTTCTGATGACTTCTCCGATGACAAGCAATTGCAGATCTAAGCTCTCAATCTTCGGCGGTGAAACGTGTCGCCAGTCTCCTCAGACAAATCTGTTCTGCAGTTTTCTGCTGTCGCCAGGACGTTTTTAAAAACAATTTATGCAGTTATTTTAATGTCATAGACTCGTTGGATAATGAAGTACCGTATTCGTGAAGTTATTTATTAGATAGCACTACAATTTTATATTATTATGATTATTATTATTCCAGTTTCTATGAGTTATCCCTTTTTCTTTCATGTCGTCTTGGTTGTTTTCTTCAATTTCTCCCTATCATGATTATTGTTGTTATAATTAGTATCATTTGCATTATTTGTAAAGCGCCATGAGCCTGCTCTTAGGGCTGGGATATGGCGCTATAAAAATAACCTTTAATATAATATAATATAATAATGTAACAATTTAAGTTGCATGGATGGTGCATGTGGCAAACACAGTGAATATGACTGGACAAGAGAAATTCAAGCCAAATGGTAAGCTGGGCTTAAATACTACTGATGTTCTGAATCTGAGAAAAATTTAAGTAGATAAAGGATTGCTTACTGAAGGGTCATGCACGATGTCTACTGTATCAGGAGATTGGGGAGTAGGCAAGGTTATCCTTAACGAATAGGAGAAAACAGGCATGATAAATAATAATCTTACAAACATTTAAAGAGTTTCATCCTAGCTACTGTGTGTGTCCATATGGCAGTCTGTTTTCTTTCGCTAATGAGTCCGCAAAACATGATAGCTTTACAATTCTGCATTACACTCATCTATTTAGGTGAATGTAGAGATCTTTGTCAGCATGAAAGATGTTTTTGGCATTCATAGGCATAAATCGATGACCAGAATCACGTGCGACTGTATTTCAGGTCATTATTTCATTATCTGTGACAAAGAATTTACGTGTAGGTTGATATGGAGACACTGAAACCCAGTAACAGCTATTAGAGCCAGAAATTCATCGTCTGCCATGGAAGTAAATCCCCTTCACATCACATAATCGACTGGACAGAAAACAGCAACGAAAAACAGCAGAATGAATTTTATTATGTGAGAACATTCATAAGATCCAGACTCAGTGTTTATATGAACTGGCGCGATTTAGAGCAGTCCTGATACAGGACAAGGAATAAAGGATGCCAAGAAATATCACAGAAACAGTGACATCACTTGTCTGTTAGTCTTTCTCAGTGCATTCTCTTTTATTAAAATAAATCGTCAAAACATCGCCCATGACTGTGATTGTATTGGTTTAGAAAATGAGTTTTTGATACAAACCAAACATATTTCTGTTACAGTCGGACACAGCTTGGTACTAGGGTTTCGGGTTTGGGAAAAGAACCTTGTATCGTTAGACAGTCTGTTAGTACTGATCGATGAATCACGATCATTGTGACGTGGTTTGAGCACATTGGAGTAAAGAAGAGTCCCGTTGTGACGTACTGTTAGCCCGTTAGAGCTGAGCAGTGCTTGGCGAGACTGAAGCAGTGTGCAAGGTATCGCATGACGATGAAAGTAGGGAAACATGCTTTGCTAACAGGTTGTCTAATTGCTCAGTCGCTCAGGTGTAATCGGTGGTAATTGTATAATTATGTAACACTAATATAATGGATCGGTTGTTCGTTCGTAAGCGTGTGCGTGTGTGTGTGTGTGTGTGTGTGTGTGTGTGAGAGAGAGAGAGAGAGAGGGAGAGTGTGTGCACGCGTGTGGTTGTGTGTATGTGTGAGTGTGCATATAAGAGAAAGAGTGCGTATGAGTGTGTGATTGTGGGATTGTGAATGCGTGTATGCGTGATCATGCGATACATGAAAATTTTTAAGAGCAATTAAGGAAACTTTTCAGTGCTTTTCTCCCTTCATGGAACGAAAGAGCAAGCAGAAGAGAAAAAGAAACCTACAGACGGGAAGAGGTTATGCACCAGAAAAGAAACCGTCTTTGACTTTGTCGACTTTTTTGAGACGATCAGATCGTAAATCTCTTCCAGGATATATACAGCTCCTAGACACGGACATCATTACAGCATTACCTTCATTAACATCGTTACATCGGTAACGTACACCGTTGGTTCCTAGCAAAGTGACAAGACTGAATCCAGATCACATCTTGTTCTTCAAGATATATATTCCTTATCGACTAGGTCTTTGGTGCGGTTATTATGTTTTCTCATCTAGACGAGACTGTGAACGTAGGGAACTGTGCTAGACCAGCGGTCAGGAGTATCCTGCTGGCCGAGAGCTGACCCTCTGCACGCCAGGATACTCAGGTAAGCCGGGGGTCTTTGCACAGATGGGGCGGGGCACTTTAGAGAAATGAGTTTGTACTTACATCGGCTTTCCTCGTCTGATGTACCAGTAATATGTGCGTGTTTGTTAGTGTGTGTGCGTGCTTCAGACACCGAGAAGTAAGACTAAGACAGCTGTAGGAGACGGAGCAGAGATTAGTAGAGAATATTATACACCGTTCTTAAGCAGGTAGAGAAATTACAGGCACGTCTTCTCCTCTCTGCCTATTTTTATAATTTATTTACAGTCTGTTAGCTTTGGTTCATTTACAGTCTGTTGGCTTTAGAAAAACGGAACATTTGCGTCTTTTTATTGTCCAGATATTTTATAGTAAGAAAAGATGCATGAGCACACAATTTCTGGTCTCTCTTTTTCTGTCAGCAGAAAAGGTCCTAGAAATGGGCATCGAAAACGAAATGCAAGTTTCGATCCAAGAAAATCGAGCACAAACACACTGAACACACACTGAAACACACTGAAACAAAAGGCAAACAAAAATTTCTCCGTCTTGAACAATTAGTAAACATGCGACGGCTTCCAAAACATCGGTCTTGAAGTAGACTACAAAAACCTGAAAGCTCGGTGACCCGGGCTGTGACAGATGACTACAAGAACAAAAATAATAGAATAGAAAATAAAGAGAACCTAAATATCAAGCATTATGTCACCTTACGGTGTCACATGTCAAATGTTACCTTCCGGGGCATTTTAATTAATTAGTCATCCATATCACCAGAGGTGAAGCCATAATGATATGGATGACTAATTAATTAAAATGTCACTGGTCCATAAACATAAACAGAAGTTTCCGCTACAACGAGCAATGTCTGTGTAACCTGCCCGTGCGGGAGAAAAAAAAATCCTGCTCATTAGATGTCATTATTACAAAAAAAAAAAAAATCGGAATCCGTATCAGGATATCGTGAACACCCGCAATATTCCCCATTGCCACTGTTTATCATTTGTCACAGCGCGGACATGGCTAATGAAGGTGTAATAGTCTTCACGGTAAATTACCTGAGGTTTGATGATTTAGGAACTTGCCTGCTTTCTTTGCATGTTATTGATTATGCAGATGAGCAATTAATGTTTGTACACAGAACAATTTTCCAAAATACATTTATGAAAAGGGCAGTGAGAATGTGTATAATAAGTTATAGTGTAGCAAACAATTTTAGTTCGGGTTAAAAAAATAGTAAGCACGCATCCCCTTCATACACAGGCAGGCAAACAGGATACATAGAATAAAGTGCTGTGGTAAATAAAAAGAATTCGTTTGTTAAATGTATGGTTGAGCTGCACTTAAACTTCTTTCTTGATTCTTGTTACAAAAGGAGCTGCAGTAGTTTTAGTGGAAAGTGATGATGTTACTGTAGCAACAGCTGCCCTGGGGCCAGTTGCAAAACATGTTTTTAAACCTTAAAACTGTTCCAAAGAAGCAAAAATCTCTTCTTAGCCATTTAAATGCAATGCAGAAAAACATACAAACAATTGTACTGACAGGACGGAAAGTCAGACTTAAACAACTTTATCTTACTTAAAGCAGTTTTAGTTTTAAAAATTCTAAAATTGTGGTGTGCACTTTAAACTAATTATCTAAATAGAGCTAAGGGGCCAGTTGAGCAACATGTTTCTAAAGCTTAAAACTGTTCTAAAGAAGACGAATCTAGTTCTTCTTTGCCATTTAGATACATTGCACAAGAACATACAAAAAATTGTACTGACAAGACGGAAAGTCAGACTTAAACAACTTTATCTTACTTAAAGCAGTTTTAGTTTTAGAAATTCTAAACTTGTGGTGTGACCTTTAAACTGATTGTCTAAAAAGATTTAAGGCCTAAAAGTGTTTAAAATTAGAAATGTGTTGTGCAACTGGCCCCAGGTCTAAAAGTGTTTATAATTAGAAATGTGATGTGCAACTGGCCCCTTAGTTCTGCCAGCAGTTCGTTCAGATTCTTCTCGTACAAATTTGCATTAACATTTGAACAGGCTTGGCAGTGTTTATTAACGGGTATAAACAAACTTTGGGGACTCTTGTGTACAAGTTTCGTATGTTCAAAAACGGCAGAAAGACAGGTCAGACAGGAAGACAGGTCAGGAAAGAGGTCTGCCCATCGAGTCTGGTATCGATTAGTTGCCTTTTTCTCCATTCGCTTTTCACTCGATTTTGTTCCAAGTAGAGATGATTTGAAGGCGGAGGGAGGGGGTAAGAAGGCAGGACAGAAGGAGGGGAGAGATGAAGAAAAGGCAGAGCCATAGAGACGGACAGGTAAGTGCAGGGCAGTAATTTCTCACCGCCACCTTCTCCTTTCCATGACGATTCAGTGTCCTCACTGTGGACCTTGCTATAAATTGCTCTCTTGAGCCACTCTCACGCTTGACAACACTTTGCCGTTTAAGTAGAACTTCTTTAGCAAGAAAAAGTCACTAGTCATCAAAGACATTTATTTGCAGCGGCCAACTTTTTTTGACTCCTACGCAGACAAAGTCGAAAATAGGAGAGCAAAGAGCGAGTTTAATCCTACTTTGCATTTGAAAGCTATATATTAGCACCGCGGGTTTCAGGTCGTTTTCCCTCATTAGACTTATTTTGCAAAAAGTAGAGATTTACAACCACAGCTAGGTTTTTTGGAAGTGTGTTAAAATGTTTTGTTAAAAAGTTTCCTTTATTAACTTTCTGAACTTTCGCGTAAACAACGAGAGCTGGTGACGTGAACTTCTGACCAAAACGTAACACACACACACACACACACACACACACACACACACACACACACACACACACACACACACACATCTAATAACATTATGTCAATCAAGTACACACTCACACACACCGCACACTCACACACACCACACACTCTCACACACACACACATACACATCTACACACACACTGGCACTCAGTTTTATTTGTTCATATTTATATTTTTCAATCCAAAGACCTTTTTCTTCAGGTGTTTGTGTAAATATTGTTCGCATAAAACGAAGGAATGTATACACTGCTATGAAAAAGTTTTTTTATATTAAAACTACAGTTAATGCAATTTATCAAGAAGTCTAAACAGCTTTTGTTAAAGCCTTCTGATGACATTTCAAAATATCAGCTGTTATCCTCTATTCGGTTTCCGGAACAGATTGTATATTATGAATGTGGTGTTGCTGCTCAGATCCCAGTAATTAAAAGGTCGGGCTCAACAAGCTTTTTTGTTCTTCGTTTTGCTTTCCTTTTTTATTTTGTCCTCTTTCATCAATGTTTGTTTTTTTTGTTGGACACAACTGAGGTAGGCCAGTTTGCCTGTCGGCAGGTGGAGTAAGCATTTAATTTACGCTAGAGCTGATTGTGCAAAAGAATATTTTACTCCTTTTCTTCTAACGATATTTAGCTGTTTCTCATAAAAAAGCAATTCACACTTTAGTTTTCCATGAACTTGAACTGTCTTCATTGAATCTGTCATCCAAGGTTAGTACACCACCCACTATTTTGCTTTTCTTCTTTTTGTAACCTTGATCCTTACGGGGTACCATGCACCCTGTTCTAAGCAAGGCGAAGTCACTGGGGTTTCCTTGTCAGAATAAACTTGTTTTCTCTGAACAGGGAAGAAATAGCAAAGAGAAGATGTGACCAAGAACCATTAGTCTCTGCTCAGTAAGCCCCGGGAGCAGCAGAGATTATATCAGAGACGGAGTGAGCTCCGCATTTTATCTAGGGGGGGGATTACTTTTGCAGTGCGAACATTCCCTCTCACGAGTTATCTTCGCACATCACTCTTTGCCTACTTCCTTACCTGTCATGCGCAATGTGTCTGAGACTTTGCAGCGCTTAAGAATTTGCTTGCGTCTGGCCCGACCTTTTCCAGTCAGACTGCTTGCCAAAACAGCACTCACTCACTCACTCACTCACTCACTCACTCACTCACTCACTCACTCACTCACTCACTCACTCACTCACTCACTCACTCACTCACTCACTCACTCACTCACTCACTCACTCACTCACTCACTCTGCCTATATTATCTACTCGACACTTTTGCCGTTGTTCAAGCTGACGTAAGAAATGTACTAAAGTCAAGCGACGCAGCCATGAAACCACCAGTAGTCGACTTCTAAATGTTGAAGTGGCTCCACTGCTGTGCCAGTCACTTTCTGAGAAGAATATTGAGGCTTGAAGGTCAGAGACTTGCTGGAAGCGGCAATTCTCTGAGCTGTACACTGAGACTAGAGTACACACTCATCTTGGGTCTGGCTCCTCCCTCAACGAAACTGCGGCTGTCAATTCAGAGTTAAATTTGCTTGTCACATCCTTATCGCGTCTCTCTTCGCTGAGAAAGATTATAAAGTCTTGCGGGCTTGACTACAAAGCCGATGAGTATCTATGGAATAAAGCATCGCTGGATCTCCTTTTTGTATCCTGCTTCTCAGCACAGACTTCAAAGAGACCATCAGACGTTCACTGTCACAACGTCTTCGCTGCAGGATATTCCTCTGGCGAATTAATCTTTGTGTTCTCTTTTTTTTTCTTGGATGTTCAGTGTACTTCCGCAGAGAAGCACCAGATGACTCTCAAAGGAAGAGTTGATTAAATTACTGTCACTTTTAGTGTACAGTTTGGTTTGTTCTCTACCAATGTGTTCTTTGTCAAAAAGACCGCAATTTTTGATCGTAATTACTAGGAACACAAACAAGTATTTATTTCAGCACACTAAACTACAAAGATACTGTTTTACACTATTTTATTCTGGCATGCATCAACTGTTTGGTTGTACTCGACAATGTTCTGTTTATTCCAGGAATCTATTTGTACACATCTCGTAATGGTTTTAATCTTGACAAATAATCTTAACCTTTTATTCGCTAAGGAAGTCAAGTGTTAGAGAACACTTTCATTCAGGGCCCGCCTCCCTGCTTTTCCTGTTCAACGGTTTCGACAGGTGGGAGAAATACACTGCGCCAGTCGGGTATCAAACCAATTATTGTATACGCGCCTCCAGTCTCTGACAATGACAATGACAATTCTTTATTAAAGAGAGGTAAATAAGCGAAGAGGTGCTTTTTTCATTTAGCCCTCGCCCCGTACGGGGAAAGAATAAACAAATAATTAAAAGAATGCAAAATAATTAGTAGTAAACATGAGATAACCTCAAATAAGAGTGGATGGTGAGTATGTACAAGGTGATTGTTGGAAAAAAAAGTACAAGCAAGAAACAACAGCAACAACAAAAAAGCAGATATTTACAGGGATCCTGGAATTGGGAGGTGTTTCTAGAGGGCTCATCTAATTTTCTTGTAAATGTTTGAGAAGATGGCGTCTAAAGCAGTTCAGGGAGTTCAGCTGCTTGAGATGGAGAGGGAGGCTGTTCCACAACACGCTCCCTGAATATTTCAGACTAGATTTATAGAGGTCTATTCTGGGGATTGGATTATTTAGTTTTGGGGAAGTCCGAGTATAATTGGAAGAGAACAACAAAGCTAGTCTGGGGGACAGTTTACTGGTCAGTATTTTGTACATGAATATATCTGACCACTCGGGTATCCGACTGAAGCAGTCAAGAAGCCACCTCATCGACCTCACAAAACATCGCTTAACACTAACAGCTCTTGAACGCTCTTTACCCAAAGCCAAGACATTAGCATGGAGCTGTCACACTGACCGCAGTCCTCACCCCAGTTTGTACACATTCTCGTCCGCATATATATATATATATTTTTTTTTTGCAAAAAGGCAGGTCCTTAGTTTGGGATCCAACCTGAACCAAGCCATTTTAAAAAGTTTGACAAAGAAAAGATAAATACAGACAGAATTTTTTACTACTTGGGATTTATACCCTGAATGGTGATCAAATATTCCTTACAGTGGTAAAATAGACTCAAATGAATTAATGCAAAGACTAGAAAAAGAATATTAGAAGTTTTATTAGCTTTCCTAAGGTTTCCTATGCTTAAAGTGGATACAATAATTTAATACTCTATTTTGCATGATGCATCCTATTTAGCTTTTGGTTAATACTGTGTAATATTGAGTAGTATTTAATAGTATTGTGTAGCATTTAGTAATCTCGTTGGTAATATCAGGTGCATAAGAATATATTTTGCTCCTGCCGCAGTCTACATAGTTTTCTCTGCAAGAAAGCGAATGATCAGTTTTATTCGACGGAAAGACAAGTGAGACTACAAGCACTTTCTTCAAGTTTCCCATCATTTGAACGAACCTCGTGCTCTCTTTCGCTTCTCTTCCTTTTTCAAGGTTTTCCAGCGTGCAACATCTTTTTCCAATGGTTGGCCTGAGCCCAGAACAACGAGAGCATTTTCCACAGATGTAAATGAGGACCTCCCTTCCTTGTATTGTATTTTATTGTCCAGATTCACACCAACAAACGTTGTCACGCACGAACACGTTAGACCTCATGACGGCAGACATCAACATGGATATACTTACGTTACCATGGTTACAGCCAGCGCAAGAGCTGGGACCATAATATCCTAACTTAATATGTGGACATTTGTGGCGTCACAGTTTGGAGCTCTTCATGGACAGTAGCTTGTACTGAGCTAACCCTAGGGATCGGGGGAAAAAAGCCAAGTACTCTCGCGAGCACTGCACTCGCTCACTCTTCATTGTAAGAAGTGCAGCAGATGTTTGCCACTGCGCGCTGATTACTGTTCGCTTATTTCGAGGAAACTATATTGCTGTTCCTGCCCTCGCGGAAATGAGTTTAGACGCAGACACACGGCACCAGACATGGCGCAGTTGATGCACACCATCCGACAATACACCTCGTCCGGCATTGTCCGTTGCCATCTTGCAATCACTACGTCTTCAGCCAGACGTAAGAACCGCAGAACCTCGCTTTCGCAATCAGTCAAAGTTCTTCCTGCTGCCAAAAGCGTCTCCGCCCCTTTAATTAACTGTAACTATTTGTAGCTATTTGTAGCTAATGATGGCTTAAGAAGCTACAAATAAAGCGGAAGCGCTGCATTTCCTCATACTTAAGGCCTTGTTGTAAGTATAATGTCTTCGCTTGTAGAGGACTTGATTAGAAGTCAAAGGTTTCCTTAGACCAAACTTTTAGAAGACAAACAGCCTGCTATTGTTCTTGAATCTATCTCACTGATTACATCATTATTGTATCTAGCATATTCATCTCTTCTTTTAAAAACAAAAAATGTACAAATATTCAAAACACTTAAAAAAGAAAAGCACGAATCAAAGAATAAAACGTACAAGAGAAAAAAGAGTAAACGCAAAGAAGAAAGAAAGAAATCATAAAAGAATTATTTTCTTGCGCTATTCCTAAGCAGTTAAAAAGCTAAGTAAATAAAAGATAGTTAAGCATATAAAGTTTAGCCTTATCCAGATGAAAGTGTGGTACGTGGCATTGCGGGCAATAAAAAAGAGACTAAACTTTTTGTTCACAGTCTTTGTCCACAAGCTAGCATGCGCGTGCGCGTGTGTTGGTGCTTACAGACTGGGGTGTGCGGTTTGCCTGGCGGTGTATTTTGTGATCACATGGGCCACGCACGCCGGCAGGTGTGCGATGATAAGTTTCTGTATAGCAAGCGGTGCTTTTTTGATTGATTGATTGATTGATTGATTGATTGATTGATTGATTGATTGATTAACACGGGCGTCATTACCCACGAACTTCTTTACAACAATATTTTCATGAACAGTTAATGACTATAATAATGACTATTCAACTTTTGTACAGGTTTTTTCCGAAACTACGCTGCTCTTATGGATGTAAGCACTGGTAGAAGTAAGGGTTCATTAAGGGTTTATATATTTTTAGACGTAAAAGACGGTAAAAGTAAATGTTCAGGGTCTATATATTTAGACTGTAAAAGTGAATGTTAAGGGTCCATATACTTAGACTGGTCCATATAAAAGACAGCACATCGAGAGGTTCACTATGACATAATGTAACCCTCTTCTACTGCCATTCACGCAGGTAAGCCCCGAACCGGTCATGACCAGGTGCCAAACTGTAAGATATCCCTTCTTGCTGGGTCAGAGTAAAACAACAGTTCATTTCTCCCTTTCTACCGAGCAGGTAACCTTGTAGTTGAGTGCGCTAACCAGAAGACAACTGCGAGTCCCCCAGTCTGGAAATTTTTATCTACGTAGAAATGTTAGTCATGTTGATAATCTTTTCATGTGAAAATACCCGAATGTTTGGTCAGACCTTCACAGTCCTAATAGCTGACCTTATTACCAAATACATTTATGATCTATGAAACATGTAATGAATGTTAGCCATTTGAATGGGTCCTGTGGAGACTAACACCATCGTGTATCATTTTTTAGCGATGGTTTCGTACCATCTAAAAATAGTCTGGAATTTGCTCTGGATTACAGCCTGTTTTGGAACAGCAAACGTTCACATAATCTTGTTAACACTAGTTGCCGTAACTGAATCACTCTTGTCGGTTCATGCACTGCCAGTGCAGTTCCTACGATGTCGGGAACTTCCGGTAAAGAGAGGAGATCATCGCATTCTGGAAAGGTCTCGGGCAATGACGCATTCAAAGAATCAGAACGATTTACCAACAGAGGCGTTATCAGCTGCCGGGCAGTCGGACCCGCTCCCTGGCAATCGGTCTGGTTTGCAAGTTGCCGTTCCAGTTTAGATAATATTTGCTTTGGTAGGCTGATCAGGGTACCAGCCCGAAAAACTACAAACCTCGCCATCTCACGAGAGGCTGGACGTGACAAAGGAAATACAGACCCCACACCCCGTCCTGTTCCCCCACCCCGGTTTCCCACCCCACCTCACTTCCAAGCAGGGTCAGATCGAGTCTCGTGTCATGTCGATGGCTGGACGATCACATTACGATATAAATGATTATTTGCCAAGTGGACGTGATTTGCAGGTGATCGGTTTCCAAGCTCTGTTCCTTCATGTTGTTTTGCGACTTGCAGGGAAGTGATTTGGTTCCTGTTAGAATAAAACACGCCAGCAGAATGTGTAACTATTTTCATCACCCACAGTTATCCCTCATCGTTTGCTCCATTTTCTATCTTTCTCCTCCATCATCTCTCTATAACTTCTTCTGGTTTTCCCTCCTGCCTCTCGGCTTTCTTCCTTGTTGCCTGTTCTAGTATGGTTCTCTAGCGTAATGCTGAAATGCAGAAAATCATCCTATGAAGCCCTCTAATACTATCCAAAAGAGTAAAGCGATGGAAACATTTGCTCGTAAGTCAATGTAAGACGAAAGGAGGGGGGATGGGTATGTTTTTCAATAGTCTATTTCCTTCTCCTGTGCTGAAAGATGCATCGTTGTCTCTTTCGATAAATCTTCAGAAACAGACCAGGAACAGACGAACCTGCTGTGAAGACCCAGTGTAAAACCTTACTACCCTTTATCATTTATTTTGTTGTTAAAAAGAATTTATTTTTCAAGAAATATGTGCATCCTGGAAGAGATGAACGTAATGGGACAAATTTTGAAGGACGTAATTGACTTTGAATCTCAGCTCCGCTCACTTCCGCATATGGAAAATATCTTTTTAATGCAAAACCTAATCTATGAAGAGAAGTCGTAAGGATTATGCTTATGTTTCAAAAACTGTATGCTATAGGATCACATACAGATTTTGAAACATAAGCAGCCAAAAAAAGTTGTCTTTCTCTGATGTTTGTGGACAAGCTCAAAAGCTGTAGACTCCGTGGACGCGGTTGAAGATTTGCATTAGTCTCGTGGCACAGTCCTGTGCGCAGAAGTCATTGCTGTCGAGTTGTTTGATCAAAGATATTGAGCGCCGGCTTTCCACGACGACAGCTTTCGGGACGAGGTCACAGTTTACGGTATCTCCATTTGATTCCGGGCATGCCGTGCCGCCAAGGACGGCCACTCCATTCCAGCTTCACGAGGCGAGGCTGAATGTAAAGAAGGATGATGAGATCTCGCGAGAATATTCCTCTCTCGCCGGATCTAGGGAAGACAACGTAGACAGTTTGGAGGAACCGGAAATAGAAAGGGCTTCTCTGCACCTTGAGAAAAGAGCTCTGGCAAAAAAAGCTAAGGACGTGCAAGCAGACAAAAAACCAGAAAAGCAGTAATCTTGATGCTGTCTGCATGCATCGTGTCCCTCGGTTTGGTTACTTGACACTTGCACTGATGTGTAATGTCTCACTTAAGACGCTTGGTTAATGTTTCTGACGGGTTTGTGTTCTTAAATGCATCTTTTTAACTCAAGGTCTTTGACATCCTTCCTTTCCCAATTAAAGAAACAATGAAAAATGTAATGTATCAAAATGAAATGAACGAAAAGTAATGTATGGAAATGTAATGCATGAAAAGATTACTTAAAGATTATTCAAAACTTTGCGACAGCACAATTTCACTTGGCACCGTCGATGTCCAAATGATGTAAACACTGAAACACGAAAATTCTCAAAGTGCTTTTTTCTTTCATGGTACTCTTTTTCTGTGTATAATTTAGGAAATGTTAACGACCATACAGAAAAGGTAAAATGACTAAACGTCAGTTAAGAATTACGAAATGTAAACTTAATGTAAACTTGAAAAAAAAAACACATTCTGTCCATACTCGAATATCAAAACGACTGTTAATATAACAAATATTATTGTTTGTACAGCAATGAAGAAAGACAGGACTGGGAGGTCTGAATTTCACATACTTCGTATTGAGGATTTTACATTGTGGGTACACGCATACTCAATTGCCAACACACACACACACACACACACACACACACACACACACACACACACACACACACATCTATCCTCGAAACACTCTCTCTATCTCTCTCGCTCTCTCTTTCTCTCTCTCTCTCACACACACACACATCTATTCTCGAAACACACTCTCTCTATCTCTCTCGGTCTCTCTTTCTCTCTCACACACACACATCTATCCTCGAAACACACTCTCTCTATCTCTCTCGGTCTCTCTTTCTCTCTCACACACACACATCTATCCTCGAAACACACTCTCTCTCTCTATCTCTCTCGCTCTCTCTTTCTCTCTCTCTCTCACACACACACACACACACACACACACACACACACACACACACACACACTTGACATCTGTTAGCTTCACGGAAGCCCGACTTGTATGTCAACAGAAGAGACAATTTCAAAGGGTAGTCTGTTTACTGTATCGCCGATCCTTGATGACCACATCGCGTAAAGCCAATGTGTCCCCTGTGGGCTG
Organism: Marisa cornuarietis; assembly: GCA_004794655.1. Lineage (NCBI taxonomy): Eukaryota > Metazoa > Mollusca > Gastropoda > Architaenioglossa > Ampullariidae > Marisa > Marisa cornuarietis. Next base: position 17,293,256 of record SMMW01000003.1, on the reverse strand, counting down.
CAGTTTGGGTAGGTTTACAATCTGCAGAGTTTCGTTTGGCGCTTAATGTCGGCTCAGTGTTATCAGACGAGCGCCGTATTTCCATTTCTGATGTTTTCCTAACTAGAAACATCTGCAACATTCACAGACAAAGGCACAAACACACCGGCACAAAGGTACACCTTAACCTTTCATTATATAGTGTGTGTGTGTGTGTGTGTGTGCGTGCATGTGTGTCTGTGTGTGTGTGTGTATGTGTGGAAGGAGAACGGAATGGATAGAGGGATAGGTGTGAATCCCTCGAGTTTAAAAAATACTGTTTTGTACTGAGCTTACCAAGTGATCTCGAAATAGTTATTAGTTCAGAACAAGAATTTGCAACAGTGACCGTTATACAGAGGTAAAAAGGTAAAGGTCATCCCATAACCTTTTCAAGTCGTTGGGGGGTGAGGTGTTAGAGACCCCACTTTTCTCAGGGCCAGCTTTTACATGAGGGTGGTGCCAATCTCCTCTCCCTCGCTGCCTTACCTTCCCCAACCCCCTATGGAGTCAGGTACCCATTCCCGTCAGCTGGGTCGACTGGGGGAAGTTTGCTGCGCTTATCGGGAATTGAACCAGCCGCTCTCGGTTCGGAAGCCAGCGCTCTAACCACTCGGCCATCCGCTTCCCCTTATACAGAGACAATAAGTCCAGCGAGACAGCACCAGGAGATGTTTACTAACAAACACAAAATGTTTTCCCTAGCCACAAACGGGTTTGTGTACATAATTATTCCAACACACTTTCTTTAAAGCTGTTCTCAACCACGAAAAGAACCAAAACATCAAACCTCCAAATTGCTCCACAAAAACCCTACGAGACCAGTTATATTTTGGCCAGTATACTGACAAACAAGATCATTATGTTAACTAAAGCTCCAACATTTACACCCTTTTCCCAGACCATTTGTTTCGGGGACTTTCACACACAACTTTGCCAAACTTGGTCAAAAGTTCGAGGACATTTTTGCCGAGTTAAGAAGCCCTATTCGCTACATTAACCTTAACTTGAACTTTTTTTAAAAGCGGTCCTGCTGAGCTGTGTTGACTTAACTTCTAAGCATGCGTGTCTTGAAATTGAATCTCCATGCATAAATGGGTCAGGAAATATAAAGAGGGGGAGAGTCATTATTGGCAATGAAAAACTTTGTTTTAAAAGTTTAGCTTTTACATAAAAAGTGTAATAGACGTAGCGACAAAGCAGCCAAAGCAAAACTAGACGAGCTTTCAAATGTCGTACAAACTAATTTTCTGCGACAACCACTCGCCAACTAGAAATAGCTCTCACAAACAGTGTTAGGTTTTATTCTATCCTTGTAACCACAGGCATATTTTTATGCTGAACTAATAACATTTGAAGTGTCTAGTCTTTGTCATGAGACCAGTTTAAATGAAAAAGCACCGATTGTATTATCGTACGTTCCAAAAATGTGGTGTCTGCTAATTTGTTTTCCAAGCAGGGAGCCCTTGATTCAGTGTTTTAGGTCAATAAAAACACATACATTTGGTTTGCAGACAATTTTAGCCAACTTGAATAATGCCATATTATGCTTTAAACCCAGACGGCCCAAATTAATCAAATCAGACCATCAAAACTTCCACCACCTGTTTATACTTCTGCACAAAAGGACATATTTAGCTGGTGACCAGATTCAGTCGACGGCGATATTTCTGTACAGCGTTTCTCTAAACGTGTTTTTTCTTTTAAAAATGTTACACACAGAAATTTGAAATCATTAATCACGAATGAGAAGTCATTCATGGATGAGATGATGACATGCTCTTCACTAATAGACGAAAACAAAATGTGCGGACACGTCTGTGTCCACTCAGCTAAACAATGTTGCACGTGCATCCTCTGGGAGTCACGTCCTGCTGACGTCAGACAAGATTCTTCAGTTTATCCAGAGCTCGTGTGGAAGCTCCTGTGTCTGCATGGCTAAAATCTCAAGACGCTGTTGCATTTCCTTGTGCGTGATTTGTCTCATGCTGATGTATGAGGTACTGGGTCTCTTTGGTGTGACAAGGTGCCAAAGGCAAGAAAGTTTACTTACTGATCCTTCTGTTGGTGTTTACATGAAGCACCCGTTAATTTGATGGCGCCTTTATTGTTGCCTATATTTTTACTTGACATGGTCAGTTCGTTGTACAGGTCTTGTGATCTTATTTCCATGTTTGTGTCATGTCATCACCGCGCAGAAGCTATAGTAATCAGCACACAAAAATCCAAGGCTCTTTTAAATAATATAGTTGACAAGGGCATTCTCTTTTTGGATGGCTCTAGAACCACTTTCCAGGATATTTGAATGCATCCACGCTAATGAATCTTCTTTTCCGAGTTCATTTCACAGATGAGTCGGCCAGCAAAAAGACAAAGGCAATGCTCTAGAAATGGAGTCGCGGTACAGGTGCTGGCGGTTTGCAGTTTCTGTACCACCCCGGGTAGCTTGCCTCAGATCACTAGACCATCGCATGACGGCAATGTGCAAACGTATCGACCATGACGCAGATCTGTCCAAGAAGCACGCTACCCCAGGCCAAGCAGCTGTTTATGATGCTGTTAACTTTCTTGGGGGCTGAGATGTGCAGCAGTCTCACAAATGTCAAAAAGTCCCGCCAGTCACAGTATTATTGAAGCTTATCAATCAAGCACCCATCTTTGCACTCCATCCCTCGCATCTCTGTTCATACACCCATGTTGGTACGCGTACCCCACTTTTAAAATTCCTTGTCTCGCGTATAATGAAAGACATCAAATTAATACTCCACTTCCGACCCTACTCCCTGTTCGTCGTAGTAAACAAACTGATTTAACATCTAGGTTCTGCTTTGTTCATGAGTCAATTCTGATCACGATCTTGCTCGCGTCAGTTTTATCGGGCATCCACGTTTGCCAACAAATTGTTATTCACACTCCTACTAAAGATGTTCATGAAATTATTGAAACGTTTCTAAGGATGGAAGTCTTACTGTCTAGACGCCATATTATCAACTGCTTCGTAGGTGTCTGGCGATTTGCTTCCGTTTGTCCACTTTGCGTGAATCAAGGACTCTGATGTGACTCTTATTCCCAAAAGGTCTTAAACTTTACTCGTTTGTCTGAAGTTTGGTCATGAGGTACTCCTGTTTGGTAGCAACCATGTGGGACTTTTTCACGGCACAATTTCCGTCAGGTCGATGCCGCCGTACCACCTCCTCTTGCAGAAATGTAGAAAGACGGACTTCCTTCAGATACATATCGACATGCTCTCAGCAGATACACACTGACGTCCAGATTGACAGATCGATACGGTCTTAGCTGTTTGAGTATGCGAATCAGCAAGCGGTCTACAGTTGTTTGGAAGCCAATACCTTTTAAGCAGCATTTCTTGCTTTGCGGCCGACCGTCTCAAGCTCTGTGTTTATCCTTTAAAATGTCATTAGTCATGTGTAGAATATATATATATATATTTACATAAAATCACATACTCTGCGACCACAACTGGTTTAATTAATGTTATGTAGTGTGAATGGCTATATCTGTTACTGTAATCTAAAAATAGATACCGAGTGTAACTGAGGTGTTTTAATTTCACATTAAAGAAAGCACGATTCCACACTGCTCGAAAACGAATTTCGGCATTTACAGGTAACAAACGTGTCTCCTATTTACGTCAGTGCAGGTGTTCACACAGTTAAACCATTTCTCACCATGGTTACACAGTAAGGCAAACGCAACGGCATATTGTTCACTCATTTGGTAACATTGCGAGCAAAACGCAAAACTGCGAGGACAGACCTCACCATTAGCTTAACAAGTTTCTTTGAAGGACTATGAAATAAAGATGGATTATCTGCCATTTGTAGTCATGAACAACCAGCAGGGAAACAAATAAATTACGACTCGCTTGTTGTTACACAAACTTTACGATGCAGCCACTCGCCATGCCAACAGCAAGACAATCAGGACAATAACAGCTTAGGAAGAAAACCGTCAAAACTTTCCCACCAAAAAGCAAAATACCAAACTATGATAACTCGTCAGTAAAAATACAAAAGTGAGACACTTTTAATATCTGTTTTGGCTTTAATCATAATGCGTGCTCCGACAGACATTTTTGTTATTTGGTAGGAATTTGTCGTTCCTTCATAGTTTTTGTTTGGGCGGGGAGAAATCCTGCGAGGGAGGCCTTTGATCTTTTCACTGTGGAATGGTTTCCCTTTTCTTGCCATTCTCTCACACATCAGCATTCTCGCGGGGATCCGTTCAAAGGCAGAGGCGAGTGATCTTTGAGTCCGGGTGCCCACTGCAGTCATCGAGTGTCAACCAGATGACGTCCACCGGTTTTGTCCAGTGCTTTTTGTCACTGCATCAACATAGAGCCATAGAGCACAAATCGAGGAGTAACATGTATTTCTTTCAATCATTCTTCCTTTGTTTATATTTATTCATCTATGTGCTTCTGTTTCTCAGAAGTGATATGTTACGTTTATTGCCTCTTTTTTTCTTATTTGACGAATGCCTGCAGTTATCTCGCGGGTTGTCTAAAAGTGGTCTCACTTCCCTGACATGCTTGAAGTGACCAGCTCCCCACAGTTTTGTTTTTCTGCATTAGTTGGGATTTAAGTCCCATTATATAGACGAACATTTTTTGATGACATTTTCAGCATTATGTTGGAGTGCTTACTAGCCTGAAGACTAATGTTTCCGTCTACTGACTTCAACTTTCTAATCAGCGACAAGTCTTCTCGAGCTAACGCACATCAAAGCCTAGAAGCCGTGTGCTTTAACGTTTTAATGACATTTCTCTCTGCTTAATTATCATATGAATACCAGAAATCTCCGGAGGATTTGATGTAGGTTTCTGATTATTCATTGATCTTTTCTGCTTTTGTCATTTTCTAGATCTGTTGACCTTACCTGAGCTTTACCATCTTGGTCTATACACAGGATGCCATTCGAAAGAACAACATTGGCATTTCCTTAATTTCATAGAGAGGGCTGCAGTCCAGAGCTTTGCGTGTCTTTCTGTTTGTAAAGAGTGATGAGCCTGTCTTGGCTGCGTTACCGCGTTACAAGAGCTAGCATTATAGTTATTTCTCTGTCCATCTGCGTGTGTGTGTGGGTGGGCGGGAATTGCCCCTTTCATATCTGAGTGGTTTTCTACAAACGGTTTTCTGTTCACTTATCCACGTAGTCTGCCCTTGAAATGTGGCCCCGTTTGCTTCAAACTGCTCAGAAGTGTGGATGATTAAGAGATGCTTTGGAAACAGTAGACGTGCATTCACAAACGACACCTTTTTTTTTTTTAAAGAAAACAGATAAAAAGAACTTCAGTCCACAGAAGACAGGAACCTCTCTTGAATGGCAGCTACATTGTCATCGAGAAGGTCGAGCGACAATGAACCAGGAGCGACAATGAACCAGTTTCAGGGACGGAAGCTGGAGTTGCAGAACTAACCGCTCACTTCAGATGGAGGAGGTAGTTCAAAGAGAATTATCAATGACTGGTAGCCGCAGGTGAAGACGGGTTAAAAATAACTACGCCCGTCGCGTGCAGTGCGTTGCATCCGTTGCTGTTCATCCATCCTCTAGTCTCAGTTATTTGTTGACGATTAATCAGAGCCTCAATCAGGAAACAGGCGAACGGAGACGCCAAGCACAACTAAAGGGGCTGCTCTACTCCAACACCACGTGCGATTGGCATCGTTAATTGTGCAAACGTTGACTCCATGGTAACGCAGACTACACAAAGACAGCAATCTAAATTACTTGGGCAAAGTTTTCTCCCTTGTGTCGTACTTCATTTGTGTTCGGTTTATTTGATCGGATATCTTCGGCATCTTTTTTCTTCTTCTTCTTCTTTAGTACCACCTATTTCTCCCCCAATGTATCGATAATGTCGCCATCAGCGCCTATATAAGATTTAATATTAGTAATAGCGGCATTAAAAAAATATTAAAAGAAGTGCAGGAAGAGGCGGGGAAAGGACGTTTTACGCTGAGCTAACAACAAAGCAGCCAGCCACAGATGCTATATGCAGAGAAGGAATGAGATCTATGTCCAGGACAGCCCCTCTCCGCTAACTGTTGTGCCAGTGGGCAGCACCCGCAGGAGAGAAGTGAAAGAAAAAGTACAAGACGAAGAAAAGAGCAAAAGTTCGAAAGAACACTTAAACAAAGCAGCAATGGCAGCTTAAAATGCAATAAAAGTCCAACTGCAAAAATAGAAACTACGGTTGTTGAAGGATGAAAACACTAAAGAGTGAGCCCAGCGCTCACTATTCAAGGGAAACTAATACTTAACAAAAGTCAGTAGTTGCTGCACGAGTTGTCTCTCTTCGGTAATGGGGGAGGAAAGGGTAATAACTAAGGAAAAACGAAATCATTCACCTAGTGAGTCATCTCCCTTTGGCCGCGGAGGCCTTCATACCCAAAACCGACCGATTTCTTTTTTTTACATTACAAAGAAAAAAAACGCCAGAAGTTTTCTCATATTGTCCAAAATCCTCGTAAATATCTAAATATCTGTTTTAATTATTAACTACTGCTTTGTAAACATTCACCTTCCACTCTCTTTTAGTATCATGTTCTGTTACTTACTATTAATTTTTTTAGTACCTAATAAATTACTAACCTTATTCTTACTCCGTAAGGGACGAGGGCTAAATGGAAATAAAGTATGTCTTCCTGACTGTACCTCTCGTTAATAAAGAATTGTCATTGTCCGCTCAAACATTTCCCTGGAGTTGTCGTCTCCCCTTAGGCAGTGTACCAGTAGTAGTACCCTTTCCACTCTCATCTTTTTCTACATTTTAATGGTAACACAGTTACCATTATGTTGCATATGTTGTGCTTAGGTTTATTTACAGTTGTTTTTCATAGGTTGCATGTTGACTTGTCACTGCACGGTACAGACTGGGAGTCAAGGTCAACAATTACTGTAGAGCAACCTCTCTTAATAAGCACTTGTGAATTTTTGTTTTTGAAGTGTTCGGTAGGAAGCTGACATGTTCCACCAAGTGCTGTTTGTCTCTTCTCTTCGCTGTCTCTTTGTTTCAGCATTCTAAAACAGTCTTTTATCACCTGTTAGAAAATAAACGCTGCTCTTACAAAAATCTTTAGTGCGTCGACAGTCAGTTGGCCTGAAAAAAATAAATCATATGTATTCCTGTAACATTTATCAGCATGCGTTATATTTATTATTTTGCATTGAGCATCTTTGAGGCTGTTTAATACAGACAAAAAGTATAGCTGTTTCTTTACACTTTGATCTAACCCATAACTTTCTCTTTGCTGGTCACGAACTCTATTTCGGACATGCTAGCGCTACGAGAAATAAACCTCACTCTTATTTTTATGCATAAATCATCGATCATTTTTCATCTAGCATTCGTTCTCAGAAACGATAAAAATGAAATGAAAACTGAGAAAAAGGCACCTTCACCCTAAAACGTAGAAGATTCTAGAAAGACATTAACTGAAGTTTCTGCTGTAAATTAAAAATATGACATAAAAGGTTTTCTGAGACAATAATTGATGTTGCTTCTGGGAGTCATTATATGACATAGAATGTTCTTCGAGGACATTGATTGAAGTTCCTTGTGAGAATTTCAAAATGACAAACGAGTCAAAAATAAACTTCAATACAAAGTTCCATTGAAACTAATTGATCTATGAAACAGTTCTCCATGTTTCTGCTCTCAGAGCCCTGTCTGCTTGGTGCGATTTAATTTCTTAAAAACGGCTTAAACCCCAAATGCCAGATAGCAAATGTTACTGTACACTACATTGCTCTTACAGACATTACTATGGCCTGATAATTTCATATTAGATTCTAGACATCGTATCGGTTGCATGATAGATCGTCAGAAAGATTTTAGATGATACCCAGTGTATACGAAATTGGATAACCTGTATTTATTTAGTATGATGTTATACTCTGTAATTAAACCCTCAACCTTAATTAGGATTCTAATGTTAGATAAAAGATAAATGTAACCTTTATCAGTCCACAAGCTCAGCTATGAAAAATATGCAGGAAGATTGGGAATGAGAATTTCAAACTGTCGGCACAGCAATGAAAGCCGCTGTAAAGTTATGATGCGCTGGTTTGGTGTTTAGAAGATCTGACACGTGTGTCTGTGTGTTGCAGCATGGTTCACGAAGACCTATTGGCCATGCTTGAGGGCTTCTCGAATGATGATCTCCAAGCCCTCCTCGATTCTGAAGGCATCAGCAGCGAAAGCGAGTTGTTGACATATTTGCAGAGGCGAAGATGGGGCAACAGAAGTTACGAGGCGACGGTGATAGCGTCCATGCCGGAGTGCCAGGCCAGGAAGTTCTTGCTCACTTATGTGCCGCCTGTTCTGATCGTGCTGGGCACCTTGGGCAACATCGTCTCCTTTATCGTCCTTAGGCGGAGGGTGATGTGCAAAGTATCGTCCTATCTATACCTCGCCTCGCTGGCTGTCGCCGATTCGTTGGTGCTGTATATTGGTCTTCTCCGCCTTTGGCTCATTGCGCTGATTGGGGTGGACTTCCACGACAGTTCTGACTGGGTCTGTAAGCTCATGGTGTCTTTCGGATATATAGCCAGCGATTTGTCTGTGTGGATGATCATAGCAGTGACAGTGGAACGCTATATTGTCGTCTGCTTCCCATTAAAGGCCTGCACCATGTGCAACACAAACCGGGCTAAAGTTGTCATCTGTTTCATCGCCCTGCTCATCTTCTGCATCAACATACATTTCTTCTGGACGGTCAGCGTGGTCGAGAACAGCAAGAACGTCACTAATTGCGAGGCGACGCCTTCCCACCAGTACCTTGTGAACAAAGTCTGGCCATGGGTAGATGCCTGTTTCTACTCCTTCTTACCCTTTGTCACTATCCTCGTCCTAAACATCCTCATCATCTCCGAGGTCGTCAAGGCGCGCACTCACCGTCAGAACTTGCAGAGTATGAGCGACTACCATTACCACCAGCAGAGACCGCAGCAACGGCGCTCGACCGCGGCTACTGTCTTTGGTTGTCGACGTTTCAGCAGCCCAGGGGAGGGCACCAAGCTGACCGTCATGCTGCTGACCGTGTCCTTCACCTTTCTCTTGACCACGCTGCCCATGAACATCTCGCTGATTGTCACTGCCTTCTGGAATCAGCAGAAACACAGCGAGCGACAGATGGCGCAGTTCGAGCTGGCCACGACCATCACGGAACTGCTGATGTACGTCAACCACTCCGTCAACTTCTTCCTGTACTGCGCCACAGGACAGAAGTTTCGGAAGCAGATTGCGGAGCTGATATGCTGCAGTAAGGAGAGCTATTCTTCCTGGAACTCAATGCACACGGAGCATACGCCCTTGTCCAGCCTGCACACCAGCAAGAAAGGCAAAAAACATTTCCTGATGGCGCACATCCCTGAGGACTTTGGGTCCAGCGAGAGTGACATGGTTTCAATAAGAACCAAAGTCTAGGATCACTAACCAGCCTCCCCTTTCAGTTCTTTGAGTGGTTTGGCTTGTCTTAGCCAAGAGCTCGAGCGTTTGGGAAATGTGATCGAATTGATAAAGCAAACTCAGGCGAGACTGACCAATGGAATTGTTTGTTTTCTTGGAAAACATTTCCTCAGTAGAATTGCAGGGCTCGGTATGGCGTGTGAAAAGACTGTGTTTAAAAGAACTCCCCAGCCAAAGAAGTACAGGAGTACCATTCTTCAGGTCTTTGGACAGTTTTACTCCCAAATGCCACGATGACGGTGAAAATTGGACAAGTTACGAAAAAGTGTGCTAATTAGTATAATTTCACCACATGCACATTATACCGCATATTGGTGAACTGCAGATTTACTGACTTCTCAAATATTGTGCGGAGAGACACGAAATAAGAGGACGCTAATATAGCGGTACTGAGTGAGTTAAAGTATAAGCATAGAAAGGAAAAACATGCTTTTTCTATTATATCTATGTTGATGAAAGTCAGCTTCATGAATAAAGGACGAGGCGAATGCTGTCAGTTCGTGTTTTTTTTTAAAACATATTCCAGCTTTGTATATAATTCCATGTTTTGCGATATTTGTGGTTGCTGTTTGTGTCTCTTGTGCAAAAATAAATTTCGTACAAGTACATTTTTCGGTATATATTTTCACATTCAAAAGCTACGATAGATTTCTGATGATATCTTCAATGTTTCGCCTTTAAAAACTTCGGGTCTGATTACGTGGTCAGGTCACGCTTTCTCTTTCTTCCCTTTCAGTTTTGTTGTTCTCTCACTTTCCTTGCCTTTTGTTATTTGTGAGCAGATGTGTAACTGAAGCTTTTCTTGAGAAAGCATCCGACAGCACATTTCCCTGAATAAGTTTTCTTTGTTTCCTCATAGTAAGGTTTGCAACTTTTGACGGAAACTTTCAACTAGCAATTTTCAAGTGTGTTAATGTCACGAGGGTAACGACATGAATGGAAAGACATTATTGTAGAGGCAAGAGTGTAAAGTCATGCAAGTAGAAGCGCGAGTTTAACGACAATAGTAGAAAGACTTTACTGTAAGGGCGTGAGTGTAGAGATATGAGTGTAAAGTCATAAGTGTAAGGACATGTCTGTTAGCATTTATGTGTTGCTGTACTCGTTGCTGTTCTCTTTTTTCCGTTTCTCATTCTTCTTCGTCCTAGTCCTCGTCTCCTTTTCCTACTCTTTATCGTCCTTTTCTCTTACCAGGTCTTTTTTTAAAAGTCTTTACGTTTTATTTTCGTGTTCTAATCTTAATCTTTTCAGTTCTCCCTATCATACGAATTCCCAAATCTCATCCTACTGCTTCTTTTGTTAACCGGTTTTGTTCTCGAAAATCAATTTATGTCTTTTTTCTCCTTAAATCTAGGTTCATTCAGGACTTTCAATCCGTTTCTTTTTTCTTTTCATCGTCAAGGTGGCTTAAGAAATTGATAAAATCAACAAACATGGGATCACCTAGTACCTGAACCATGAGCTCTCAAACATTAACGATAACAGAAGCTGAAGTAAAACGTAATCAATGATGGTATCAGACGTACCTCTTTTTTAACCCTTTGAAAACACACGATTGGCATGCTTTCGCGCAGTCTTACAAAATCTGTTCGAGAAACATTCTGGGAGAAGCAGACGTTTAAATAAGTAATTTTTGTGATGAATATTGATGTAGTGCAGCAGAGCATGTGTCACATTTAAACAAACGAGGAAACTTCAACATTAGAGTAACAGCACAGTCTTTCTTTCCTAGCTACCCGTTGTAGTCTGTAGAGCTGGACAGGTAAAATTGTTACTGGAGTCTCGAATTTATCACTGGGATGTAGAGATAATGCACGATTTTCAAACATGATTCAAATGAACAATTTATTTTTCCCAATATATTTTTGTGTGATCTAGTTTTTCATTCTTATTTTGGGTGAGCTGATCGTGGGACTTTGACCGACCATTATTTTAAACCCCTTATGTGTATCTATGTCATGAACTCTTCTTATGTAAAGAAACTTCCTTGTGTCAGAATAAAACAGAAATGGAGATTAATCTATTCTTTGTCTTAATATCTGAACCTTAATATGTAAATGCTCGTTTGAAAGAATTTATTATTAACTCATAATCCAAAGGTCACGGTGTCCAACATGACGTTTAATCCTTTCCTACTTAAGACTAGTTAGAGTAAGTTTCAGAAAGTTTAAACTAATTCATAAAATTGTCCTGATCCTCATCGTCTCTTCACTTTTCAATGAGCAGGTCGAGCGATCTTTTGCTTCGAGATCGAAACACTAATCACTTTGCTATGAAACCCCACATCTGTGTCGTTTAGATAATTAATTCTACACTTAATACTTTGTTTTGTTTATGTTATAAATTGAATATTTACCAGCATGCATGCCATGCATTTCAATAAATACTTGTAAGTGTGTTATGGCACTAAACATGCGAATTAATTATTAGGTATTAATGTATTTAATATTACATTAATATTTACATATTTAAATAAGTATTTGACAATTTGTCTATTCGTATTATTATTATTAGTAGTAGTAGCAGTTGAAGCATTAACGTAGGAAATTAGCTTTGCTTATGCTGATGTCACTTATTCAGGTCGGTAGAATATACGGTCCTTTGCTTATTTGTCTGATCTGTGTGTGGACGATACATTATTTGCATTTTTTCTCTATTCATGTCATTCGTTTTTGTGAACCTTTATGCAACACAAAAAATTATGGTCTTCGTCTCTCGTAAGAGCCAACCAAAAGCTCACTCTCGTCCTACGACAGCCATCATACACTAGAAAGACAAATTATTGCTTGGAACTGTGTCTGAGTGATGAAAGTGTTCTTGTTATGTCACTCCTACCTGCAAGCCTCACAGGAATGCTGAGAGTTCTTAAATAACCTGCTTATTAAGCTCGCAGGTGTGCTGCAAATACATCAGTGGAATTAATGATTTTATGCTGTGTTAATAATTTAGTGTATTTAAGTGCTGCTTGTATTGAATTTGCTATCATCAAAGGATGTGAGTGATACGCAAGTGCTGCTGAGAGCCAATAAAGCCCTTTCATTTCTGCGGAAATTATTTTTCCCTTCGCATGTGAAGTTGGCGGATATCCTCCTGGGAAAGACAGAAGGGACAGTTCAGTGAGAAGCTGTTGCCGTTTCCATTATGTAATAAATATCTGAATAGAAATAGAATTTTGTGCAACTTCCTCACTGAGCTTTCTTCTCATTTTTTACCTCTTTTTATCTAAATTATATCAATATTTTAATTTCTTAAAACTGAACTTTGCTTACTTCCTTGTGTATTAGTCGATTTCCTGGTCATGTTTCTCTCAGATCTTTGTCTTTCTTGTCTGCCTGTGCCTCGTTATTTCTGTAAACCTTATTTTGGACGATGCCTTCACCTCTTTTGTTCATTAAATTTTCTTGCATTTAGTGTCTTTGCAGTTGAGCTTTTTAGAATGTACTTACACCACCATGATGTGAACCACAACCACTGTAGGCTCAGTGATAAATATTAACAATCACTTTCTAGAAAAAGGCTTGATTTATCAAGACTAAAAATGAAAATCCGAAACGCCACAATGTTATAGGCTAATATTGAAGAGAAATGAGTTATTACCATGTAACATAATAATTAATATAAGGTAGATTAGAAAAAAAATTTCAGCAGAAAATAGGCTATAATAATAAAATAATAATAATAATAAAAATAATAATAATAATAATCCATGTCTGATAACACAAAATGTATGTGCACCAAATACACAATATACAGAAATAGGTCTAGATAATGAAGAAGATAACTAAGAGGTACAGACGAAAAAAATGTCCAAAATAGTGGGAGGCAAGCACAGATCAACATTATTTAGCAAGCTTTAAACACAACGAGAACCCAAGGGCACTACAAGAAGAAGATAAAGAAACAGGGAGAGCTGGTCTCTCGTGCCGGTAAGGCAAAGGGACATACCTCTCCAATTCTTCGGCAAAATGAACTAATTATAAGATGCAATACAAATCTACATTACGTTACATTTAAATCATTACTTCGCTAATATAAGAAGATCTTTAGCAGTTACTCATAAAAAATGTGTTTAATTTATGTCACAAAAAGCCAAGCGATCAGTAATCTGAATGCAAGCTCACAAAATTAGAAAAAACTCACAGACTGCACCTCAACAGTTTTCTCAGGTGAATAAAACATTCTGTTTTCACAAGTTTGGTCAGGACTTTTTAACATGATATAAAATGAGGAAAATCCTCAGGGGAAAGACTACTACACAGAATGCATGAACACAAAACAGCGAAAGTAACGAATGAACACAAAACACAGCGAAAACAACGAATGAACACAAAACAGTCAAAACAATGAATGACCACAAAAAACAGCGAAAACAATAAATCCACACAACAGATCCAAAACAACGAATAAACACAAAACAGTCAAAACAATGAATGAACACAAAGCACAGCCAAAACAAGGAATGAACACAAAACACAGCGAAAACAATGAATCCACACAACACATCCAAAACAACGAATAAACACAAAACAGTCAAACCAATGAATGAACACAAAACACAGCCAAAACAACGAATGAACACAAAACACAGCGAAAACAACGAATGAACACAAAACACAGCGAAAACGATGACTCAACACAAAACAAAGCCAAAACAAGGAATGACTACAAAACAGTCAAAGTAATGAACGAACACAAAACCAAAAAAAAAAAAAAAGAAAAAGCCAAAACAATAACTACCGACCTTACAATTTAGGCCATAAATAATGTTGTCACTTCAACGTTTGTTTGTAATTACCTTTGTGTATGAGCGGGTGTCTGTTGTAGAAGAGGGCGTGTCTGTTATATGTAAATAAGGGTGCATGACTGTTAGTGATTCAGTCAGTGGATCCTTTCTGTAAAGCGCTCAGAGCAAACCATTGTTAATGCGGAATATAAATCTTCATTATTATTATAATCGAAGCGGTCGGCAAGAAACGAACACACCCACTCACTCCTACGCATTCGTCGCTCGTTCACCCAGTCCTGTTTACTGTTTGGGGAAAACAGGGTTGTGATATATTGTTTCTACGACAGTGTTTTCCACAAAAGACCACTGATCATATGAATACCGAAGGTTTTTGGTGAGATGCGCACATGACTGCAGGTTCTGTCTAGTATTTCCTCTTCTGTTGGGGAACAGCCTGAAGTCCCTGCCTCTTCAGCTCCCCCTTCCTCCTATCGTTTCCCGTTGACAGTTCGTTGTTGTGGTCAAATGATGTACCAGGGATGTGATGCCCTTGTGTTGTGTAACAAGGTTTCCTTGATCAGAGGCAATGTGTTACTCAAGTCTGTTGGCGGTTATTCAACGCGATTTGCTCAGTCAGACGAGTTTAGAATCAACGATCTTGCTTCACACCCAAGGAACTGTTTAGTCCTAGATAAACTATTTAAACCTACATTAATGCATCTTCAACAAAAACTTTGTTTCATACTTTATGTCATGATGTTTGTGGCTTTCATCTGATATTAAATATAGTAGTTTTTTTCTTAATTCGGCAAATAATTTCTAATAAGTTAAAAAAGGTAAAACTTGTTGCCGCTATCAATAAACCTTTTGCTTGGTCAGACTAATATCGTCTCATTCTTTTTGTACGTTGTGTTCCCAGAATTCCCGAGACGATATGTACTCTGTGTCCAACAACTCATTTAGGGTCTACAGCGTAAATGAAATGAATGTCGGTGGTGAAGGGAAAATCAAACTATTTGAAGTAGCTGGGATGCAGAGACGCCAGCTGAATACTTAGCGAGACGCAGGGCGAGTGATCGATGAAACTCCCCCGTAGAGTGGTTAATCAGCCCATTCACAGGTCCCAGCAGAAAACTGCAGTAAACTGATTGCGTTCGGGATCGGTTCTTATTTACACCTAGGTGTCAGTCAGAACTGTAAGTAACTCTCCTGTTATTTGCCCTAAAACAGAAATACTGTTTGCTTGGATATGTCGGGTGGTTGAAACATGAAGCCATAATTTTAGTTCATTATTTGCTGATATTTCTAGTGAAAGACGTATGTAATAAACATCGTGTTCTTGTGTTTGTTGTTGTTGCATTTTTTTTATTTGAATGAGAACGGAAAGCGTGTCATAAGTGAAGTTTTAATCAAAGACTTTTACCGCGGTTAAGGGGATTTATTGCTAGGTGTTCCCGTATATAGTTAAATTAAGCATTTTGTTTGTTAATTATTTTTTTCTATTATATTCATTTTTAAATTCAGTTTACTGTTGGCCTTGTGATCTAGCCATACATGGCTATAGCCCTTTACGTGACAAGTTATCTCGAGTAATTAATTATCTTTGTATAACTGCAAATAATGTTAGCAGTCTGCTTAAAAATGAAGTGAAAGAATTAGTTTTGAATTTAGTCCCGTAACGAGGTGATCCTGGAGGGATGGGGAAGCAAGACATGAAAGGTGAGGCAGATGATGACGCCATCGTGGATAAAAAAGATAATTATAATTAACAATAAATTACTAAATCACAACTAGCATATGACAACAGCTTCACTGTTTTCACTGCCTGATATCTTAAACGTTTGCCGGTGAAACGACCTGCAAGTTCTGTGATTCTATTCTTATCTACATGAATTTGATTAAACAGTGTAATTATTCTGATCTTTTGAAAATAATGTCACAGTAGACAGTATCTAACCGGAAAACTTGAACCAGAGCTCATATTAGGCTTCAGTATGTCTTTTCTTAACCGTTAACCTTTTATTTGGTATTCTCTATACATCATCATGAGTCCCTCGTAAACTACAGCAGTAAGGGCTACAAACTTCTATAGTTCTGCCCCTGCGTGTGTGTGTACCAGCCAGTGCGTGCATGCGTGCGTGTGTGGGCGTGCACGCTCTCCCATTTCAAGTGTCTTGTGGCTCTTTGCTGCGTGGAGCAGTGCTGTCGTTGTTGCTGCTGGCCTGCCCAATTACCTCCTCCGTCGATAAGTCTGTTTTTTTCTTGCGATCCTGCCAGTCTCTCCAACACAACCATGTCACGTGATCACACAAGAAATCGATGTCGGGCAGACGACTACGACGGAGGACGTGAAACGTTATAACGTATCGCCGTCACGTATCGCTATTTCGGGAACATTTTGATTCTTGTTGGTAGCACACTGTCTGTCTGTCTGTCTGTCTGTCTGTCTTCTCTACCTAGATAACGGCTTTTCTGTCTGCACACCCACCCACCTGTCGCTCACCTTTCTTCTTGTATGTCTGTCTGTCTGTCCAAATTTCCTCTCTCTCTCACAGCCCACCTATCTATCGTCTGTGTCTACTTGGCAGCAGCCAGACTGAAGTACACGTATGCATACAGAACCATCCTCTTTGTTGTTCACCATCTCGCTGCTTTAAGGCACCCACAGTTACATACACAAATCCACAAACACGCACATACTGCAATCTAACGACAATTTATATTAATTCAATTCATCATATATTATAATTAATTACTTTGTTTGTAATAATAACGGCTGTTAAAAGACAATCACTTTATTAATCATGAATTTTGAGTAAGACACTTTTCGTTTTTAAATCGTACCCGTGAAACAAAACACTTTACGTAACTTTTAATTAAAAAACTTAAGTTATATACCTATCTCCAGCAAACTGTAGATTGAATGCTTCTTACCCGCTCCCGCATCCTACTGGAAACAAACATTGCCAACAACCGGCAAACCTAACACAAACCCTACCGTTTGTTTAATTTTGTCTGAGAGCCTATTACAGCCAGTCGATTATTCAGTCTGAAATTACGAGGAAATGTCAACGGACGGTCTGGTCAACGAGTCCTGAGATTACGGATTGCTTGGGTCGTGTCGGCGATATAGACGTATACAGCTAAATATTATGTGCACTGGATGTTGTTTACTTAAAGGTCTGACAGCTCTTTACAAGAGAAAGTATGAAAGTGCCATTAGAAATGGGAAACGATATCGAAACCTTGATGTCTGAAACTTGGAATGATGCAAAAATGAGATAAAATCGATTGGATGGAAGAGAAAAACAATTAAATTTAAGACCAACTTGAAAATCGTAATATTTTATCAAAAACAAATTTCTGAAATGACAACTAGAATGACGAAGATTCTGATGGTGTTGGCTTCAAGACGATGACAAGATCTGAGAGCCACGTTGGCCACATACAACAAAGACATTCGGAAATGCAAAGAATAATCAAGCTTTTATTTCACTGCCTCCAAGAACGAAGTACACAATGAATATTGATTTCATAAGCAATGAAACGATAAGAAATACGGATAGTGCAAAAATATACTTCAACCTTTCCCTTCTTTTTTTCTTCCTAACGCTTTGTAGTCGTACCCGATGCTAGTTCTCTAACCAGTTATATTTAAATTACCGAGGAATCAGCCCTTAGATGACTGCATTAATTACTGTATCAATATTAAAAAATACTTTTAATAAAATTAATAGGTTTGTATGTCGTGACGATCTGATATTTTACGAATCATCAAAACTAGCCTTAATACAATCATCTCTAAAACTGTACTTACTGATTTTAATTTTAGTAGTTAAAGAACAGGCGTCCAGACCTGGAGGTGTGGTGGTTCGATACCTGTGTGGTGCAATCAAAATTCTCCACTCACCCCAGCTGTCTGGAATACGTACCCGACTCCACAGAGGCTTTATAAAGGTAAAATTGTGAGGGGGAAGAGATTAGCACCGCCATCACAACAGCATGCACCGAGAAAAGTGTGGTCTTAAGCCCTCGATCCGCAATTACCGAATACTTTGGCGATGACCTTTACCTTTTTTTCTGCATCATTGCCTTCTTTTTTCTGTTGCTGGGCTGCATTACTAAAGCCTGAGTGAGACACAAAGCCATTATGACTGAAGTCTCAAACCCCAAACTCACAGGAAAACAATTATGCAACTACTTAAGTAGAATATTGTAGCAATCCATCATCTGTTCCATCGGTTCGAGGGTCCGACAAGAACGATAGCTCATAATTTTTTTTCGGATGAAATAAGAGGAACACGAAGCCCTCGCTACTGCCGTCTGTCTCTCACCGATTCCTCAGGCGTCCATCTGATGTTGTCTGGCGGTTGAGGTTGGAAAGAGCCGGATGCTCAGCTGTTACATGAAAAGTCGGAGCCATTAGACAAGATCAAGTTTAGTGTCAGACAGTTTGACTGAATCACATGAAGGGAAATGTTTTTTTTTACCCCTCTGTGTGACCTGACATCTTTTAGTAATCATTGTAAAGCAAAGTGTTCTTGGCGTTTTGTGGATTTACGGCTTTCAAATTACGAAAGAATGTGTCTGGTCTCTATTTTCTCCTCACCTGTTGTTATTTTGTAGCTATTTCGCTGTACACAGGGTGGAGGGAAGAAAGGTGTAGATGATGTGTGTGTGAATTTGTTTCTAATTGTACCGGTCTCTGGTTTAACTCCACTTGTCTCATTCTGTGCCCCCTTGTTGTTGGTGCATGGAGCCAGTGGGGGAACAGATCGGACAATGGTGCCCACGCTGCTGATGTGCAGGAAAACTGTTTCCGTGCAGTTTTGGAAACAGATGCAAAGGAATTCTAAACACTTGTGCGATGTTAGAACTGCAAACAGCATCACTTCAAACGAGGTATTCAATTTACGAGCTCATCTCGCTGAAGTGTTTATGTCCGTGTGTTCCACATATTCTGTCTCTCTTTCTCTCTCCTTCTCTCTCTCTCTCTTTCTCTTACCCCCTCCCTGTACTCTCCAGTCCCCTATCTTTCTGCCTGCCACCCAAATGGCATGCTTGCCAAGTAAATCATCCCGAGAGTCGCTCGAAAAAATCAATGTCGATTAACTCTTTCAACAGCAAATTCTCTGTGACGAAGGGCAGCTACAATTGATGCCCGCATTTGTTGCCTCGCTGGACCTTCTTTGCGCAACTGGGGCTCATTGAAATCGCGGCAAGTCAAGGTAAACAGCTTCGAACAGTACTGGTGCTGACGAACGCGTCAAGTAGGGCTAGCTTTTTTTTTTAAACTCGGTGGGCGATGTGTAATAACTTCACCGAATGGCTCCAAGATTGTCGACTCACTCACTCACTCACTCACTCACTCACTCACTCACTCACTCACTCACTCACTCACTCACTCACTCACTCACAACCGACCGACCGACCAAACAAACAAACCCATGAACGATCGGCGGAATGCATCGAAGTTTTATTTGAAGGAGGAGAAACACAATAAGAGAAATGAAGGTTTCTGAGCAAAATACGAGACTGTCACGGGGCTGCCACATGTTGCTGTTGCCCAGAGTAGGTCTTCTTTTTGTCGACTACCTCATCTCATCTTCTCTTTTCCCACTGGTCAGTCGACATTTCACTTCAAACGCGGGAAGCGCTGGCCATGTGTGAGGCGCCAGGAGGAGAATGCACCTCATACACAGCCCCATTGAGGAAAGAACCAATCAAATACACGAAAAAATTAATTAGAATTTTTTTTAAATGCAGAAAAAGCTCAATATCGAATAAAAAATAGAGATAAAAAAACACAGTAAAAAATAAGGGGCAAAACATCTCAAAAGGTTTAAGTCCATATGTCGTGCATAATGAATTCAACCAGTGACGGAGGGTCGTCTTGGGGAGGTGACGGATCTCTAAACTAGTGATTAGAAACTCCGACTGGTCAAAAATTCTTTGGCCTTCTTGGTACCCCATATTCATGCAGGCTGCTAGGGAGTTTTATTCAACTTAATTCTTGTAGTCTCTTTTTATTCTTTCTTGCTCTTTCTGCTTGTGTGTTTGTGTGTGTGTGTGTGTGTGTGTGTGTGTGTGTGTGTGTGTGTCCACATTACTTGTTCAATCCTAACAAAATTATTGCAGTATTCCTTTCGTTGATGTAAAGTAGACTATCTAGCCTATAGCTCAAGTAAAGTAGACTATGATATAGTTGATAGTTGGGTTGTAAATTTTGCTCCAAACCATGTCTGTTAAAACTTTTGTTATTATACTTACCATCTGGGACCTACTATATGTTTACTCGTGTAGAAAAAGTTTTCTTTGCGACAGTATCACCAGACACAACATTTTTCATAGCATTTGTCTAAAGCGAAATCACTGAAAAGTTGGAGTCCGTTTGAGTTCTTATCTTATTGAGCTTCTTTGGTTTCCGGAAGTACACACAGAAATATTGTATATACATGGACGTAGTTACACGACATCAAGGCTCCAGCAATGGCTTGTCCTTTGTCACTAAAACTATTACTAAATGCAATTAAACAGTTTCAAAATAAATTACAGATCAAAAACATTAAAGGAACTGAAGAAAGGAAAGAAAAGGTATGGGAGATAATTTGTAAGGGAAATAAATCAGTACAATTGATGCTTGGAAATTCTGACTCTTTGCCCAGTGGAATTATGAAATGGGACTCTAGCTTTGAAAACATACCAAGGAAACTTGTATTTAACAAATGCCATAAGACAACAACTGATAACCAACTAAAATGTTTTCAGTTAAGAATTCTCCATAGAACTTTGCCAACCAACAGGTTTCTCTTCTTAAGAAAGATTGTTCATTCCCCCAAATGTGCTATGTGTCTTGTCGAGGAATAAAAAATAAGTCATCTGTTATGGCAATGTCCACTTGTTAGTGTTTTCTGGGAAGATCTACATTCAGTTATGATTAGTAAATGTACAACACTAAGAAATTTCAATTTTTCTGAAAAATTGATTTTATTTGGTGTACAGGACAACGTTTGTACTGACAAAGTGTTAGATCTAATCATCTTGCTAGCAAAATACTACATTTATGTATGCAAATGGAAAAACGATATACCCTCTATACATGTTTTTTGAAGATTGTACAATATAGACATAATATAGAAAGATACCATAGTATTTTAAATAATAAATTAGACCTATTTGAAGTAATGTGGAAACCATATCAACAATTATTAATATAAGCACAGTTAGTGGAAGCTGGGATGTTCTCACTAGTTCTTTCTTTCCCTCTCTCTCCACATCTTTCCTCTCTACTCTTTTCCCCCCTCCTATACTTAATGAATGTGTCTTGGGAATGAAAATAGATTTGAAATGGGTAATGGGATGTATTTATATTGTGTTTGTTAAATAAAATTTTGTTAAAAAAATTATTACTATATTATGTCGAACTATTACTAGATTATGTACCACTATTACTATATTATGTCGAACTATTACTAGATTATGTACCACTATTACTATATTATGTACCACTATTACTATATTAGGTAGAGCAAAAAATGAAAAATTGAGTGATGGCATTTTATCGCAAGCCTCTCAAACAACAGCCACAGTGGGCGACATTACACTAGCTCAGGCAGTTATAGATTGGATATATTTTTCCACTATCTAAATCTGTAAAACAACGAGAAATGATTTCAGATTAAAATCTGCCTCAATGAACTTCAGTTTTTTTCGGAGTCTATATCTACTCCAAGTATACATTTACAATAAATTAAAAATTCTATGTGCTTTTTAACAAATTTAAGATCCCCTTAAGAAATTCGTTACCATACATTATCCCTCTTGAATAGTGATCAAAACCATCGTCCTCTGTATCCCTCTTTAAGCTTTGATTACCTATGAGGTATGATGATATGGTGTGCCTATGGACGAGCTCGGAGAATTATTGCTACGTGTGCAGCCTCCGAACACCTCCTATTCTCATTAAGAAATAAATTGTCCTCCTAGCATTGTTAGAAAATTACATTCATCCTCTATTTCTGATGCCCGGCCTCGTTTCTAGCAAATTTTCTGGACAGAGCAGACGAATATTTTGCGACTAATGTGGGTGTGTAAATACCCAGCAGACGACGGGCGCCTCTAGTTTCAGTGAAGCGTGATGTTTCATCGAAATAACATTTCACTTTCAGATATCTGTATTCTACAAAACATCAATGTGGAAATACTTGATGATTCAGTTACTGAATATTCATATGACTAAAACTGGTTTAATTTGCATTCTTAAAGTTTAGTGTGTGCCCTAGTAGCACAGAATGTCAAAAATACATGGGTCCCCTGGTGTAGAACATGGATCCCACATACTTTGTATGGGACCCATGTGTTTTCGGCATTCTGTGCCTCTAGGGTGGGAACCTTCAAAGTCTTGACGAGGATGAACAGAGCGGGGGTTCGCTACGATTGTCTTGAATGTATTAGTGAGAAGTGATGTTTTGTAGAAAGATTCTTACCAAACATTTCAAATGATACTGTAGATTTTTTTGGACAGGACGTATATCCTGTTATTTATTTACCATTTGTGTCACAGTTATAACAATGTTTACTGTGTGTGTGTAACAGTTACCCCTATATTTTCGGCTGCACATTCACATATTATTGATAATACGCTTGCGTATTCGCTAGTGAGTGAAGTTCAGTGAAGTTGTGAATTTTCCCAGTGTGAACAGCACAATATAATTATTTTTTCCGCGAGTGTTGGCCAGACAGTTATTAAACCCTGGTTCAGAACTAAATACTTTATAAAACTGGTCGCTCGTTCTAAAAGGTAATATATCCATGGCTTAATAATAATAGACAATTTTAAAAAGTAAATTGTTGATTTTCGGAATAAAATTATAGATAAAAGCATGCACATTTTTATTAACTTCCCTTTTATAAACTTTTAAATGACTTTAAACGCGATAAAAACGATTTTAAGCAGAATGATTTAAAAAGGCGTACGAAATTAAAAGAAATCAAACATGACTTCTCACGCAAAAACAATGTCTAGCACCTTATTAACTATGTATATTCTTTTACACTTGATATCGTACTTTAACTTTGATTACTTGTGTATTTTAGACAGTGGCGGAATGGCTGAACGTGTTTTAATAATAAAGTGAATTTTTACCTCGGTATCAAAGGCTACATCAAAGCGCTTTACAAGGAACAATTATAAAAACAAACAATCGTTCTGTATCTTAGCATGTTATTGTTAGCGATTGCTAGCTAGCATCTTTATGTTATTTCTTTATTGTCGTTGTTCAGCCCAGAGGGTGCGACCTGGCTGTGAAGATACGTGATAAAATTACTCTGTTAATAATTATTTTTTATTATTATACTCTTGAGGTCTGTTTAATGACCATTAGTTTTTATTTTATGTCCTCCTCTCTGAGCAAAATACTCGGTACAGACTGTAAGATGGTATAGACTGTAAACTTCATTCACCTGCAGAGCAGATTAGCTCTGCTCGTGCTTCAGACATACAACAAGGACCGTACATCAGCCCCTCGTTCCTCACATCATTTTTGGTGTATATCTTTCGCTCACTTGAAGACAAACTGTCCCTAGTCGCCACCATGGTGGTTGTTTTTATAACCAAGTTTTTATCACGATGCTTCTCTTTCCCTGTTCAGGGTAGAGGATGTGGGACTGTGGACTGCGTGAGGCGGGTGGTAGTCGTCTGCATCCTCAGTGCCTTGACTGCGGGACATCACGACAGCATCTGACTTGATCTTCACTTGGCGCCACTATTTACAGCGCACATAAAGCGCCCGCCTACATCGCAGACCGTGATGGTGGACCCTTGCGATGGTGGCGTTGCAGGTGCACATTGTCCCTATGTCGACCTCTCCTAGAAGCCCTTTCTCCTAACTGGTCGAAAGTGGTTGGGGGGGGGAGCCATCCGCATGCAGCGTGCAGCTAGACAACGCTCTGTCAGCATGCAAGGGAGGACATTCACAAACACACCAGTTCCGGGCACGTGCTTCGGCTGATCGAAGGAAGTAATATTTTGTCGGCCTCTTTCACTTCATGGTCGGTCCGAGTTTCATTAGTCACCCTGGAAACTGCGTGGAGCAAACAAAATAGTGTTGAGGTGGCTGGCCGACCACTTTAATGTCCGCTCCTAAAGACTGGCCCCTCTTCGACTTTCCTCGACAGTGGGTGAGCATGGCTCTTAATAGATGCTAGTGTACTTTTTATTTGTTCTCCTCCTCCTTCTCCTCCTCCTCCTCCTCCTCCTCATCATCATCATCATCATCATCATCATCATCATCATCATCATCAGCAGCAGCAGCAGCAGCAGCAGCAGCAGCAGCAGCAGCAGCGGCAGCAGCAACCATTTCTTCTCTTCTCCCTCTTTTTCTTTCTTGTCATTTTTTACTGCGTAGCGTCTATCGATCATTTCACAGACCTAGACATAACATCATTACAGTAATCTGCCATAAAAAACATAACATTTATCATCCTTTTTAAACTAAAAACCTTTCATTAACTACAATCTAGGAAGATATTAGGGAGATAACCTCAGAAATAACATCGACAAATGTGATGAAACGACATGTGATTGAGACAACTGATACCATAAAAGATGCAAACTCCAGTCATTTTTTTCCCTTTGAACTACTGCTACAAATAAATCAAAGTTTTGGTGCCGTTAGAGATGAGATTTTCTGTCTTAATGCTTTGTTTTTCTCTTGTCTTCCCTGTGTATCCTCCCCTCCCGCTCCTATGTGTATAGAAGAAGTGTGTTCAGACATAAAAGTGCAGTCAAGGAAAGTGACGAATGATGTCAAGGAAAATATATTTCTGTTCAATTCTATGTACAAATATCTGCTATTAATTTATCCACAAATAATGAAGTATGAAGTAATGATACGTTAACGGTTACCTATCTTTTCTGTACAGAATGTCTGTAGGGTTGCATAATACTAGTGAGAATCGTCGTGGTTTGATTTGCGAGTATACATGCAGTGATGCAAGGCGTCCCAAGCCGAAAATGAATCCCCAAAAATTTCTTATCTTCATTTTCCAATACAAATTATTAATACTGTACCCCATCTGCAACCTGTATTTACTCTGCCAGTTTCTGTAGCTAGTGGTAAACAAATTTTCTCAAAGTGGAGGTTATTTAAAAATTATCTGAGGTCAACAATGATGCAAGGAAGTAGGGTGGGCTGGCCATCATATCCACTGAGCATGACTCGACAGCTTCACTAAATCGAAAACAATGTCTCCTTAAACAGCGCAAAGGAAATGAAACGTGAGATTTTCAGCTTTAACTTGATGACCAGAACACACAAAATAATTGATAAATGTGTTAAAACTGACATTTTAGCGCTGGATTGGGGTAGGGCTGGGTATAATACTTGTCTTTTCCAGGAGTGCAGCATAGCCGAGCACCGGCCCCATTTGCAGCTTTGAAAGGAAAAGGATAATATGTTGTAAGGTTCAGGTGGCTATAGAATATCTAGCTTTTCTTGGGACAACAGACACTCCTTTTTCTCAAAATATTATCAGGTCTATCGATCAGTCTCATTGTCTGTAACCAGCACTATCAGCAAAAGTTCCGGATAGTTTATGTAGCTGGGCTGGGCAAAGATTACTGATATAATGGAAACTGAAGGGCCCGCCACTGGACGAAAATATATTCGCTAAGCGAACGCAACAGAAGCACGAAGCTTCATTCTGGCAGACAGGAACTCTTCTTGCTTTCAAAACATGCTTCGCAGCTGCGTGTTGATTGAAGCAAACAATAACATGTTTTCGAAGCTTGTAAGTTTAGCATAATCTCAGCGTTTTATTATTGCAGTACGTAAACAGACGTTTTGAGGCTTCTTCGCATCTATGTAATTAGTTCTAGACACTGAATGTTGCACTGTATTTGACAAAGCTTCATTTGATTTTAGAAAAACAGGTGCAGGCAAACACTCTTATTGTGCATGGTATCATTTTAGCCAATGTTTTAATTCCGTGTGGTAATACTGTCAAACGCCAAAAGCGTTCTTAACATCTAGTCTTTTCGGGAAAAAGGAAAATTTCTCTGCATATTACCAGATCTATTGATCATTTATAATTATAAGTAATTTAATATTAATTATTGAAGAAAGATGACAATGTTTCTTGTTCGTGAAGAGGGTTGTTTCAAGTGTCTTCACAGTGTTACGTGAAATACTTGAGGTTCAATATTACTACTCGAGGCTGGAAGAGTATGGATTGATGCATTCGGATCGGGCATTAATTCACTGTGACATTGTCATTTCTCTCAGTTCTGTGCTACTTCACAAGGGTGACACAAGCTTGTATAAGAGACTGGGCTAAGCTCCAAATTATTAGACACCAACACCTTCGATGAAGTAGTTGAATGAGTACACATGCACTAACCGACACAAGCCTGGAGGGTTGTGAAGAGAGCCGGTGAACGATCGGACTGGAAAGCTGACGATAATGAACTAGCAGTTGACATGAATGCTGCTGCATTATGCAGGTTCTGACAGCTACAGTGGAAGCATGACATGAGGCAGCAGCGACAATGTTCCTTCATGGAAACCTTTATAATGCCAAACGTTGATAACCATTGCGACCACGGCCTTGAGTACAGTCAGCAGAGTGATGGCGTGCTTCGAGGATTGCTGTATATCTCGACAGACAGACAGACAGACAGACAGACAGACAGACAGACAGACAGACAGACAGACAGACAGACAGACAGACAGACAGACAGACAGACAGACAGTCTGCGATAGAATATAGTTATTCTCTTATAAGAAAACTAGGCCGTGGCCTGGGTAGCCAAGCCCATTTCTCTGTCTTCTCCACATTCATCGTCTCCTTCCACCCCCGCTCATCTGTCACGCACCCTCCCACTATTCAATGGCCTCTTTGCCTAGTCCTCACGTGTCGCCTCTTACTCCCTCACTCGTGCACTTCCTCCCACCCACCCACCTATTCTCTCGCTCGCTCGCTCACTCCCCAACGACCTGAAAAGTTGAGGGAACACTTGCTCGTCCCACCTATTCTCTCACTCATTCGTGCGCTTACTTGTTCTCACTCACTCACTCACTCACTCACTCACTCACTCACTCACTCACTCACTCGCGCACTTGCTCGCGGACGTCCACAGTTCTGGTTGCTGCGGGCTCTGGTCCCCAGGTCGTTACTGCTATGGTGTGAAGGCGAGAGGGTGATTGTCACCAAGCCCGTGACAACCAGTCGATAAACATTAACCCAGGTAATTAAAAAGAAAACAATATTTTTACTCAGATTGTCAAGGTCTGCTGCAGATTGTATCTCGAGTTCGAGTGCACTCTTCTCCAGAAAAGAAAAAAAGAAGAAAATACGCAGCTCATTTCTTTCTAACAGATTCTTTCAATCTTTGACCCTCTCGCTGCTGTAAATGTCTGCTCGACTCTTGGACCTTTTCACAACTTTGATCTTTCTTTCTTTCTTTCTTTCTTTCTTTCTTTCTTTCTTTCTTTCTTTCTTTCTTAAATACACACAGACGTGCTTTGCGAACAAAATTTTCGCAAAGAGGACCCGTATAGCCGTCGACTGTTCCAGAAAAGTGCTTTGCCCAGCAGAACAGTCATGTGCAGCGCGCGCAGGCAGGGCGCAGCGTCACGTCAGCGGGTGTCGTGCGTCTGTATTCCCTGCTGCTGCAGCAGGTTTCGGGGCGTGCCGTGCCAGCCATCCCACACTCAGCTCAAATCAGGTTGTGGAAGGAAAAAGCTCTTCTCGTCTGTTTGGATGTTTGGAGTATGTCCACGCTCGCAGTGATCCCCACTTTCTAAAGTTTTGATCTGTAAATCGACAAAGCATGCACATAAAAAGTTATGAGACGTGGATGATGGAATACCCGGAGTACCGGCTGCTGAAGTATCTCCTGGTCTACATTCCACCTGTTTTAATCACCCTCGGCACGTTTGGTAATGTTGTTTCTTTCATCGTCCTTAGACGACGAGCTATGTCCAAGGTGTCATCTTATCTTTATCTGGCATCGTTGGCCGTCGCCGATTCCCTCGTCCTTTATGTTGGTCTGTTCCGTGTGTGGCTAGATGAGCTAACCGGGGTAAACTTTCACGACAACTCCGAGTGGCTGTGCAAGGTGACGGTGTTCCTGGGCTACCTAGCTAGTGACTTGTCCGTCTGGCTTATCATCGCCGTCACCGTCGAGCGTTATATCGTCGTCTGCTTTCCTTTGCGTGCGTTCACTATGTGCAACACCAACCGCGCCAAACTCGTCATCATTTTTATCGTCTTCCTCATCTGCTGCATGAACCTGCACTTCTTCTGGACCGTGGGTCTTGTCGAGCGCCCGTCCGAAAACGACAACATCACCTCATGCGAGGCTTCTCCCGCCTACAACCACCTGGTGGATGAAGTGTGGCCATGGGTTGACGCCTGTGTCTATTCTTTTCTCCCTTTCGTCATCATCCTTGTCTGCAACGTGCTCATCATCGCGGAGGTGGTAGAAGCCCGTGCGCACCGGCTTAACCTGCAAAACATGCCGGACTACCACTACCACCAGCAGAAACAGCTGCAGCATCGCAGCTCGACCAGCGGAGTAGTCATCAGTGGCTGCCGAAGGTCATGCGCCTCCGGTGAGGGCACCAAGCTAACTGTCATGCTGTTGACCGTGTCCTTCACCTTTCTCTTGACCACGCTGCCCATGAACATCTCGCTGATCGTCACGGCCTTCTGGGACCAGCGGAACCACGGCCTCCGGCAGATGGCGCAGTTCAAACTGGCCAAAACCATCGCCGAGCTGTTGATGTACGTGAACCACTCCATCAACTTCTTCCTGTACTGCGCCACGGGACAGAAGTTCCGGCAGCAGATTGCGCACCTCATGTGTTGCCGGAAAGAAACTTCGACTTCGTGGAACTCCATGCACACGGAGCACACGCCCCTAAACAGTATCCACGGCAACAAGAACGGCAATCCACACTTGTTGCTGGCCAGCATGCCAGAAGACTCGTCCTCTAACGAGAATGACGCCATTCCTCTAAGGACCAAAGTGTGAGGCGGGTGCCAGCGACCTGCTAGGAATTTCGTACAAGAGCTCATCTGTGAAGTGTTCAAGCATCTTAGTATTTACTGCTTGGTTGTCCCACTGACAGGCCTATCAACTTCTGAAACAGAATTATCATTCTACCGTTGGTTAGAGAATGGGTATCAACTTCGTAATTTGTCTCATGCTGGTTATAAAAAGAATAGTACAAGACTGATACAAGCTGGTCCACGTTTCACCACTCAACATGCACCCAACTGAATACCCAATGTCTGTTTGATTTAAACTAGAGAGCAGAAACGAAGACAAATTGTTTTTTAACGAAAATTTCGTTCGATTAAAATGTTGTCATCGACATTCAGTTGAGGAGGAAATGTCTGCAGGAGTGTAAAGTAAGTCAGAGGTGTTTTATTGTCTTTTTTTTAAAGTTAGTTCTAGCAGCACTGTAGTTGCCTCACTTAAAATAAATTTAATGTCGATGCAGCCACTGTTGGATGACATTACATCTTTTTGCATGTCATTTAAAAAAGATCCCCAGGGCTTGTCAGTGACTTGTGTCTTCTCACTATGTGTTTTCACACCAGTGGTAAGCAGCCACAGACGGACGGACCACTTCTTTTTTTCTGTCGCTCTGAAGTCTTTCCTTGTCTCCTTCAACACAGTACTTGCATTTCGTATTGGCATAATTTCTTTTTTTTAAATTTATCTCTTGATATTAAGAAACTATTTTAAGTTTTGCTGTTTCTCCCGGACAGTACTGAGTTCATCGTGGACCACTAACTGTGAACTTAAGGTGACACGGACAAACATACAGGAAACAGTGATACGTGGATCACCATTTACCCTCTTGCTGTTGTTAGTGCTAATGCCATCTCCTCACTGCTGTGCCTATACCGTAAAGACCGGAAGTGACGTCTGCATTATCTGCGCACATAACCCGCTTGGTCATGCTTTATAAGTAAAATCATCTGAAAACGTTCGGACTTTCTGTATCGGCTTCTTGTTTAAAAGCGACCAAAGAAACTCGTCTTAATGTTCGGTTTTTTTTTTCTTTGTCTTGCTTATATTCACGCCATGTGTCCCGCTGACGATATTTTGTATTGTTTCTTATTCTTTTTTGATGACTGAGGAAGATAATAATATCGAGGAGGTGGAGGAAGAAAACCAGGACCTGTTCATTATCATTATACACCATAGGTCGTGCTCATTACGACTTTTATAAATTATGCACAACAGATTTTGCTCATTATAGCTATTGTTAATTATACACCACAGTTTTTGCTCATTGCATAAATTATACAAAATTCGTGCTCATTATTATTATTTTGTAACTTGTGCCCCACATTTTGTGCTCGTTACAGCTATCTTGTATATTAGAAACCATAGGTCTTTCTCATTACAACTAGCGTTGAAATTACGCACGAGAGATTTTGCTTATTACAGCCATCTCGGTAATCAGGATTTAGTTTAGTTTTTCACCGTAGAGATACAATTTTAAAATGCTTTTAAAACACACATTAAGCATGTAGACTAGTAGGGAAGAATATTATCACAAGTATCAGTCAAGTGCCCGCAGCTTGCTATGACTACGTCCTTAATTAGCGTACTACTCCCTACTTTAGTGTATTATCTTATTATCTCTAAGATCAACGTACAATAGCTGGCTATAGATACAGCTACAGTTATCTACTACTGTTATTGTAAATCGTGTAGACACTTGTAGACACAAAAATGTGTGAGTTTGGCTGACATGTACTCGAACATTCGAAAGCGTAGTGCAACTGTCAAACTAACCCAAGGGCATGTTTTCTTAGCTAACTGAGCTTCAGAAGTTTGAAAATGAAAATAATTGTAGAGGCTAGACATTCTAATAGAATGTGTCCTAAATGAGACGATATTAGAGTTCTATATACGACCGCATTTAGAAATGTTTGATTAGAATAACTTTTCCATAACTAGTTATGGGCCACAGCGCAACCAGCGCTTAGTCCACTGAGTGAATATCGGCGAAGATTTTCAGTCCTTGTAGACCTCTAGGGTTTTTTTCCCACCAGGTATCAAGAGCCTACTGCTAAAACATTCTGTGTCAGCGTTCATTTTTTCCATAGTCCCGTCTTACCCACAGGCTCTCCTGTCTAATCTTCTTCCATTTAATGAGAAGACACGTTGCAAATTGAGATGACATGTATCGTCAAAAGGAAAAGCACAAGTTTGGACGCGAAAGAGTTCATTTCTAGACCCCCATAATATTAGACTTCTCACCTTAAGAAACCTGAATTTTATTCCTGTTGTGTTCGTCCTCAGTTCACGTGTTACTAGCTACCACCAAAATCTTTTTTTTTTACTAGCTTAGTCAGAACCTTTCTCCAGAGGTGTTGCAGATGTCCATGGAGAACGCGGTGTCTTGTGTTTGATAGGAGCCGTGTGAATAAGAGTAGCAAGGGTGTTAGTATTGCAAGAATAAAGTCTGTTGAGTTGGTCGAATGATTTGGATATTATGCACCCACACAGCTTTACCTCGTAGATTACATTTGGTAACGGTTACGGATGATGACTAGATACCTGTAGCCAGCTCCTTGGGCAGCTAAAATAGTAGCTTTTTATCTTAGAATATTTAATAGAAAAGAGGAAAACCGAGTTTGTATTTGTGTGTGCATATCTGCGTTTTGTTCTTTCATCATTACCTCTTCGTTATTTTTGTCCTTATTCTTTCTTCGTTTTTTTTCCTTTTTCTTTTCTTCGTTCTTTTTTCTATCTGCCTGGGTGATTATGCATGTAGATGGATGCATATGAGTGAGTGAGTGAGTGAGTGAGTGAGTGAGTGAGTGAGTGAGTGAGTGAGTGAGTGAGTGAGTGAGTGAGTGAGTGAGTGAGTGAGTGAGTGAGTGAAAAGTTTTGAATGCCCTCTAACAGATAGTGAAGCTCTGAAGATGAGAGAAAAACGATTTCTTATTCTTTTAAGTATTTGTAGCTGTTTTTGCTGAAATTTTCAGACATGATAACATTTGAACATTATGTGCAATGTTTTGCGATGGATGTGAGAAGAAGAAACTCTTGGATGGGTGATTTTGTTAGTGATTGCACTCTCATACGCATAAATTGATTTTAATAAACTTAAATGTTTACAAAAATCAAGTTGAACACTCGCGCGCGCGCGCACACACACACACACACACACACACACACAACGCCCAGACATATGCATTTCATTTCACATCCAAAATATCAAACACGCTTCAGAAGGAAATGAAGAAGTATGGACTGTGTGAGTAAAGAACTATGGACTGTGTGGGTAATTTGTTGACATTGTTTTCCTGCTCAATCGTAGATCTACTATATGTTGTTGAAGTTGCTGACATACTTCCAGAAATGTTGTGTGGTCTTGTTTCAACGATATGAAAATTATTAAGTTACAAGGTGGTAATTTGTGTGTTTGGATTAAAATAATTGTTTGACATGACAACTTTCTTGTGCAAAAGACTGCTGGTGTTATGAGACCTGCCATGAGCTGACTTTGTCACCTTTTTCCGTGGGTATTCCTTTTTTCGATTAATGTCTGCAAGTCAGACTCCACAGAAATTGGCCGGCATGTTTTTTTTTTATATTATTGTGTATTATGTGCCTTTTCTTATTTTTTCGGTGTGTTCAATTTGTAAATGTTGGAACTCTAAAACATTCTCATCCCTAATTTCAAATTATGTCAAGACACAACTTCACAAGCATTTTAAGCTGAAGGGCTTGAGCTGAAAGATCTGGGTTAGTGGATTTGTACCTGTGCGAGAATGTTTGAGAGAGACAGTGACAGAAAAAAATGTGTGAATGGAAAACATCAGCACATATTAACTACAACTCCTTCACACTGGACAGAAAATTAAACGAATTTTACCCACTTAACCAGGAATATTTCTTTCCCATCACTGCTACCTGTTATACGGGTGTGGATTTTAGGTCCAACTGCTTTTGCTGAAAACTTTTGTTTTTGATATTTCCTTGTTTGGGATTTCTATATAATTTTTTTATTTCTGTACTGCTCCTCTGCCGTCTGTAAATTGGAGTGACGTGCCCCTTGCTGCTGATGTATGTGATAAAGTCAAAAGTGTAAATAAATGATAGTTCTCGAATTGGTTTTGTCGCTGTCGCTGTAGGAAGTCTGGTGATGAAGCGGGCTTGCAAGGGTGCTATCGTTATCGATGGCCTTCTAGTCATCGATTTTCCTCTTCCGGTCCTTCCTGTTTCATCTCAAGTGCCTCTTCATCCCTCGTACATTCTCCTCTTTTCTTCTCGAATGTTCTTCTCTCTTTTCTTCTCGAATGTTCTTCTCTCTTTTCTTCTCGAATGTTCTTCTCTCTTTTCTTCTCGAATGTTATTCTCTCTTTTCTTCTCGAATGTTCTTCTCTCTTTTCTTCTCGAATGTTCTTCTCTCTTTTCTTTTCTAATTGTGATCTTGTTCTTTACACACACAAACCCATGTATATATATCCCCGCTCTAGCTCTTAGAAAAAGTGTTTACAGTCTAGCAACATTTTCATCAGAGAAAACTCTTACTTAAACGTTAAAGAGGTTTCCTTAATTTTTCAGTTAGTGTTAGAAAGTTTTCTACACAGCTTGAAAATATTGCATTGCTTTTGCTGAGCAGTGTATTAGGAATAAAATGATTATTTTCTTTAGCGACTGATAACAAGAGCCAGCGCTGTGGAAACTGAACACGTGCGAAACTGACCAACGGGTGAGCACCGTGAGCACCGTGAGCACCGTGCACAATGCAGTCTAACGGCCTCTACTGCGGCAGCGAGGTGAGCAGCGCTCATGACAGTTACTCAAGAGTTGATGGATGTAGTTGTTTCCTGTTCACGCTGCATATCCTCGCCTAATGTCTCCATACTCCCTGCATGCAATTCTTTCTTGTTTGGCCGAGACAGCATTCAGCCAGCTGGACAAGGATATCTCATTACCACCTGGTTATCAAGACCGCGCAGACATGCACAAACACACATGCATAGGTTATCACAAGCAGGCACGCATGGGCCGACCACTCATGCACGCACGCGTGACTCGCTCACATGCACGCACGCACGCACACACGTACGTACGTATGTACACACATACACAAGCACGAACATAGAATATTTTTACACGGTAACCGGAACGAAAAGCAATGGAAAAAATCTGGCAATAATCCTACAAGGAGGACTCTTGCTTTTAAAGCTTCGTGAATTATCTTGATATAGAGAAATATTCATTTTTAGTGATCACTTTTTATGAGCTAAAGGAAAAGGAAGTCACATATATCAAGTACCTTTATTTCATGTATGGTTTTTTTCTGATATCTCCTCGACTTGTCTTGCATTTGCGGCAAGGCTATTTTTGCCTATTACAGACAAACGACCGGAACAGGATCGTGAACTGGCTCATAAGATTTTTTTAGCACAAGCACAGGCGCTCGGGGCACAAATGGAAAGGAAGCACCGAAATCTGAACCTTTTTGCGTCCCATTCTTTCTTCCTAGCAAACTTCTCAGCAGGAGATGGAGACAGCGGTCAGAACGTTTCATTAACTTCCCTTTTAAAGAAAAAAAACCATGTTAAAAAAGCGGTTGACTACATCTTCGCTCGCACTCTCGCAGTGCCTACGAAATGGATGCAGAAGCAATATAAACGCTCCTTCAACCCTTCAGCAGTAGCCGTCATCAGAAAAACTTCCCCTTCAGCCAGGCAGTAGTTTTATATCATAATTAGGTGTGTGTCACACCACCAGTGAATTTTTCTTTCCTTTCTATCGTCTGCTGCTTCTTAGTTGCTCGTTGCCTACTTCCTTGCCACACAAAAGGTTCCGTGCACCGTAGGACTGGCCAGACCCGACTGACAGGAGTCGAGCAGTCTGTCATCTCTCACCGCCTCCAGACCTGGCGGCTAATCGGAAACCCGGTGCCTTTTCCTCAGAAACCATTTGTGTCCCATAAACGTTACCCTGCTCTTGTGTTTATTCAACGGCTTCGGTGCTGGCTGCCCCGAAAGTTTTTCCATTGGCCTTCTAGTCCTTTTGCTGTTGATGTCAAACACTCTTTCGGGTTTCAATTTCAAGCACACGCCTTATTTATGTGTAGCCAGGACTTCGCCAACGCCATCTCGCACGTCTGCAATCGTTATTATATAGGGTCTAAAAAATCAGGGACAGTTTTCTTGCTTCTGAGTTGGAGCCTCTTAACCTTGTTTATTCGATTAATTTCATTAGGCCTTCTGTGTTCAACCAGCGGAGGAGTTAACAGATTTCGAAAAAATAATTGCATATAGTTTAAAACCTCGGAACTTGAACTTTCCGCGCCCAAAGCATAATTTTTCTAGGTTATCCAGTGAAAACCGTCTGTAAGTGGAGAAAGAGAACTATATTGATGCTGACATGCGCTGTTAAGACTGCTGTGGCTGACTCTGTACTAATCATGTTTAGACTATTTTTCTAGTCATTTTTTCCCTAAAAAACCAAATAAAGCAAGAATTTAAATATCTAATGTCACCACAGCAACAACGACGCCAGGAATTTTGTGCAACCTTTCTGAGGAAAGCTTCCGTTTTGCAAACAATAAAGTATACCTTTCTCATGGGTAAACACACGTTTCTAATACACGAACAGGCATTTATCATGAATAAATAGGGGTTTATTATTCCCACATGATTTTAAACGTTTATTAACAATACTTCAAGATTCTTACATGAATATTCATTTCTCGTGCATAAACACAGCAGCATTAACAATATTTATACATATTTTCTTTAAGCACTCGTTGTTTATACGTGTGATCGATACCGGAATAATGCTCACCCCACCTAAAAAGGAGGGAAAAAAGACAGAGAAACACGGGATGGTGTGTGTAAACCAGGAATTACCATTCACAAACACGCGTTTATTGTGTGTACACACGTGTTTTGTGCATAAAGAAGAGGCCACAAACATGCGGCTCTTGTAATTAAGCAAGAGATTATAATGCATAAGCACGAGCTTATCACGTGATAGCAATCGCTTATCGTTCACATAAACTAGAAAATCGTGCGAATCAGCTCATTGAAGAATTTGTGGCGGGGTATAGTCAACGGTGAGTTTTACTCACTGTCTTCTCTCTCACAGTTAAAGACCCTTGATGCTGACATTGAACACTTAACATCGAATCTTGTCGCGAGTAAGCAAAGGTTTATAATCCATAACATGTTTATTGTGCATAAACAGCAAAGTGTACAAGGGTGAGGTGAATGGAGAGTGTATGGAGCACTACATGCACAGCTCGAGACACGAGATACAACAGGCTAGCTGAAGGAACACAGACGAGGACTAGCAACCAAAACTCATGCAAGGACCACGATATTTTGTCCATTAAGAGCCAGTCGTCAGGTGGGCGTTGGTCTGCATCATTTCACATTGTCAGCGAGTCGCATTTTCCATTCAATGTGCGCTAGAAAATCCGAAACGTTGCCCTGCATTAGCTGGCGTTAAAAGGAAAAGCGAGTAAAATACTGTTGGGCTTTAATGATAAATACTGACGATTTCAATAATATCTAATAATAATTTCTGAAACGATTGTTTACTTACAATTGCGTCTAAAACACAGCTCGGGGTGGGTTCAGATATGCCGACATGTTCGGTTGTTGAAGACCGTTTCTGAAGTGTTGAGAGCGAGACCTGTCAGTGTGTGGTGTCGTCAAAACACTGACATGCAGGATTTGTACAGTGATAAAAAGAACACAGTGATGAAAAGCTAAGCGAACAAGATAATGGTGTCGGGATAGAGAATAGTGTTACAAACAGTAATGTCATTGTAACGTAGGGGATGCTGGCGTGACAGAATGTTACAAACAGTAATGTCATTGTAACGTATGGAAATGCTGGCCTGACAGAATGTTACAACCAGTAACGTCATTGTAACGTAGGGAAATGCTGGCCTGACAGAACGTTACAACCAGTAACGTCATTGTAACGTGGGGGATGCTGGCGTGACAGTATGTTACAACCAGTAACGTAGGGGGATGCAGGAGTGACAGAATGTTGCAACCAGTAACGTCATTGTAACGTAAGGAAATGCTGGCCTGACAGAACGTTACAACCAGTAACGTCATTGTAACGTGGGGGATGCTGGCGTGACAGTATGCTACAACCAGTAACGTCATTGTAACGTATGGAAATGCTGGCGTGACAGAATGTTACAAACAGTAATGTCATTGTAATGTAGGGGGATGCAGGAGTGACAGAATGTTACAACCAGTAACGTCATTGTAATGTAGGGGGATGCAGGAGTGACAGAATGTTACAACCAGTAACGTCATCGTAACGTAGGGAAATGCTGGCCTGACAGAATGTTACATCCAGTAACGTCATTGTAACGTAGGGAAATGCTGGCGTGACAGAATGTTACAACCAGTAACGTCATTGTAACGTAGGGAAATGCTGGCCTGACAGAATGTTACATCCAGTAACGTCATTGTAACGTAGGGAAACGCTGGCGTGACAGAATGTTACATCCAGTAACGTCATTGTAAAGTAGGAAAATGCTGGCCTGACAGAATGTTACAACCAGTAACGTCATTGTAATGTAGGGGGATGCAGGAGTGACAGAATGTTACAACCAATAACGTCATTGTAACGTAGGGAAATGCTGGCCTGACAGAATGTTACAAACAGTAATGTCATTGTAACTTAGAGAAATGCTGTCGTGACAGAATGTTACAGCCAGTAACGTCATTTTAACGTAGAGTTTCAATGTAGCTACTGCATGTTTCAATACGGCAGTCATTGTGGAAAACGTCGGATCAACGATGTCCGGAGAAATAGAAGGAAGTGTTGAGACGGTTAGTATTGCCAGTAGAATTTGTCCACATCCTCGCACAAACAAAGTGCCGCCGCCTGACTTTTCAAAGATAGGACACAGCTCGATCTGTTTCCAATTTTCATAAGTTGTGTTTTTCCGAGGTTGCAAAGCGTTAGATGTTTTTTCGATATTGCAAGTAAATAAAGCAAGGTCGCGTTACCGGTTGGCAAAACTGATAACAGCATCAGAGCATCGCTCGACATTTGTCTTGTCCAACGGTCGTCTGCAAAACTGCCAACACTAGCTTTGATGGACGCTTTTCTTGTCCAGTGGGTCCACATACGTCACAAAAATTAACCAGTTTGTTTTCTTTTTTTCGAAGGAATGTTCAAAGTTAGCGGCCACCACAAGCTGTGTTTGACACACGATTGCACAGTAAACGACCATCTTGCAAAATTGTGATCGGACATCGTCAGAACGTCAGTATCTACCATGTAAGCGAATCTTTTATCTGCTTTTCCCTTCAACAAATGCATGCTCCCTTTCCTCTCTCTCTTTTCCCCTCCCATACACTTTTAAGAACCCGTTTGCGGCAAAATGAAAGCACTTAAGGACATCGCCTGTTCAAAACAGGTTGCTTGTTCTTTCATTTTGTAGCCCACGCCTTCCGCAAGCAATCAGTGGCTAATATAAAACTCATCATTTTTGTCACCCTACTCTAAGAGATCCAGTTTTTCCATCCTATCCAGGGTTTCCTGTTATTATTTCTTGAATCCTTTCTTCCCCTTCCTGCCTGAGGAAGAGTATTCAGTATCCGCTAACTGCTATCTGGATGTCTAACGACTAACAATTAGCCAAACCGCTAATATTTTACATTTTAGCCGCGTTCTTCGTGTTAATGGTGAACTTCACCCGGTAGCGTTTTATTGTTGTTGTTGTTTTTATTTTTCGTTGTTTTTGGGTTTTTTTTGTCTGTGACACCTGTTAGCAGGGCTGGCCGTTGGGGTTTTCTCTGGCTACTTCTTAGCCCTCAGTGTGCGAACTCACCTCTAGGTAGAACAACTTTCTCGTCACATCAGGTTACCAGCTATAGATGCAGTACTTTAAGTACCTTAACCAGTGGTTGTTTTTTGTCGAAGCTTCTATGAGCTGGTAAGTAAAGATTGTGCGTAGCAAGTTCTCTTTTATGAATTTTTTTATCTTTACATTTTTTTTTGGTGTGTGTGTGTGTGAGAGAGAGAGAGATAAAGAGAGTGTATGTGATATATATATATATATAAAGTGTGTGTGTGTGTGTGTGTGTGTGTGTGTGTGTGTGTGTGTGTGTGTGTGTGTGTGTGTGTGTGTGTGTGAGAGAGAGAGAGAACTCGACATCTATGATCAAGGTAGTTTCAGTGTTGGGTTCACGGTAGGGGTTTGGGTTAGGACTAGTAAGTATGGTTCACCATCTGAAACGGCGGCCTCTAGAGTGAGGTGATGTTTTGATGATTTAAAACCAGAGAAAATTTTCATAGATCATGGCACGTTAAGCATCATTTCCATATGTAAACCCTCGCATCCATATCTGCACGTGAATGAGTGTGCATTTAAAACAATAGCAAAAGCTAATAGACAGGGTGGAAGAAAGAAAGCTAAAAGATTAAATGCATGTGTACCCAAAACACTCCTCTTTGTATTGCTTGTCTACGAACATGTGTACCTATCTCATAGCACCTAGTGGTGTCTGTTTATGGACATGCATCTCTGACACTAGGCCGGATGTTTATAGTAAGCTAATTTTTAAAATGTCTAAGGAGAGGAAAGAAACGAAATTTAAAAAAGGAGGCAAGGAGTCCGAATGGGTAGAGAAATTCAGTTAATAATGTGGTTAAAACCATCCTGAGTTCGATGCTTTTTCCAGCAGTCAATCTCGCGGTGCATCAAGCGCTAGAAATTATGTTTGTGACCAGCTAAAAAAGAGCATGCAGTCTTCTATTGCGAACTGAGTGACAAAGAAAGAAAAACAAAGAGCGAGACAGAGACACAGAGCTGAACAAACTCACCAAAGCAGCAATAAAGTATGGGAGAGGAAGAGGAAAAAATTGAAAGAAAAGAAAAAAAGAAAAGAAAAATTGAACATGATTAGACTATACTGCAAAAAAAGATGACTGGACTTTTTATTTGGAAATGCATTTCGCCCTTTGGCAAATGATGATTTTATCTTCATGCTCACCTACTGCTGCACTTTAAAATTGTTGTCAAGTCGACATGGTCGTCATCCTCACTAGGACGTGAAAACAAGAAAAGAATTATTTCATGAAAACAAAAATAAAAATGAAAAAGTGAAATTTTGCAAATATAGCCATTTCCAGTAATCGATGCTTTAAATGTACCGGTATTTTATTATAACATATGATTATATATATATATATATATTGAGTGTATCTCGAGATGCGGAAACTGGCGCATTACAAGACGACATCATATGTACTGGTATTTTATTATTTAGATTAAAATCAACCTTCTATAATATATAATTATAATATTATGTATATATATTGAGTGTATCTCTGAGATGCGGAAACTGGCGCTTTACAAGACGACATCATCATCATCATCATCATCATCATCATCATCATCATCATCATCATCATCATCATCATCATCATCATCATCATCATCATCATCATCATCATCAAGTATGGACACATTGTCAACAGTGTTCTAACTACTTTCTTCTTGTACTTTCTTCTTCTTTGCCTCTTCCTTAGCTGTTGTATTCTCGTTATTCTTCATCTGTTTTGTCACTCATGCCTTGTTTCCCTGGTGAATCATTACCAAAGAACAAAAAAAAAAAGGAAACAAAACAAACGAAACAAAAACCCACGAGAACTTTGCCAGACTTTGACAAACAATCAACATGTGCCTCACATTTGCAAGGCTTTCAGCGCGTGTGGTGCTTAAGGTGATTTCCCCAATCTTCACAAGACTTACGCAGTTAGTCTTAAAGATCAAAATCTTTCATTGTGCAGTTACATCCGGGAATTTTTTATGGGGCCAATTAACGTTGCAGCAGTTTTTTTAACCTTATAGACGGCTCGTGCTCGCGGTTTTGCTCCATTTCCTCGCCCCAGTGTGGCGCCTGGGAGGACTGAGACTCTATCTGCATAGCACGGAAGTTGCTGTGCCCTCTGGACATCCAACAACTGGCTTCATTTCCGGGATGAGACGAAAAATGTCTTCAAAACCATGATCAAAGAATGGCCAGCGAAGCATGCGTTTTGTCAAGGCCAACGTATTGGGGAAAAAGTAGTCTAAACAACTCAGCCGACTTTATAATTATTGGAACACAATATCCGCCTTTTAATGCAAAGTGTTTGCTACCATGACGAAAAGCCATTTCTGGATATATCTGGAGATAAAAAAAGAAACCCCGAAGGTAGCTGTTAAAAGAAGTTTATATTTGATATTCACAATACATTTGGGAGTTTGATTTGTGAATTTTGGATTATTATTACGTTTGAGAGACCAAGCAGTTTAAAGATTCGTTGAGGATTGACATTAAGAACACAACAGCTCGTGTCAGTAAGAGGGCTAACAACAACCACATTCATCATCTAAGGCAAAAAGACAAAGGTTTAAGAAAGATAATTGTATGTGTAAACTTCGTCAGGCATGGACACTGCACTGCAAGAAAAGGTCACATTTATCACTCGCAGTTCGACCAATAAGACAAAAAGATTAGTTGACTTTTATTGTGCCGGCAACAGAAAGCCAATTATCGAGATAACCGGGAGGATGCCGTCTGGAAACTGGTCCTACTTAGCTGTGATTTAATCTCACAAAGAGATGAAGCGGCCCAAGAGAAATGCAAATGGCGGAACAACCGTCTACAAAACGTGCCCCCACTCCCCTCAAATCATTCCCTCCAGCCCTCCGGTTCATGCATTCATCTGTCACCATCTGCAGCATAAGTTCACCCATGTTGTGCTCCGCATGTGGATTTAACCTAACATCCTTCTTCTCAGAAATTGTCGAGTGCGACGACGACGCCATCACTGAGCTTGTTACTTTAAAAAAAAAGAACACTTGCTGCTCAGGCAAAACGCACATTTTTTGTCTTGCTTGTGAATTTTATGTAGTTGTTCCTACTGGCTGTGGTATTCATATCCTGTTGTTCTGCATAAAATTGCCAGCAGTGATAATTTATTTTCTGCACTTTCTAGGCACATTTTCGCTTAAAAGACGATGCGTATCTCCAAGCAACACAAGCAGCGGCTGTAACTGATCACCTCTCTGCTGCATGCAAATGAGTGAAAGCTCGCATTTCTGTCAAAACTCAAGCTTTCCTGCCAGCAAAATGAGTTTTGGAATAGATACTCTTTGATAGCAATAGGTCATTCTGCAGTTCCAAGGGGCATACGCAGTGGCTTTAGAAATCTAGTTTTTATCTCTTTTCTTGTAGGGAAACTTCAATAGAACACATTTTAAGCATCGCCTCCTTCATCACCGTTATTCCCGATGCCTAATTTTAAATTTTGCAGTTCAAGTGACACATCATTACTATACATTTATTTATACATTCATAAACGTGTGCATGCGTGTCATCCTGATTTTTCTCCTCCCCGCTCTGTTAGTTTGTATTGGGCCAACATGGCGCGCGCCCTTTTCGAACAAGACGAACGATAAGGCAGGGAATCGGATAGACAGAAGACGGAAAAGAAAGCGAGTTTTTGTGTGCCTCTTTACTAAGATATAAACATTGGTTTTATATCTGTTAGGTCGTTTATGCGAATGCTTGTAATGCACCAGCGAGTACCTTTTATCTTTCGATCGTCATTGTGGTGACAGATGGTTTATCTGATGTCAGGGCTGACCTTTATCCCATATTCTCGACCTACATTTGTTATATTCGTTACCTTAAGCACAGCATAACTGTGAACATGTAGTTCTCTGCAGCATAATAAAAAATAGACTGTAGTTGAAGATGTTACAGGCATTATGTGCTGGTACAGCAGTACCTGTCGTGCCTAAGCTTACATCAGATTATGTGTCAAGTTTGTAGAATCTCTCTAAAGGCTTTAACTAACTATTTGCGTTGGATGTGCTGACAATATAGGGCACTCGTGTATAATCTAATCTTTAATCTAATATAAGTGAAAACGAAAGGCCGCCTTTGTGTTTTATATTAAGCTCAGCTGCCTACAGAAGGAGGCAGAAACATCCCACGTCTTGTAACCTTAAGGATATAAGTAGGTGGCGTTTGCTGAACCCTTTTCTGACAAGAATTCTCTCGCCACCGTCTCCACTTGCGCTACTCAATCTTGTTTTTCTTCCTTCTTAATCAGTATTTATCCGGGGACTGAAAAGCCTGTAAGATATACTTCAAATTACTTCTTGAGTTAGAACTGAGCAAAGGATGAAAACCTCTCACATACCAGAATAACCCGGAAGCTCGACAATAGAAAACTTATGAGAGATATAACTAAAATCAAACGCAGATAGTATAAGCTCCAAACAAAATATGTTTTTGCTGCTGTTCCATATTTTAGGAATTTTAATCTGGAGATTCGAGAGAGTCGAGGGTGGGCGGGGGGCGGGGCAAGAGATGGAGGGAGAGAATAAGACGGATGGGCAGGAGGTATTGGAGGCACGTGTTAATAGAAACATGCACATAAATACATAGGTATAGTTTCCTGCTTGCTTATAGAAGCAGTGTGCAAACTCCCGCTACAATATTCTACTTTGCATGAAAATGGAATCTGAAACACGACGGCATATAGAAATAAAAAGCGGATCCACATTAATGTTCTGAAGAGAGTGCACTTTACGTGTACTATCCTCTAACATTGTATTCCAAGTATGATTCTGTCAGGAGAATGCAGTTCGAGTATATGATCCATTCTCTTACTGATCTCTCTGATTACATCGCCCGCATGTTATCTGCGATGACAGTGCATCCGAAAAGCATCTTCCAGTTTGTTACTAGATGATTATTTCGAGAACTCCATTCACCAGTACTGTATGACAGGAATATATTTGTAACAGTCATGCGCGTCTCGTTCCACGCACCTAGACTAACATTCGCAAGTACTTTCGTCAGTCTACACAAAGACAACCAAAATCTGCCTCTACAGACCTGTGGCCAGCTGCACAACACATTTCTAATTTTAAACACTTTTAGGCCTTAACTCTATTTAGATAATTAGTTTAAAGTGCACACCACAATTTTAGAATTTTTAAAACTAAAACTGCTATAAGTAAGATAAAGTTGTTTAAGTCTGACTTTCCGTCCTGTCAGTACAATCTTTTGTATGTTTTTCTGCAATGCATCAAAATGGCTAAGAAGAGATTTTGCTTCTTTAGAACAGTTTTAATGTTTAGAAACGTGTTTTGCTACTGGCTCCTGTCTTCTTTAATATCCAGAAAAGAAATGGCCCTTAACAACAGCAGCCAGTCAATACACATGCACTTTAATGGTTGATTTACTCCC
The DNA here is from genome assembly GCA_004794655.1 of Marisa cornuarietis. Taxonomy (NCBI): domain Eukaryota; kingdom Metazoa; phylum Mollusca; class Gastropoda; order Architaenioglossa; family Ampullariidae; genus Marisa; species Marisa cornuarietis. The sequence continues at coordinate 17,248,731 of SMMW01000003.1, read as the reverse complement.
ACCCCATTTGAAAAGAAAACTCCAAACATTTAGTTTCAAATTAGTCTCTTCGCACACAAAGTGAAACAACATACCAAACACAGGAAACAGAAACAATATTTATCCTTTCCAGCAAGTCACATCTTTTTCAGAAATCGCTCTACAGCGAGAATTCCATGTCTTAAACAAACACGAAATCTTACATAAAGATGTAAAAATTACACTTTTCCCTCGTGATAACAAACACATTAAATATTTATTCACCGCACCTTTGTGGTACAGTTTTCACCTGCTCACAGACTCCAAATGTGTAGTTTCATGGATTTAAAGGAAGTGCAAAATGTATCTGATGATTGGGCCCCCGGTAGTGTAGTGGTTAAAACAATCGCTTGTCACCACTGCAGTGAGCGGCTCTGGGTTCAGATCTCGTCTCGGGACACTCTCTGTATGTGACACCTGTTCGCAGGGCTGGGCGGCGGGGGTTTTCTCCGGGTACTCCGGTTTCCTCCCCCCTCCCTTTCCCCCCATAGTGCGAAATCACCGCAAGGTGGAAGCACTTTCCAACTAAATAAACAACAACAACAACATATCTGATGATTTGGTATCTAAGCCAGCTACCTTTCTAAAACATTTCTTAAGTTTTAGGACACATTCTGGAATTCTGGCTCATTCGCACGTGCGGCCTGGCTTGTAGCCAAAATATACTCTCGGGTGAGCAGAATGACAGCATTTCAGTAAACAGTTGCCATATAGTCAAGGACCACAAGGAGTACATCGTCAGCAAGAGCAGTGCACTAACAGTACACTGGACACTGCCACTGAGTACACTGAAATAATTACTAGTAGCATAGTGGACACTGCCACCGAGTACACTGAAATGATTACTAGTAGCATAGTGGACACTGTCACTGAGTACACTGAAATGATTACGAGTAGTATAGTGGAAGCTGTCACTGAGTACACTGAAATGATTACTAGTAGCATAGTGGACACTGTCACTGATCACACTGAAATGATTACCAGTAGTGTAGTGGACACTGTCACTGAGTACACTGAAATGATTACCAGTAGTATAGTGGACACTGTCACTGAGTATTCTGAAATGATTACTAGTAGTATAGTGGACACTGTCACTGATCACACTGAAATGATTACCAGTAGTGTAGTGGACACTGTCACTGAGTACACTGAAATGATTACCAGTAGTATAGTGGACACTGTCACTGAGTACACTGAAATGATTACCAGTAGTATAGTGGACACTGTCACTGAGTACTCTGAAATGTTTACTAGTAGTATAGTGGACACTGTCACTGATCACACTGAAATGATTACCAGTAGTATAGTGGACACTGTCACTGAGTACACTGAAATGATTACTAGTAGTATAGTGGACACTGTCACTGAGTACACTGACAGTACGGACGAAGCTGCTCAAAGATGAGGCTACATTTGACTGGTCCTTGACGAATTTATTCTCAAGGAAACCTTCACTAGAGAATGTTAAATTTCCCTACCATGTGCTGACTTAACAAATGTCATCAACAAGTAGAAAATACATTTATTAGACTCTCTACCATCAAACTGTGCGACTGCTGGCTAAAGAAATAAAGTAAATTACTCGTGTAAGTTTAGAGACAGCAACGCAAACAAACAAGCCAACTAACAAACGAACAAACAACCAAAAACAAAACAAACAATAAACCGGATGTTGATAACATGGTACCTCCCAGTTTAAAATAGATCACGCAATTTGCAAAGAAATTTGCATCTTTTTTGTATTAACTCTGATGGCAATTTAACTGCGCTTCCGAAACAGCCATTGGCAAGGTATAGCATGCAATATATTAGAGACATCTGTGTGTGTGTGTGTGTGTGTGTGTGTGTGTGTGTGTCCCTGCCTATCTCTGTATCTCTGTGTGGGTGAGTGTGCATGTGTGTGTGTGTGTGTGTGTGTGTGTGTGTGCGCGCGCGTGTGTGTGTGTGTGTGTGAATTGTAAAGTTGGTGAATGACATGTATTTGTTTGCAGGTGGATCACTAGACTGATAAATACATTCTGATAGTGGATATATAATAATGTGTTTATGGATGTACACACCCGGATGTCGTAGCCCAGTAAAATTTTTGTGTATTTCCAAAGTACAGTTTCCTAGAAACCAAGACACTATTTGGTGCAGCACAGCACAACTTCACTTTCTCGAATGATCTCTAAATTAAAGTCTAGGTGTACGGCATTCTCAAAATGCCAGAGCATGTTTCTTGTGTAACAAGTTTACCTGTCGGTGGCTTAAACGCAAAAACATGCTTTACAGGAAACTTTAGTTAGACAAAAAAAGAACATATTGTGTAAAGCTGACTTTTTGTCAGCATCTTCACACACAACTCTATGGCTGTCCATTCTCAAAACAAAGGTAATGGAAGCCAGGTTTTAATGAGAGCACTACTTGCTAACATCTTAGAAATTATTGAAAGAACCTATCAATAGATAAATTTGTTTATATACTGCTTGTTGTGGTTCCTCAGACTCGCTCAATACGTGTAGCCATCTTGTAGACATGTCAAATCTAGGGAAACATTTGTGCCATCTGTACTAAATAGGCACGTATTAATACATATGCGAACATATTCCGAAAATGTTCATATGACCGTTATGTTAACACTTGACAAAAATTCAAATATTAGAAAAAGTTTGTCGGGTTACGAAGACCTTATCAGTAATTTTTCTTGATAATGTTGTCGCTTCAGGGGCTAGAACAGGGCCCTGCACTTGTTAACGAGTCATCTGCCGTTTTTGTAGTGCTGTTCATGCTGTGTAGGGCTGTCCAACCTGCAGCTCTCAGACTTTGCTTGGTTAAGACCACAGTATAATGACCTTCTAATGGGCACAGGGTAATGACATTTTAATGGCACGGTGAAATAAAGGAATAATACGTAGGATTTGCATTGGGTTCAGCTCCATTAGCAGGATAGTGCGTGCGTGCATGCGTGCGTGCGGAGAGGTCGTTTCTTGAATACTGCGAACAGACCTTGTAAGACCTATCCACGCTGTTTAGAACGAAGAAAAAAAATGTTGTTTAATACCTGTAGATCCACAAACATATAACATCACAGAATAACATCCCCACTACCCTGAAATCAACAACTGTTTATCAACATCCGTTTATCTACCATTCCTAAAACGCTTTCTGTCTCTATTTTTGACTACTCTATTATTTGACTAGAGTAACCAATAACTACGTTTCGGGAATTATGCATCTTGTTGTGAAAAAAGGCAAAAAAAGAAGAAAGTGCTTCAAAAAAAAAAAACTTTCACCATCGCAGAATTCAATGTCTCCAGATAATTGAAATAGGATTCAAGCGATCCAAGCGAGAAACTTTTTGATTTGACAGTTTACTTTTTCTCATCTTGTCTTCCATTTCCGTGTGTGAAGGTGACAGTAAGGCTGTGGCCATTTATTTACGCTGCACGGAATGCTTCTGGCTCCACAGGTATGGAAATAAGATTTTATAACAGCAGTATTTTTTTTACCAGCAAACAACATATATCCTATAAAACATATAAACATATGAACTTTTTCTAAACTGCTTAAGTTTTCTAAGCGTAAGGAAGTTGTAGACAAGTTCTGGAGATTATGACAAGGACGGAGAACTTGTGTTTGCACGTCTGAGTACTTTATTATCCAGACGATCGTCTGTCTTCTTTACCACCCGCAGGTTGTTTAAGCCACTATGAGAATCCTCGGTGAGGGGGCCATTGCTTATCTTTCGTCTCCCGCCATGGTGGTCATCTTCGTAAAGGCTTCTTGGCCACAATAAACAGTTTGTCCTTATATTTACAGAGCAGAATAGTATTAATGTGTCTGAAACAATCTTCAGTAAGTTTTATAGACTTGTCCTGCCTTACCGTCTGACTGCAACATATCTGTTTCTTAGTATCTTAGTAGGCTATCCTTTCCTTTATTCATACAAACCTTTTGTGCCTGCTTATTTTAAACAGTTGTTCTGTTTATGAGAAGTATGATATCAGAGAAATCTGTTCCTGATCATCTCCATCTCACGAGTGACTACTCCAGTACCACCGAAGTGTTTATTATCCTGAGTAAAGCTTGAATTTGTTTACATCACACAAATCTTTGCATCCAGATTACATCTGTTCAGAAACTACCTTGCATTGTTAAGATTATCAACACAAAAAAATCTGTTTCTGGTTAGTTTAACAATTTTTTCCTATTTTAATGGACTATTAAGTTTCATCCAGTGACAGTTACAGCTAAGATGCTCAGTAATAAACCTAGCTGTCCTTTTATCCCTTATTCAAACATGGATATAGCTAATGAGACATACCTCTCCTAGAAATATGGCTAGTGAAAAATGTGTTCACTGTAGTTGTGGCTAGCGAAAAACACTTCTTTTGATGAAAATACGAACGATGAACACACAGACCACAACTAGACGCCGAGAACGTCATTGAAAACGAGCGCAAAGTTTTAACACCAAGTTCAGAAGGTAAAGATGTCTTAAGGGAGGCTCCTGTAATAGGACAAGGGAGATAAAACGCCGTTGCCACAGGTGCATCTCCGTATTGAAAAACAATAAAAAGTGGATTGACTTCATACAGACACGGCTATAAAGGCGGTGCTCGCAACTTTGATGCAGCGGAAAACTCTCCAAATTGATTCACTTAGAAATTGCTTCCTCTCAGCCTGCCTAAGAATATTAGGGACAGCACGACATCGCCTAATACGTATTTTGTTACAGAACTACTCTCAAATTAATATTACGTAAACTATGTAAGAAGAAGTAAAGAAACGAAAAGAGAAATTAAACAAGAAATTCACTAGTAGGAAGTCCAGATGAAAGTTGAAAGGTCAGGACGAGAAATGCTATCTCGCAAGGATGATGCATCTCTGGTGGAAATGGAGACACGCACATTAACCCTTGTCAGGATAGACAGGCATCTTGGGAATAGTGAAAGATGTACATTTGTATCGCTTTCAAACACGGCATCCTCCACGTGTTGTTTCTGTTTAATTGTTGCTACTCTCGACCTCACAAACAAGCATTGGAAACGTTGTCTCATTGTCATAAAAGTCAATATCTTTCTATCGGAAGAGGCTTTCATTGGAAAGTTTAAAGTAGTTAAGCGTGCATTTGGAAAAGGCTGTGTGGGTTGGATATAAAATAAGTTTCTCCATCGATATTGGTTTTACTTACTAGTAACCTACTCCTTTGCTATATTTTGCCTTATGGCCGAATCCATTTTCGAAGTAAAATCCCCTCCAATCTAAAAAGTTGTTTTCCAACGATATATTGCTTGTCCTGTTTATTGAATAATTGTTTCTGTATGAGACTTTTATCACTGACAAAGGAGCAGTTGCACCTGCTATCTTCTTCACCAACAGTTCTTAAGCCGAGAGATTCACAAATTTTACTTTAAGCGAATGATCAGGTGTTGGCAAGCTCCACTAAAATGGATTTTGAAATTGATTTTAAAAAAACTACATCGCTTTGCATGTGTTTGTGGTGACAGTAGATCCTATTCCGAAGAATTTTTTTTTTTTGCGAAGTGGAGTGCTCTGAACAAATGTACCTTGGGTCTTAGATAATGTGATGACAGCGTTGGATGAGTCATGTACTGTGCGTTCTCTGTTAATGTTGTTAACTATGTCCTTACTTAATGTTGTTTCGTGATAACCTTGGTGATAAAAAAAACGATGTCCGTCAGGGACCACTGTTTGTTGAGCTTGCACGTTCTCTGCATGTTTGAGTTGGTTTTCTCCCCCTAATACTTCGGTTACCTCCCATATGCTTGAAGTCTTTATTTAGTTTGGCGATATTCTTGTGACCAGCTTTATTCCATATGAACTGAAGTCTTGCCTGTATGTATATTTATATCTATCAGCTTCGTACCACTGGTATCCTCACGTATGTAGATGTATAGCTGTTAGCCTGGTACCTTTGGTTTTCTCGTGCTTCGTCGGTAAAATAATCTCTTGGCGATATTAAGTGAGGATTTATGGTATTCTGAAAACATGCGCAGACGTGAGCGACCTTCATAAGCTATGAACATGAGAGAGAGAGAGAGAGACGGGGTAGAGAGAGAAACAAATACAATCTAAGGAAATGCTGCTCATAAAATTTTGCATTTTAATAAAGACAGCCCCAAAATGTAAGGCCCTCAAAGAATTACTCCTATGAAACGAAATATTTTGCAACGATGTCACAAGGAGCCAAGAGTGTGGCTGCTGCTGTCATAACCGCTCAGAGTCTAATGGTGTCTTTAAAATAGAAGAACTGAGTGGTGTGGTGTAAACCAAAATTTGGTACATCTCCATGCAAGTTTAAAAGTAACAATTTTAAACGGAAGTTAATATGTTTTTTGATTTGACTAGACAAATAGTTTGATAAATTTTGCCAGTAGAGGCTCATATATCCTAACCAGTATTATTCTGGCCTCGTATTCACGAAGCTCTTTTTTAGTTATCCTGTTAGCCTACCCGGGTAAAACTGTATTCATGGCTTCAGGGTACGCCTTCCCAGCGCGGCTTCCTAGCCGGTAATTTATCGAAGGCCCCTTTCAATAAAATTTCCATCTTTAGAGTAAATATGGCGGAGATAAATGACTGATTTAATTCAGCAAACACGTGTACAAAATATTTCGATGCCTATGAAATAAACCGGGCACATATATGATTTAAGAACTGCTTTATACACACCATTTTTATTGAATTCACAACCTAAGAGTAATAGGGGTACCGTAACACTTGAACTGAATATCACGATCGACATGGTGCCTTCCGTTGGCCATTTTCTATTCGAACGAAGAAAAAAAATGTTGTTTAAAATGTTGGAGGTCGAAGAAAATCATTTTGTCCGAGTAAATAAATTTGACTTTGCGCAGCTTCTTGCTTGCTTTTTCGATTTTTAAATGTTTATCGTTGTAGTTTCAGGCTTCCTTTTTTGCTCTTGACCAAACAACGCATGCGCAGTACCATTCTTTTCGGTAATTCCAGCTACGCCAGTTGCTGGATAAATTCAGCTGCGCAATGCCTCATGAATCTGGATTTTGTCTAGTCGCTACCTAACTAAGGGAAAATTTACCGATGGCTAAATTGCTCGGGTCTATTTATGGAGGTCCTCGCTAATTCATTTAACAGGTTCATTCTGTTGTCCTGTCATGTCTCTGGCGGTTTCAAAATCTGGTCAACTGCCATTTTAGCATTCTGAATGCCTTTGAATCAAGCACTAATTTCTCAAAGTGAAACATTAACAAGATTTATTTCATTGGCATGTTTTGTTATTCTTTTTTCCTCTTCGTGACCATTTTGTCATTCTGAATACGTTTGACTCAAAACATTTGCAGAAACCAAATTTATTTCTTAAAATGAAATATTCACAAGGTTTGCTTCGTTCCATGTGTGGAGAGTGATGCCCTTCAGCCTTGGCGTGTTAAAAGGGGGCTGGTTGTCTGTATTGCTCTAAATATGGTATTTTTCTAAGTGATGTCCAGAGTCTGACCTTGTGATTGTGCCGGACTGCTTTTTGAAACTTGCCATTGTTTCACTTATACAGCTTCAGCTCTTCCGTTGACCTACATCTTCTCTCTGAGGACGCCATTTTGATGTCAGCTTTTTTTTCGCCCACGTCGATAGCAAGTTCGAGCGGGTGCAATGCGGCAGAAACTATCTACAGTCGAATTAACCTTTGGAAAGGCTTACCCTGAGTGTTCTTTCTAATGATGTCCCCGATGACCTAAAAAACAGACCTGCAGATATAAACTGTAAATCTTGGATTGTGAAAAAGAAAATTTGGGCGGCGCGAACAACTCAAGTCCTCCATTTCTTTTCTCTATACCCACAACATTGCTTCCATAGTGTACTAAGAACTTTAAAAAAATTATTGCATTCATTTTGATTTTATAGACTTGAATAATGGAGAACCGTGTTCAGACAGCACCACACTTATTTCAAGACTATGCCTTTTCCTTTAATCTCGTTTTGTTTTGTTTGTCCGATTTTTCCCGATCATGATGATTTATAAAGCGCCATGAGCTTGTCTCTTGGGCTGGGATGTCTCGTTATTATTATCATTATAATCATCAAAACTTATTCTTTGCCTACTCATTCTTTCTTTATCTCTCTCTGTCATCTTCTTCTTTAATAATCGTCTTCTTCTTGAAGTTCTTTTCACAGCCCAGACACAAGGAAAATCATCTGGGAGCCTCGGAAGGCCTGTCCCGCGCACAGGGCCTGAAAAGCTCTCACATGATAATCAGGCATCAGTGGCATCGTGAATAAGATACCAGCGAAAGACCGCGAACCTGAAGGAGTGGAAGTGCTCTGTACCTGCAAACAACTTTAAAGGTCCATGGACACGGTTTACAAACTACCTTCAATACACAAATACCGATATGCCTTTAAAAGCATACACTCTCTTGTAATCATTTTCATTTAAAAATCTTTCAAACTTCCAACTAAATTTGCTTGCATGAACACAAAATGCAAGCCGTTTCACACCTAACAGTTCGTCTTCAGCTTGGCAGGAAGAAACTCCTTTCGTGACTGGCCAGAGCCGCTTACGCAAAGGAAAAGTCATGACCCCTGACCTTGTCTCTGACGGGGGTTTGTCAGGATTGAGCAGCGCTTGCCCTTCTTGTCAGATCGATGTCAGCTAAACAGCTTGCAGATGCATGACTGTCATCAACAGTGGAACCTCGTCTCCTTTCACTTACTTTATTTCCTGATGTGAAGCTCCGACTTGACCCGCACTCAGAAATCTATAAACAGCTAATTTTGCCCTGTCACTGATATTCTCACACTGTGTGATTACTTTCACATTATAAATAGCTGCGTGCACGCTACAAACAACTATTCTCCCTCAATAAATACTTACATAACAAATATTTAGAACATTATAAATAAAAACGCTAGAAATAGCAGCTATCTTACAACAAATAGCCACGTTCTTACCTGACAAAGATTTTCTTACCTTTAGAAGGTGAATAAACAATTAATTTAAGCAAAAAGTGGACTTTGTATATTTCACTTTTAGAAGAAACGTCGATCAGAGATAGTTACCCCAGGACAGGCAAGGTGCTAATTATGCCCGGGAAAAATAGAGATCACTAGACCAGCTCAAAAAAATGTTTATTTGAATAGCGCCTTTCCTCGCCAGAAAAGCGGTTTCAAATGCGTTTACAAAATAACACACAAAGTTGTCCATTTTCCGTCTCATACATTGATGACTGCCACAAAGGTCGCATCAACACGATGGCAGAGAAGAAAAGGAGTGGAGCAGGAGACAGGATTGTAGACAAGAGGTCAGAGGGTCGGTCTACGCTTATCGACACAAATATACCCACAATCAACAGCCAGGAATGATGGAAAATCAGGAGTAGTCGTGGTAAAGCCATGAGCTGTAGAAATATGACACTTTTACACATACTAGTCAGACAAACAGAGATTACAAAAAAAGACTTTGTGAGTCTGTGGACCAACAATAAATAAACAGCAATCGGCAGAAACAAGAAAATACATAAAACAAGGTAACCTATAGGCTTGGAAGAAGAAAAAAGAAGATGATGATGAAGAAGAAAAATAAAATGATGATGATGATGATGATGATGATGATGATGATGATGATGATGATGATGATGATGATGATGATGATGATGATGATGATGATGATGATGAAATAAGCATCCTTCAGGGAAGAAAGCAAATTTAATTATTGCCTCGCTGACAGAACGAGTGGTGCTAAAGGTCACACAGAACGTCGGGCAGCTTGAAGAGTTTAGTAAAGCAAGCGCCTTGCATCTTTTCCAGCTTTGTTGATTTAGCTGTCGAAAAGGTAGATAAGAACTTGCTTGCCTGACTGTTTTCAAACTCTATAATGTCTTAATATTTGTTGCTGCAGCCCTGGGTTTGCCTGTAAAAATAGTATCGCCAATATTATCCGAAGCAGCTTGTTTGGCTTGCTTCTTAACGTATGCAAGGATTATTTTGTTGTGATGGCAATGAAAATGTTTTTAACTCTGTTGGCCGCAGGGGCACGTGACGATATCCCCTTCAGTAGTCACTCTTTTTTCAGTTTTCCGACATTCCTTGCACTGAACTGAATGAGAGGCCAGTCCACATGCACAAGTTGTTTGCTCACTTCTTTTATCTCCCTCTACTGTACCCTGCAGGATCCTCTTTGCAGGTCCTGATTATCTTCGTGGCTTTGTGTTAGAAATGTCAAAGATACTTCTGTAGGACCTGATCTTCATGACCTGCATTCACCTTTGCTGCTCTGTTCTCAGGCTCCAAGTCTCGAATGCAGATAGGAAAATCAGATGACCAAGGGAACTCATTAGCTTGATTGTGGACTGGAGACGAGTTGTCATTCCAGACGGGTTTCAGTCTGTTGATTGCTTCTTTTGCCTGGTTTGGTGGCTCAGTCTGAGACAACACTCAAGTATTTGATGCTGCTGTTTCTACTTTTTTGCACTCTACTACCATGCCTGTGTTGATGCTCTTGATGTTCTTGGTGATCAGTTTTATCTTCTCTGCTGTTATTACCATTCCGTATAAGAATGATGCTGTCAACAACCTCTTTTCCAGGTACCCCATCGATGTTATCAGCATATTACTGCAAATGAAAAACACACATAGTTAAAATGTCAGTGCTTCCAAGATGCCCTACCGATATTTAATTTTAGTGCAATTTAAGTTTACTAGAACTCATGCAACTTGCTTCTGAATGAACACATTTTTCTCTTAACTTTTGAGCATTTACATTTACATTACAAGAATAAAACGTGTGTACTCTTCTCCGCCAATAGAAGAAACGATGAAATGCAATAAGCAATGTTTAATATAAACATGTCGCTATTTTTCACCCGTGCCTTATTTTTTTTTTAAATGTGGTCGTTAAAATGGCTGGACTAAAGAAACACGTTAGCAAAGGCTCTGAGAATAAACAAGAATAACTAAACATGATTGTCTATTTTTTAAGTAATGGCTGTCAGCTGTGTAAACAAGAGAAAGGGAGTAACGAAGCAGGAGGTTGTTTAGAATGAGCGTTCTTCTGTCAATGGTGAGGATCCCCTTTTCCCTCCACGCCGGACACGTGGCCAGTCACCTTAGTGACCAGATGATGCACAGTTTCAAGGCCATCTGACCTGCTTCTTCTCCGCTCTGTCTGTGTTGCCAGAACACTTTAGCCTAACTGAAATGTTATGACAGCACTTGTCAACTTCCTTCTCTTATGTAACCTTTTTGGTCTTCATTCCGTGCTCAGAAACCCTAAATATAGTTGATTTAATTTTGACCGCACGAAACCCGTTATTTTTGTTCTGTCTTTTTATGTTGTCTCTTGGGGTAAAATGCATTTTACTGTCAATTCTACCATTTTCTGTTCATCCGAAGTGTATTTGAGAAACTCTTTCAATTAGTGTGCCCTGAAATCTATGCACTCAGCAGCTCCAACGTTTCTTCCTGCTCTGTCGTTTGAACAAAGTCGTGTTCTTTATCGCACGTGTCACGTCTCTGTTTAGAAGGAGGTACCCAGTCCTATAGTGAAGGACAATAAGTTGTTAGTAAAAATGAATTTACAGTACTTTAAGTGTTACCCAGAAGGTGACGGCATCTCTTATTCTATCTCACACCACCAATTCGAACGACTGCAGAAGAGAACTAAAGGATCCAGTAATAAACCGAAGATGGGCACGATATGGTTACTGTAGAAACGCTTTTGTAAAAAAATTAAGAGAAATTATTAAGTAGGCATCACACGTTTCCCGTGCACGAAAACAAAACAAAAAACGCGCATATACACTCTAGCATCTATACTGGAAGGGGTAAAAGAAAGACTTGATAAGATGAGGAAGTGTTCCTCACAAAAAATTGTTAATCATGTCCTGATCAGGACTGGCTGTAGAAGGAAGAAAACAAATTACAAAAAGGCTTTTATAGGACTTTATTGTAAAATAGACTTTCCATCTATTTTTTTAAATTTATCTTTAAGGATGTTTTCACGCCATGACGAACGAAGGGATGGTGAGAAGGAGACGACGTTAAAAACAGGGAGGGAGGAGAGAATATTTGTTCAGCTTTAAATTTTTTGCAGGCCTGGTGGGGCTCTCTTGCCAATCGACCCTCACATCCTGAACACCACATCGACAAGGCAGGCTATTTCTTCATCGATATCAGAGCAGCCATTTGGTTTGTGGTTATCATGTTTCGAGTTTTGACTAGGGCAACAGGGATTGGTGGGTGGTCATTGTGGTTTTCTGTGGTTAAAAAAAAGTATCAGGGGCTTGAAGATGGTCAAAATGTTTTCTCGCGGTTAAAGATGCTGGCGTGTCCGTTTCTGGAATTTGATTTATATTGTTACTTTTTACATATCTGTGTGTGTGTGTGTGCGTGTGCGTGTGCGTGTGCGTGTGTGTGTGTGTGTGTGTTCTAGTTGAAGGATGTCGGTGTGGTTGAGGAACAGTAAATGTGATTTCTCGTGGTTAAAGAAGAAAATTCAGATTTCTGTCACACTTTGTCGGCTATTGATTGTCTAGTTATGCAGTGACCTATGAAGCTATAAAAGTCACTCAGCCAGAAACCAAACATTAAGTTGTTGAGAGTAATATTTAAGTAACTGAAACCGTCAATACGGAGAATCACACATTTGAATATTTAGACGATAAAATTTGTATTCTGTATTCACGTTTCACTTTGTACAATGTACACCTGCACGCATACAGTGAGTGACCATAAAACATATTTTGTCTGTTATATCAAAATATTATTCAAGAGGTCTTCTTAAGGTAGGTGTGCAAGCCAGTTGATGATCCTTAACTGTATTGTAGACATTTCATTTCGACTGTGGTTCTTCTTCAAATATAGTAAGTTCTGTTCATCCTGTTCTCGTGTTCTGTCTCGCCGATTTAGTCTGAATAGTACAGCAGTAGACGTCTACATCATGTGTCTAGTTTTAGCTCATCTCGTAGTCTTCTTTCAAGTCATTTCCACACTTTTGTCCAGAAAGGTAAGAAAGCAATCAGTATTGTTTTCTCCCCCTCCCACATGCTCAATGATGTTTTCTGAACCTGCAATCAAAAGAAAAAGGAGCATTTGCTCACGACAGGTATGCAAGCAAATAAAACATTGCTTAAAAGATAAATATCAAATATTTTGTCTAGAAACAATCTGTTGGTTCTCAATATCCCTAGTAACGAACCACATTGTAAAAGTAAGATATGATAACCTTGTGATCAGATAATACTGTACCCCTGCAGACTGCAACCTCCTTGTCAACCTAACTTGACTGTTGCTAAACAAGATCTAGTCGACAACATCATTTACATGATGCCAGAGCGCAAAAGGGGTGCTGAACTTGCCAGGGTGTCAGGTCAGCACCTATGGTCCCCGACAGTGTTGGCTTTTAAAATAATTAATAGTAATACAAAATAATTACTAAACTGTATACGAGTAAGTGGTAGACCTTGAAGTGTATCTATATAATGTAGCTCACCCTGTCTATTTCGACATAACGGACAAGTTCTTGAGACAAGTTATAGTTCTTGTTTAAATTTATCAAAAAATTAGCAGGAAATCTTCTACTTTTCTACACCACTATTTCTACACCAAAGTCAGCTAAAAGAAAAGAGACACGATCCATTAAATCCCGCTATGATTTCTGACCCTTATGTGTCCATATAGTCTTTAAATATTTATTTTTAAAAAATCTAAGGAACTATTTTACTTCCATCAACATGTAGTCCATCAACTCTGTTTAGCTATATAAAGGTGATGGTTACACCTTTGTGGCATTAATGCAGCGGGTTTGTACTTTTTTCTTTGGAAAATCTGCCTCTTGACTTTTGCTGCTGTCTTCGTATTTGGGCTTGCACTGCATGGCTTTGTCAGGTCGCATTGACATGTATTTGTCAGGCTAAGGCGATTTCTGCTAGATGCTGACAGGCGGCGACAATCAAAAACGTTCCCCCGTGGAGGCAATCGTCTTACCAACAAACTTGCTGCACACCCCGCATTACTGCCGTTGGCCTTGGGGACGTAGCTCCGGCCATCGGTCTTCGATTGTCTCCTCGTATAAAAATTCACCTTGACTTCTCTTTCCCTTACTCCCCCCTCCCAAATACCTCCCCCAGTGTACATTTGCTTCTGTTGCCTGGCGCTAGTGTTGGTTGCCCATGTTGAATGGCCTTGTTGATGTGTAATGAGATGAGGCGTTATATATTTCCCGGAAATTTGGGTTGTCATGGCGTTAAATGACATCAAGAAAGCGAAAGGCAGCATCAGCTATCAAAGCCATGTAAAGGCGATGGGAAAAACGTTTTTAAAAGAAGAAAGAGTACGACAGTAGAAACAGACAGGCGAGCTCGCAGGAGAGACGAAGGGAGGACGGGAATGAAAAGCAGGTTAAATTTAGGGAACGAAGAAGAGTATGAAGGACACAAAAGGATGAAAGAAAGACCAGAAGATTGCGAAGGAAGAAGGAAGGAGAGTAGAAAGACGAAATCAAAGGAAGAAAGACGGTTTTTCACACTTGCATGGTACGTTACGAGTTTTAATAGCCATTTTTCCCTAGCACTCCTGACATCCAGGAGCTGTGGTCAGATGCATGGTGACTGAGCATGCCCTGCATGTTAGAGCCTTAACTCGATTTCTTTTTGACACACGGCAAGTGTTGGAGAAAAGCGGCTATTAAAATGTCTTTTCCATGCTGTGGAGACGTGGATAGATTTCCAGCAGCTGTCACTTGTGTCTGTGCCGTGTTCCCGCTCACCATTGCCGTTGGTCAGCTCCCCACCCACCCCCTCCCACTTTCCTCCTTCACTGGATGCAGATTCAGACAAGAAAAATACGACCAGAGCTGCTGAACTTGGCGTTCTGTTCCATTAGCAACTAAATTTGCTTGTATCTTGCGGAGGGATGCTGCGGATTTTACATGCAATTTTAATGTCATGTTGGAGCTCTTGCATGTCGGTTCTGCTCTCGACCATCGATTGAAGTACTGTGGAGAAGGAGAAACTTTAAAAGAGAGGATTTCTCAGAGCGAAAGAGTTTGGTCACGGCTACAGAGAAGATTGTGAAGAATGGCTAGGTTCAGACAAACTGGATTAGAAGACTAAAAAATTATAACGATTGGACGGATTCACGCGTTTTGAAAGACAAACTTCCAAGAACAAACAGTTTCAGACACTGTAATACAAGACTGCTAAGAACATATATTTATAAAGAAGTTCCTAAAAAAAATATACAAGAACAAAGAGACAGAAGCAGTATGTGAAAAATATGTTTTAATAAAACGAATAGGTTCAGACAGCGTCAGAAGCGAGTGCATAATCAAGTGGGCTCAGACACCCTGTCCACGAAGATTATAAGAACGTACTAGCTAAAAAAAAGGTGTAAGAATGTTAAGAACAGAGTTAAACTTCAAGAAAGAGAATTAGACATTCCATAGTTCACTCGATGCAATGTGGTCAATGAAAGTATCCTCTTATCTGTATACAAGCACTTCTGCAAGGTGATATGTTGTTATCTACATGTAGACTTACAAAAGCTCCTGTGTGTTAGGTAATTTTGTCAGACTAAGACTACAATTGAACCCGATGAGCTTCTGTTACTGTGGTCGGGCAGTGATATTTGGTAGTGAGTCTTTGTATACATGCTAATACTTAATGTTTCATTTTAGCGTAACCTGCGCTACCTTATTTATTTTGTTTACAAAAAAAATAACAAAGATATTTCTATCTTTATGTTTTCAAATTATCTGTCTTGCGTTCTTCCACTCTCTTTCTTATTTAAATATTTCTCCCTATTTCTTTTTCATTCAATCTACTCTAAGTTGTAAAGAAACAAAACTCATCAGCCATCACCATTTTAAAAGGTAAAAAGTTTCAAGGTTCCGTGGCCTAATGGCCAATCATTGAAGGAGCGATCAACCGTGATTTACCATGTGTAACCACACGTGGAAGGCGAAGGTCAACAGTCTCCTTTCGCTGATTTTTTTTAACCTTCCCAGAAAATCAGGCTTCATTGGAGGCTGTCAAGTAGGAGGACAGCAGTGAGTTTCCAGCCTCAGAACCGGGCGACTCTTAAGCTAGCAACTTCCTGCTCTGAAGCCTGAAGACTGTACTAACGACACCCAGACTCATGAGACTACCTAGGGAAACTCCACATCACGTATTGCCCTTTGAGTGGGGTGTATCAGTATATGCCATCTGAAACAGTTCTGTGATCGGACAAATCATAGAGACAGCTACTAGCGACAATGTGTGACCTTTAAGTCAAGACAACACTAGAATCTTAGATGTGATTCTCATTGTAAATACTTTTAAGCACGCTTAGCTCGTTGTGCTTTTGTGAATTTCTTTGTTCTGATTCGTGTGTCAGTGGATTACTTTATCTGCTGTAAGCTTTGACTCGAGGGTACCCTTAATGCTGAGGTCAATTCACACTAAGGCATGTAACCCGTGACTAGGGATTTTACACTTCTGCAATCGGGTCGAAGTTTTCTCCAACAGACAGGAGCAGTGGAACGAGCTCACCCAAGCAGAATGTAGCTCTGGAACTGGTGACCATTAGCCACTGACGCGTGTCGAGATTCATGTATTTATCAGATTACGAAAGTAACAAAGCGAGATGATGACTTGCCTTGCTGCTTTCTAAGCATCTGATTAAGAGAAATAAATATGCAAATACAAACTTTAAACCCAGATGAAACGAATTATAGTGCGGAGAACAAGGAGGAAATCGATCCCAATAGCCAGACACAAAAACCGTTTGAGAAAAACCGGTTGTGGAACGTTTCTTCGACTTTGGAACACAGAGCGCACCATGTAATAAACCAAAAGTAATACATGCGAACAAAAAGGACCCACAGCCAACTGTGTAGTGGATCAAAATCACTCAGGTGTAATGGGCATGCTACTATTTGACAGCATAAAGAAAGAAAGAAAGAAAGAAAGAAAGAAAGAAAGAAAGAAAGAAAGAAAGAAAGAAAGAAAGAAAGGGAAAAAAAAGGTTCTGATATGAGGAAGAAGTGAAGGGAGAGTTCGATGAGAGGAAGGAAAATGCAGATGGCGGTTGCACCATGGAAACAAGGTCGTTGAGAAGGCGGTGTTTTGTGACTACTCCTGCTCTTCTAGACGGTCGAACAGAACATTAAGCTCTAATTTGGTCTGCGGTGTCCTTAACGAAGACACATAAAATCAAACTTTGTTCCACCAGTGCAGAATTAATGCCAGGTTACGCAAAACTGTTCGTAGGAGGCAATGGAGATGATGGGTAATATGTGAGACAGTCTGCCTGCTTGGTCTGTTTGTCTTTAAAGGTTCGAAAAAATCAACTGAAATAATAACTCCATCTTAATATATTAATATCTCATTGTAACTAGACTAAAATATGTCAGAATGGGATACGAACACCGCTAACATGTGTCAGGCCGATTGTTTGTTTTCTACGTGCGTGTTCCGCTAAAGGAAGTTACAAAAAAACAACCTGCATTTTTTACATTTCTGGGTTGCTTTGTGCCCCTATTCTGCTAAGCGATACCCAAACCTGCAAATAATTTAAAAGCAGAAATCGAAGAAGAAACACGTTGCGGTGGGAACTGCTGTAGTTACTGTTTTTTACGTGTCATGCATGCAGCGAGTGATAGTCACGTTACGGTTTTACTTAAAGGAGCAGACAAGGCAAATGGCAAGTTGGACTAAAATGATAGATACTGACCTTCTCAATCGTCTTTTTCTCAAACTTTCGGAGGTAAAACAAATTTTTACTTACACTTGCGTCTATAACACTGCTTTCGAACGGTACAGGGAGTTGGTGAACCACATCATCGGAACTCTCCAGCTTGAGAAGTGACTTTTAGTCTCCTTTATGGGCTCGTCAAAACGCGGATTGCAAGCTATTCGTGCTTTTCGCAGATTGCAAGCTATAAATCAAGGGCACACACTGGCCAGTCGGCAAAACTGCTAACAGTACCCGAGCAGCGCTAATTTCTTGTCAAACAGGACCCACTTCGTCATGCATTGGAGTCAGTTCCTTTCAAGAAAGAGTACCCAGATATGAGGGTCTTCGTGCATCGGCCCCCAACACTGTGTTTTAGACACGATTGTAATAATCTATTATCTTTCAAGAAAGGTTTTGATAATTCAAAACATCAGTATCTCTCATTTGTGTTATGCTTGAGAATTCGCACTCATTTTCCTTCAAAACCTTGCACAGGAAATAGAAAAATGCGATTTAATGAAGAATAACATAAGGATATTAAAGGTTTGGCTTGGACTCGTATTCTACACACAAAAACAACAACACTCCGAGATTTCGTAGCTTTGATGTGGACGGGAGCGATTTCTACAACAAAAACGATAAAACTCGAACTTTGGCATGCTAAAAACCTGTCAAAGCTCGTGAATTAGAGTTTTTAAGTGAGAGATTTCGATTTGGATCGTTTATTGACATCTGACCAAAGGAGAAAAGGGGAGCTTCTCGTGGGCTTTAACCAGCGGTTGCGCGTAAATAAGATTCCGACGAGAGGCTCATCGTCTTGCAGCAGCCAAGGTCCTCCGGACACCGGAGACTGAAGGAAAGGGTTGGTGTATGTAAACACAGTGTAGATGACCAATCTTTATCGACAACACGTCCTGTTGTGTGCCTTCCTATTATTCTCCTTACTGCACTTTTCATAGATGTACTGTTCTAGTCAGGCACATAAGCAGTTTAATACTCACTCCCATGTTGTTGGTTCCAGACCTGAAAACAAACACAAACACAAACACAAAGAAAGGAAGGACATCGTTTTGCAACAACGCGGCAAAGAGTTATATCAGCCAGCGCCGGCAGGCCTGAGAAGGAAGTTCGCTCAAATTAACTTTTGAGAAGGAAGTTCGCTCCAATCAACAAGTCTGAAAAGCAGGTTGGCTTAACTCGACAGGCCTGAGAAAAAGTTCAGTTCAAGTAAACAGTTCCAAAAAGCAAGTCAGCTCAAGGGAATGAAGTCAACAGTATCAGGGATTGGAACCCTCTGTTAGATAAAACTATTGCAGACAGCTGCAACCAGAGTTCTACGCTTACTGAAAGACGTTTTTAATCTGCCAGCGCTAGGAAAGTAGTTCTCGGCGTGATAATACCGCCTGAAAGTCTGGAGTCAGTTTCAATATGACAGGGATTCGTTTACCCCTTGTCATCGATCATCAAACGGCAGCAAAACAAATTATATGGTTTGCCCGCAGGGATGATACTTTCAGAAAAGTTAGGTCATTGTTTGTGGGTTATTCGGGTAAAAACAAATCAGCTAAACAGTCCATTTTAGAAGCTCCGTTTTATAAGTCACAGTTATTGGTGTAATTTTTATATTTTATCCCTTTAAGACCTAAATCTGTTCATCCATGGCAAAGAAATAATCAAGATTTTCTTTTACACCGAAATGTTATAATCGAGCAGGAGTTCCGCGAGACAAAACATTATTGCTTCAGGGCTCCTTGCGTCTTCTTAACAAGACGATGGTTCTCGAAAGCAAGGAAAACTACACCGAGATGCATTGACCAACGTCAAAATTTAGAGTGAACCGCAGAAAAAAACCTTACTCTTTGTTCCCATTCTCATTTTGTTGCTTTGACTGCCTGATGAAGGTTCTAGACCTTCTTTAGCCTAGAAACACGCTTACAAGACACGACTTCAGTCAAAGGATTCCTATCTCCGTAGCATTACTTATCTCCATGGCATTACTTGCTCCAGATATAATCTGTGATGATCTGGACACAGGAATGTTTGCTGCTCTACCGCCGTTTAATCTACAGCAAACATATTTCTCGGAGATAATTACAGAGAATGGCACGGTGAAAAATAAAAATAGATCCACCCGCTTATGGCGCCTAATGCTGCGTTTAGTGGACATATACCCGCTTTGAAAACTAAACGCAGTGTGCACACGTGGAGCGGAGGAGCGGCATTGAATCAATAGTACATTTCAGGGGCAGACAAACTGCACATTAGTGTGTTTTAATCGATGGTACCGTGACTGCCCAGCAAAGATACAACAATTATTGATGGGGTTGATCAATTTTACGTAGGAGATATATCTGAGCTTAAAGCTTACGCAATCGATGAAGGCCACTTCAAAGTTTTCTCGAAGCTTGTCTGTGGAAAGACTGTAGCACAAATGTTCTTTAAGGGTAGTCAAGTCACTGCATAGGGAGGCTTCTGAGAGACCTAGGAAACATTTATAGTCTCGATCTGTTTTTGAGTTCTGTAATAACGCTCTGGGTTCAGATCCCGTCTCGGGAAATATGTGACATCTGTTTGTAGGGCTGGCCGTCGGGGGTTTCATTCGGATACTTAGGTTTCTATCTCCTCCCTGTGCTCTCATAGTGCGAAATCACCTCCACAAGGAAGCATTTTTCAAAGCTAAACCAACCAGCCAGTCATCTTTTATGAACCCATTTTTTTGTTTTCTATCCTCTGGCTTTCTGACTGTCTCTCTCTCTCCCACTCTCTCTAGCTATGCGCTTAGAGATCATCATCATCATCATCATCATCATCATCATCATCATCATCATCATCATCATCATCATCATCATCATCATCATCAGCCCTCATCATCAAGCAAAACTTTTTAAAGCGCATACTCACGCTCCTAAGGAGCATGCTCTTATCCCTAAAGAACAATAACAAGACATGGGCAACATAAGAGGGACAGGAAAACAAACAAACAAATAAACAACATATGAACTACGAATTATGATTTCCCGATCCTACTCCTCTCATGTCAGTAGAAAGATTTAAATACAGGCAAAAATAAAATACAGAGCATGACTTTAAATGTGTAAAGCTGCTATAGCCCCGAGGCAGAATAGTAGCTCCAGAAGACTAGGAACACACAAAGAAAGAGACCTTGCTTCCTCCTTCCCGTCAAAGTCTCGTCAAAGCCCTTCTCTGTGGTAGTCTCTTTGCTTCAGCTCAATAGTGCCTCGTGCTGTGACCTCGCTCTTTCAGGTGCCAGCTTCATTATCCAAAATTACAAAGCAGGAGCCGGAAGTTTGGAGAAGCTAGAGGTTCCAGAATTAGATACCCACACAAAGGGCTTTTCATGCTATGGTGTTTCTCGCTAGGCTGCTGAAGGAAATTTTTGCGTTCTTGTCATCATGCTGCATGAGCCCTAAACAAGCATCATAAAAATTCATTAAATAGACTGTTATAAATGGCTGTTGTTGAGAACAGCCATTTATAACAGTCTATTTAATGAATTAAAGGTCTTAAAGGAAGATGATCTTTTGCTGCCATTTGTTAGACCTGTTAAAATATAAGTAGAAGAAACAAAGACTAAAAAACAGAGCCTGGAGGAAAACCGAATGTATTGATCAGGAAACAGGAAAATGAGAGAAATCGGTAGCGAAGAGAGAGAGAGAGAGATGTAAGAAACTGATTTATAGATCCTTTCTCTGTTAGTAACTGCCTCCATTGCAGCCTCAGGATCGTTATCCATTGAATGATACGATTTGCCTTACGTGTGTCTGCTATGGACTCTCTGTTACCCATTTCGTTCTCAAATCAAATAACAATTTATCTGGCGGACGACCTAGCTCCTGCCCGCCTATCAATCTGCTTACCCATACATTGTGAGAATTGCTACAACCGTTAACCGAAGTACAAACAGTCGGCGCCAGAATCTATTGCTTCGCCTCGCTATGACATCTGAAAAATGAATCCCTATGGGGCTGACAGCCTTGTGATAGCCCAGCCGTGGGGTATGGATGAGTTGAGCTATTTTGGTTTCTGTGCTTTAAGACTTTATTTTGCAGCGTTTCAATCGTAAATTTATGAGGGCAAAGAAATTCAAAGGACCAGAAAAGATAACAAGAACAGTGTAATGAAGATGGCAAAGGAGCGTTAAAAGAGAGTCGGGCACTTAGCGTTCAAAGAGAAGGGATCAAGGGAGTGATGGTTGTGACCAATGGTCTGCAACCATCCCTGCACAAGGATAAAAGCTTCCTCACAGATACATACTGGTAAGATATAGCTGTCGTATGACGAGAGCTGTCTTGTTCTATAGACAGAAGCAGCTATGTATAAAACTGTCAATCATAATAAAAAGGTCTGATAAGCACGTCTCTTCTCCTTTCAACGTCTTTTGTAAGACGGCTACTGGATGATGGCTGAAACGTTTGTGTATTGTGGCTCACTGATGTGTGACACTTTCCTCATTTACCTTGCCCACACACTTTTTTTTACAAAAAATGTGTTATTCACAATTTTAATTTTCCCAAAAAGCTTTTAGAACTGCGTAGCCATCACTAAGCATTAAAATCAGCCCCGGTCTACTCACATTGATCTAGTAATGTCTCTCAATCTTAACCCTGTAGTTGTAACAGTGTCTGCTAGAATAAACTTTGTCTCAGAGTTTGGCAGACTTTTGCTGTCTTTACCGGTGAGTTAGGAAATATCATAGCTCCTTTGGATCTTGTTATCATTTTTCTCCTTGTTTATTTTTGTGAATTTCCTAAGGACCGACACTCAGTTTTTTATATAAAGAAGTTCCTTTGAGTTCTTAAATAAATTGTTTAACGCATTCTCTGACTTAATCTTGACAACTCTAGATAAGGCATGATGGTAATCGCCTTAAATGGTCCCCACCAATCACATAATCATCTGTTTTTCATCTTTTTTGTAGCTGCATCATTCGTTCAGTGAATCTAATGCTGTGCACCTCACATTAAAGCGTCGTTGTTTAGCAGTAAACGCAACCTTCTTCCCCGTTCATTCCCTCCCTTTAGCAAGCTCTCCTTCATAAAGCCTTCCAGTGAAATCTCTGTTTCTTATTTTTCCTTTTGGTTGTCAAAGCTTGCTAACTGGAACATGCAAGCTGTCTTCTGCTGGCTACCGGACCGTGTTTGAATCCCCATACTTAAACTGGTTTTAGTAGATTAGGAGGGGGAGTCAAGATCCTGGAGGAAATTCTTGCCAGCAGGACATTGCCTTCTATGCGCTTTTTGCGCTTGATGCATTTGCACTTTCGTTTCCTGCACTTGCAAGGGCCCAAGAAAAAGTGAAGATATTCAGTCAACGTTCATAGCCTTTCCCTCCTCTCCCAGCATTTGTGGCCCAGTCTGCCTCATTCTTTCTCCGCATCCTCATTATCGTCAAGGCAACGTCTGTCATGTCGTCAGCGTAGAGGAGAAGAATGAGGCCTGTCTTTGCGACTCTCGTGTTCGCGTACCTAACAGTCTCACACTAGAGACCAGGACATGTATTGCAGATTGTATTGCTTTCATCATGACACATGAAGGCTGTCTCGAAACTAGCGGCTTTTCCCCCTACCTGCCTACAGTGCAAAACGAAACCTGAAGCATCGTGCTTACACACTTGTTTCAATCCTTCATTTACAAGTGTTTTGAATGTTTACATGTAGTGCTCATGATTCTCTACGTTTAAAAGCTAGAAATGAGAGGTGGCACCCCAGGCTTTTCATGGGTGGATCCATGTTATGAAGTCAGACCAATGAATAGATCATTTATGTCAAGTATATCTTTGTTTAGCCATGTCCTCGTTGAATGTATTTTGTTTTATTTATCCATAAAGCCTGTGACCAGTGTCATATGGTAACTATAAGTGAGACGCGTCCTCAGCCGAGACTACTTGAGTAATTAAAAGGGCCTTGTGTAAGGCTTCTAGAGAAGGATTATGTAAGACAGACGGCCAGAGAAGACAAGCGTGGACAGCGGCCAGGTCTGGCGCCAGGGCAGGTGTAAACGTTATTTAGGTCCTGGGGCGGCAGGAGAGAGAGAGAGAAAGTATCTGTAGGCTTGTCACACCCGAGCGGTGGGATTTACCATCATGGCACGGTAGAAAAGAAGTCTTTGTTCTCCACCCCACCATCTGTAGTCGGAGCTAGGGCTAGTCACTGGTCAGATAGGGCATGGTCTTCCTCTTGTTCAAGCTGGCTAGTTGTGGATGGTGAGTATGTGTTCGTACAATAGCATCACATCGTGCTCAAGTACTTGTGAAGTTAAGTAAGAGAACAAGAACTTGTCAGACACTTCTAGGCACTGTATGGTTGCAAACGGACCACTTGGTCAACATTCAAGATGTCTTCAGCATTCTTCAAAACCAAAAAACTTTTCTGCGAGGCCGTGACCTGAGTCAGGAGGGCTAGTCAGCAAAGTTGGGACTGCCAGCCGTCATCGTGAAAACTCTAAGGACCACATGACGAGAGCTCGGGCTACCAGTGAGAGGTAGAAGCTCGACGCAAAACCGGCAGGAAATGTCGCCCTTCTCAAAGGAGAAGAGAATATATTCGTCTTCATTCCAAAGTACAGGAATCGGGAGGATTAATGCGCATCGGAGTAATGATCGTTCCGTGGCTGTGAGGGGCATTGTTTACTCCATCGCGTACTACTGTGTGCTGTATAACAATGTAGATGGGTGATCAAGCAGTCAGTGAAATAAACCACCTGCCGCTTATGGATTGGGACAGCGCTCGGTATCCGTGTCGCCGGGGAAGCAGTCATCGACCTCTGACCTGGATGAACTGAGATGGGAAGTGAAGACGGACAGTCAGATGGACACTTCGAGAAGAGATTCAAGGATGTGCCGGGACTGCCAGCTTCTGACCAGCTAATCGCCTCATTACAAGAGTGGACTTGCAACGTGGGGAAAGTGAGATGTAGGAAGAATTGCAGTAGGAGAGCTTCAGTACCTACTCCCAAAGAAAAGTTGATGTGCGTATGTATGTGAGAGTGGATGGTGATTATTGCAGTTATAGCACTCATAGATGAGCCAAATTGTCTTGTCCCATAGCTTGTGTGTTTGATAAATTTTGTTTGTTATGTTTTGCTGTTTGATTCACACGTCATTAGGTCTTTTGTTCGGAGAAGAGCAGGAGTGTGGTGAGAATAAAGTGTCTGACGTGTCGACAATGAAATGAGCACAACAGTCCTCTGCAAGATTATGTTGCCGTGGATAATAAGAGTTACATCATAAATGTCAACCACCTGCCCAGTTTCCCGGGGCCAATGTTTTGCGTTTGAGGGGAAACATTAGAACATCGTTAC
Source organism: Marisa cornuarietis (assembly GCA_004794655.1). Taxonomy (NCBI): domain Eukaryota; kingdom Metazoa; phylum Mollusca; class Gastropoda; order Architaenioglossa; family Ampullariidae; genus Marisa; species Marisa cornuarietis. Next base: position 17,223,700 of record SMMW01000003.1, on the reverse strand, counting down.
AAGCAGCGTCTAAATTACGCTTTCGATTTTCCTCGTGCAATTACCGCGCGAAGTCTTATCCGTTGCCTCCTACGATCATCTGTCTTCCAGAGCCTGGAGTCGTGCTTCGGGTGATCCTGATACTCCTGCGCGCAAAAGAGCTAAAAGAGCAGAATTTAAAGAGGCCTATATGCCCTGGGAGAAAACTCGGCATTTCAAGTGATTTGGGATCCGTGAGTAGAACGAGTCTTTGAAAGCCAGACATATGCATCAAATAAATGATTACAGGCTGCCGATCATTGGTGGGCATTTTACTGAGTGGGAAGAGAGCATGCGAATGGAGACCAGCTTCATCTTCTTGCTGGACTGAATTTCAGTGATCCTCTGGGACGGAGTTTGTTGCCTGGACGGCACAGCCTGGTGACAGGGTGCGATTCCATAAAGCCAAACCAGCACGATGCACCTCGCAAACTATTACCTATAAAAACACGAGATACCAACAGAAGCAACACAGATCGAGTTAAGAGGAAAGTAGACAACTCATACAATGACATTTCTGAAGATCTGGAAGATCTGTGTCTGTGACAGTCAGTGTCAGCAGTTAGATGCCTTTCAGTTTATCCTTAGGAATAATGGACTTTTTGTCTATTTGTTTATTCAATACGAAAGAATAAATGTGAGGGTGTAAGGTCAGGGAATATGTCGGATGTAAGGGATCTTTAGAGTCACGCTGGTCTCTGAACCACATCAGAAGAGAAAGGATGGGACAGGTGTCGCTGTAGCAGCAAGGCAGGGGAATTAAAAAGACGCGTGGAGATTTGTCTCGTGAACGACCCTCAGTCAAGTGACGGAGTTACCGAGAGTCATAGCCGTCTTTCTACGTCTTCCTCCGTCTTTCTTGCTACGTCTTTCTACGTCTTTCTATGTCTTTCTCCGTGACAGGTGGGAGTGCGGTCGGGGGTGGTACGGCAGTCCAGGAAGATGCTTGGAGGAGGTCGATGATATCGAGCCGACCTCTGATGTACTTAAGCGAACATCTTAGTCAGTGAGGCTGCCCAGGTGTCAGGGGCTACTATGAGAGGGGCGGAGATGGTACAACAGTCGAGAATCAAGAGTATTTGTATCTGTTCAATGTCAGAACTGTCAGGCTGTTAGAATTAAACAGCTGCAATCGCACACACATGAAGATAGAAACGATACAAATACAATACGATCTAAGACCCTGTCGTCACTTTTATCACTACTGTCGGACAGTTGTGCTTTTGTCCGCCCAAATGCATCCGCTATTTGTTTTTATCTCAGTCCTAGAAAATACGAAAGACATACATTCTGCAATCAAACCCTGTAGAGGGCATTTGTAGAAAAAATGATATATCACATATACTGGAGGTGACTATCAGTAAACTTTCCTCTTAAAGAAAGAATTAAATTAGGTAACAATAGTACGAGCGTGTCCGCAATGTCTTAACAAATCCAGTAAATGTGTGAAGGAGTGGGTGTGACTGACGTCAAGACGATTCAATAATTTCAAATATAAACATAACTAATCTTTCTTTAACTTACAAAATTTTCGCACATGTCCTTCATATTATCAGGTTTTTGTTTCGAAGGATATTGAGAGAAGAAACAGGAAATATTTGATAAGAAAATTTTGCTAGTTAAGACAACGAGATGAATATGTTACCCCCCGAGTGGCATTAAGGAGGTCAGCTCCTTCACCCCGCGTTACGTGCTACACTTTGCACAAAAGCTCTTCCCTAATAATTGCGAAGGGAATTGGAATTGTGTTGGTCAGATTGGCCAAAGTAGCAAGCTTCTTTTTTTTAGACTGCGAGGGGGGATGCAAGCACAGGGCTCCACCGAGAATTACGGAGATGACCTGCTCCCTCGAGTGTGTGAAGCGTGATGATTCTATTCAAGACACAGGGGACGGTCTAAAGAATCGTAGCCCGGTTGCCATGGAAGCGTTTCTTCCGTTCAAGTTGAGTTGAAGGAATATATTTACTGTACGGATCTCTTCCGTCCTTGTTGAAAGCATAACAGTTGTCAGAATTAGTCGACGTAAAGGCGAATAAATATCAAACGCAGGCAAGAAATTCTTATTTATATTCGTAAATCAAGCAAAACAAACTACTAGTTTTCTCTCAAGTGTTTGTTCTTCTACTCCAAAATTTTGATAAACGCTCAGTGTCTATTCGGATCGATTCCATGATTTTTTTTATAATTTCTGTATATATATATATATATAAAAGGCTAGAACTGCGCCTTTGAAAGAAGAAAAATACTTTTGAACTGTCAGATACGTCTTTGATGTGTTCGCATTTGATTTTTTCGTGGTCTGTACATTATAATAAGCAAACAGAGAAAGAAAATCTACGCCAGCTTGCAGAACATTTTAACAATAAACTTTTCCTTTGCTGAGATTTAGAAGCTCTGATGTCAACTGTGCTCGTCTAAATGTGTCAAAGGTATATGTTATTGTCTTACTCTGGTCCCCAAGTGACTGAAGCAGCCAACGTGTTACCTAATCCGACTAACGCCAGCGCTGGTGTAAATCCCTTGTAATAGCTAAGTCTTTGAAGTTTGAACAGGTATGGTGGTGATATATTGTAGACACGATCATGTAGTTTGTAAAAATAAAAGACACTCGTTATCAAACTGTTAGTTAAAGCAAAACGTTCTTGGTTTCCTTTCCAAGATAAACTTAAAGAGTTCTCTTTGCCTTGTTTCGTCTATTTGCCGTCTTCATCTCCTACAGAGCTACAGGTTTATTCTTCCAGAGGCGGGAAATGTTTGTATCGTGCTTCAGACTGAAGCCCTGTTTGTGTTTGGCCCCTCTTAAGCTTTTTGAGGACTGTATCAGCAAAAAGTACCTTTTCCCATTATATGTTTGCGGTAGTTTTTTTCCCAACATGTCTCCAGCGGGTTTGATTCTTTGAAGCTTCCAGAGTAAGGTTTCCAAACAAGAGTTAACAAAATGTCTTATCTCGCAATAAATATTGCAATGGGATATAAGATATACCACTAACAGCTAGAAGGTTAGTGAATACCGAGCGAGACAATTTGGTCAGTCAGCTATATGTCAGTCTCCTTTAAAAATCGATTTACTAATTTTTGTAATTGTATATGATAGAAAGGACTACCAATTTTTTCTCCCAGTGAGTGACTGGTCGGAAATGTGGGAGGCGTTATGTTACAAGAACCAAACTAGCATTGAATTGGAAAGATGGATAGAAGCAGCTGTTAGTTCTCGAGATAAAAACGCTTCAAAACTCCTTCCGACTCGGCCACTTCTCTCTGAAGATCTTCAGCCAATTTTGATCATTCAAAAAAGTCACTATTTTAATCTTTACGTTTAGTCTCCACGTGAACATGTGACTTAGGTCTTGAAATTTGTTGTAAAAGATGAGCATTAGAGGATAAGAAACCTGCCGAAGAAATGAAAATCAGAAAGTGATAAATTTCCTGCAGTCTTCCATGCTGAGACTGGCAAGGTGCGCATGAAATCTTTTTCTAAACAAAAAAAAAGTAATGATAATAATTTTTTTCTTCCCTGAGCCTCGTTGGACAACTTATCGTCCTCTTTTTTGTGTGCGGGCGGGCGGAAATGTGTGCGCGTGCGTGCGCGCACGTAAATGTTTGGATGATCGTTGCGGGTTGTGGATGAATGAGCGGGTGTAAAAGTGTGCCGTCAATGTCCGTTTTCTAGCGTTTACAAGTCTAAATCTGTGCTTACGATCTTCAAACTTTCTCCATGCTAACCAGTCCGTCTCTGCATTTTCACTCTTTCATGTTTTCGCCGAGAGCACCGGTGTCAGTCACTTTCCGGTCCCATATGGAAAACAGCCTCTCAGTTTCTGCTTCGTCGCAACCGCTTAATTCAGAGCAAGTCCCTTGATCTTCTGGGCCCGACATCTCCAAAGCAGTTCGCGTTCGCAAACACACGAATCTTCAAAGAGGTCAGCTTAGCGGCCGGCAATACTTCAAGGTCAGACGTCAAAATGATCAAGAACCTTCCAATCATGTGGTTTCTGGTCAGAAAGCTTTTAGTAAAACCTTACTGCTAGCTGTGATAAGTTTTCATGTGTAATCACCATGCCATTCTTTAGCAGTTTTGTCTCCACTTAAAGATCTGAAGTATCTGTGATTTTTTTTTTTGTGCATATAATTTACCACAAAAGTAAGAATAGTTACAATATTCTTCGTCAAAACAAAATTCGGCCCCCACACAATACATGCATATGTGATATTCTCAAAAATAGATGAGAAATAAAGTACACGTAAATTGATTGATCGATTAATTGATATGATGATAGGTATAGATATTATTTTGATACTAATTAAAAAACCACCAAAAATAAATTCAAACTCATTTCGAAGTATCTTTCTGTGCAAAAGATAATAATTTTTCCTACGGGTCTTTCAAGGTTGATTAAAATCGGTCTGGCTACAGTCTCAAGCTTAAAAAGAGAAAATAAAATCGTCAGTTGTTCTTATCTTAAAGTTAGATTTTTGAATGTCGTAATATCTCCCTGATCAACAGAATTTTGCACCCGACGCTAGTTGCCAAATGACATAGCTTTCTCATAATGAAAACACTTTAAATATCCTTCCAGCCATCCCTCCATCATACATACAAATATGCACAGCTGCATAGCTAGAATATCAAGGAGGACATTATACGTAAACGCTATTAAAAAAGAAACAGTTGCCATCATGTGGGTGGACTTATTGGAAGTCAAGAGCAAAAGGCGTCTATTAATTATTTTAAGATGCTGTAAATGCCCCTCCGCTGTCAGCACTTAAGGCTGGTTGGTAATAAAGATGATGCAGACTTTACCGTCCACATCGAACTATGTTATTGCAGCTTATTTGAGGTCAAGCACTGCAAGAACTAAATAAAGGTCCATTTAAAAAATCTAACTTCTGCTAATCTGCCGAAGAGTAAACATAAAAATTTCATTCCTGTGCCCCATGCATATGTAATTTTGCACGTGGTGTTACTAGCTTCACCTAGCTCTCAAATTCTCATTTGACATTTTTAATAATTCAGTGTCAGGAAATATTTTCTTTTAGCATGAGTTTACTACAGCAATCTCCTTCTATTCGATTTCGGTATGTCTCTGTGTGTGTGTGTGTGTGTGTGTGTGTGTGTGTGTGTGTGTGTGTGTGTGTGTGTGTGTGTGTGTGTGTGTGTGTGTGTGTGTGTGTGTGTGTTGCTCAGTCTGTTTGTGTCTGCATTCTCTTTTCCGTTCTTGACATTCATCTGTCTCTTTAGCGCCTTCCTCATCCGTTTTTCGCTTTAAGCCTCATCGTTCGTTCTTCTCTCTCTTGACCGTCTTACTCCTCTGTATAAAGTTAGTTATGGAGTTCGCTAAGATGTTCTATTTCTACTCATTTACTTACTTATCTGTTACAAGGAAAGTAAAAAGAAACACGTCTCCGCAGGATAATACAAGGAATAACTCAAAGTGAAGCGACGTCCGCAGCCTCTAATGGAGCGCCACCTGCCCGCAGGGAATACACCTAGCGATGAAAGGGTGTCTGCCTCCCTGCAACCGGAACTTATGACCCAGATAATGGCATCCGTTATCTCTAATGTCCTGAGCTGCTTTCAGTTACCAGACTGATCTATTCGTCGCTGATATGGGCCTCCAGGTTTCGTCGCGAATTCATTTCCAGACATGTTTTTTAGTGGCACGTGAGTAAACTGTGTTTCGAGAACATGCGTTTACTGATAACATGCTTTGTAGTCCATCAAGAAACTGTTTCATGTCACATCAAGAACAAACAAGTCGAGCTTCGCTGTGTTTCAAGAACATGTATTTCGTGGCTCGTTAAGCGTGTTTTCGTGTTTAATCACGAACACTTCCTTCTTCATTGCTTTCAAAACGCATTTACCTCGTGTGCTTCGTGGTGCATCAAAAACATGTTTTTCGAGGCAAAACAGGAATAAAGAAATTATCAGGCGTCCGTAGCCGCTAGCTTGTTCGTATCTGGGAACTATTTTGCGTGACGAGGATACAATTTTGTGGGCAGGTCAGACTTCAAGGGTGATGTTCCGCTTTTCTCGTGAAGTGAGTCAAACGAATGAAAGTTAAAATCGTCTGTTCTTTTGGCAGATAACATGCTGTACACAGACATTTTTAAGGTGTATCCATATCGCAAGCTCAGTTGTCACCCGGGTGACTATTTGTTGATTTATTTCTAATAGATTTGGGATTTTCCGCGTAAACATCAAGGACAAACAAAATGATAAGTTTACCCTTATGACTGTATCCTACAGGAACAAAATCATCGGGAATAATTACATAATCACAAAACTACATAATTATAAAATTGCGCAAGTAAATTATTGCAGAATTAAACACTTTAAATAAAGCAGGTAAATACTTACATTTACTGAGAAAGAAACGTAAAATTTCATTGCCTCTGTTTTCTCATTGGAGCGGCATTTCATCCAGGTTTTATGTTAATTTTGCTTTTTGGTAGAATCATTAGCAAGAGCTCTCTTTATTGGACAGATACCATTTACCTTGTTTTCTTTGCTACGAAAAAACAGACGACAACACCCGTTGAATACCAGTAAAATGCTGGCTTCAGTTTGTATCAATATTTTATTTCTTGTCTCGTCGCTGGAAACTGTAACCTTTTGTTACCCAGTATGCATACCCGGAATATACTGGAGTGTATATATTATTTCGATGCACTTAATTAAAAGAAGCGAACAAAGACAGACCTTGACAGAAAAAAAACTGAAGGCCTGATGAAAAGAAAACCTTTTCATCTGAATGGTTGCCACATTTAGAAGAAAGGTCATTGTGTCCAAACTGGAGAGCCTTATTGGCATATGCTCATTATATTCACTGACTGCTTGGCCAAACTTGATTACTTCAGCCAATCGAAAGTATAATATTGGCTTCAACCTGTCACACCAATTCCAGCCGAAATTAATCTTGCTCGTGAGCTAGCTTAAAATAAAGAACGATCATAGCGATGCTCATTCATTTTTCTCTTCCATTCCTGATCTTATAATTATTTATTGTGTTCGAAATTTTAAACGACACTTTTTGAGTTACCGAAAGCAGTTTTGTTCTGGCAGTCTGTTTGTTTTGATGATGATGATGATGTCCATTTGTAATGCGCAGGTACCCATTCGGAAGAATGCTCATTGCGCAGCAAAAACAAAATAAATAAAAAAAATAAGAAAAAAAAGTAAATAAATAGATAAACACCAGGAAAGTAAAAAATAAGGACACAAGTGTTGCTTGGTTGTTTAAGTTTAAGTCCGTCTTAAGTAAACAGATGGGTCTTCAGTCTTTTTCGAAACGTGGTTGGTGAGGTGATGGTGGACAATGACGATGGCAGAGCATTCCACAGTTTAGGTGCCGCGTTTGTGAAGGCCCTGGCTCCTGTGCGCTTCTTGTTTGTGTCTTCCACTGCAGGGAGACAGAAGCGTGACTGGGAGCCGGAGCGCAGACCACGTGACGGCCGGTAAGGAGGAACTACCTCTTGTAAATATTCAGGAGCAGTTTTAAACATGCAGGACTGTGCAATCGAAAGCACTTTGTGATCAATGCGCTTGTTCACTGGGAGCCAGTGAAGGCTCTGTAGGATAGGGGTGATGTGCTCAGTGGACGACTTTGCACGGGTGACAATCCTGGCGGCTGTGTTTTGAACTCTTTGGAGTCGATCCAACTGCGTAGCAGGTATACCCCACAATGCACTATTACAGTAGTCTAATCTTGATATGATGGTAGCCACAGCAAGTGAGTTGGCAGCAGCTTGAGTCAGCATGGGCCGTAGTCTACCTGAAGTCCTCAAAAAGTAGTAGGATTTTGCCACAACAGAACTAACATGATTACACATGGAGAGCTCTGCATCAATAAACAGCCCTAGGTCCCGTACACAGTCAGCAAAGGCTATGGAGGCGTCACCGACCTCCACGGCACTAATGCCGATCTGCTCCCTTCTGGCCCTGGGGCCGCACAGTAACGCTTCTGTCTTGTCGTCGTTGAGTTTAAGACGATTCCTGGTCATCCAGGCCTTCACCGTGACACAACAAGATTCAAGTCGTTGAAGCGCATTCCTAGACACTGCTTTGTCGGGGGGAAAACTGCTCAGAATCTGTGTATCGTCCGCAAAGAACTGTCGTCCCATCTGAAAGCGTTCAATTACCTGTCCAAGCTGTGAAGTATATACAGAAAATAATAATGGACCCAGAACGGATCCCTGTGGTACGCCACACACCAGAGGAACTGCCTCAGAGCTTGCAGAGCCGACAATCACTCTCTGAGATCTCTCGGCAAGATAGGAGTCAATCCACTGCAGCGCAGCGCCCTGGATACCAGCCTCTGACGACAGTCTCTGGAGCAGCAGGCGGTGGTTGATGGTGTCAAATGCACTACTCAGATCGAGTAATACTAACAGCACTAAGTTGCCAGAGTTGACACTACAAAGGATGTCATTGGTCACACGAAGAGGAGCAGTTTCTTTGGTGAAGCCAGGACGATATGCTGACTGAAATTTATCTAGGCAGCCATTAGTAATAAAATGGGTCATAAGCTGTTCTGCGACCACCCTCTCAAGTAGCTTGAAAATATATGATAAATTTGACACTGGACGATAGTTTTTACAGTCAGAGGGATCCAGGTTTGCCTTTTTCAACAAGGGCTTGACAACAGCCTGTTTAAAACACCGTGGGACACAACCTGCTCTCAAACTGGCATTAATAATGTCCAAAATGACAGGAAATAGAATGTCCAGAAGTTGAATAACAAATTTAGTTGGTACAGGATCCACAGCACATGAAGTTTTTGTTGATCTTGCTACAAGTTTCCTCAAGTAGCTCTCATCAATAGACGTGAAAGAAGTCAGCAGTACACCAGCAAATGGCACAGAATAGTCTTCCTCACACTCTGGCAACTCACAAGCTGCACTTTCAAGTCCAGCACAAATTTCCTTTATCTTATTAACAAAGAAGGAAGACAGCTGATCAGCAGCTGACTTGACATCTACCTCAGGAAGAACCGGACTAGTTCCGTTCTTACCCAGCAGGCTGTTCACAATGTCAAAAGTCTTTCTGGGATTTCCACTCGCAGCCTCTATCTGCTCCTGTACAAATAACGATTTAGCCTTTTTTACAGCACAAGCATATTTATTTCTGGCTAACTTATACAGCTGTCTGTCAATCTCAAGTTTGGTCTTCCTCCACTTTTTCTCTGCCAGCTGTCTCTGTTTCTTGGCTTCACTCACCCCCTCACAAAACCACGCACAATCTGGTCTATCTACAACAATTTTGCTAACTGCAGGAGCATGCTTATCAAGCAGCCCTGATAAAGTCTGATTATATAACTCTGCTAACTGATCAACATCTGTGGGAGGATCTAATAACAACTTTGACTGAAGCAGGTCTTCTCTGAAAGCGTCCAGGTCAATCTTCTTCAAATTTCTACACAAAACAGATATCTTTTTACGCCTTGGTCGAGAGAGATCAGTCACCAAGGACTGCACAAAATGGTCTGAAATCAAAAAATCCTCGACAACAGCTGACTTGACCAGTGACTCTGATGGCGCACGAGTGATAACCCAGTCAAGAATGTGTCCAAGTCTATGAGTTGGTTTTTCCATCAGCTGACAAAGACCACGGCTAGCTAAAGCCTCAATCAAACGCTTCACATCACTATCTTGAGGTCTATCAAAATGAAAATTTACATCCCCCAAAATAAGAAACTTCTCCTTTGTGAGTAAACTGTCCAGCAGCATGGCAAACTCCTCATGAAACAGAGAATCTGAAAGCTGATTCTTTTTAGATGGAGGAGGTCTATATAAACAAATGATCTCTAATGTCTGCTTGGCTAATGTCAGTCTTGCTGTTATATACTCAAAGGACCTGTACTGTGTTTGTCTCTTCAGCACTGTAAACTTTAGATGTAGTTTAAATAAGACACCAACTCCACCTTCACTCCTACCACTCCTGGGATTATGTGCAAACGTATAGCCCTGTGGTGTAAGGTCTTTGATTACTGGTTCATCGCCTATCTCTTTTAACCATGTCTCTGACAAGAAAAATGCATCAAAGTCATTTTCCAGCACTAAATCATGAATGTCCACAGCCTTGTTGCAGACTGACTGCACATTTAAGTGACCAACACATATACTAGTCACACTTTTCTTATCTATTGAAAGTCCCCCACTCTTTGAAAAAGGAAAATTTTCATTAAAATTTCGGTCACATTTCTTTTTCCCACCATTTGTACCTCGTATGATGTTTAGGTGTAGTGGTGGTGGAAATTTACGTTTGTCGTTAAGACCGTATTTCCTCAGCCGGCGCTGAACTCCTCCTCTCCTACCTCTCTTTCGCTTTTTTTCTGATGGACAGCCGAGTCTTTAGGTAGGATATCAGTTGGAAAGGTGGAAGTATCAGGGTGGAGGGTCGCTGAAGTCGAAGAGAGTGCGAAAAGGTACTCACGGCTGTACAACATAGTGGAGGTCCGCCATCTTGTTAGTCAGTTTCACTCGAAGTCCAGGAAAATATACAAAACACAGCACAACCAAGCACACTGCATAACGTTCACAAGTCCACTACCGTAGAAGTGAACCCTAACAATACGATAAACTAAACTAACTAAGCAATTAATATGAAGAAAAACAGTAATAAAGCTAAAATGCTACCGAGCCACAGCAAGTCGCCCTCGTGGTGAGCGTCCTTGACCTTGACCTTGATTTCCGTGTTTCTGTTTTCTAGTTACTGGGTCGTGAAGTTTTTACACTTAAAAAATAATTTATTACATGCCTGGTTTCACAATGTTGAAGCAATAAATGTCAATCTGCCCGGGTAAAACATCTGACAGAAAGTACTCCCTATCTTTATCACCCTATAACTCTTTCCTTCAGTTTTTCCTTCCTCCACCTGACGTATACCCTCCACCCTTACTATCCCTGTGTCTGCTTTGTGTCTGTATGGCACTCTGTTTTTTTTTCTCTCTCTCTCTCTCTTTTAACTCAGACATCTTTCATGCATGCCATTTTGTACGATGCTCTTCAATAATCGTGAAAACGTTTTGACACTTCCCGAAATTTCTTTCTCATTTACACAACCAAACGCACACACCCACGCACGCTCCCAGACATAACCACGCACGTACTCGTGCGGGTGCGCGCTCACAAACACACACACACACGCACGCACGCACGCACACACATACACACACACACACAC